>JACEVL010000263.1:2536462-3136462 GCA_020284085.1 Aporrectodea caliginosa | reverse complement strand
TACAGTTTTCAGGCCCAATGGATCAGGTTTCCATGAAGTACATTCTTCAGGCGAGGACTCCAATCATGCCACAGGCCGGGTCGGGATACCGAAATAGCAATATATTTAGTACTCCATGGCCGGGTATAGCAGCCGGGTCCATGCTTCAAGCGTCGCTGCTGACCTTTCCCCTTTCCCCTTAAGCCACGGACAGTGGCGCTGAGACCGCTGAGTCATTTATAAGTCGTGCAGTGGCGTATCAGGGGGTTGGGGGTTAAACCCCCCATTGGCTTAGGGAAAAAAATGCCCCCAACACGATGAAGTTTTAACAATATTCGCAATTTTTTTGGTTGAAAACACAAATTACCAATATTTTAAATCCCAAACCCCCCATCATAAATTCCTGGCTGCGCCACTGAAGTCGTGGAATATCAATCTAGATGTTGTCTATTCGAAATTCCAGTTTTATGTGTATTTGTTGTTTATAAACTGTCTGCGCATCGCTTGCCTTTATAAAAAATTTAGCGGCATAGACTGAACGAAGCTAGGTTTAAGAAATTGTCGGAGAAACGAGCTGCAGCTGCAGCAAGTTCTATGGAGTTATTTTGAAGGGCTCAGCAATTTCAGATGAACAAGACATTGAATTCAATCATGCCGCAGCAGTTTCATCAGCCAGATTGAAGTAGGCTAGCGCTTCTATTAATTTTGCTGAAGTTCTCAAAGACTTTGCAGATATATCAAAGATAGAAAGTTTTGAGTCTGGTAAGAGCCACATATTCATATAGCATAATCGAATAATGTTCAATATAGCGTTTGACTAACTGTGATTTGCAAAAATTAGAAATTTCTATTGGGAGCGCTTGCCGTTATTCGCCACGGGCGCCAAAATACGTAGCCACGCCACTGATCAAATCACTTGCATTGGAACTGTCTCAGACAAGTGATAATGCCTCCCTAATCTAGTGCTTCCCAACCTGAGTTTCGCGGCACCAAAGGGCCCGGTGAACCTGGCACCTGCTCAAGGTTGGATGTCAGATAGATAGAACCATAACATTTGTGCAGCTCTTTATGTGAAGTTTTAAAATTTATCACTACTAACATACAGGCCTATAAGCCTAATTATTTTTCATACAAGAAACGTTTCTTATCAGTGAAATAAAGAACTAACTTGAAGAAAAATAGTTGAAATTAAGGTCAAAGTAAAGGTGCCATGCTCTGAAAAAGGTTGGGAATCACTGTGGACCTAATTAATCTATCAGTAGGCAACTTTCTAAAATATATCTCACTCTTCCTGTTACGTTGGCCATTACAGTACGGCGCTCTTTATATGGCGCCCCGTTCGGGTCATCTGGTAATTGTAGGCCTACTGCAGAAAGAACTTTGAGCAGATTGAAAATAATAAAAACAATTACTTGCGATCCAAGTCATCCAAATGAGCGCCAATTTCAAACAGTATTTTATAGGATATACTAGTGGTCTACTACATTAACTATTACGCATAATACAATATTTCAAATATATATATATATATATATATATATATATATAATTGCATAACATGTAAATGTACAGCACAGTGCGTTTGTCAGGCGCTTAATAAAGAAAAGATTACTATAATAATAATAATAATAATTATAATTATTATTATATATATATATATATATATATTATATCACGCATATATACATACGCATATATATATACTATCATTTAAAGTTAATTACAATTTTTACCCTCAAAAACAACCCTTGCCCTCACATAAGCAATCCTGGATCAGCCACTGTTCCCGACCCCCTGCTTCTTTTTTGACAAATCGGACCCTGGAGAGTACCGTGGTAGGCGTGCTACTAATCTGGCGGCAGCATTTATGACCGACTGAAGAGGTGAAAGACGAACCTTAGGAAGACCAATGAGAAGAGAATTACAGTAATCAATTAGGGAGCATATGAAAGCATGAACCAGAGTGGTGAAAACAGAAGATGAGACAGAACTCCGAACAGCCCTAAGACGCTTTAAATGAAAATAAGAAGAACGTGTTAGGTTAGAGATATGATCTTTGAAAGAAAGGGAGCTATCTAGCGTAACACCCAGATCACGTACAGTTGAAGAAAAGGAATAGTGCGGGAAACTTTCCAAGAGGAGAACAAAATGCACTCTTAACCATCTGCAAAGAGATGACCAGCAGTTCCAGAGAGTGGGAAAAGAGAGGGAATGTCAGCCGTATATACACTGTGTCCGGAAAAAAGGAACCCCTTTTGTTATCATGAAAATAAACTAGTAAATATTCATCGATTTTTAAAATTCCAAAACCATTTTAATCCTGACATAATTTGCTAACATGGTTAAAATGTAAAATTTCCTGTCATTAAATAATTACGTCATAATGACGTCATTTGCATCAAAATTTAAGTATGACAAAAATTGGTGCGTCGGATGATCGGATCGTCGTAAAACGGAAATCCATTTAACAGAACCAGGCGGGAAAATAAGTGGAACTTTTTCCCGTGATTGTTTGCTGTCGGAAAAATTGTTGTCTGATATCCAGGGTATATTCGGATTATTACACATTCCAACAAGATGGCGCTCCAGCTCACTGATCTGGTGAAACTGTTGAACTGCAGACAAAGGATACTCTGGATTTCATGCCTCCTAATCTTTGACTGCCAAACAGCCCGAACTTTAATCCCGTTGATTACAAGATTTGGGGACTAATTCAATAGAAGGTTTACAGGACAAAGATCAGAGACATTGAAGAACTCCGTGCGCGTATTATTAATGCCTGGGATGAATTTGATCAGCTGGTTATCGCTGCTGCTATTGGCCTGTGGCGCGCTTGTCTTGAAGCTTGTGAAGGTGCACACGTTGAGCACGCCTTGTAGTCTGATATTATTGAAATGTAAAAATTAAATTAAACTAAACTTTATAATTGATAAATGACAGTTTAAAATAATATTGAAACTTTTAGATGATTTTTGTGCCGTCCTTGACACTTGAATTTTGATGAAAATGACGTCATTATGACGTCATTATTAAATAACAAAAACTTTCATACTTTAACCAGTAGCCTATTTAGCAAATTATATCAGGATTAAAATGGTCTTGGAATTTTAAAAATCGATGAACATTTACTAGTTTATTTTCATATTACCAAAAGGGTCCCTTTTTTCCGGACACAGTGTAGAATGAAGAGCAGAGGACCCAGGACAGAGCTTTGAGGAACATCCAATTTGATGTGGATCCAATTAGTTTTGGAATCACCCGGAATAATCATGTGGGTTCGCTCAGACAAATAAGATCGAAACCAACAAAGGGGAAGGCCCTGTAACCCATAAGAAGTCTCAAGACGCTGAAGAAGAATATTGTGGTCAACCATATCAAAAGCTGCAGAAACATCATAAAGAGCCAGGAGGGTGAGTTCAGACCTGTCAACAGCAGAATAGATTTCAGAGAGAAGAGAGAGAAGAGCAGTCTCCGTAGAGTGATGAGCCCTAAAGACTGACTGATTTTGGGGGAAGAAGACCAGAATTGTAAGAGTATCATGCGATGTCGACGCACAGGCAAGTCTGTGGAATGGGTAGAAAAAACTCTGTACAGTTGAATGTGGTCTGAGATAAGCATAAATTGTATGTGAATATGTACAGTAGCGAGCCGAATACTGAAACTTATGATTCGCCGAATGGGGTTACGTATCGATAGTCCGAAGGTTCGATAGTCCGAAGGTTCGATAGTCCGAAGGTTCGATAATCCGAAGGTTCGATAATCCGAAGGTTCGATAGTCCGAAAGTTTCATGGTAAAACCGTAGTTTACGTTGCGGTAAACGTGTTGTTTAGCGTCGTAAAGGTATTTTCTGACTTATAAAGTATTCCCAGATTAATTTAAACGTTTACCCTTATATATTTAATATTCCAGAATATATCTGTGCAAAAAAAACGAAAAACAACCGAATAAAACTAAATTTAGAAGAGAAAATTAAAACGAAGTGAGCCGTAATGCGACCATTCGACGACAACCGGAAGTCCAGCGGCTATGGTACATTAACCGCGGCTATTAATAGCTACAGTACCGCTCTCGAGAATAAACCCCTTACAACGAATAAATTTCGCATCAATGGCGCAACAATGTTTAACAACAAATTTTCTCTAGCGCGTTATTCTCCCATGATTCTCACTACTGTCACCAAGATTTGATCTTGATTGACATATGTCCGTTGCATGTCAGTCTCAGTCTGGTGCTGTTGAGACTCCGCCCACAGATCATTAGTTGTGTCGTTAATTACGGCGGCCTGTGGATGAGCTCTTCGTTATGAGCGGGGTTCAATTAAGTGCACCTCTACACTCTGAGGAAGGCTACAAGCAAACGGGGTGGGTAAATGAACGCATACAAATTGCATGTACAACATGTACATGTATACTGTCCATGTATGTTACAGGCACTGAGTAAAACCAAGCATCGTGAGATTTTTCAACAATTTGTAAAATCCTTGATTCACTCAGGTACTTTGGATAGATGGATGGGTGGGTGGGTGGATGGATGGATGGACGGACGCATGTATCGATCGATAGATGGATCTATGGATCGGCAGAGGGATGGATGGATGGATGAACATCTATCTATCTATCTATCTATCTATCTATCTATCTATCTATCTATCTATCTATCTATCTATCTATCTATCTATCTATCTATCTATCTACCTACCTACCTACCTACCTACCTACCTACCTACCTACCTACCTACCTACCTACCTACCTACCTACCTGCCTACCTGCCCACCTACCTACCTACCTACCTACCTGCCTGCCTACCTACCTACCCACCTACCTACCTACCTACCTGCCTACCTACCTACCTACCTACCTACCTACCTACCCACCTACCTGCCTGCCTACCTACCTACCTATCTATCTATCTATCTATCTATCTATCTATCTATCTATCTATCTACCTGTCTGCCTGCCTGCCTGCCTGCCTGCCTGCCTGCCTGCCTGCCTGCCTGCCTGCCTGCCTGCCTGCCTGCCTGCCTGCCTGCCTGCCTGCCTGCCTGCCTACCTACCTATACCTATATATATCTATCTATCTATCTATCTATCTATCTATCTATCTATCTATCTATCTATCTATCTATCTATCTATCTATCTATCTATCTATCTATCGATCGATCCATCCATCCATCCATCCATCCATCCATCCATCTATCCAAAGTACCTGAGTGCAGGCTCTATGCCAATTTTACAGAAGTTGGAAGTGAGACTGAGACTTAAATATGACATTTGTCAAATAGCAACAAAACTTGGCTCAGGTGCCCGGTCGGGTAGGGGGGATATCCGTGCGCTGCACCGATTGCACCTGTGTTAGAAACGGCCCTGCAAGGCTCCCCATGTGCCCTCACTTCCACCCCTTCCCTCATGCCTTGCCCCCTCTGTGCACGCCCAACCTGCTACATGTACGTGTGTGGCTGATATGAAACAGGTGGGTAGAGGCCACTCTAGATTATCTCTCCATTATTGTCCAATCCGTCGGTTGAGGTCGTTACATGTACATGTACATGTATATACATGTAGCTTCTCTGAGATTGCCGTGCCCGGTTGGGTGGCGGGTTACTTAAGGGAGAGTAAGAGGCTGTTTGCGGAGGGAAATACGGGAAGGAGGAGGATATGGGAACGGGGTAGATGAGTTCGACCGAGGCTGAGACAGGTTTAGGGAGTTGCGGAGAGAGTGGGAAGAAGGGGGTGTTGGAGGGTAGTATTGGCCAGCAGAGCCGTTGTGCCTTCACCCCTTTGGTTGTATCTGTGTAAGCCTTTGTGGTACCGTGTTATTTTTCTTCTCTTGTTTGACCTGTGAAGAGTGACTCTGTGTCCCAATAAAATATCTTCCATAACAATAATTCTGCAAAATTCTGATTATCTTTTTGTATGAACTTCCACTGTTACGTCCAGAATAAACTGTGGGCCTGTACATGCACACCCTATAGCCTGAGCCTAAACCCTACTCATTCTACAATGTCATGTAACCTACTTCGCCATCATTAGTGTCTGACTGTTTGTCTCTCTGTACGCGTGGCTGTATGTTTGTCTATATGTCTGTCTGTATGTCTGTCTGTCTGTCTATGTTTCTGAGGGTCTGTAAGTCTGCCTGTTGAAGACGGATTGAAGCTGTTGTATCTGGAGAATCTGTGTGTCTCTCTCTCTCATTCTCTCTCTATCGCGAATACGGTTTGACACGCCAATTCGAAATTTCGGACCCCACCGATAATGTGGACGTTATCGCCCCGGCGGTAGACCAGATGTCTTTACGACCTCTCTCGTGTATTCTTTATAATATAGACATCCATGGGCGGACTGGCCCGCCGGGAAACCGAGAGATTTCCCGGTGGGCCCCTGCCCATTTCCCAATTAACCCTATGACGCACACCTTCCCGGCCAACACATTTAGCACACCTGGGGTCTAATAGACCCCACCGATAACACGGGTGGAATTTATACCATTTTAGTAATAAGAGTGGAAATTAATGCTCCAAGTTAAGGTTGGACAGAGTGCGTGCACTTATGGAACATGTTTGAATCATGATACAATGTTAGATTCACTGTACGAAACAAAAAATCATTTATTGTAATCGAAGTATTTGACACCACAGTGATCGATCTAATGCTTGAAATGGAAGTTTTTGTGACATCTGTGAGTGTATGTATGTATGTATGTATGTTGTATGTATGTATGCATGTATGTATGTATCTATACACGTATGAATGCATGAATGTATGCATGTACATATGTATGTATGTATGTATGTATGTATGTATGTACGTGTGCATTCAGGGATGGATCTATGTATGGATGAATGGATGTAAGTATGTATGTATGTACGTATGACATATGTATGTATGTATGTATGTGTATATGTCTATGTATGTATGTAAGTATGCATGCATGTATTATGGATAGATATATATGTGTGTATGTATGTATGTACTTGTAGGTATGTGTACATATGGATGTATATGTACATAATTATGTATGGATGTATATTCGTATTAATATGTGTGTATGCATGCGTGTATGTATTTATGCATGGAAGGATGGATCTATGTGTGTATATATGCATGCATGTATATATTTGTATATAATGTGTGTATATGCAGGTACATGTACAGTATATAATATTATGTATGGATGTATTCGATACCACAGTGATCGTATGTATTGATTGATTGATTGATTGATTGATTGATTGATGTGTATTGGCATGTATATATGTGTGTGCATGCGTGAATGCATGTATGTTTGGATGGATGGATGTATGTATGCATGCATGTATGTATGTACGAATGCAAGCATGTATATTTGTATGTATGTGTGCACATGTACATGTACACATGTACATATAATTATGTATGGATGTATATTGGTATGTATCTATATATTTGTGTGTATGTATGTATGTATGTATGTATGTATGTATGTATGTATGTATGTATGAATGTATGTATGTATGCATGCATGTATATAATTGTATCTGTGTTTATGCATATATGCATATATTCATGTACAAGTATATTTGTAGGGATGTATATTTGTATGTATATAATATATATATGTGTATTGACGGACGTATGTATGCTTGTATGTATGTATGTATGTATGTATGCATATATGTATGCATGTGTGTGTATGTATGTATGTGTGTATTTATGTATGTAATGTAGCCTGGAATATGTCATAGTCGATGGGCCTATCAATGTTAAAGCCTGGGGTCTGCTGGACCCCAGGTGTGCTAAATGTGCCCGAGGGTCCTTCTTATTTTCATTCATTGAGAGAACTTATATAGCGCCCCTCCACGACATGCTTGTAGAAAGTGTAAGCAGAGCCCCTACCCAAAAGACAACGTAGAGCAGAGGGAAGTTTATTCCACGTGGTCGGTCCAATGACTGAAAAGGCACGACGCTGCATCGTCGAAGTTCGCGCAAAA
Organism: Aporrectodea caliginosa; assembly: GCA_020284085.1. NCBI lineage: Eukaryota > Metazoa > Annelida > Clitellata > Crassiclitellata > Lumbricidae > Aporrectodea > Aporrectodea caliginosa. The sequence goes on along the minus strand of JACEVL010000263.1, from coordinate 3,128,514 downwards.
GGAATAGGCATGCATGTCTTGGCCGGCGTTTATTCATTCACTTTTAGATACTGTCAAAACACTTGGGGTAACCTGGACAGTAAGCTCACATTCCGACCACACATAACAAACCTTTGTAAATCTTGTTTCTATCACATCAGGGCAATACGTCACATCAGGTCGGCTCTAACTAAGAATTTGTCTCAAACTATAGCCTGCTCACTTGTATCCTCTCGTCTTGATTATGCTAATTCCCTTTTTGTGGGTGTCTCAAACCTTGAACTCAAAAGGCTGCAACGAATCCAAAACTCCTTAGCTCGTGTAGTGATGCGTGTCCCACTACGAACATGCTCCTCAGTCCTACTCCACGAGCTGCATTGGCTTCCTGTCGAATTCAGAATAAAATTTAAATTGGCCTGTTTGACCTACAAAGCCCTCAGCACCAGCACACCTACCTATATTCATGCACTACTAACTTCTTACATCCCTCCTCGTTGCCTGCGATCATCAAGTACAGGTCTTCTAGCTGAGCCACGATGCAGAACAGTTACGGGCTCCCGTGCATTCCACGCCTCTGCTCCAAAGGAATGGAATCGACTACCACTTTCTCTTCGTAGCTCAACTTCACTTCCTTCCTTCAAAAAGCGGCTCAAAACTCACTATTTCTCCTTGGCTTTCATGGATTTATAAATCTAAATGCATCTTCACCTGGCGGTTGACTATCCGCGCCTCAGATTCACATTTCGGTGTGACCTTGCGCGCGTTACAAATTTATTTAATAATAATAATAATAATAATAATCCACTCATTTTCATTTCAAACATTTATATAGCGCTTCTTCAAGAATTTCTATTCTTTGCTGGACTAGAGAATGCCAAGGTACTGTATTCCAAAACGGACAACTGTCCGTTACCAGTTCTTCTATCTGGAACTTCTACCTCCTCATATTATTCGCATTTCAGCGCGGCTGTCCTTCGCTGTAAAGTAAAAATTTATCTCTTCGCATCCACATACTGTGCATGTAATTATATGGTTCTTAATGGTTTCCCGGCTACAGTGTGCCTGTCTATCTGTCCTGTGGGTAGCAGGACACTTAATACCGTGACACTTAATACCACGACACTTAATACCGGACAGTTAATCCCGACGACAATTAATCCCGACGATATTAATACCGCGACACTTAATACCACGACACCTCGACAGTTAATAGGCTACCTGACAAATATCACACTATCATACTTAATCCCGACGGCATTTTTATCTCAACGACATATAATCACATGAGTTAATCCCACGACAATTAATCCCACAGACCTTTAATACCTGTAGCAAATACCTGTACACAGAAGTACGACTGTTTGTACGACTATTGTCCATATATAAAGGTGAGTCTCAGGCTTTAAAGTTGCTAAGTTTCACTGCAAAGCTCTTTGACAACACGAGGTCGTCATAGAAATAAACATTCATCCTTCCAAAAGATGTATTCAACGCTGCAGAAACGAGCGGAAGAAGCGGTTGCAGTGTCTCATCTCAAGGTTGACTATTGCTGTACTATTGCTTTTACAGAATTTTACTGAAGTAAAACTTTTTTGTACTTGTAGCATTAAATGTCGGGGGAAGGAACACTCGTGTGATTAAAATTAGATAGAAATGTCGTCGGGATTAAGTGTGAACTGTGTGATAGTGATTGTTTGTCAGGTATTAACTGTCGTGGTGTCGTGGTATTAAGTGTCGCGGTATTAATATCGTCGGGATTAATTGTCGTCGGGATTAACTGTCCGGTATTAACTGTCGCGGTATTAAATGTCGCGGTATTAAATGTCATTGAACCGTCCTGTGTCTTTCGATCTCCCTCCGAACAGCGCAGTTTCATAACTACGTGTATTCCAGCTAGGAATCCATCCATCCATCCATCAAATCATCCTCCCAACCATTCCTCCACCCATTCATTCCTCCCTCCCTCCATCCATCAATCCATCCATCGTTTCATCCAGCCAAACATTCCTCCATCCATTAATTCTCCATCCATTCATTCTTCCAACCTCGATTCATCTATTAATACACCCAACCATTCATCTACTCGTCGCTCAATCCATTCATCCAGTCAACCTCCACGATTCATCTATTCATGTACATGTAGTTATACACCCAAACATTCCTCCATCCACTCATCCATCCATGCAACCCTCTATCCATCCTTTTCACCCAGGCATCAATTCAGCAATTCACCCGTCAATCTACATGTATCTATCCACGATACGGTGAATAAATAATATTGTTTATAGGGAACGTTAATCGATAAACGTACATGTACTGTACATGTAAATATTGCTAACGACTACTGTATAATAGTCCCATGCGGCGTCCTAAGCTCCGCCTACATGTCGGTAGTACCGAGAATACCGACGGAAGCCCAGCCCCATTATTGAGATATTGTTGCTTAATTATCGGCTAATTCAAGCGTCAGTGTTGCTCAATTTTAGCATCATTAATGGGGGAAAGGGATTATTCTCGAGAGCGGTACTGTAGTTGCAGGGAGAGAGTTTTCAAGCTAAGATGTGATCGGGATCGACGGTCAGACCATATCAATTACGTTTTATTCGTATTTAACTTCAGGCGCATGGATGCACACCAAGACTGTATCTGATGGAAGCAAGCAATGAGTCTGGTTTTTGAGTTAGGCTATCAATGTTAGCGGTCGAAAGTTTTATATAATAGACTAGTTGGGTGTCATCAGCGTAAAATTAATATGGAGAGAAATACCACAACATTGTGCAATTTTGGCGATGTTAGATGTGTAGAGGATGAAAAGCAGAGGGCCAAGAATGGAGCCCTGGGGAACACCAAAGGTCAAATTTACAGTTCTAGAAAATGTACCACCAGAACAGTCGTTGTGAGTCCTGGAAGTGAGAAAAGAGGAAATCCAGAGAAGTGCAGATGCAGAGATTCCAAATTGCTTTTCAAGAGTCTGGAGAAGGATAGTATAATTATGGTCAACACAATCAAATGCAGCACTAAAGTCAAGGAGGAGAAGAACCGTTATGAACCCTAGGTCAAGAGCTGACACAATAATCATTATAAAAATTATACCTTTAAAACAGTTGTTTCTGTGGAATGGAATCGTCTAAAGCCAGATTGCGTTAGAGGGAGTAGATTAATTGTGTGCTTGAATAAAGTTTGAGAGCTGCTGCAGCAGATGGACAACACGTTCAATAAGCTTAGAAATGAATGACAGATTTGAGATATAGGACGAAAATTTGCATGGTCTTATCGGCCAAGGTCAGGCTTTTAGATACGATGTCGGATCATGGCTCGTTTATGTTTATCAGGTAGAGTGGACATGAGATAGAGAGACATTAACGAGAAGAGCTAAAATAGGTGCAAAGACAGAAGATAGAGTTTCTAGAAGCCAGACGTGTGCAGAATCAAGTTCACATTGTTTTGTAGAATATCGAGTCAGTAGCATCTTTTCCACATAAATAGTAGCAAATGCAACAAGGGTAAGCGACGTAGGAGGCAGAACTGAGAATTATGGCGGAGGAGCATCTTTGGTTGATTCACGTATCTCATCAATTTTTCCAGCAAAAAAGTCTAAGTGCTCATCTGACGTAATGCAGGAAGATGAGGAGTTATTCGGAGGAGATAGTAGAGAGTGTAGCCTTTTCCAAAGGGTTTTACCAACGCCAGCAGCTTCGTCGATGCTACGACGATAGTAGCTAAAGCGTTTCTGTTGGAACAAACGACGTTGGGTTCTAATCTGGAAGCGCCATCGTTCTTCTTTTGTAGCATCAGACGGTGACTTTAAGTGAATCTTCTCCAGTTTGCGAGTAAATTTCTTCGAATTAGAACTTTCACCGTCATACCATGGGCAGTTTAGTTCTTTTCGTATAGTTATTTTCCGAAGAGGAGCGTGTAAGTCCAGGAGCTGCTCCATAGTTTATCCCCAGAGCCCTATATAGAAGTTCTCTTGGTGATAAAGGCTAATCTGACATTGTATGACTAAAACCACCACACTCATTTTAAACTTTTCTATTAGGCTACTATTATGTATCAGATGGCGGTGTGTCTACCTGTTTCTTACCAATAAACGAATATATATATAATATAATATTATAGTCGTGTGGTAAAGCGAACAAAGTTGATTGGCATCGATATTTGTAGGCCTACTATTTGTCGTAGATGTTAGCGTAAAGATGTCTGATTTCCGAAGGTCAGATTCTAATGCATTAGAGTCAAAATCTTTGTACGTGGGACGGAATGTTGTTTGTCGTATTATGGGTGGACTGTGATGGCGGATCTTGAAGGCAATAAGCGAGTAGTCGGAGAAAGTAGGAGGGGATATCACTGACCCGTGAGTCCGAGGTGCGAATGATAATGATGTAAAGAGTACGACCAGGTAGATGTGTAGGCCTAGAGCCGGTCACAAGTTGTTTCAGATTGTAGGCAGAGAGAGGATGATTTAAACGTTTTACATTCCGGTCATTTGGTAGGTCCAGATGTATGTTGATATCACCAAGGATGAGAATTTGACAAGTGAATTTGGAGGTAAAAGGATTATATAGGGCCTAATTCAGTGAATTAATCAACAAAAGTCGAGGTAGACAGCGATGATCAGCATGTGCGCGTCCTGAAATAGAAAATATGAAAAATATTAGCTATAGCCTAAGGCTCTTATCTTTATTTTCACTTTAATTGATATAGAAGCTTTCCGGCAAGCGTTGAAAGTCAACTTGAAACTGTCCCCATGTAGGAGTGTTTTAATTATGCACCATGTTTTATGCAAATTATCCTCACATGCCAAAATTTTCATCGAATTGTACCCATTGTCTTACTGCTTCTCTCCATATCCTTTTAAATGTGTTTCTATAAGTTACGATTTTTTTCTATTTTCCTCCAAGGGGGATTTTAGGCCTATATAGGCCTACTTTCTGTATAGGCGAGATTTCTTTTTACATGATTCGGTTCACTTCTTTTTTACTAGTGTTATAAAAAATAGCAATTTTTAAAATTATTACGGTTAATCATTTTTATGTGTTGACGTAGCACGTTCAAAATATTCGCTAGAGAGCAGGATATACTTCCATGTCTTCCAGCTTTCTGGTCAAAGCCTTTCTAGGAAGTAAAGGTTCGCCATTTTGTTATGATGACGGTAAACTGACCAGATTATGGAGAAATGCGACTTTGGTTACCTTGGTTAGATTCTATAACTCTGTGCATATAATATGGCGGGCAAACAAACTACGAGTTTACCTTTTAATGTTCGACTGCTAAGTTAACGAGAGAGTCATTCATTCATTCATTCATTCATTCATTCATTCATTCATTCATTCATTCATTCATTCATTCATTCATTCATTCATTCATTCATTCATTCATTCATTCATTCATTTCAGATATTTATATAGCGCCCCTTCAAGGTTTGCTAGTATTGGGCTTATGATTTGAGATTAATGTTAAATTCCCCACATGCTATGACTGCAATGGCTGGAAAGTCATTCCGAGTAAACCTGTAGTTTATGTTGGTAAATTACTTTATATCGGCAAATTAAAATGGAAGCTGGATTAAGGAAAAAAATTGTATCACTAACTCGAAGTGGGATTGATGAGACCATTTCTGTCTTTAAATAGAAGTTGGATTGATCGAAATAATTTTTACCGTAAATAGAAGCTGGATTGATGAAACTAAGTTTTTGATGCAATAGAAGCTGGAATGATAAAAATAATTGCTGCCTTAAGTAGAAGCTGGACCCATGAGAACAGTTCTTTGCTTAAAAAATTCCATTGATGAAAATTATTTTTTGGGTTAAATAGAAGTTGGATAATTTTTTCACGAAATGGAAGCTGGATTGATGGAAAAAAATCACGATGAAATGAAAGCGGGATTGATGATAGTTGTCATGGACATAGTTAGACTGCTTTAATACTTACCAACGTCAAGTACAACATTGAAGACATTCAAATAATTTACCAACCTAAACTACGGGATAACCGTCATTCCGACGAATAATTATTAGATCACGCTATGTTGTCAGACGCAGTTTTTTTTTTATCATGCACCGTTCTTTATAACTTCTTTATAACTCGTTGGTCAATAAAATAAGTAAAGTAATCGGCAAACATGTATTTTAGCACGTAACGAGACTTAAATTCAAGAGGAGGCACTTCATTGGGTCATTGGTCAATAGAAATTCCAGTGTATAAAAAAGCAACTCCCTCCTCGTGCCTCAATGTAGCTACGCCTTTGCCGGTGGCAATGAGTGAGAAGGACGGACGATGGGGCTCACATAAGTCCCCTAATTGCATTTTATTAACCAGCAACATAAACCGAACATTTAAGACTTTTGTCCCTTTTAAGTCGGGATACGGACAATTCGCCCCCGGAAGATCGCTCCCCGCATTTCGCCCCCGGGAAGTTTCACCCTGGAAGAATCGCCCCCGGAACAATAGAAATGAAGCATTACTGTGATTCACAAACATATAATTATGTTGAATTGTAAAAGAAGTGTAATCTGCAGTTTATTTTCACCAATCCAGCTTCCATTTACGCAAGGCATTAGCCTACTTTCATCAATCGGACTTCCATTTACGCAAAGACTTACTTTAATCAGTCCAACTTCCATTTATGCAAAGAATTATTTGAACCAGTCCAACTTCCATTCATGCAAAGAATTATTTCATCAATCCAACTTCTATTTACGTGAATAATAATTTGATCCTTTTCAATTTTTTCAACACTTTTTTTTTTCTGTATCATTGCGAATTTGATTATTTTTTTTTACCTGGCTTGGTAAATAGAAGTCAAACTGATGAATATAATGTTTTGGGCAAATGGAAGTTGGATTGATGAAATAATGCTTTGCGTAAATAGAAGTTAGATTGATGAAATGAATTGCACACTAAGTTACTTTCACAATTCAAAAAATAGTTATGCTTTATTTCCATAGTTCCGGGGACGAATCTTCCAGTGGTGAAACTTCCCGGGAGCGAAAAGTGGGGAGCGAATATTCCGAAGGCAAATTGTACGCAAACATTTATGTCTGAAGTACTTTGTGCACATTTCAGTTGAGAGTGTTCAATCATGTCTTCTATAAAATAATCTGATATACTGTTAACAAATTTACCAGCTTTTAGCTGTGCTACTTTTAGAAACTACTGCTAAGACATTGAATGGTGTGATCTAGAATTTGACATTATTTTAGTTGACTTTTCATGGAATGGTGTACTTGAAAGTCTAGGAGTCCGGGAAGTCTATTTAGAGGCAGAGCTGTAACACCAAGAGTTTAACCAAGACAAATTCTGAGCTAAAAATTCGTTAAAGAATTCCTGGAAATGTGCCTTTCCACTGTTACTAAATAGTCACTCAACTATGAATGGGGAAGAGTCATTCTTCTGTAATGAGGAGCAACTTAGTTATGTTCTATGTTTTGATACATGTTAAATATTTACGTTTTACTGTTATTTTTAGCAAGTACGTGAAGATAACGAGCAACATTCTGTTAGAGCTTCAAAATTCAGTTGCAAGACAAGCTCTACATCTCATTAATCTTCACAAAGAACATTACAGTTATGCTCGGAATCTTTCGCACTGGGAGCGCCTCTGATCCACTGTGAGAGGCGCTCTATAAATTTATAAATACAATACAATACAATACAATACAATACAATACAGTGTTTTGTCTTTGCACAACTTGTGCGATAGTCTACTGCTTCATCCATTTCAGGTGTATTATAAACAAAGGTTGAGTAGCCTCAAGTTTTTCGTCATAAAGTTTTTTCCATGTGACTAATTCTTACTTCACTCGAAAATATTTTTATTGTAGTCATCTGAAACGCAAACTGAAGTCGTCGTAAACTGGACACTGCTGGTGCTGGAAAAACTATGAGAAGAACAATTGCAGCAACATTTTGCACACGAAATTGCTTTAAGGTGCAAACCAAGACTCATGCTTAAGAAAAGCTTTACAAATTCCAAATTTGTGTAGGACCTGGTGATTGGGGAAAACGTTTGCAAAAGAAACACAGCTGTCAGTTATTTAAGAAACCGTTTGCAAAAGTTGGTCACCTGGGAGCTCATCAAAGAACCAATACTGAAGATAAACAGTAAAATTATCAGTTAAAAGAATAGCCTAATGGCGAATATGACAACACATACAGAGGAAAAGCTATGTCAGAAATTATTTGCGAATCATAGTCATCTGAAAATCCACACGAGAACCCATACTGACGAAAAACCTTACAGGTGCCAGTTATGTCAGAAATCATTTGCCATAGGTGAATATCTGAAAAGGCACATTAGAACCCATACTGTGATGTTTCTGGAGATTCTGCGGACGATCAGCCATGTCATCTTCATCTTCTCCGATCTTTTCATGGCTTTCGGACTCGCATTCTTCGTAATTCTTAACACGGGGGTAAGCTGCCTGTAATGCTCACACTTTCTATGACTAAAAGTCGATTTCAGGCTTCGCTTTGCAACGGGCGCAGTCAGTTATTCTGATTTTGAGGGTGCAGATTTATTGAGCAGTTGCTTATTACGACTGATAGTCCTGTTCTACGTATGTGATAGCGAATACGGGCGCCATCTGACGAAAAATATTAGATCAAAATTCAGTACGAGTGTGATGGTGAATGTGGGGGCCAGAAAGATTGATGGGCCTACGTGGTATATATGTGAAGGTAAGTACCTAAATCTGTACAGTTTGCTCTAATTGCTTTCTTGGTAAATGTCTGTTATAGTAAACGGGTAGCAACATTGGATTTTCCCAAGAAGGGAATATTTGTTTCAAACTTGCACGAACACCTACAATCCTACATTGCTGTTATCGAAAACTGAAATAGAGCAGTAACATTGTTGTTAATAGCACTGCTAATTTGTACCTAATTTCAATCGTTGCTTGCAAGATATGGCTGCTAATATCAATCATTCTGTTGCCTTTCATTAACTAACCGGTTTGTTGCTTATTCTACAACAATCCATTCCGCTGACTTTTTAAAACAATTATTTTGAACAGAATTCCGCCGGCTTTTTATATCCTGGGCTGTCTGTCATCAGTACAATCATCATGATGTTGGGTGACATCGACTACCGCGAAGTTTGGGTCGTTCCTCTTTCAACTTCTGAGCTGCCGAACGCACCTATGGCCTTCATTATGCTAGTTCTCTTCGTTATCTTTATGCCGATTTTACTCATCAACCTCCTGGTACGTAAAAAATAGTAATAAATAAATAATTTAAAAAAAATTAATTGCAATTAATTAAAGTAAGTAAGTAAGAATATTCTTTATTTGACTACCAGCAAACGCACAGTAGCTTACAGAAAAATAAATAATACAAACATTTATGCAAAGTCATATAACATTCTCATAATAAAACTTCTTTTAGCAAAGGCATCAATTCTAGGTAGGGTGAGATCATGTGGTCTGGGTCGCGTATTGTATGGAGTGACCTTACGGGAGGGAGGAGGTCGTGAAGGACGTGACAACTTTGGTTTCGTTTTTATTTAATGCACAGGCCATCAACCGATTGGTACACCAAAACCAAGCTGTAACCAAGTAAATATCTTGAAGATCAGTCCACTAAAACAAAGAGGCAACTGAAACCGCTGATACACCAAGAACAATTCTAGTCTTCGGTGTGACCAGAGAGAGACAATTTTTGACCTTGACCTGATACGTGAATATGCCGCTTCAGTTGCCATATGCTTATATATCAGATCTCTGATCAGTCCTCTAAACTGAGAACTTCTACAGTAAAGTCTCCATCCCATGTCCCATACTGAAACGTATGCAAGACCAGTGCTTCCCAAAGTGGTGGTCCGGCGACCGGTATCGGTCCGCGAGCCCTCAGTGGCCGGTCCGCGAAGTGAGTCAAGAAACTGCTCAAATTGTCTTGGAATCAAGAAATGGCTGTTATAATTTTAAAGGTCATAACAAAAACACTTGTTAGGCTAGCATTTAAAGGGCAATGGAGTCATAGAATTGGCTAAACATGCATTTAAATCAATTTTAATACATATTTGAGGAATCTAGGTGATCGAAAAACGCAAAAGAGAAACAATTAAACAATTTGGCATCGGAAACTTCCTGACGGTCTGTGACACTAAATGTTTGGCAAGCGCTGTGCTAGACGATCATTTCCTTTCCTTAATCCAGCGAGCGTATGCGTGGCCCTAAACAGCGGCCAGTGTATCGCAGGACTTGCCATTTGTTTCCCAGGTTTCTCCTGTTACCAAATCTAATGTTTTAAATAAAAGTCAGTAAGAATGTTCTTCATCTGACTACCAGCAAACGCACATTAGCTTACAGAAGAGATAAATAAAAGAAACATTTATATAAAGTCATATAACATTCTCATTTGTGACGGATGGAAAAGATTGCGTAACATCTAGCCAAGGATCGTCACATGGAATTCACTCAGCAAGCTGCTCTAACTCGCCATCGTTGTTTTGCAGATCGAAATACCGAACAGATAACAATGTTGTAGGCCTACTATGCCAAAGATACTAAAGAGTGGTTTCCCTATGACTTAGGGAATAATGTATGTAGGAATTCTGACAACATTGATGTCTGCTGTGTACGTTGAACAGTTTTGAAGTTTACAATTGCTTACGATCCTCTAGTTAAAGTGACATTACAAGCATTGCGCATCTTCATCCAAATATAAATCACTCATCATAAGATTGTGACTGATGATTCTTCCGACAGATTGGTCTTGCCGTTGGTGACATTGAAGCCATTCAGAAGAATGCTTGCCTGAAAAGAATCGCAATGCAGGTAAGCTAACAAAACGATTAAATGTATGTTCATAGAAATTATTATAGCGCCTTTCGTCCAAATGCACTCTTATCTCCTACATCTGAACATAGTCTGTGCACTGCGAGAGGCTCTATATAAATTGATAGATACAATGCGATACAATATTATGGAATTTAGCTTAAACTGTATTGAACTTCGTCTTACGGAACTTGAAGCAAGTGCAGAGAAACATTAATGATGAACCGATTCGCAATATAACCCTACAACTGAAGTATGAACGCGTATAAGTAGGAGATCTCTCCCAAGTGGAACTACACGGTGATTCATTAAAAAATGTCCCCCTGCATATTTCACTGTAACTCCGTCAAAGGTCATGCTATGTGAAAGAAATTTTAAAGGAAGACAGAGGAGTTATTTCTAAACATTAGGAAAGTTAAAGTTTATGTTCAAATTGATCCCTTGGAAACTACGCATGCGCGAAGACGAGTACGCCACTGTTTGACTGATTCATCAATGACGCGCTGATCCATTTCGTCCCATGCCTCCACAATTCGACTTCGCAACTCACTGACATCACATATTCGAGATCTGTAGACCTTCTCTTGCATGACACTCCATATCTTATAGTCCACTGGATTTAAATCAGGGCTGTTGGGTGGCCACAAAGTAGGCGGGATGAAATCAGGTGTTTCAGTTTCCAGTAACTCAACAGTGGTCGTGCTCTGTGCGCGAGAGCGCTATCCTGCTGGAAGATGTAATAGGCCTACTCATCGGTACTGTCACGAATGTCTGGTAAAAGGCCCTGTTTTAGTAGAACATCTCTGTAATATTGTCCATTGACCGTAATTTTTATTCTTTCTTAGAAATGTTATAGCATGTTTATCTTCTTCGGTAAACACCATTTTGTAGAGATAGTCGTGACGTCATTAGTCATTCGGCGTGTGAAACATTCGTCATTCGCGTTACGTCATTTTGGCTTTGAATGTGAAACAATTTATGTAGCACTTGGCTAGAGCATCAAGCGTCATTGTTCTGAAATTTCAATAAAATTTATGGTCATCTACATGAGCTGTGCTAACTTATGTAGGGGGACGTTTTTTAATGAATCAACGTGTATTATAAGCCTACGCCGAGAACAAAATGTAGTAGCAGTTCATATTTAATTGTCATGCTGCTTTTACTTTATTGGTGTGTTAAAAGATTCCTTTGTATTAGTCCTAAAACCTGATACTTAAAAAACGAACAGACATTCTTTTAAGACAAACTAGGCTACTTGCGAAAACTTGTGCTACGAATTAAAAAAAACCACGTTTGTCAAAGTCCTTAGCCTAGCCTATAGTATTTTCTCCATACGACAAATTTGTAAGCGCATTCAATAATACTAAAAACCCATTTAATATTATAATAATAATATTTTAGCTTTCCGTTTAGGTTCAGTTACACACAGATCTGGAGCAGAAAATACCAAGTCGTTTGTTGAAACTTGTTGACAAGCCTTTCGTCAAAGTCTATCCGAATCGTGGCTGTTCATACTGGCAGAAAGTGAGTTGCGATGGACACGAGATACAACTTATTTCTTGCTTCATATTTCAGCCGCGACTGACAATTAATTAATTAATTAATTAATTAATTAAGCGTTATGTTATATTCGTCTGTCAGAAGTATTGCTCCTTTACAATACCCTGAAAAGTTTTTTATGTATAATTATAATCGCCATGTAAACTCGTTTTTTGACTTTTCAGCAAATGAATCAATACCTGATGGAGAGGAAAGTTGAGGACTCCGATCAGACGAAATTTATGGTCGAGGACGATTATACCATGGAGTGCAATTCCTTCTTATACGGCGAACTGAACAAACAGAAAATAAGGTCTTCAAAACTCCCTAACTTTCTAATTAATCGTTCTAAAATTGAAATGATTGCACAGTTCTGGTGCACAATGGCAGATAGCTTAATATTACTGCTTCTCATTTGTGTATGGGGTTCGAATCCCAGTGCATCACTGCCCAGAGATGGGCACTAACTACTTTAGAGAGATGGGCACTAACTACTTCAGCTTTGTTGCAGTCCTGAAATAGCTATACTTCTATGGTAATACCGCGACACTTAATACCACGACACCTCGACAGTTAATAGGCTACCTGACAAATATCACACTATCATACTTAATCCCGACGGCATTTTTATCTCAACGACATATAATCACATGAGTTAATCCCACGACAATTAATCCCACAGACCTTTAATACCTGTAGCAAATACCTGTACACAGAAGTACGACTGTTTGTACGACTATTGTCCATATATAAAGGTGAGTCTCAGGCTTTAAAGTTGCTAAGTTTCACTGCAAAGCTCTTTGACAACACGAGGTCGTCATAGAAATAAACATTCATCCTTCCAAAAGATGTATTCAACGCTGCAGAAACGAGCGGAAGAAGCGGTTGCAGTGTCTCATCTCAAGGTTGACTATTGCTGTACTATTGCTTTTACAGAATTTTACTGAAGTAAAACTTTTTTGTACTTGTAGCATTAAATGTCGGGGGAAGGAACACTCGTGTGATTAAAATTATGATAGAAATGTCGTCGGGATTAAGTGTGAACTGTGTGATAGTGATTGTTTGTCAGGTATTAACTGTCGTGGTGTCGTGGTATTAAGTGTCGCGGTATTAATATCGTCGGGATTAATTGTCGTCGGGATTAACTGTCCGGTATTAACTGTCGCGGTATTAAATGTCGCGGTATTAAATGTCATTGAACCGTCCTGTGTCTTTCGATCTCCCTCCGAACAGCGCAGTTTCATAACTACGTGTATTCCAGCTAGGAATCCATCCATCCATCCATCAAATCATCCTCCCAACCATTCCTCCACCCATTCATTCCTCCCTCCCTCCATCCATCAATCCATCCATCGTTTCATCCAGCCAAACATTCCTCCATCCATTAATTCTCCATCCATTCATTCTTCCAACCTCGATTCATCTATTAATACACCCAACCATTCATCTACTCGTCGCTCAATCCATTCATCCAGTCAACCTCCACGATTCATCTATTCATGTACATGTAGTTATACACCCAAACATTCCTCCATCCACTCATCCATCCATGCAACCCTCTATCCATCCTTTTCACCCAGGCATCAATTCAGCAATTCACCCGTCAATCTACATGTATCTATCCACGATACGGTGAATAAATAATATTGTTTATAGGGAACGTTAATCGATAAACGTACATGTACTGTACATGTAAATATTGCTAACGACTACTGTATAATAGTCCCATGCGGCGTCCTAAGCTCCGCCTACATGTCGGTAGTACCGAGAATACCGACGGAAGCCCAGCCCCATTATTGAGATATTGTTGCTTAATTATCGGCTAATTCAAGCGTCAGTGTTGCTCAATTTTAGCATCATTAATGGGGGAAAGGGATTATTCTCGAGAGCGGTACTGTACATGTCACCTTAACAAAGTGCTGAATATTGTGTTTAGTTGACGTGTTAAGCTATCAGATCAATGAATTAATTTATATAGCCCCTCTTCCAGGGCTCTACTCAGAGATACGTAAAAACTACGTAAATATGCACCTTTGGAACAGGCCGCTAACTCGTATGCTTCACTAATTACCGTCTATGAGGGACTGCCACTTCCCACACGCTTGATTTGCAGGTAAGTGTTTTTTGCTATCAGTTTGCATTCAAACTGACATACTTGTACGTTTACAAGTGGTGTTATAAAGAATATACTTGCTTACTATTCTCCTGCATTATGTAAAACCCTGCACGTGGCATTTTGACCAAGGTTACTACTACCATAATTCTAATCCTTACATATCTTTCATAATCACTCATTCCTGCAATCATTCTTTTCCAAGTGTTCACGCTTCACACTTACCATTATCGTGAATAAATGCATTGGATAAATTGCATTGCAGGAAATGCCATTATTTGACCCTTGAAATAAAATACTTATCGTATAAGTATGCGAAAGCCCTTTCCAGGGCCTAAAGAGCAACTATGATGCTAACCAAAATGGCAATCATCCATCACCTTCAATCACTATCCTCACAGTAATAATCCATCAAACTTACCATTAGTGTCACGCCAAAATCCATTGGAACAAATGCATTGCAAGAAATGCCGTTATTTGACCGTTGAAATTAAATACTTGTCCTTTAAGTATGTGAAAACCATTTCTAGGGCCTAAACAGCAGCCTCATTGCTATCCAAAACCCTAATCACCCATCTCTTTCAATTACCATTATCTAAGTGGTAGTCCTTCAAGAATACCACTATTGCCAAAGCAAAATCCATTGTACAAATGCATTGCAAGATATACTGTTACTTGACTCTTGAAATAAAAAACTTAGACCCTAAGTATATGAAAGCCGTACCTAGGGACCAAAGAGCACCCCTAGTGCTATCCAAAACGCCAATCACCCACCTCTTTCCATAACAATTCTCTAAGTGGTAGCCCTTCAAGGATACCACTATTTCCAATGCAAGATCCATTGTACAAATGCATTGCCAAATATACTGTTATTTGATCCTTGAAATAAAATACTTAGACCCGAAGTATGCGAAAGCCGTATCTAGGGACCAAAAAGCACCCTTAGTGCTATCGAAAACGCCAATCACCCCTTCTGTTTCAATCATTCTTCTCTCAGTGGTAGCCCTTCAAATAGAATCAAACTTACCATTATTGTCAAGCTAAATTAATTTGAACAAATGCATTGCAGGAAATGATGTTATTTGACCAATGAAATTAGATACTTGTCTTCAAAGTATGTCTAGCCCCTTCTAGGACCTTAATGCTAACCAAAGTGCCAATCACTCATCTGTTTCAATGACTCTTCAATAAGCATTCACCGTTCAAACTTACTGTTATTGTGGGGTCAAATCCATTTAACAAATGCATTGCAAGAAATGATGTTATTTGACCATTGAAATTAAATACTTAATAAAAACACAAAAACAAAGAAATAATGGATCAGTTAAACCGGTTCTGTTTTACAACTATTTCAGAGAGTTTTATGGAAATGATTATACTGCAATCAACCATCAATTAAATGACATAATAACATATTTCTACAAAAGTAATTGTATTAAGGCTAACACAAGGCATCGTATCACAGAGAAGACAAACAACAGTTAAACCAGTCCTAAATCATAATTATTATAAAGTTTCATCTACATCTGTTGCAGTTAACACCATCTAACAAATAAAAAGCACATATTAACGCAATTCAAAATAATAACAAGTATATATTGTTTTTAATTAAACCATTGTAAAATTACCTTAACATATTCCTCACATATTTGTAAGAAAATAATTATATTGGAGTAAACATCCTTCATCGTATTGCCAAGAATGAGAAACAAGAGTGGTATAGTTAACCCTGTAACGATGAGTGTGTACTAAAAATGACTGGGAACCAATGCAGATCATTGCTAAAGTGTTAAACATAACAATATGGAACAAATGGCTTCATTTTATAATGTGTCACCACCAGGGCAGATATTTTGTAGTGAGATTGCTGCTTCTTCTGCACTCTCTAACCAACTGAGCTATAGAAGTACACTGACCATGCGCTGTCTGTTGGAATAATAAATGGCAAAGGAGAGGACTGGCCACCTGCCCTCATAAGCAGGGACTAAGAAAATGAAGTCGCTACTACTTCATTCTCATGGCTGCCTCAGGTTTAGCTTACAAGACTGCTCTTCTTCTACTTATAATAATTACATGTATGTTAACATAAATAGACAACTAATATTAGCCTTTTCCTATCCTATATCCTGTCCCATGGACATTTTGAATTGACGTCAAAATTCTCTGGCCCGTGGCAGGTGACATAAAGCTAACCTTTGTCTGTTTCTATCCTTTGGTTGGTGTGATTATAAGCAGTAATGCATAACTTCTGTGACCTGTTGCATACATACATACATACATATAAAATATGTATGTATGTACATACTCATATACATACCCCACATACATACATACATACATACATACATACACACGCTGTTATACGCACATACATACAGACCCACAAACATCCCTACTGGTCCAGAGGCATTTCCAAAATAGTAATTTAGTAGATATGCAGTTCATATTCAGTAAAATATTAGGATTCCTGTGGGCGGACATAGAACTTTTATTGGATGGGCAAACTTTATACTCTTGAGACATAATGATTAAGAAATAACACTTTACTAATCAGGAACAAATCAAAATTAGCTTACGGGAACAGCAGTCCCTTAAAAGCTACCATGGGTATGAAGTGCTAGCGACTTCAATTTCTTAGCCCCGGCTTATGATGGCAGGTGGCCAATCCTCTCCTTCACTGTCTAATATTCCCAGCAACATTGTATGCTCAGTGTACTTATTATAGCTTAGTTGGTTAGAGGATCCAGACAAAGCAGAAACCTCAAAACAGATATCTGCCCTGGTGGTAACATATTATAAGTTGAAGCCATGTGTTCCATACGGTTATATTTCAGACTTTAACAATGAGCTGCATTGGTTTCCCAGTCGCTTTCAGTGCACTCTTGCCATTACAGTGTTAGAGCATGGCTAAACAATATAAAGTTCAAATATTTCAGCACTAAACGTCTTAAATATCTAATAATTTCACCATACAACTAGTAGTAAGAAATAAATTTCATACTTACAGCGCTTGCATACGACTGTCTATACACAATCAAATATTGTAAATTAAATTATACATGAATATTTTGGCCAATATTATACTATTATACTACACTACATTATAGGCTTCCTCAGAGAGCGCCTCTGATTATTTAATTCCTCTGGTTATTGTATATCTCTGAAGTAAACAATTACGGTACTTTAGTAAACAAGCTAATAAATATAGTTCCACACAGGAGCATAATTTAGTACTAAGGCAAGAGATGAAGGTCTACAGGTCTGCTACATTTTCAAGTAATGATGCCGCTCAGTACGGTATGATAGGTTCGTTGCTGGTGGAATGATAAGGCTTTGTTGCTTCGCTGTTGCTCTGCATTGCTTTGAGGAATGATAAGGCCGTTGCTCTTCCTCAAGGTCACTGCCATAACATAACACAACCATGCCATCACTTTTGTATTGGTACTTAAATGTTGCTATATTGCGCATTTAGAAACCGGCTTACACAAATTCAAATGCTAGAATTAAGACACTGTTATTCGCATAATATGTGAATAACAGTGTCTTAGTTATATCATATGAATTTGTGTAAGTCCATATATCAAAGGTAAGGAAGGCATATAATTAAACATCAAGTACACTGACTAGTGCACACAGAACATACCATACATCATCTAAATGTGAATATCACAAAGAAGATCAGACCTCAAGCCAACAAGCCATGGAATTGTGCTGTCTTAACCTACAGGTCCACGAGCAAGGGTGATCTGTTCTCACCACTTCATCTTACCACCACCAAAAGTGTCCAGTCATTGTACTATGTTTGCACAAGGTATTTATGGAACAGACATTTCGCATGGGTGCTTATAGAGCAGGCATTTTGCAAGGCATGCTTATGAAACAGACATTCAATACCTGTATAACCTGGAGTGGATTTAAATACACAACTTCAAGGTTGACAGCCTAGTATGATAACCATTGACTAATAAAGCCAGAGGTCACCGTTTAAGGACATTTTGCAAGTCCTTAACCTAATTGTTCAGAGCCATCAATGTTCTGTTGCATGGTCAGATGTGAACTTGTGAACTTTTAAAGGAGGGTAATATCAAATACAATTATTGTATTGATTATTGTGCACCAGTTTGAATCATACCAAAGCCATTAACACATAAAAAGTTACCTAACGCCATGTAATATGCTACTATTCTCATACTTTCAGTTAAACAGACCAAGATATCGATAGTTTAAATGGTACGTCAAAACTTGCACATGCAGATATTCACTACAATTCAATAAGCACCATAAACACACTCTTAGTCATACAGTTATTATCATCATTAATAATAATTAATAACTTCTAAAGCGCCTGTGTATAGTGCACAAGACCAATAACCGATTGAATAAAAAAAACAAGTTGTAGTCGTATTAACATCCAGGTCAGTCTGTTGAGAGACTGTCTACGGTGGATAAACAATTTGAAAAAGTGAAGTTTCAGGCTGATAGCAAAATGCACTTGTGACTGAGCAGAACGAGTCAATACACGAGAAAGGAGCTAGCTGAAAAGTGACACTAGGACTGATGAACTATGCAAGATACTATGGAAAGAGAAGCAGAGGCAAGCCAAGACTACTCTAGATAGATACTACTGTATAAATGAGGACATAACATTATGGACTAACACTAAGGATGAGTAATGGACTTCACAAATGACCGAGCACAATGGAGATAATTTATTCGTACCCATCACAGCCAAAATGGCTGGGATCAGGAACTGAATATATATTATATATAGGGCCTACGCATGCTATAATGTGCATATACACTCACCTCTTAAGTCTTGTAAAAAAAATAATGCCGATTTCTACTAGAACGATCCAAATGAATAAATTACAACAACTGACCGTTTTATAATTGAATTTTCAATTAAACCACTAAACAAGTTGGTTTCTTAGTTTGAAATCCCGCCAGTTGTATTCACCGATCTGATAGGTTGTAGTAGAATGCAGAGGTAGCATATAGCTCATCTCCGTCCGTGACCCTCTCCCCATCCCTCCCCCGTAACCCTCTCCCCATCCATCTCCTCAGCCTACAACAGTGATGTCGCTTGTTGGCCGATTGAATCCACCGCTGCGCCTTAATTACCCCTCCAAACCTCCCACCACGACTCTGACACGCGGCCGAATTTCGTTAAGTCTGCGCAATACGAGGGCCAATGCTGGTCCTTCATCTCGCTATGGGCAAAGTGTGGCTCACCGTACGCAAGACTAAGGCCCACATAATTTTGCGATAGTCATCGAAATCATTGCAAAGTGGGGAACGACCACACTAGGCCGACGCCTCCAGAAAGTCGACGGGTGCCCCTAGTGGCTCACAACGGGGGCGCTGGGGAAAGGCTGTCTGGGATGGCCTTCCTCTGGAGCTTCGTCTTGTTCCTAGGACCTTCTCTTTCACGTTCTTTTCTCATCTTAAAACCGTTCTTTTTGGCTGTGCTGGAGTTGGGAGCGCCTCCGAGTAGTTTCCTTGAAGGGGCGCTATGCAAATGTTGGGTATGAATGAATGAATAAATTAGGCGTTCCAAAGGCACAGTCATTCATTTACGCAACAATGTTTTTACTTTAATGCTTGTTTTGTGTTAAAATTTTGAAGCCTTTAGTCTCTAGTCTCAAGCAAGCCTCGAAGATGCTCTCTGTGTCAACGTGATAGCGACAAGAAGGCATCTTGCGAATGTGCTTCATGCAACCGCCCAGTGTGCGACGAAAACAGTCGGCAGCAAGATAGCCTCTATTAAAACTGTTCAATGAGGATGATGAACTCAGCACAACTCAGGACAGTGTTTAGCAATTAGTTAGGTCATCTTGTCCACTCTTGACATTCCGTATAGCACTAATTTTGTCTTGTCAGACTATTAGATGGTAAGCAATACACAGGAAAACAATGAACTGTTAGAACTTAAACTTGCTGCAAAATAAAGTGAAGCTTCAACAAGAGCAGAAAGCACTGGACCTGTCATTGACTATTGGGATTGGGGTACCACTGTTCAATGACCACTGTTGGTCATATTAAGGAGCAAAATATGTTGTCGCATGAGGTTAAATAACCTCACACAGAATCAAAGAAAGCTATTGTCTCGAATCACATTTACATGTACACGGAAACAATGAAAGGCCTACCCTGAATCCAACAGCTGGAGACATAATAAGAAAACAATCGGATTGATTGGACCACAATACCAAACGAAGTCCATTATTGGCTCCAGGATGAGTCGTTACGTAATTCGCTGTAACTTAAATTCACCAGAAACTCATTTAAGCTTTGTAAATGTCTTAGAAATTTGAACGCATTAAAACTCTTATTATTATTATTATTATTATTATTATTATTATTATTATTATTATTATTATTATTATTATTATTATTATTTTTCCCGAGGTACATATGATCCCTCAGGATTGCAAAAATTAGGGGCGCGTTGTTCTGGAATGGCACCTATTCAGTCGTTGAGGTTATTATTATTATTATTATTATTATTATTATTATTATTATTATTATTATTATTATTATTATTATTATTATTATTATTATTATTATTATTATTATTATTATTATTATTATTACTATTATATTATTATTATATTATTATTATTATTATTATTATTATTATTATTATTATTACTATTATATTATTATTATATTATTATTATATTATTATTATATTATTATTATTATATTATTATTATTATTGTTTTTGGCCCGAGGTATACATGATCCCTCAGGGACTTAGAAACTGTCCTAAGGTGTGCTATCAATCTGGAGTTAGTGGTCCTCGTCCCCGGTGCATTGTGCGAAAGTGCCTCTGAAGGCTACGGCATTGAATCTCTGAGTGCATATGGACAAACGCTGGAACAGGTGCACGGTCTCCAGAGGGTCGCCTGAAATGGCTGTCATTCGGCGCCCTAATTCCGTAAAGAACTCGCGGCCCTCCCGGTTGACGGGGCCTAGCGACTCGACGGCCACGGGCCACGGGTACGAACTCGTGGGTGGCCGGGAGGGATGAATATTTGGCACGCATCCTGTCTGCGGCATGTTTGGCTGCTCCCCCAGGCATTGTCGACGTCAGATGGATGTAGGAGGCAGCGCAGGTGTGGATGGTTGTTGCGTCCCAAGCGACGTACTTGCCCCTCGCCCAAGGGACCAGTGTGGCCCCGTCCGGTCTCTTGCCATCACATCGGATCAGGCCCGGAGGCTCCTTCGAGCTTGGGATGTCAGCTTTCATGAGGGCTCTCCAGATAATGTCGTTTACGGCAAAATGGCGGGCCGCTCTCCCTGTAGATCGCCTGCAGACTAGCCCATGATGTCCTCCTGGATCTGCGATCTCACCGCACTGGCATTAATGAGGCGCACAGAGGTTGAGCCCCAGGCGGAGGCCAATCGCCACCCGAACGGCTTCATTGCTAAGACCCAACCCGCAAGAGGCTACCGCGGTACGGTCGAGAGCCAATCTCCAGCGTGGGGCGATGTCACTGCGCCCAGCGGCCCCAGCCTCGCTCGGTTGATTGGGTCGCTGTTGAAAGCCCAGAGGTTATTATTATTATTATTATTATTATTATTATTATTATTATTATTATTATTATTATATTATATTATATTAGAAACGGTTTAGAAACGGTTTAGAAATGAGTAGTCATAAACCAACTCTAAAACTCGTCACGCTTTAGTTCAATATTCTGCAACTTTATTAGAAGGTCACATTGGAGGACACAGAGATTATCGCTAAAATTCGGATGAATAGGCCTACTGCTTTTTCAGATTGATCGACGACCGTTCCTTGATCGTAATCGTAGTTGTATTCTCGAGAATTCTACAGCGCCCAAAAAATGGGTAAGACATAATAGACAGAAATGGCAGAAGTGGATAGTGCTTAGATTAGAATCGATTAGAAATGATTACCTGGATTGAATGATAAGCAATATCCCTGATCAGTTGTTATCTTCTTAAAGGCATTACTTGAATTGCAAGGCAGATTCCCGAACGAACACTGAAATATTTATCACTATTTAAAAAGTATATGGGGCGCGGTGGTGTAGAGGTATGTTCAGTGCCTTGCAGCCGGAGGGTTGCGGGTTCGAATCCACCTCAAGGGGTATATTTGGTGCCTTGCAGCCGGAGGGTTGCGGTTTCGAATCTACCTCAAGCCGCCGCGTAGGGACCCTGGGCAAGTCCTTCACTCGCAATTGCTCATGCGCTTCGGCGTGAAACTCCGATTCAGTGTCCGCGCTGTAGTCGGGAGCGCCTCTGAGTAGAAATCTTGAAGGGGCGCTATATAAATATCTGAATGAATGAATGAATGAATATGAATTGCTAGGAAAAATGTGTAACGAAAAACAGGGAGAGGGGTCTTTCTTCTTTTCGCGTCTACCTCGGATGACGAGTTCGGAATACTCCCGTTCTCTCAATCGTCCACTGAGCCCAGCCTCAGTGATCTGGCCAAGGACTTAACACGACCAACGACGATACCAATCAATTCTTGGATGCGAAGACAAGCATTCAAGTCAATACCGTAACTCGACGTGTTATTATTTAACCAACAGTTAACAACGAACATTTAAATAAATACAGTTTTCTCAGCGAGCTCTAGTGTGTGTAGCCTACCTTGTTCATCATTTTCAACATCTATAATGTTCTCGGAGAGAGACACAGTCAGGTCTCCCGGGGGAACGCAGTCAGAGGACCGAACGACTGAGAGGAGTCAAGGCGACCACCCGGGGTAAGGTCAATTTTGCAACACAAACATAAAAGAATAGTACTTTTTATTCCCGGAATGTATGTATGTATGTATGTATACGTTGATCGTTTTTCTAACAGCTGCCTTCGATTTACTGTGTGCAGTCTCTTGACATGGCTAAAGTAGTCTGATGTGTTGCATTGTGACTCAAAGCGACGTAATATTCTGCTCTCTTGACATAAACAGTACAGACTCAGGTTTTGTAGAGTCTTTCTTGTTTTAAAAATCTCAGAATTCTTTGGCAGCAATATGACATATGGGGAGGTGGGATAGTATAGGAGCATTCACAAGTCACGTGATATCTTTGTGATATCTGCCCGCCAACGTTTGTGTAAGTCAAAACATCGGCTCATTCGGCTGTTGCTGGAAGCAATATTGTAAACAAATGAGTAAAAACATTAATATTTTGACGATTACTAATGCTCTATTCCTTTTTTAAATGTCTAAATCATATGTTGAGGGCATTTTAAAACTTGTTTTGACTTACGTAAACATTGTCACGCGATCCAGAGTGAATGCTCCTATAGAGGATAAAACTCTTGCCTGAAGTTTTCACGGACCCGGTTCGATTCCTGTAAGGCCTCTTGGGTTTAGTTTAGGCCTCATTCCCTATGTGGCAGCAAAAGTACAATGAGCTTGAGCCTTGCATGTCTGCAACTTTTTCGATTTATATCTTCTGTAAATTGTGTTCTTGTGAATTGCTTAATCCTCATAACATGTAGGCCTACAAATGTACATGTATTCAGCGCAGTGGGTTTGTCAGGCGCTTCATAAAAGAATATATTATTATTATTTTATTATTGTTTTTATTATTTTGGAATAGCCTTCCTTATGTTCTGCGATATATTCCTAACTTCTATGCATTTAAAAGAAACCTCCGAATCTACCTTCTATCACCAGATTATATTGCAAGTCTAATAATTCTATAACAGGCGTTATCCTCTTTTCTTCTGTGTTTAACTCTTTTTTGCATTTATTTCTCTTTTGTTAGTTTGTTTATTTCTATTATATTCATCATTTTTATTTTCCTATATTAATATTAATATGTTATTTTAAATATTATTGCTATTACTGATTAGTTAAGACTCACTTTGGCATAGACTCTTACAATTATTGATCCTCTTACGATTATCGGTTCACTAGTATTGAATTACGGTACGCATTGTACTAGGCCTAATGCTTTAGCCGTCCACTTGACATTATTTGATTTGCTGATACACTAGCCTACTGCTTTGTATTTGGGTAATGGCCACTTTCTTCTTTTCCTAAAATGGGGCCTTGATAAGCGGGGACCTATTTTCCCGGGCATGTTTTACGTCGAATGTGCCAGGTGCGTCCGATAAGACAGACCTTAACATCTTTCCTCCGACAATCTCCGACCACGGCCTCGTCATCGCCACCATCCCCCTCCTACACGAAGCGCCAACATACATCGCCAGGCAGGTCCGAGGATGGCGTAGATTGGATCGTGAGGTCTTCCGGGAGGCGCTGCTTGCAATCCCCGCCGTCGCCGACCCGTCCACTCTGGCCGACTTGTCGGTCTCCGACATCTTCGACACCTACGAGGCAGCCATGGTGAGCCTTGTCGACCGTCTTCTTCCATCACATCCGGCTAGAGTGCGTCGCGCCACTTCGACGCCTTGGTTCGATGCTGAGTGTCGATCTCTTCGGCACAATGCACGTCGCCTCGAAAGATGCTACAGACGAACTAAGTTGCCAGACGACCGCGCCTGCTGGGTCAAGTACGTTCGCGGGATGCAACGACGCTACCGGGAGATAAAGCAGACATACTGGGAGTCCAAGATCAATCTCCATTCCGGCGATCCAAAGAGACTCTGGGCGACCTTCAACGACCTTCTCGGACGTGGTCGGGCTGGCCGCAAACCCGACACTCCTTCCTTCACGGCTGACGGTTTTCTTGAATCCTTCACCTCGAAGATACTTGCAATACGCGAAGCTACTGCAGGCTCTCCACCGCCGTCTTTTCCATCCACGGACAGCAGTCTGTCCGATCTGAGTCCGGTTTCCAGTCAGGAGCTGCGGCGTATCATCCTCGCTTCTGCCCCGAAAACCTGCGAGCTGGATCCTCTACCCACATTCCTCCTTCAAGAATATGTGGACGTTCTTCTCCCTCTCCTCACTGTTCTCTGCAACCGTTCTCTTCAGGAAGGCATCCTCCCGCCATCGCATCCATCCTCGTCCATCCTCGTCCCTGTTATTAAACGAGATGGACTGGACGCGTCTGAACCAGCAAACTTCAGGCCAATTGCAAACGTTTCTTTTCTGTCTAAAATTATCGAAAAGATTGTTGCTTTTCAACTAACTGCTTATCTAGAGATGAATAATCTGCTTCCTGTATGTCAATCCGGCTTTCGCAAGGGCCACTCTACTGAGACGCTTCTGCTTCGCCTCCTATCAGATATATATGGGCTATCGATAGGTCGCAGGTATCTCTTCTGGCACTGCTTGACGTCAGTGCTGCCTTCGATAGTGTAGACCATGATATCCTCCTTAGGCGCCTTTCCGTCTCATTTGGACTATCTGGTAACTTCCTTGATTGGCTTGGATCATTCTTACATGATCGTTCTTTCTCAGTTGTCTATGGGCCTACTAGGTCCCTATGGGTCCCTGCCCCTTTTGGTCTACCCCAGGGATCTGTCCTGGGTCCCCTCCTCTACATCCTCTATACGGCCGACCTAGGGACCCTTCTTGCAGCAAACGCTGTCCTTGGCCAGTCTTATGCTGACGATGTCCAAGCATACCTACACTGCTTGGCTTCTGATGCGGCTCCCACAGTCCGGGCCATGAGCCGGGCGCTGGATGTCCTTGGGGCCTGGATGTCGTCGAACCGCTTGCGGCTCAACCCATCCAAGACTCAGTTCATCTGGCTGGGCACGCGCCAACAGCTTGCTAAGATCGATCTAGCAGCACTTGCTACTGAGTTCCCGCAGTTCGCTTTCTCTACCACTGTTCGCGATCTTGGCGTCACATTAGACCAAGAGCTTACCTTTGCACGGCCCATACACCAGCTCTGTCGCGACTGCTATTATCAGTTGCGCCAGCTCAGAGTCGTCTCGCGCTCTCTCACCACTAGTGCTGCCTCTACTCTTATCCATGCGTTTGTCGTCACGCGTCTTGATCTTTGCTGTGCACTCTACGCTGGCCTCCCGGCTGTACGGTTGGGGTGTTTGGAGCGGGTCTTGCGCACGGCCGCGCGCCTCATCGGCCATATTCCAAAGTTCGGCCATGTCACTGCTTTTATGAGGGATGTCCTGCACTGGCTTCCTATCCCGCAGCGGATTGTGTACCGGCTTTCTGCTTTGGTCTGGCGGTGCCTTTTAGGTTCCGCTCCTTTGTATTTGCAAGAGCTCTGCCGCTCTACTCTGGATGTGCAGGGCCGTAGATCTCTCCGCTCCTCCACACATGGTGAACTTCTTGTTCCCCGTGCGCGAACTGCTCTTAGACAGCATCGCGCCTTTTTTGTTGCTGGCCCCATGGTTTGGAATGGCCTCCCATTAGAATTACGCCTTAGTCCTAGAGTTCATTTAGATGCATTCTACTCTAGTCTTAAAACCATCCTTTTCAGCCGGGGTTGGGTCGGGAGCGCTCCTGAGTAGTAACCTTGAAGGGGCGCTATATAAATCTTTGGAATGAATGAATGAATATGACCTCCGACCTAGGCCCCACCCTTTTGTCATTCCAGCAAAGGACAGCAAGAACTTTCTACCGCGCATGCTGCACTAAAACACTTACTAGCTGCCCTGTTTGGTCTTACATTCCATATAGTGTATAACAATCCAATACTTACACCACCGCGTTGGGCGCGTTGGTGTAAGGGTATGTTCGGTGCCTTGCAGCCGGAGGGTTGCGGGTTCGAATCCACCTCAAGCCGCCGCGTAGGGACCCTGGGCAAGTCCTTCACTCGCAATTGCTCATGCTCTTCGGCGTGAAACTCCGATTCAGTGTCCGCGCTGTAGTCGGGAGCGCCTCTGAGTAGAAATCTCGAAGGGGCGCTATATAAATATATGAAATGAATTAAATGAATGAATTAACAATACATTATCCAGGTTAGATATGAACATTATCCATATCTGTAACTTCTCAAGGCTCATTTCTTATCACCATAAGTTGCGCACTTTTGTCGTTGGCTGCGTTATGACAGCCAGTTTTGAATAAGCTTAACCTTTATTTGACCAACGTTCCATTTTTGGAACATAATTTGTAATGTTAAAACAAATAATTATGCCTTGGTAAATTTATTATATTTGCACATCAAATGAAAGATCTAAGAATGGAGAATGTAAAACAATGGTAATTTTCTGATTGACTTTATTTATTTTTGTGCTACAGATGCGTAATTTTGACGAATTTTGTGATTTTTGAAAAAATCTTTTAGGAAGTTGAAATAAATATTTGTGTCATAATTTTACAGGTGAGACACGTTGTATTTTGTTGATTGATATCTAAAGTCAGTGATAAAAATCAAAATTTCCGAAAAAGATGCAAAACTCTAGAAGAAAAAACCCAGTTTTGAAGCATGTTCCATTTTTGGAACGTTGGTGCACTCTCATTAGTATAATTCCAATATGAGGTGATTGTGTTCCTTATTCATAATTTGCCAGTATATACTGTTGGATTGTTGCATGTATCATTAATTTGTTTTTAATATTATGTTTCATTTAATTTATTTTTAACCAGGGGCGTAGCCAGGAAAAATTTCGGGGGGCAAGTTTCTGGGGTTTTCATTGGAAATGGTTGAAAAAGTTCAGTTTTTGTATTTCTCATATAATTGTAGCCTATAGACAAAAGTCGGCAATTTATTTAGGGTGACCCCACCCCGTAAAACCCATTATATATGCCTATGTTTTAACACTGATTTTGTAATAATTAGTACATATTTTAAATTGGAGTCTGAGAAAATAACGCAATAACTGCAACACAGTTGAGTACCTGAAGCACTTTAATTTCAAATGCAATATCTAAATCCATGAAAGGAGGATGTATTCTGCCAAGCATACAGCTGACAAGAGATCTCTGTAGAATGGCAGAGTGTGCACTATATGATCAGTAACACAAATCTATAATTCCAAATTGCAATTGTTCATTTCAAACTTAGCATTTATGAGTCGGTGGGTGCCTAACTATGAACATCATGGGTTAGAGATGTTTATAAGAGGAAAGCCAATCAGATTTAGTTATAAGATCTGGATGTCTTTTTCATGAATAGGATGTTCATCCATATCAAGCAACAGTAACAATTTAGCAACAATTTATTGTGGCAGGAGTAGGCGACCCACGTAAACCACTTTTGGTGAGCGCGTCGCCATGAATTTTGCCTAACTCATCACAGGAAACCATATCACATGTTATTATTTGCCAATCTTTTTACTAGTTATAGTCTTCTGTCTAAGCTGAGATGTTGGGCAGCAGTCATTCAGAGGTGATATTCCAGTACCGGAACAGCACCTCTGAATGACAAGAAAATTTGGGCAAAACAAGAAAGAGGTGCATTTGAATACACATGTCATGCCAAAATTGTTGTTGTTAAGTAGTCAGATAACAATGTAGTAGCATGTTGCAGCAGTATCAATACTGTAAACCCTGTGAAAAAGTGCTCAGGCACGTCAAAGGTTGTCATGACAGATTGCGATGGAATCGAGCAATACATAACTTTAATTTGTCAGTCTCGTTGTTTTTTTTCCATTTTTTGAAGAAAAACACTACCAAAGAATGTGTCAGGTGCCTCAAGATACTTCAAGTGAACTGTTTTGAAAGTTTTTATACCTTTAAACAAACTGGTCTTCAATAAATTGTGCATAAGCCAATATTGTATCGTGTATTCATGTTGAACTGCCATTGTTAAAAATGCTAGTGGGAATGACCCAACGTTCCATTTTTGGAACATCCCAAAAATGACCTTAACACTAGAAGGACGGCATGGGTCATTTTTGACCCATAGCGCACTTTGCGAGCGTGCCATGTAGCACCCAGTAAACATTAAAGGAAAATATTTTATGATATCTATGGCATTGTGGTCGCAAAGGCATAGAAGAAAAATCTTATTAATAGCTGGTCAGGTATAGGAGTTAGAGCAGCGAATACCTAGAAGGACGGATTGGGGTCATTTTTGACCCATGACACTACTACTGCAAATGCCTATTTTTCTAGTGTTTATCTTATAATTATTAACCTTACTTATTTATGACGGCATTGCAAAGCGCACGTTCTTCCCACCATTTGTAAACAGTTTTGTTTATTGTTTCAAACACAATTGATATAAAACAGCTATATCTGAGGGTTATCAATACCTGCGCTAAAATGAGTCGTCGTGTACGATTATATGCGTATACAGCAAACCAAACCCTTCGTTTGATTCAAGAAATCGGTTAGGACAATTATTCTGCGAATCGGAAGACAATGATAGTGATGCCTCTGTCTCAGATACCGGAATACACAACCTAGCTGTCTGTTGAGGCAAGAAGCAGTTCTTCTGTTCTAAGTGTCGAAGTGATCATGGTGGACAAGACGAACCGATAGCCATTCCAAATCCTGAAGTTCCTATCTCTGGAAGTGTGCGTGCATGTGGTCGAGGGGGTTCTCGTGGTCAAGGACGAGGTCGTGGTTACAGATGGGGTCACTCATCATTTCAACATCGTGACAGCACAAATGCAGCAGCAACAGAATCCAGGGAAACATCAAGAGACGGCAATGTCTGGATTGTGATTTCATCCGATGATGCACCTCGTGGAAGGCTAAGCACTCAGAACGTGCTCAGCGAAGTTTGAAGACTTATAACGCTGTTTGCGACCAGTGAAGGCACCAGGATTTCAGGTTTGGGGGCTAAAGCTCCAAGCCCTTCCCCTTTGTCCCCTCCTCCCTGTGATTTGCAGTGATTTCCCACCTTTTTTTGGGGGGGGGATGAGCCCCCTATCCCTCTGGCGCCGCCACTGTTTGCGACACAACGAATAAGACAAGATTCTATTTGAGCGACTTTCAACATCTAGCTGATGAAGGCATGCTGCGCTATATCATCCAACGATGCACTGAAAGGGATGCACGAGCGTGTCAGTAGCCTATCGCTTGAGGAACTTGACGCCTCTAAGTAGTAGGCCTACCTTCAGGTACTTTAGGGGCAGCATAACTAAATTAAAAGTTTAACATTCTGAAAGCTTATTACAATGAGATCAGTAAATCATTCAGTTATTGTCAGGAATTGTTCAAAAATGCGTGGTGTTGCTGCGGCGGAATATTCCGCCACGCAGCGCATGAAGAAATTACTTCTGCGGCGGAAGGTGTTTAGCATTTTATCTAATGACGACTAATCCTGACACCAACCGACCCTCACAACGCCTAATCTCACCATAACCGACCCTCACTACACCAATTGATAGAAGTAACGCAGTTTGGACAATGCGCATGCGCCGAAGGTTGCGCATGCGCAAAGGTCTTCAGTCGCGGAATTATATCAGAAATATTACTTCTGGGGCGGAATTTTCCGCTGCAGAAGAATTATCCTTAAAAATACATGATTTCTATCAATGAAACTGTATGGGTCAAAATGACCCATTCCGTCCTTTTTAGGTGGTAGAAAAAGAGCCGTCCTTCTAGTGTTAAATGTGAAATATCACTAAAAGCTTGTCATTTCTGTTTTAATACCATCAACATACAACACATATCTAAGGGCCATCTCAAAATTCCACCTAAAAGGCACAGTGCATAGTGGGTAAATAAAATACAATCCTACATTGACCCATCTCTACAGCAGAAACTGAGATTCTTTAATGCATCTTCATTACTGCATGCATGGCTGAATTATTTAAAAAAAGTATCTCCTTGATACGTGTTGTAAGAGCAATGGACATTGCCAGTCCCGTCCCTGACCAATGACTTGATATCGTCTTGATTATTAATGGAGCGATACGCAAGTAGGGCCCTCCTCGTTCTGCAATGTAACGGTAGCTAATGGTCGAAAGGTACGTGACAGGTTTCCCGTCCTTGTCTGAAAGGTCGCCGTGAAAGAACGGATGGAGCATGTCGTAAATGACACTCTGTGGTCTTTGACAGGCGCCATCTCCGTGATGAATGGGATTATAGCTCCAGTTGGATTGATTAAAAGAATTTTTGCCAACCCTCACAGCCGCGCCGTCCAAGAAGAGAAATTCCTTGTCAGCGTTTGTGTTTTGGTCGTAAATGCATCGCAATTGCATGGGTGTGATGTCTGAGAAATCTACAGTAGAAGATTGATGGACAATCGGTTCCGTTTCAGTCATCGAGTGTTGTTAATACAGAAAAAGAGATTGAATAAATTATGTTAGATACGTTAATGTTTAACTCGTTAAGCATTCACGAGTTCAAGGGTCCGAGGACCAAGATGAAAATCTAATACTAGGCCTACAGCGAAACATGTTGCGAGTTAATATCCCATTCATCAAGGTTTTCTACACTGATACCTTCTCTATATCGCTGATCATAGGCATTACGAGATTTGATGAATTCGCCAAGAATCGGTACACTTGGGATAGACTTGGGAGTGACCTTGGTCAGCCAATCTGACCACACTTGACCCTATAAAGTGATTTCAAGTCGACTTGTCTGAACATTTGAAAACTTTATTATCTCGTACTGACTGGTCTGAAGTAAGGGTATCCGGACGATTGGTCATAGGACGATTGGTCATAGGACGATTGGTCATAGGACGATTGGTCATAGGACGATAGGTCATAGGACGATTGGTCATACGGACGATTGGTCATACGGACGATTGGTCATAGGACGATTGGTCATATGCCGCTAATAAACCGACATAATTCGTTGTAGTCGTTAGTTATGGGCATTCTTAGCTTTAAGCTTAACGCACCGGGGCATACATCGTTTTTAGACAAAATTAATACAATCAGTGCCAATCAAGACACTTATTAGGGTAATACTTACAGGGATCAACTCACTTCAAAGAACTTAACGTTTGGTCGAAATAATACACGATTTACCCGTATGTAACTCAAGTATGAAAGGCATCAATTAGGGACATTGATCGTTTTCAAACAAATACAATCAGTGCCAATCAAGAAACTTATTAAGATAATTACATGCAGGCTTCAACTCACTTCAAAGAACTTAACATTCACTTGCCTGCGTGCCTTGTCTCATGTTTAATTCAAGTAGTGAAAAATCTGTTGACGTTTTAGACTTTTACGTATTGTTCGTATTTTGTATTACGTATTTCACAGTAAAATGATCCAGTAGGCTAAATAGTTTTCATGTTTTAAAAACTTCTTTGTTTTAGCCTTCGATAGTCCCATAGCCGATAGGACCTATGACCGGTAGGCCCTATGACCAATCGTCCTATGACCAATCGTCCCTATGACCAATCGTCCGTATGACCAATCGTCCTATGACCAATCGTCCACTATGACCAATCGTCCTATGACCAATCGTCCTAGAACCCAAATTCCTTCGCCTTTGTGTCTGATAGAAGTGTGTACAAACAGCTTGCCTTTGGTCTTACAATACATCGGTGCAGCATCCTGAAACTAGACTAATGGTTTCTTGTTGGTGAAAGCATGACAAACAGCATTAGACATTGGCATAATCTTAAGTGAACCATAGTGCAATGCAAAGCCAACCATTTTGACATCATTAATGCAATACGATGTAAATAATGCTATGGTTTGCTCTTTCACACTGGCTAAACTATTAATTATTGTGATGCAATGCGTTTCGGTGGAGTGCCATTTGAGTCAATGGCATAATGTGATCTTACCTCGAGCATCAAGTCTTCCCTTTTAATGCCTACGTATTCGTATATAAACTCCCAGTCGATAGCTAACTGCGAAACGTTTAGAACTCTGAAATTCTCGCGATGTTCTGTATACCAGAAAGGCGGCAACCGGATTGCATCCAAGTTACTTATTTCCATACCTGAAACGTTTATTCAGATTTCAAAGTGAACACAGACACTAAAATCACAACACAATTATTAAGAATCTATATTATAAGCGAAACTTGGATTTTCGTGTCCTTCCGTATGTTTGTCTGTCCGGTTAAAGGCTCCTAAACGGAACGGTTTAGCGATCTGAAAAAATTTACAAAACATTATTACGCAACGTCTAGGTCAACGCGACTGTATTCAGCTCGCAATTTTATTTAAACGCCGATATATGGCCATTTTAAATTTCCAACTTTTTCTACGAGGCTATTTCTATACCGGTAATAGTATAGCCATTTGTCCACGTCACGCAGCCTAATTTGCAATCTTACGTCACACAGGTCACACAGGTCAACGCTCTAATTCGTAACCAATCACGATGACCGTTGATTTCAAATCAGAAGTGTTCACGCCTACGGCAGAATGTATAGGTCATCGGACTTAAAAATTCGCCGATGCAACACTTAAGGGATACGAAATTTTTAACGATCGTTTTCATTTGAATTTCTATAGATCTCAACCCAACTTTATTTCAACTCAAAATTTACTTTAAATTCCGATATTTGGACAGTTTAAGTTTCGATGCTGTCATAATTTCAAATCTAGCTACGCAGGAGTATATATTACATAGAGTCAAGCCAGCGCGTCAATTCGCCAGAGGGACACGAAAAATTTGCACATCGTTAAATTTATTAAAATACACGGGCGCTGACGAAGATGTCGTTAAATTCAAAAACACGGGCGCCATTTGTCCACGTCACGCCAGCTAAATATGCAATCCTACGTCACGCGGGCTATAGGCCCTAGATATGCACATCAGTTGCAAAACAAATAATATTGCCTATATCTAAGGTAGAGATAACCCGTGACAAGCGGTTCTAGACAGACCCTGTCAAATATCATACCGACCAATCAGAGGCGATTTCTCATACCGACCAATCACAGGCGACGTCTTATACCGACCAATCACAGACTAGCAACAAAATCAGCGTGGAAAATAAATAATATCAACGTGTCGAAGTCTAAAATAATTCTTTTTACTTAAATGGAAGCTGGATTGACAAGAATAATTGCGTAAATGGTCGCTGGATTGACGAAAATAGTTTACCGTGAAACTAGTAGTTGGATTAATCAAAATAATTCTTTGCTTAAATGGAAGTCGGATTGATGAAAAGAATTCAAGTTAAATGGAAGTGGGATTGATGAAAAAAATTCATGCTAAATAGAAGTGGGATTGATGAAAATATACACTGCAATTTCAATGGCTACCAATGCAGAAATAACTTCGGCACCTAAGCTGGAGGATTACCACCATTTTTACCCAATCCAGCTTCCAGTTACGCAATTATTTTCCCCAATCCAGCTTCCATTTACGCAATTATTCCTGCCAATCCAGCTTCCATCTAGGTACAGAATTATTTAAACCTCGACATGTTGATTTTGTTTTCCACGCTGATCTTGTTGCTAGACAAGTCGTCTGTGATTGGTAGGTATGAGAAGTCGTCTGTGATTGGTAGGTATGAGAGGTTGCCTTTGATTGGTCGGCATGAAGTCGCCTGTGATTGGTCGGTATGATATTTGACAGGGTCTGTCTAGAACCGCTTGTAACCCGTGCAGTACACGGGAAAAGCAACTATGTTCACCTCTAAATATCGTTTCCATTCAGACATATGGACATTTTAAAAATATTTTAAGCCCATAAGCAAATATTGTAAGTAAGTAAGTAGACTTTATTTGCAGCCGTTAAAAATTACGTCTGGGGAAAACCCGGGCGAACGCCGGGTAAAATATGTTAGTAAAATCATAAATTATAAATTATGATAAAACAGTCTAAGTGCTTCAGATTTTGCTGCATGCAAAGATAATATAAATTACACGTGAATTTTAGTTCATTTTCATTAAAAAAATTATAATTGTTAATTATTATTGTTATTATTATTTTTTTGTTATTATTATTATTGTTCTTGTTATTATTATTTTTTATGCCCCGAGGTTTAAAGGAT
This sequence comes from Aporrectodea caliginosa, assembly GCA_020284085.1. Taxonomy (NCBI): domain Eukaryota; kingdom Metazoa; phylum Annelida; class Clitellata; order Crassiclitellata; family Lumbricidae; genus Aporrectodea; species Aporrectodea caliginosa. The sequence continues at coordinate 3,093,419 of JACEVL010000263.1, read as the reverse complement.
CCCTCAGGGACTTCAATGTTATCTATTGTAGAAAGTAGTCTGTAAAGGCCCTATTTATTATTATTATTATTATTATTATTATTATTATTATTATTATTATTATTATTATTATTATTATTATTATTATTATTATTATTATTATTATTATTATTATTATTATTATTATTATTTTGCCCGAGGTAGTTCTATTCCCTCAGGCTATGAAAACTATGTCCCAATAGTGCGGTCTTATTATTATTATTATTTTTTTTTTTTATATTATTATTGTTATTATTATTATTATTATTATTATTATTATTTTTTATTTTTATTTTATTTTTTTGCCCTGAGGTACTTCATTCCCCCAGGGTCTTACAGATTATAAAAGCGTTGTATTCTGGAACGGCTACCCCTCATCCATGTCAATTAAGGGTTTAATGAAGGAACCACTGAAAGCAACAGCGTTGAATCGTTGTATTGTAATGGATATACGCTGGAATAAGAAGCTGGATTCTCTGGGTTCGCCGGTTGCTTGTGTCAGATGGCGTCCCAGGTCGGAGATAAAATCAAGGCCTTTGCTGTTGATTGGACCTAGCCAATGGGGGTTTCCATAGAATCGATCTCCCACCGATTCGAGAAGTGGGGGGTTTGACGTTTTTGGACATAAACTGGGGTTGCTGATTTCCGTTAATATAACGGCCTGCAGTACGAAAATTAATATATTTATGTATCAGACATGATCGAAAACACATGTTATCTCGGACCAATGCACCTCAGGATCCCTCCAACCCAGAGACATCAGTGGTGGAACACACTTCTTATCACTTCAGGTCACGCTTACTGAAGATGCCAAGCCGAAGCACCCCCCCACCGCCATGGCAGGTGATGAAAGCGATAGATGATTAAGGTGGCCTTGTACATGGACCTCTGGTATAAAGGCGAAGCAAGCCTTGTAGCAAATATCTAACGACCCGTTGGACACTTGCTGTGCACGTATAGGTACCTCAATGATATCTTCAAACACTGGTCCCTCTGTAAAGCTAATGAGCCAATAACAGATGTTTCCTATTAGATTTCCGGCCAGCAGATCCCTGTAATGCATACGAGCAGCTATAGTATTCTGTAAAACTGCCTTTCAATGCTAGAGGTGCAGTCGTAGAGTGTTGGGGCGTAACTGGTTGTTGAATGTGATATCACAGACTAGGGAATTTCACTATTTCTTGACTAGTACGTGTTGAGAGTAACTGTAATCATTAAGCATCAACATTCAACATCAACAGAAATTCTCGACACCTATTGAAGGCAGTCTATTGGCCTACAGACAATCTCTGGGGAGAATTCGGATTATTAGCTTAAGTGCTACTATTTGGCGTATTAGACCTATGTTATTTCGGTTACCAGCAACGGGAATTTTCTTAGTGGTGAGTTATAATAATTTAGAATTGTACACTTTTTCTACGTAGGCCTATCTAAATTCACCACCACGTTTTGATTTAGCTTAATTTGTTTTTAAATTCTTTGTCCTGTTCTTTTCTGAATCATTTGCGGTAGAAGTTCATCACAAAACTAAATTGTAGGCAATCGCTGCATTAGAGAGCTCTGTATACCATTAAGAAAGTTAACTGTTGGCCTACTAGCCAATATAAGATGCTATTTGGCTGATAGGCCTAATATGCCTAGCGATACTATTATTAGCAGCTTAGCTACCATATCGCCAGTGCTGAGAAAGCAGTTAATCTGCAGCTAATAGGTCTACTGCAGCTGATAGGGCTGCTGAAAAACTGTGCCGATTTACTTTTCTATACTGTAACTTACATTGTCTGGTTTGCAATTGCCATGTTTAGGGTACTATTTATTAGGCCCTACAGTGATGATACTGAGGCTGGCAAGAAGCTATGCAGAACTCCTTTTATAATACTAACATCTGTGCGGTTTGTACAATAAAGAATCAAAGCCTTTGATTAGTTATTGTATGCCTACAATCATAGTTTCATAGGCCTATTCCATTATCAACCGCTGTCCGCGGTCAGTCATCCTACCAAACTGATATTAAATTCAAATAGATTTGGTGCACATTCGTGTAGCCTACACACTCTTTTGAATAAAGCTGCAAACTTTAAATTGTTTGCTTAGGTTGTACCATTACCATACCCATTGCATTGCATATAGACGCTTAGAATAAAGTTATTATTCCATTCTACTGGTCACTAACTCACTGGTGACTGGTGCTTTGTTAGCTGCGAAATTTATTGTTTATTCTGTAGTCGTTACTGGTCAGAACACAGTATTAATAAACATTTACAGTATAATAACTTCTTATTTCAGTTGCTGCTTGTAGTAACTTTTGTAATGTACTATGCTGATGTATATTAATTTACAGTTATGAGTGACTTCTGAGCCTCTTTTATATAAGTCGGCCAGAGTGGGGGTTTGTTCTCCCATTCCAGGTGGGGGGTTAGACGCCACTGTTTGCTGTTGATTGGACCTAGCGTTTCCATAGCAATCGGAATGAAAACGTGAGTGTTAAGGAGGGCAGAGTAGGCCCCTATTTCTGGTTCTTTCTGTCCTCCGCCAAGCCGGCCGCTGCTCCGGCTCGGGTGGCTGATGCGGCAAGGTAGGATGGAGCTAGCGTGTCCACCACCGTGGCATCCCACACCAGGCCTCTGCCGGCTCTCCATGGAATAAGAGTGATGCCATCCGGTCTTTTGCCGTCCGATCGAAGCAGGCCTTGCGGTTCCTTGGTCGCCGGGAACCCTGCTTTAACAAGAGCCCGGTAGAACAGGTCGTTGAGGACACCATGGCGAGCCACACGGCCAAAGCCCAGCGAACAAGACAAGCCGTGTTCGCCCCTCGCGGTGACAAGTGCGCCACAAGCACAAGTGTGTGGTTCGCATATGCTGGCTCCCAAGCGCAATCCAACCGCCACCCTCATGGCCTCATCACTCAGTCTCAAGCCACAGGAAGTGATCGGCAAGGAGTAAAGCCAGTCTCCGGCATGCTGAGCTGTGATGGCCCTCCATCGGGCCTGGTCATGTTTCTCTATTAGCGGGTTGAATAGCTCTGAGAACGTCTTTTGTAGTAGTGGTTTGTCCCATTTGGATTGTGCATGAGTTGGGAAGTCTTCAGTGATGTTGGTTCCCAGATCCGCCTGCCACAAAGCCATTAGCTACTCAACGTGTGGGTCTGGCTGGTTGCCTAGCTCTCTATTATTATTATTATTATTATTATTATTATTATTATTATTATTATTATTATTATTATTATTATTATTATTATTATTATTATTATTATTATTATTATTATTATTATTATTATTATTATTATTATTATTATATTGCCCATAAAAACAGTGTGTGAAGAAACTGTAGGCAAGGTAGAATCCATATAATATAAGTTGGCTTAGTTTTGCATCTTTCTGGCTTCTCAAAGGAATGCAACTGCGTGCGAAACGTTGGACTGTTGTGGCAACACCCTTGACGAGGAAAGAAGTCTCGTTTGGGTGTGCAGAAACCTTGTTCAGAATGCAACCTCATCGGCCAATAACTTCAGTCTCTGATGGTTGATTTGATTGTTTGGCAAGAGGGTGCTAGGACGTTTCGTCAACGGACGATTCGTCAGCGGACTGTTCGTCCAGAGGAAATAATAAACTTTTTCCAGGGGAATCAAAAGATATTATATAATTATATCTTAGCCGGTGGGGATTAAGTCCTCGCATGGAGGAGATTATGTAAGCCATTTTCTAGCACATATCACGCGCTCTCAATATAAACTGGATTGATGAAAATAATTCTTTCATAAATAGAAGTTGGATTGATGAAACTAATTCTTTGCTTAAATGGAAGTCGGATTGATAAAAGAAAGTCTTTGCTTAAATATGAATCGGATTGATGAAAAAATTCTGTGTTGAAATAGAAGTTGGATTGATGAAACTAATTCTGTGCTTAAATAGCAAGAATTATTTTCATCAATACGACTTCTAGTTTCACGAAAAATTATTTTGATCAATCCAACTTCTATTTAAGGAAGTTATTATCATCAATCCAACTTCAATTGTATGTATTTTGCGCCCCTGCCTTTATTGGTCAACGAGAATTAGGCTAATCGATTCCGTTTGACGAACAGTCCGTTGACGAACAGTCCGTTGACGAATCGTCCTTTGACGAAACGTCCGCATACCGGGAAGAGGCACGAGTTGGTGATAGGCCGTCAGGTTTATTATACTTGAGTACCTTCCTCTGGGTAGCCTGCTAGCTTCACCTGCTGTACCATGGTCTGTAAGATAAGATCAAACTCTTCAGGCAGAGGTGATTCATGCAAAGCAGGTAACTCAGAAAGTATCGGAGGATAAATGCATCTCGTCTGATTGCACATGCTAGTTGTGCTTTCCAAACAGGCGTTTGCAACATGTGGCTTCAAGTGCCGATTTGAGATCCTCATCAAGTGAAAGGAGTACACGCAGGAGACAGGCATTGTGATGTGAAAGCAAATTAGATGATATGTTATGTAAAGTGAGAATTTTGAAACGAATTCAAAATAATTATGCAGTCTTTAAAGGTAAGCAGAGTGGGACTATTGCTCTCGTTTACTAGTACAGAAGCATTTCCGCTTAATGCGAGATCATCTTCTAATCAAAAACCAAGGCAGATGACTCGTGAGAAGGTAGCGGCTGCAAGAGGTAAACACCAATCCTCATTCTTAACGATAAAGGCATTCCTTGGGCAAGAAAGTAATATGAATATAAATCAATGATGCTCACTGGAAATGCTAGCGATCGAGGCTTTCGAAAGGTTCATAAGGTTCATTATGTGGGGCGCGGTGGTGTAGAGGTATGTTCGGTACCTTGCAGCCCGGAGGGTTGCGGGTTCGAATCCACCTCATGGGGGTATATTTGGTGCCTTGCAGCCGGAGGGTTGCTAGTTCGAATCCACCTCAAGGGGGTATATTTGGTGCCTTGCAGCCGGAGGGTTGCGGGTTCGAATTCACCTCAAGGGGTATATTTGGTGCCTTGCAGCCGGAGCGTTGCGGGTTCGAATCCACCTCAAGCCGCCGCGTAGGGGCAAGTCCTTCACTCGCAATTGCTCAAGCGCTTCGGCGTGAAACTCCGATTCAGTGTCCGCGCTGTAGCCTAGTCGGGAGCGCCTCTGAGTAGAAATCTTGAAGGGGCGCTCTATAGATATCTTAAATGAATTAAATGAATGAATGAATAAGGTCGAGCTTCTCAGTTGAACCTTGTGGTAGGCCAATAAGAAACCGTCGCTATGCAATTTACTTTTGCTGTGTTTACTAACCAAACCGTCCGCACAATAAACTTTTCTGATGCATGACAGTGGAGGAAAATGCCCTTGGACGTAGATAAAAATAAGATCAATGAAGGCAGTCAAACATGGCGATAAATATTAGTATTAATTAATTGAGCAAAAATGAGGCTAAAGTAATGCAAATAAACGTAATGAGAAGCCAATTTTTTGAACAATGATGCCGCTGTTGTCGAGAATCACACTGCTTTTAACGGCATGTGCCGTGTTACGGCGCTGTAGAAATTGTCATAGTCATTCATTCATTCATTCATTCAAACTACGCCACTACCACTCCGTGCTAACTGTGCCAGGTATACCGCCGGTCCTAAGCCTGGATAATGGAGGTAGGAGACGTCAACGGTTCCATAAGAAACTGAATCTACTATCGCCTACGTGCATTGGGGTGGTTTATTCATTTAGCGAAATTAAAATAATGCAAAGTAATTATTTTTAAGTCACGACCTTTCAAGACGTTTTCATTTATTAGCGATATATAAGATATAACTCAGGAATAATTATTTCATTGCACCCTATAAAAAGAAAAATTGACCATAGAAACTTCAAATGGCTTAGGCCTATTCAGTCAACAAGAATCTAGTCTTCAGATAAGCTCAAGAATACTAAGTCTTGTAAGATGCAATCAAATTAATAACATAAACAGAAACAACATATATTTACACATTACACATTAGTCTATTTTCACACTTACGAAGACTAGAGCAGAAAGGAAGAAGATCTTCTTCTCCGCTTTTCCAACTGAGCAACTCCCTTCTCTTCAGACACGATCTGCCTCCGTCAGTCCTTCCGTCCGTCTTCAATCGAATGCGTCCTACAGCTCGCTCTGACTCTTAGCGACTGACTAAAGACTCCCTCTAGGCTCTAATCGATCTTTGCTCTCCTAATGCCATACCCAGCCTAACTCTGACGTTCAACGACTGACTTAACAAAGACTCCCTCTAATCGATCTTTGCTCTCATACAGCCAATATGTTCATATTAGGCCTAACTCATGCAGGTACGCTTGTCCCAGTCAAAGCCTTATTATAGATAAAGGCCTTTTTACGACCGTCATTGAACACGACGTGACTTAGCAATTGATCGAAAACTGCGATGTATTTAACCTTCCAAGAGCTCTAGGGTTAGGCTGTCTAGTTGGCAAATTGTCGTGCAGTCGACGCGCATGAAACGATCTCTTTTATTATTTGCCAAAGTATAGCCTAGAGGCCTATGTTAAACGACTTGCGCAGCGCCATGGAAGCACTGTATCGACCTTCTGGACGAGCGAATTGCATTGACTATCTATTGAATTAAAGATATACTCCATAAGAGTCTACAAAGCTCACCATGGCCAGGCTCCAAAGTAACTTTGTGATCCTCTGCATGAACCGGCCTCTACTGTCTCTCTCTGCCTCTCTCTGTCTATCTGTCTCTGTCTCTCTGTCTGTCTGTCTGCCTGTCTCTCTCTGTCTTTCTCTGTCTGTCCCTCTGTCACTGTCTCTGTATCTGTGTCTGTCTGTGTCTGTCCTATCTGTCTCTGTCTCTGTCTCTGTCTCTGTGCTCTGTCTCTGTCTCTGTCTCTGTCTCTCTGTGTCTCTGTGTGTCTCTGTGTCTGTCTCTCTGTCTCTGTCTCTGTCTCTGTCTCTGTCTCTGTCTCTGTCTCTCTGTCTCTCTGTCTCTGTCTCTGTCTCTCTGTCTCTGTCTCTGTCTCTGTCTCTGTCTCTGTCTCTGTCTCTGTCTCTGTCTCTGTCTCTGTCTCTGTCTCTGTCTCTGTCTCTGTCTCTGTCTCTCTCTCTGTCCTCTGTCTCTGTCTCTGTCTCTCTGTCTCTGTCTCTGTCTCTGTCTCTGTCTCTGTCTCTGTCTCTGTATCCTCTGTCTCTGTCTCTGTCTCTGTCTCTCTGTCTCTCTCTCTCTCTCTCTCTCTCTCTCTCTCCTCTCTCTCTCTCTCTCTCTCTCTCTCTCTCTCTCTCTCTCTCTCTCTCTCTCTCTCTCTCTCTCTCTCTCTCTCTCTCTCTGTACTGATATTAGCGAACATTAGCCATCACAAATCTAACGAGTCTTTCAGACATTTCATATTTTGTTCATTTTACTCTTGGAAATCATCTCTTGGGTTGAAACGTAATAACATTAGAGGTACTTGTCGGTTTAACGACCCCCTCCCCCGTAAAAAAGATCTTTTAATTATAACTAGGCGAGACCCCTGTAGGCCCACAGGAATGTGTTCGCGACTGTGAATATCTGTCTTCTAATGACGACACTAACCCTTAACTCCTGACCCTAACCGACCCTCATGACTTCAAGTTTTATAGTCCATATCGGTTACGTTGAGGTTATGCCGCGTTGTTACGCGGCGTGAGGGTCGGTTAGTCAGGGTTAGGGTTAGTGTCGTCCATGTTTTCTAATGACGAAACGTTCAGGTGTATGATGTAATAGATAAGCTGTGACGTAACATAGGATTAAAATAACGTAGAATATGAAGAATTTTATATGAGGTAATATATGAAGAATTTTGGGATCGTGAAACCGACAAGTACCAAATTAGACATAATTACCATGATAAAAAATCTGTATGCTTGTACCGTTATTCAATAAAAAAGGTGGTAACAGAGTAACAGCTGTAATAGTATCTAGTATCTATATTACAATCGTCTTATGAATGGAAGGCGTAAGACATCGTGTCCATTGTGTGACGTCACAATATATTTTCGAGACGTCATTATGCGATGTGAAAACTTATCTAAAATAATTTATGTTTTAAATCGTCGCTTGCTTCTATATTTCGAAATAATTTTTGTTTTCCAGTTGTTCGTTTGTCTTTCGTTTTAGGCGCACTTAAGTTAATTATTATACTCTCCCGATTTGCTCAGCATTTGTCAACAGCTATTGGTGTTTCTTGTTGATTGTTTGCCAAGAAGCAACGTTTGTTCTCATGCAGATCTCATTGTTGCCATTATGCAACGTCCAAGAAACAGACATCAGATGAATACGATAATGAAAATTTCACAAACGACTGAAGGTCAGGATTTAAGTTGATGCAAAAGACGAAATTTTCAGTCGCGAGCGCATTGAAAAGCTGCCCAACTCGCGCTTTTCGCGACCTGAGACTACATTCACACAATGGAGACGATACCTCTCGCTTCGTATTAGTTAATACAAAATATTCATCAGTGCTGTAGTTTACATTATGTCATACTTACATGGGGTCTATTATCATTATAAGATAAATGTAAAATGTTAATTATGTTATTGTTATTAGTGTTTAATCAGCCCTGTTTTTCATTGCATGTTGGTATTGCTTTTTGTGCTATGACTAAGCCTGTCATCTCATTTTTATGCAGATGACACTCAACTGTATGGTGCTGGCCCGACGTCGCCAGATCCTCAATTGCAGAAGGAATGGAGGCAGAAGTTGACACACTGGCGGAGTGGATGAAGTCGAACCGTTGGCTATTAAACCAGAGCAAGACGGACTTTCTATGGTGTGCTCCCACAGAAAGCTCGGTCAGCTTAATAATTAAGCTGACCGAGCTTTCTGTGCGCTACCTATTATTAGTAGCGCCCTACTAATTGTCTGTGGCATAGGCCTACCACTTCAGCCGTTGTCGATCGTTCGTGATCTGGGAGTTACGTTCGAATCCGATCTGTCAATGACGCACCACGTTGGAGAGATGGTCAGCAGATGGTTACGCCCACTGAGATTGGTCAACAGCTGTGTGCGGTCACTATCATTCGAGGCGGCAAAAACAGCGGTCGTGATCACCCAGGTCGACTGCTGCAATAGTCTTCTGGCTGGCACGAAAACATCGGATAGGGTTCAGTCTATATCTGATACCTGCTTTATATCTTTAAATTTTACTCTCCAGGCAAAAGCCACCTTCTTTCCTCCATGCGTGTTGCTGCTCAGGCTACCTGATGATGATGATGGTCATTATTATTATTATGCTGATGACTATGATGATGACGACGACGATGTTGATGATGTGTATTTTACATTTTACGAATCGAGAGTCACATGAAGGTCCAGGTTTAAAATGGAAGCTGGATTGATGATGCAATTTACGATATGCAGCTTATTTGGAGTCTGACAACCAAACGAATCACGAAAAGATAAAACAACAAAACACTTCAGAATGCAAGAGCTCTAATCTTGCTTATCATGTCCTTCTTCATGAAAAATACAACATCCGCACCTAATAGCCTTTAGAGTCAGGGCCGGAGACTTAGGGGGGACGGTCCCCCCAAAACTAGAGGTGGGGGGACGGAGCTGCACTTATATCCCCAATATTTCTAGAAATATTTCATGAATATATAATAATAATAGCTATTTTGTTCAGATGACATCTTAAAAAGCTACCATTACAGTGTGTGGAAATCTCAAAAATTCTAAATAGGAGAGGGGTCACATCCACATGTTAAACCCTCCCAAACTCACAGTTCTCAAGCTACATGTAAGCTACGGTGACAAAACTTAACAGCTGGCCAAGTTTGCCCCGAAAAATTTTTGTTAAGCCCCCAGCTTAAAAAATTACCGCGTGTAGAAATTCACAATTTTAAATAGGAGAGGGGTCACATCCTCCCAAACCCCCTCCCCAAACTCAAACACTACTCAAACTACATGTAAGCTACAGTGACAGCTGGTTCTTATCACCACTCAAATTATAGAGCAATTTTGTTCAGATGACAGCTTAAAATGCTGCTACCTCCATTACAGTGTAGAAATTGAAAATTTTTCCCTAAATAGGGTAGGGGTCACATCCCCTCCCCAAACCCCTCCCCAAACTCAAACACTACTCAAACTACATGTAAGAGACAGTGACAGCTGGTTCTTATCACCACTCAAATTATAGAGCAATTTTGTTCAGATGACAGCTTAAAATGCTACCATTACAGTGTAGAAATTAAACAAATTTAAATAGGAGAGGGGTCACATCCTCCCCAAACCCTCCCCAAACTCAAAACACGACTCAAACTACATGTAAGCTACGAGTGACAGCTGGTTCTTATCAGCACTCAAGATTATAGAGCAATTTTGTTCAGATTACAGCTTAAAATGCTACCATTACAGTGTAGAAATTCAAAAATTTAAATAGGGAGGGGTCACATCCCCTCCCAAACCCTCCCCAAACTCAAACACGACTCAAACAACATGTAAGCTACGAGTGACAGCTGGTTTCTCATCAGCACCTCAAATTATAAGAGCAATTTTTGTTCAGATGACAGCTTAAAATGCTACCATTTACAGTGTGGAAATTACAAAAATTTAGATGGGGAGGGACACATCCACTCCCCAAACCCCTCCCCTGCTCGGCGCTGTGCGCCTCGTTGACTGTCCTTTCTGGCCGCTCCTTCAGCCGTCCCCCCAAACCCAAGACCAAGTCTCCGCTTATGCCTTAAGTATATTAGGCTAATAGACTTTGTTCCTTAATACAATATAAATAACAAAGTATGGTCTAATATAGTCTCATAAAATTGATGCCGATGTACTTAGATTCAAAACTTAAGTCAATATTTAAAAGAGTGAAACTCAGAACGGAAAACGTTAGGCCTATTGGTATCAAAAGGATCAGTTGTATTTGCGGGAGGGAATTATTTGTCGGAAGACACCAGATGGTGTCGAGCAGCTGGTAGTGCCCCGAGCTTTGAGGGAAGGTTATCTCAAGCTCGCCCATACCGGAATAACGGGAGGTCATTTGGGAGTTCGAAGGACCAGAGGACAGGTAAGACGTCGGGCCTATTGGGTTGGCTGGTCCCGGGACGTGAAGCACTTCTGCCAGCGCTGTCCCCCGTGTAATCAGTACCACCGAGGAAGACCACCTCGGCAGGGTCCTCTCCAGCCTTTGCCATCTGGGGAGCCATGGGAAAGGCTTAGTGTTGATATTACCGGTCCTCATCCTCGAAGTAGACGTGGGTATAAATACATTCTCACGGTGATGGACAACTTTACGAAGTTTGTCGAGGCGATTCCCATGACTAACCAGGAAGCCACTACGGTTGCTCACGCTCTGTTTGATAACGTGATTGTAAGGTATGGAGCACCCCTGCAAATCCTTACTGACCAGGGAACTAATTTCGAGAGCGATGTGTTTCGAGAGCTGTGCAAATTATTGGGGATAGACAAGATACGGACCTCTAGCTATCACCCCAGTGGGAACGGATTAATAGAGCGGTTTCATAGGACCCTTAATGCAATGCTGGGAAAGGTGGTAAGCAGCCATCAACGGGATTGGGATGAGTTTCTGCCCCAAGTCGTCGCTGCCTACCGGGCGTCCCCGCATGAATCGACGGGTTTCTCTCCGAACCTGTTGATGCTCGGTCGAGAAACGAGGGCACCTTTGGACCTCGTCTATGGGAAACCCCCGGACGCCGTCGACGATACTGCTACGTATTCCAGTTACGTCCGCGCCTTCGCCGACAGAATGGACGCTGCGTACCGGGTGGTGCGGGAAAATCTGCGGGTGGCCGCAGAACGACAGAAAAGCACGTATGATTTGCGTGTAAAGCCAGCAAGATTTTCGCCCGGAGACCGTGTGTACTATTACACTCCGCGCCGCTATCAAAGACGGACACCGAAAAGGCAAAAGTTTTTCACAGGGCCTTACATTATCGAGGAACGATGTGGTTTAGTGAACTACCGAATACGCAAAACGGCGAATTCACGGCCGTTTGTTGTGCATGTGGACAAACTTCGGCCATGCCACGGTGAAGGCCTTGCTGAAGGGGGCGGAGCCACGCCCGCTGTGTTGAACGAGGTTGACGTGATTGACAATCGGCCTCGGCGTGCTATCCGATGTCCAATACGCTTCCAATAAGCGTTTAAGCGAATGACGTCGTGGTTGCCATGGTGACTGCGAACAATGATTTAATTAATGTGAACGATGATTGCGCATTTTAAGCTGATTAGCCCATTTAGATGATTAACTGTTTTGCGTTTAGGGTTAAAGGTGATTAGCCGTGTAAGTTGATTACGAGCTTAGGTTGATAATTATGTGTTTTGCATTTTAACATGATTAAGTTTTGCCTAAGGATTGATGCAATTAGCGTTAAAATTGCCTAGATGTAAGTGGATGTTGCGAATTGCTTTTCTGTGCTGCATTTTTCCGGAGAGAGACAATGCCTGCTAATTACTTTAGGCTGTGGCTAGTTTGACAGATATTGCGATTTTACTGACTGTAGGGGTTATTGAGGCAATGTTTTCAGGAGACTTGGGGTACTCGCGAAAATGAGGACATTTTCTTTGCTGGTAGGGGAGGCATTGTAACGAAATTGAAGGGTGATGGGGTTCGAGGTCCCCCTGGGTTCGTTAAGTGTGACGTAGCAAGTCCCCCTCTCCCACCCCGGCGCCTTCGGCTGCCTTTGAAGTAAGCCGCTGCAGTCAAGTCCCCCTCTCCTCCGCCGACGCTTGTCGTCCGTCGGCTGCCTTTGAAGTAAGCCGCTGCAGTCAAGTCCCCCTCTCCTCCGCCGACGCTTGTCGTCCGTCGGCTGCCTTTGAAGTAAGCCGCTGCAGTCAAGTTCCCCTCTCCTACGCCGACGCTTGTCGTCCGTCGGCCGCCTTTGAAGTTCGCCGCTAGTCAAGTCCCCCTCTCCTCCGCCTTTCTCACTTGACCTAGTCAAGTCCCCTGATTCCAGTCCCCCCTAAGTCCCCTTAAGTCCCCTATCTAATGCATGGGAAGTGCATGTTAAAGTCCCCACTTTGAGTCCCCCCTTAAGTCCCCCTTAAGTCCCCCCTTGAGTCCCCCCTTAGGTCCCCGGGACCTGGGCTGGGTTTAGCGCTCTTTAAGGGGCTATATAAGGACGTGTGTTTGCTTGTTAGGGGGTTCAGATAAATCAGTCGAGTCAGTTGTCGTCTGGGACCTGTTAGAGTAGAGTCGAGTCGATCAGTTGTTTGTCAGTTCTGTACAGTTAATTTGTGATTCATTGTCGTCGAGTTGACATTTATGTTAATAAGAACTTCATCATTGAAACGTCTTCGAGTCGTTCTTCTCATTCAGCTAGTCAGAGTGCATCGACGGTGGCCTTCAAGAAAAACCCTTTGCCCGACGGGAAAGGTCGATCAGCGCGGACAGGAACAGGGAAAAGAGGAAGGGAGGATTCCGCTCACCATCCTGGTACCCGAAGAAGAAGAGAGAGAAGAACTCCCCCCATCCTACGATCCCTGGTGCTCTTACCTAACCGGGGTTTGCCACAGTACGTAGGAAATGTAAGATTTAAACTAGATTATGGTGAAATGAGCCAGTTTATTGTAAATATAACTACTCACTTCTATTTCGTAAAACAGTTTTTTTCATCAATCCAGCTTCCATTTTGAAGTGACAACATTAAATAATTTAGTAGACGAAATGTCGTTCGACGAAATGTCGCTCGACGAAGTGTCGTAGACGAAATGTCGTTCGACGAGTTGTCGTGACACCGAATTAGATACTGAGATTTCGATATCGTCGTTCATAGAGCATGAGGGTATTGCAAATTACGTTGACTCACGATAATGACGAGCTTTCCAATAGCCTGTCCAATTCTTTCTAACTAGTGTTATAAAAAATAGCAATTAAAAAATATTACTGCTAATAATTTGATGAAGGCCTAAATTATGTCTGTGTTGATGTAGCACGTTCAAAGTATTCGCTAGATGCCAGGATATACTTCCATACTTCCATATACTTCCAGTTTACTGGTCATAGTTGTGATAGGCTTTAATGGTTCGCCATTTTGTGGTGATGACGGTATGGACCAGATTATCGAGAAATTCGACTTTAATGCGAAACTTGGTTAGATTATATAACTCTGTGCATATAATATGGTGGACAAACACATTTAGTTTACGACTGCTAAGTTAATGAGAGAGTCGCTACTATCGGGCCTATGGTTTGAGCTTAATGTTTTATTCCCCGAAGGCCATGGCAGGAAAGTCAATCCGGCGAACATTAGACCACGCTATGTTGTCAGACGCAGTTCCTTATCATGCACCGTTATTTATAACTTGTACTTGGTAAACGTGTAGTTTGTCGTCGTAAAACTATCCGCCATTGCATGGGTTTCAGCGTTGGTCGAATACAAGTTGGATTGACGAACATAATTTTTGCTAATTAGAAGTCGGATTGATGAAAATAATCTTCACTTAAATAGAAGTGAAATTGATGAAAAAATCTTGCATAAATGGAAGCTGGATTGATGAAGAATAATTTTTAATTAAATAGAAGTTGTATCGACGAAAAATAATTCATGCTTAAATTGAAGCGGGACTGACGAAAAGAATTTTTGCATGAAAAGAAGCTGGATCGATGAGATGGATTCTTGCCAAAGTAGAAGTCGTATTGATAAAAATAACAATGCTACAATGGGCGAATTCTTTATGACGCTAAACTACACGTTTATCTTGTTCTTTATAACTCGTTGGTCAACAAAATAAGTAAGGTAATCGGTTAAAGTGTATCTTAGCACGTAGCGATACTTAAATTCAAGAGGAGGCAATTTCACTGACCTCCTGGTCATTGGGGTTATTGGTTAATAGAAGTACCAGTGTATGAAAAAGCAACTCCCACCTCCTGCCTCAATATAGATATGCATATGTCAGTCGCTATGAGTCAGAAGGACGGATGATGGTGCTTATATAAGTAATTGCATTTTATTAACCAGCAACATGAACCGAACTTTTACGACTTTTGTCCATTTTATGACTGAAGTACTTTGTGCACATTTTAGTTGAGAGTTTTAAATCATGTCTTCTATAAAATAAACTGGTATACTATTAAAAAATTTACCTGGTTTTAGCTATGCTACTTTTGGAAACTATTGCGGAGATATGGAGTGGTGTGATCTAGAATTTGGCATTATTTTAGTTGACTTTTCATGGAATGGTGTACTTGAAAGTCTAGGAGTCCGGGGAGTCTATTTAGAGGCAGAGCTGTAACACCAATGGTTTAACCAAGACAAATTCTGAGCTAAAAATCCGTTAAAGAATTCCTGGAAATGTGCCTTTCCACTGTTACTAAGTAGTCACTCAACTATGAATGGGAAAAAGTCATTATTCTGCAAAATATTTAATGAACAGCAACTTAATTATGTTCTATGTTTTGATACATGTTAAATATTTACGTTTTACTGTTATTTTTAGCAAGTACGTGAAGATAACGAGCAACATTCTGTTAGAGCTTCAAAATTCAGTTGTGAGACAAGCTCTTCATCTCATTAATCTTCACAAAGAACGTTACAATGTTTTGTCTTTATACAACTTTTGCGATCGTCTACTACTTCATCCATTTCTGGTGTACTATTATTCAAAGGTTGGATAGCCACAGTATTTTGTCATAAAGTTTTTCAATTTGACTAATTCTTACTTCACTCAAAAAATAACTGATTCTAGTCACCTGAAACGCAAAATGAAGTCGTCGTAAAGTGAGAAACTGGACACTGCTGGTGCTGGATAGGCTATGACAATGTAACAATTGCAGCAACATTTTACGCAGGTAAATTTGCTTTGAAGTGCATACCAAAACTCATGCGTAAGAAAAGCTTTACAGATTCAAACTTTGTGTAGGATCTGGTGATTGGAGAAATCATTTTAAAAACATGTCAGTTATTTCAGAAACCGTTTGCTCACGGTGATCACCACGCAGCTCATCAAAGAACATACGCTGAAGAAGAGCAGTAAAATTCTTAGTTAAGTGAATAGCCTCATGGCGAATATGCCAACAGACACAGAGAAAAAGCAATTCAGGTGCCAGATATGTTGGAAGTCATTTCATCAGAGTAGTATTCTGAAAAAGCACATGAGAACTCATACAGGAGAGAAACCATACACTTGTAAGTTATGTCAGAAATCATTCACTCAAGGTAGTCAGATAAAAGGGCACATGAGAACCCATACTGGAGAGAAACCATACACTTGTCAGTTTTGTAAGAAATCATTTACTCAAGGTGGTAGCCTGAAACTGCACATGAGAACCCATACTGGAGAGAAACCATACACGTGTCGGTTTTGTAAGAAATCATTTACTGTAGGATGTAGCTTGGTGTCACATATGAGAACCCATTCTGGCGAAAAACCATACAAGTGCCAGTTATGTCAGAAAGCGTTTACTCAAGGTAGTCATCTGAAAACCCATCTGAGAACTCATACTGACAAAAAACCGTACGTGTGCCAGTTATGTCAGAAATCATTTACTAATCATAGTCATCTGAAAACCCACATGAAAACCCATACTGGCGAAAACCATACAAAGTGCCAGTTATGTCAGAAATCATTTAATCAAGGTGGTCATCTGAAAACCCACCTGAGAGCCCATACTGGCGAAAAACCATACATGTGCCAGTTGTGTCAGAAATCATTTGCTGAGCGTGGTTGTCTGAAAACCCACATGAGAAGTCATACCGGTGAAAAACCTTTCAGGTGCCAGTTATGTCAGAAATCATTTGCCACAGGTCAAAATCTGAAAGGGCACATAAGGACCCATACTAGCGAAAAACCATACATGTGCCAGTTATGTCAGAAATCATTTCGTGATTGTTGGCTTCTGAAAGGGCACATAAGGACCCATACTGGTGAAAAACCATACGTGTGCCAGTTATGTCAGAAACCATTTGCTGATCATAGTTCTCTGAATACGCACATGAAAACCCATACTGTTGAAAAACCATACCGATGCCAATTATGTCAGAAACAATATAAAACAGTCCGTACTATAAAGATTCATATGAGAACCCACACTGGTGAAAAACCATACAGGTGCCAGTTATGTCAGAAACCATTTGCTGATCATGGTCATCTGAAAAGGCAATGTATGGGAACCCATACTGGTGAAAAACCATACATATGTGAACTTTGTGATAAACGATTCAGAGAAATTGGATATCTAAAGAAACACAGAAGAACTTGTCCAACTGGTGAAAAACCATACAGATGCCAGTTATGTCAGAAAACCTTTACCAGAGTCGGTGCTCTAAAGATTCATATGAGAACTCATACAGGGGAAAAACCATACATATGTGAGGTTTGTGATAAAAGATTCTCACACATTGGAAATCTCAAGAGACATAGAAGAACTTTTGCAACTGAGAAGCATACTAAGGGATGTTCTTCAGTGAAGCAGTTTAAAATCTATGCAAGAACCCAGCCAGAGGATCTTTAACCGGAAAGTGAAGTACTTGCTAGCCTATCTGATCATTTCATCGCATTTAGTAGTGGAGGTTTTATTGATAAACCAAATGAATGCTTCTCACGGAACATATATCCAGATTCTAGTGGAACTGCAGGCCATTCACCGAAATTTAGAGATGGCGAATATCTGTGTATTAGAAAATTCAAATCTCGTGTAGATTCAACAGCGTATTTGTCAAAATCCTTTGGATGTGGTATATGTGATGAATTACTTGAAAGAGAGAACGAATTTCTTGAGCATTGTTCTAGCCATAGATTTTCTCCACCTGACGACTTATTTGCTGACCTGTGCTGAATTATGATTCCACTTAATTACAGATGAAGACAATTGTAATTTGAGACAAAGAAAGGATAGTATCGAAGTGCTGGGATACATACTGTACATACATAGGCTACATTAATAGTTACTGTATACCACTTTCATTTAAGAATACTGATTGAAAGTAAGCATTCTGATATAGAGTTTCCAGATGCTCCTCATTTGAGACTCCAGATAACTAAGGTGTTGTCTTAAGAAGTTAAGATACGATACGATAAAGATGAGGAAAGAAGATTATTTTAATTGACCAATTGCTATCCGCATTTTGATGTACAGACATGGTAATAAACATACATATTAAACATGGTAATAGACATACATCATTTATTGAACTGATCAGGACAGTCAAATATTGCATAATTGTAAGACTTTAGAATTGCTGGAGGTCATCAAAATGAAAATTGTATGCTACAGTTACTAAAGTCTTTCGTTCTAAGTTCCAGCTGTTGTTAAACATTCAATTTCGCTGCAGTAATACTTCTTCAGTAGGTCTATTGGACATTTAAACAGCGGTTAGGTGTACATAATTTTATGAGACTATTGTAGACTACTGATACTTAGCGTACCGGTAGTGTTGTTGCATTCACGATCCATTAAATAATAGAATTAATTAGCCTAATCCACTTCGATAAAGTGTTGATCATTACGAAAGATAAAATGTGTGATCAAGATTGTCATGTTACAGGCCTATCCTGAATTTTTTGGGGTTTGTTGTTTTTGGTAATTTTTATGATATATTTAATTCTGTTCTTAGCCTCTAAGTAAGTCGGTTTCATGTTGTAAATTGCGCATTCTGGTATTTTTGTGAATGGAGTATATTTGCTTAAAACACTGAAATTTTGATAAATGTGCATTTCTGCGAATTGTATTGATAGTGGAGGTAGAGTTCTATTTTAGCGTATTTTATTATGACAATGATTTTCATGATAACTGCAATGAATCCAGTAGGCCTAATCTATTTTAGCAAGATTCTTTTCATCAGTCCCACTTCTATTTAAGCTAAAATTATTTTCATCAATCCCACTTTTATTTAGCCAGAATATCTTTTCATCAATCCAACTTATATTCGACCAATGCTGACTCGATCGCCAATGCAATGGCTAGTCATTTACGACGCTGAAATAGGCCTACTTGCTTTCTTCATAAATCCATCTTCTGTTTTAGCGAATGGCTAATTTCACCAATCAAGCTTCCATTTAGCGAATAGCTAATTTCATCAATCAAGCTTCCATTTAGGCAATCGGTTATTTTTATCAATCAAGCTTCCATTTAGGGGCCGTCCATAAAGTACGTCACGCTACTTTTGACCATTTTTACCCCCTCCCCCTGTCACAAACTGTCACAAAACTCGGACCCCCTAAAGTACGTCACACTTTCGAACAGTGATTTCCGAAAGCAAGGCTAATACATAAACAAGGCTTTGCAACAGCATTATTACTAGCGCTCCTAGCGAGAGGAATCGTGAAAAACATGAAAAACACATTCAGGAAATATGCATTTCATGCTATTTTGACATAAAACTAATTAAAATGTTTCAGAAAAATTTTTGAAAATTATTTTTGAAGCTATGAAATTCTACTAAAAAATAAAAATAAATTATAAATAAATAAATAAATAAATAAAATGTGTGACGTCACACCTGGCCTGACCCCCCTCCCCTCTGTCACAAACTGTCACACTTTCTTAACCCCCTCGGAGCGTGACATACTTTATGGACGGCCCCTTACGCAGACACAAGAGGGTAATCCCGTAGTTAAGGTTGATAAATTATTTCATATGGTCAATTTAAAATGAAACCTGGATTTGTGCGTTTCATCCCCGATCGAGTCGTGCATTATAAGATAAAGGGTAAAGTCGTAGTTTACGTTGCTAAATTATTCTAATGTCTCCAATGCCGTACTGGACGTTGGTAAGTAAGAAGTCTACCTATGTGCATTCAATCCACCTTCCATTTCGTTAAGAAATTTTTTCATCAATCCAACTTCTATTTAATTTGAAAAAAATACTTTTATCAATCCAACTTCTATTTCATGAAAGAAATATTTTTCATCAATGGAACTTTTATTTAAGCACAGATATATTCTCATGGATCTAGCTTCTAATTACGGAAACAATTATTTTCATCAATCCAGTTTCTATTGAATCCATAACTTCATTTCATCCATCCAGTTTCTATTTACGGGAAAAATTATTTTACTTTACGAGCCTACCAAATTCACTTGCACTAAAAATACCCCCCTCAAAGAAATTTTTTCAAGACTATATGCCATCCTCCTCCTTGAACTCCTTCGTTATCCTACCTACTTGCCCTCAAGAGTTACTAACCATAAATAAAACCTTGAAAGTTACCCATAGTACTGGCCCTGACGACATCAATCCTTACATAATCTCTCCCTTATGGAATTTATTGCAGTTCCATTGAGTGATATAATTAACTGCTCACTTAGAAATGGTGAGGTCCCCTCAAACATCAAGCTAGCTAAGGTGCTCCCAATTCATAAGCAAGGAAATAAAAATGAAATCTCCAATTTTAGACCAATCTCTATCCTGCCCTTTTTTTCTAAATTATTTGAACGGGTCATGTATGACCGTTTGTTTTCCTTTATAAATAATAAAAAAATTCTTCATCCTTTTCAACATGGTTTTCAACCTGGCCACTCGACCTTTATGTCCCTATTGGATATACAAGATAAAATAACACAAGCCATGGACAACAATGAATTCTCTATTGGTATTTTTTTGGACCTTGCTAAGGCCTTTGACACTGTTGATCACAAAATCTTACTCTCTAAATTGGAACATTACGGGGTCAGAGGCAAAGCACTAGACTGGTTCAAAAGTTACTTAACTAATCGCTATCAACAAGTTTCGTGCAATGGTAAATTATCCAATTTCCAACTTATTATGTTTGGTGTTCCGCAGGGTTCCATACTCGGCCCTCTTTTATTCTTAATATACATTAATGATCTTCCCAACTCCTCGACTCTCCTCCACTATATTCTATTCGCTGATGATTCTAATGCTTTTCTTTCACATGCCTCCTATGACCAACTAATCAAAATAGCAAACGAAGAACTAGCAATGGCTAATGATTGGTTTAAAGCTAACAAACTCTCCCTAAATTTGTCTAAGACCAACTATATTATTTTCAGATCCAATAAAAAGATTATTTCATCCTCGAATAACGTACTAAAAATAGACAACATAATAATTCCACAAGTCACTTCCTCAAAGTTTCTTGGGGTCCACATTGACCAACACCTGAAATGGAATACACACATACTAGAAATAACTAAGAAAATCTCAAAAAACATTGGCATTATTCGTAGAATATCTTACCTTCTTTCCCCCCCCACATACTCAAAAACTTATACTTTACCATGATATATCCTTATCTGACTTACTGTAACTTCATCTGGACTTCAACTTACAACGCCCACCTGCTGAATCTAAGGGTCATTCAGAAAAAGGCCATAAGACTAATCACAGGATCTGCTGTTAATTCCCATACCAGACCTCTGTATCTGAAATTTAATCTTTTAAATATTTCACAAATTAAGTTCATTCAAACTGGTGTGTTTATGTACCAATATAGCAGAAATCTCCTCCCTCCTGCTTTTCTCTCCTATTTCAGCCAAATTATGCCTATCAATAACACTAGAAGCAATAGAGAATACTCATGCATCTTCGCAAGAACCAACTCACGTAAATTTTCAATCAAATATCAAGGTCCTCTCATTTGGAATAATCTTCCTTGGGTCATTCGTGAGGCTAAGAGCCTCGTTCATTTCAAACACTTGATCCGTGCGCACGCAATGAGTATTATTATGTAGTTTTTGGTGCTTTTTTCATTCTATTGTTTGCCTGTTGATCAGTTTAAAGTGTCCTGCATGATACAATTATAAGGTTTTAATGCTTATTGTACTGAATGTTCCCTGTCTTGGCAGTGCCTTGCTGTTTTCTTTGTGTTTTTAAGACAGTGCCTAGTTTTGTTAGTATCTGATTTTTGGTTCTTTCTGTTTCTGTTTTATTCTCCTGATTTAGTTGAGTAGGGATGGGATTCCCCTACCGTTCATTTCATTTAGTTATCGTAAATAACCTGTAAGTTTTGCTATAATTTTTATTACTGCAATTAGGCCCCTATTCAGCGGGACTCGTCCCTTCAGGTGTGCCCTTTGCTCCCTCAGACCATCTCTGTATAATTAAAACTTCTCTAATCATCTACACTGTGTGTGAATATGATTTACTATAGTCTCATGTTATTCATTTCTGTTTGATGGTTTTGGGAACAATAAAAAATCGAATTCAATTGAATTGAAAAATTATTTCGATCGATCGAACTTCAATTTCATGAAAAAAATGAGCCAACTTCTATTTAACCCCAAAAATATTTTTTTATCAATGGAACTTTTATTTAAGCAAAGAACTATTCTCATGGGTCCAGCTTCTACTTACAGAAACAATTATTTTCATCATTCTAGCTTCTATTGCATCGAAATCTTAGTTTCATCAATCCAGGCTCTTTTTACGGTTAAAATATCGTCAATATATACAGGAATATTTGTAGATTTAATAGAAGTTGGATTGATGGAAATAATTCCATCATTCCAACTTCTATTTAAAGATGCTACAAATAGTTTCATCTGTCCCACTTCCAGTTAGAGAAGCAATTTTTTCCCTCAATCTAGCTTCCATTTGAATTTGACGATACAAAATGCAGTTGTAAGATATGATCTACATCTCATTAATCTTCTTCAAGAACATTACAATGGATTTATTGTTCTATGAATTATGAATTATAACTATTTCATCTCTGGTTAAAATCATACTTAACAATAGTGGTATTAAACAAAGGTTGGACAGCTTCAGTATTTCGTGATAGAATGTTTTTGTTTATCTTATTCATACTTTACTCGAAGACTAACTACTGCTGACAGATGAAACGTGAACTTTTCTAGTACACACCTGAAATGCAAACTTAAGTGAAGTCGTCATAAATGTGAAAAACTAGACACTGTTGATGTTGGAAAGGCTATGACAACAACAGTTGCAGAAAACGTATACAAGAAATTGCTTTGAAGTGCATATCAAAACTCGTGTAAACTTATCAAATCTCAATTTTTCTAAAATATGGTGTTTGGAGAATAACAAATGAATCATTTTTAAGAAAAGCCATATAATTATGCTGAGCATGTTTTTTATTTCAGAAACCGTTTGCTCATCAAAGAATGCATTCTGGAGAAAAGAAATAATGTCAGATATATTGGAAGTCATTTGATCAGAGTAGTAATCTGAAAAGCACATGAGAACCCACACAGTTGGAGCGAAACCATGGAAATATCAGTTTGTGATAAATCATTTGCTGAAGTAGGTAGCTTGTCGATGCGTATGAAAACCCATACTGGAAAAAAACCTTACGTATGCCAGCTATGTCAGAAATCATTTACTAGAGGTGATATTCTTAAAACGCACATGAGAACCCATACTGGCGAAAAACCATTCAGGTGCCAGTTATGTCAGAAATCATTTACTAGAGGTGATATTCTGAATACGCACATGAGGATCCATACTGGCGAAAAACCATTCATGTGCCAGTTATGTCAGAAATCGTTTACTAGAGGTGATTATCTGAATACGCACATGAGGACCCATACTGGCGAAAAACCATACAGGTGCCAGTTATGTCAGAAATCATATGCTCAAGCCGGTCATCTGAAAACGCACATGAAAACCCATACTGGAGAAAAACCATACAAATGCCAGTTATGTCAGAAATCATTTAGTGGAGGTGGTCATCTGAAAATCCACATGAGAACCCATACTGGAGAGAAACCATGCAAATGTCTGCTATGTCAGAAATCATTTTGTCAAGGTGGTGACTTGAAAACACACATGAGAACACATACTGGAGAAAAACCATACAGTTGTCAGTTATGTCAGAAATCATTTGCTCAAGCCGTTAATCTGAAAACGCACATGAAAATTCATACTGGAGAAACACCATACAAATGTCAGTTATGTAAAAAATTATTTTCATTATTCAGTAATCTTCGTCGTCATATGAGAACTCATACAGGAGTAAAACCATACATATGTGAGTTTTGTAACAAAGGATTTGCAAGACATGAATATATGATGAAACACAGAAAAGCTCATTTAAATGAGAATCAACACACTTGCAGTAAACCTTATCGTAAGGGCAGTTCTTCAATCAAGCAGTTTAAACTCCATGCTGGAATACAACCACAGGATCTCAGGATGGAAAGGGAATCAGTTGCTAACCTATATATTCGATTCATGACATTAAGTAATAAAGGGGTTATTGATAAACAACATGAACGTTTATCAAGGAATTTGCATCAATATTGTAATGAGACTACAAGTCCTGTTGCAAATAATAGTCTTGGAGAATGTCTTTGTGCTAACAAAATCAGATCAACTGAGGATGCAAAACCGTTTCTGGAAAAATCTTTTGGATGTGGTATCTGTTGTGAATTGCTTGAAACTGAGATGGAATTTCTAGAGCATTGTTCTAGCCATCGCCTTTCTCCACTTAACGACTTATTTATAGACCTGTGCTGATTTTGTAATTCTCAACGTAAAGGCGGAGAAAAGATCATGACATTTAATTGTGATTTTATGAAAATAAGATGTGCTTTTTAAGAGCCGAGATACATGCAGACAAATTCTTACTGGGTATCATTTTAATTACATAATAGTTGGCCATCAAGTACGTATTCTAGTGTAGGGCATTCACTGGGTCTTCCTTATCAGTGCTTTATGTCTGACTCAAAGATGTTAAACTACTTGTCTTTTTTCGTTGCATCACTGTAAAACACTGCAAATCTTTTTGAAGATTAATATCAGATGTTATTATAGTGTCCGTCGATGCAGCAGGCCTTCAGTGTTGTATCAATTACATTGCAAATGTTATTCAATTATTATTATTACAATTACATGCTTGCAAATGTAATTGAATTACAATTACTTGATTGAAAGTAATTGAATTACAGTTACATTTTGATTGTAATTCAATTACCAATAACATTTCAATTATTCTTTTAAAATTGGCAATTTATTAAAAAGAAATTCGATAATTTTTAATTTACTCTATTTTTAAACTAAACATCGAATGGGCCAATGACCTGTAAATTGTATATACATTCAATTGTACTATAAGTTTGCCAGGTATCCAAAATACGATTTACAATTATGATCCATTAAAAAAATTCGAGTTTATTTGATTTGTAGGAGTAAAAGTTTTCAAAATGATAGTCTGTTAGAGAACTTAGCCCTAGTTGATTTGGCCTGGGTGAGTGAGTCAATTAGTCAGCAGTGCTAAAGAGACACTCAACTGGAGCTGAAGATGGAATCCCTGTTTTCTGATAGGTGGATGCCCATGTAAGATTGCAGTATGACAGATATATATGGATATTATAAGTGAAAAATATAAGTTTACAAGTATGTGGCGAGGCAGAAAGTGTCCGGATCCGAGAAATTATACAGATGTGTTTAGATATTTTTAAGAGATATCCAGCATAAAAGTTCATCTAGCCTATATGCACCCACAATGGCGTTGCAAGGATTTTGGGGGCCCTTGTGCAGAGCTTTGGTGGTGGGCCCCTTGAATCCCCCCACCCCATTCGATTTCAAACAAAGACGCTGGGCAAAAACCGCTGTTGCTTACAACATAAAAGGTCAGATGATCAAATTGGACAAAGTCTAAATTCTACGGTAATCTAAGAAGAAGAATACTAAAAGTTAAAACGGTCTTTTGCGCGCTTTCTTTTGCGCAACATATCCACCACTTTTGAAGTATCAAGCTTTTCGGCATATTCATTTTCTATTGAAAACATTGCCAGGTCGCTCAGCCGCTCTTCCGACATGGTAGTGTTTTTCGTAGATAGTTTTGATGAGCTTCAAGTTTTGAAAATGATATTTCACATGTTGCAACAGTCACAAGTAAAGTCAGCAGCAACATGCCGGGGTGAGAATTGCCGGGGAGGTTCTGGGAGTTCAACCCCTTAGTCTTTCTCAGGCTCCAATAGATAGTAAAGTCTACATTTCCCCACACCCAAACTGCACATAATCAACAATCAACGTCTACCCCCCCAGTTATTTTTAAGCAATTTCCATACTGGCAACATGTAGGCAGTGCAGACATCACTGAATGTAGACGAAAGATCATAATAGTCTACGAGTAACAGTTGTGCAATTTCGAGGATGGTTGACTTCGTTGACAACTTCGAAACGAAAGCTTGAGCGAAATTACAACAGCTGAGCTGGAAAAGATGCGAAAAATATGCGAGAACTGTCGGCATCATACTGTTTAGCTAACAGTCGGCTGCTGCATACAATTCGTCGTCAGAGGCATCTAAGAGTGTCGAAGGCAAGAGAGCGCGCTGAACGTTGCAGCCAAAGAACTAAGGCTGAGAAATCGCTTTTTGATTTGTCCACGTGCTCTATCCACTGTAACCAAAAACACATTCACTCTGAAACGTTTCTCGGTTGACGAAGGCGTGACACATTTAATCAAATAGTCTTTTGCATTCTTTAAATTAAACGCCGATCTTCAAAATGATCTTTAATGCCCCAAGCTTTTGCCAGACTAACAGCAGTATCGCGGATAGAATCGTACTCATTCCTCATGCTCTGAAATTTTTCATGCGATGCCTTGATCAGATCACTTGCTTTACTCAGGTCGCACTGCGGAGATTGTAGTAGTTTTGAGATGCCATGGGTTGCTTCCAGAATTTTTGTAATATTATTGTCCATACTGTGTAGTGCCGTAGTGGAAAATATCAACAAATGAACAAAAACCCATATGTAAATTATTAACACGCCCCCGTGACGTAGGACATGACATCAAACTGCTGGCCAAAGATTAAAGAAGAAGGCTACTTAAAAGTTTTTATGGCATACGGGTTGTTTACTAAATCACGTATTTGGGCATTCAGGCTTCAGTCTCTGCTAATTCAAGTAAAACTTGAGTGCGTACGCTGTACATATAGATTTATACTTGGTTAAGTTGATTTGATTACATTCTGAAAGGAAAGCCGCTCTGACGGTCTGACCGCGGGGGCCCTTGACCGCCGTGACCGCGGGGGCCCTTGACCGCCGTGGGCCCTTGTGCACTGCACAACCTGCACAACCCATTGCTACGCCACTGTGCACCCAAGAAATTTAGTAGACGACACTCTAGTAATACCCTGTTTGTCAATATTAACATATTTAATAATCCTGATTAGGAACTTTTTATGCTTCGAACAGAATAGGATGCAACTAGCTTTTTCAAGGTTTAGTGATAGTATCACTTGTATCCTCTCGTCTTGATTATGCTAATTCTCCTTTTTGTGGGTGTCTCAGACCTTGAACTCAAAAGGCTGCAACGAATCCAAAACTCCTTAGCTCGTGTAGTGATGTGTGTTCACTACGTACATGCTGTTCCTCAGTCCTACTCCATGAGCTGCATTGGCTTCCTGTTGAATTCAGAATAAAATTTAAATTGGCCTGTTTGACCTACAAAGCCCTCAGCACCAGCACACCTACCTATATTCATGCACTACTAATTCCTTACATCTCTCCTCGTTGCCTGCGATCATCAAGCACAGGTCTGTTAGCTGAGCCATGATGCAGAACAGTTATGGGCTCTCGTGCATTCCCACGCCTCTGCTCCAAAGGAATAGAATCGACTACCACTTTCTCTTCGTAGCTCAACTTCACTTTTCCAGTGGCGGCGCTACAGCAGGTCGCAGCAGGTCATTTGACCCGCCTATTTTGCTCCCGACCTGCTTAATGACCTGCTTAAAATTTCTTTGGAATTTTTAATATCTTCTTTTCATTTCAAACATCAACATCTGTCTGTCCTTTAGGATCACTATTGCAATTATTAGATCTAAACGACATTTTTACGTTTATGTCAACAGAAGTCTATGTTGTAAACTCTAACATTGAAATGCTTATGTAGCCTAGTCTTTGCCGCCGTTACGTCAAAAATTAGTGGGAATAAAATACAAGAAAAACCAAATTTTTTACTATGAGCCTATCCATCTAGTATCATGTAATGCGTCTCTGGGAAAGAGCTATACATATGCTACATAGATTTCCGTAAAGCCTTCGACAGCGTGTGGAGAAAGGGTCTGTGGAGGGTTATGAGGCAATATGGATACCCTGAGAAGATAGTAAGAATCTTGGAAAATGCGTACAAGGACACCTTCAGCGCTGTGAGAGTGAACGGAGAACTATCGGATTGGTTCGAGACCAGAGTGGGAGTACTGCAGGGTTGCGTTCTGTCGCCGCTGCTCTTCAACATATTTCTGGAACTGATCATGGCTAGGGCCCTGGAAGGAACAGAGGAAGGAGCTGTGATTGGAGGAGAATTGATAGGTGATCTAAGATTTGCGGATGACATAGCACTGCTGGCAGAGCAGGTGGTGGGACTACAGGAGGTAGTGACAAGAGTAGTGGAAGTGAGTAAAAGGATGGGTATGGCGATAAATGTAGCGAAAACAGAAAGTCAACTTGTAGGAGGCGCAGACAAGAGGTTCATACTAAATGTGGATGGACAACAGCTGGTACAGACGGACAGCTTTGTTTACCTTGGGGGAAGCATCAGTACACAGGGAGGATCGGGGAAAGATATAGAAAGAAGAATCGGATTGGCAAGAGGAATATGGCAGGCGCTGGGGAAGGTTTGGAGCTCGAGAGAAATAAGCAGAGGTACAAAGGTCAGGTTATATGAAACACTAGTGCTGAGCGCATTGCTGTACAATTCAGAGACCTGGACATTGAAGGAGACACATAAGCAGCGGCTGAGGGTCTTTGAAATGGCGTGCTTGCGAAGGATTGAGGGAGTCACAAGAAGAGACAGGATAAGGAATAAAGAGATACACAACCGACTAAACATCCGATACGACATAGTCAGCAGGATACAGAACAGATGGCTGCGATACTTTGGACACGTAACCCGAATGGGGAATGACAGGTATCCAAAGATAGCTCTCAACGGGTATGTGCACGGAAAAAGAAAAAGAGGAAGGCAGAAGAAACGATGGATGGATATGATAAAGGAAGACTGTGGAGAAATGGGATGGTCGGTTCAGGAGGCTATGCACAGGGCATACAACAGAGAAGGATGGAGGTCTTCCATAAACGAGCGGCTTATGCGTGCGGGAGCATCGCCAAGGCCATAAGTCAAGTACCTCTACAAATATATAGTCCGCGTTCATTTTACGACATAGCGTGCGTTTAATAAGGCAGCGCGCCCGTTTTTGTTGCGGCCAATGGCAACGCCGCGTATCGGAAAAGGGGATTCCCCGATTCGAAAAGTTGAGTCCCCGATTCTATAAGCTTGCCTTTTTTGGGAAGCTGAAATTTTTATAGAATGAAGTGTCTGCGAGGGCGAGTCTATCTGCCAAGTTTCATGACGATTGAATGATTGTAAGTGATCGAATTAGTCGTCGCAAGATTTGACTTTTAGCCTGTGGCTCATTCAAGCAAGCAAGCAAGCATTCAAGATTTCCGTAAGTTAAACTAGATGGATAATAAATACAAAATATAGGGCAAAGTCGATTAGGCTACTTCGCGAAACTAACCTTTTCGCGCCGATGCCTTTTCAGTTGTTTAAGATTTGCATCAACGTTATAATTATGCATTAGCAAAGAAATGAATAAATAAGTAACAATGAGGCACTGCAACATTGAAGATTTCTTCGGAAATAAATCTGACGGAAAACGCGTTAAGCCAGAATGATAATGACTGTTAGCCTATAATGCCGACGTTGGTGTAGTTCGGAACGATAATAATGCTAGCGAATTGCAGGAGTTAAACGATGTTTCTGTAAATGTTGAAAACGTGGGTCATGCGACTCGTGCGTCTTATTATAGCACAGGCCTAGGCCTACATGTTCATTATGTTCTGAGTAGCTCATCAGTACTTCCAAATCTAGTAAAGTAACTAAAGTTTAACGTTTTAATGCTGAATTATTTAAAATTTATTTGAATATGCTACAACAATTGGGCTATAAACGTTCAATAATAATTTTCTTCGTTATATAAATAAATATATATATATATATATATATATATATATATATATATATAGTTATGCTGCTTGATGCGTCAAACTCAAACATTAATTTCTTCGACCTGCTGAATAACTCCCATGACCCTGACGCGACCTGCCGAAATTGCATAGCTGCTTCTTTCCCTCAAAAGCGTCTCAAACTCACTATTTCTCCTTGGCTTTCAAGGGTTTATAAATCTAAGTGCATCGTGGTGACTTTAACATCACAGGCTAGAGTCGTTGTGGGATGGGCGCCGTTGTTGGCTGCCAACTTTGTATTTTAATCAGTTGCGGTGTATCAGCTGTTTTTGTGTGTACCATATAAACGAATATGATAATAATAATAATCTTCACCTGGCGGCTGACTATCCGCGCCTCAGATTCACATTTCGGTGTGACCTTGCGCGCGTTGCAAATTTATTTAATAATAATAATCATAGCTTATTTGCTTTGAACCATTTATCCACCTTCTCCAATTCAGCGTTCAGCTTATCGACTAGTTCAGTAAGAGAGTTATTGGACATAAATACATTGGTGTCATCAGCAAACATGATGAACTGGAGTAAAGGTGATTGATTGATTGTAGGCGTTATCGATGTCAGCATATTAAAATTTATGTAAAAAATATGAAACTTTTGCAAAAGGACTGTAAATAATAGTAAATAATATTATTTTTTAAAGAAAAGTCAAAATCTCAGTTGCTGTAACACATTAAAATGTATTCGGTAGAGGTCACGATATACTTTCAGTCACTCCAGAGAACTTTTGAACGTGGTGAATCAGTTTAATAGTCGCCATTTTGTTCCGATGACGGCATAAACCAGATTATTATGGAAAGATTCGATTTTAATGTTAAACATGGTTAGATTCTATAATAACTCTGTGCATATAATTTATTTGACAAGCACATTTAATAAACGGCAGCTATGTTATGAGAGAATTGCTGATATTATGGTTTGAGCTTATTTTTTTATTTGCCTTTAAGGTAGACGATGGTTTGCAGTCTTTCCTACGAACAGTAGACGCCATTGGACCACTAGATGTCGTTTACAGCAGTTCCTTGTCATGCATCGTTCTTTATTACTCGTTGCTCAACGTGCGTAAATAAGTAATGCAAAATCCAGCAATTAAGGACAGAAGTAAGGGTAAACGTGTATTTTAGCGTCGTAAATTATTATTCGCTCATTGTAGCATTATTTTTCGGTAATCCTGGAAACGGCGGTCCCAAATTATGAAATGAAAGAAATCAACAGAGGCTGCTTTCTTATAGTTTCGCTAAAACGTGCTATATATATTCTCAGGAATCCAGCTTCTATTGACTGAAAACATTATTTTCATTCAGCTTCTATTGAATGGAAGGTAAACGTGTATTTTAGCGACCTAAATTATCCTCCATTGCATGGGTTTTAGCGTTGGTCGTAAACAAGTTGGATTGATGAAACGAATTCTTGATAAATAGAAGTCGGATTGATGAAAATAATTTTTAATTAAATCGAAGTGGGGCTGATGAAAAGAATCTTGCTTAAATAGAAGCTGGATTGATGGAAAATAATTCTTAATTAAATAAAAGTTGTATTGATGAAAAATAACTCCTGCTTAAATAGAAGCTGGACTGAGGAAACGAATTTTTGCGTAATGGAAGCTGGATCGATGAAAATGATTCTCGCCAAAGTAGAAGTTGGACTGATGAAAAACAACAGTGCTACAACGGGCGAATAATTTAGGACGCTAAAATACTTGTTTACCGAATGGAAACTTAGTTTCATCCATGCAACCAGCTTGGTATCCAGATAGTTTACGTGAAAAAATTATTTCATCAATCCAGCTGTCTACCAACTCTTTTCTTTCTTAGCTGTGACCTACCTCAAGAACTTTCCTATCTCTACATATAAATTGTTCAACGTCTTCCAACTGTTTAAGAATTAAATTGACACAGTTCTTTCAATGTTCTCCTTTATTAATTTGAAACTGAGAAACTCCCTGAGTATGGATTCTGTTTGGAACTAGCAGGCAGTTGTTTTCATCATATCTGATGGAGTTCCAGTATCGTCAGATGGCTGACGCAATATTTTGCATAAATGGAGCTGGATTGATGAAAAAAATTGCAAATAGTAGTTGGATTGACTTTTTAATTTGACGATATAAAATAATTTAGCAACCTAAACTACGGGTTTACCCAACAAAATACTGGTACCAACTACTTGTCTAATTGTCTCATGACAATTGTTAATAATCCATTTTTTCCCACTGCGAAGTAAAAACATACAACTTAGGAGTGCTTTAAAGATTTTAAACAGACCACAATTTACAATACATAGTTCGATCATTGCTGTTGTTGTTAATGTGATAGTTCGATTATGTTCTTTTGGCATGGAGTGAAACCATCGTTTCACTATCTTCCTGTTTTCTTTTCTGTTCTTCTCGTTCTTCTTGCCTTCTTTGTTCTTGTGCTTCTCTATTTTGTTTCTCCTCTTTGAGTTGTGCTTCTTTTAATGCTATTTTTGTTTTTTCCAACTTTAAACGTTCTTGTCTTTCCTCTTCCGCCTTCTCCATGCTTTCTTTCTGTAATTTCAGTTCTTCTTGTCTAACCTGTTCTGCTCGCTCCAACTCTGAAATTCGCACTTTTTCCTTTTCTTCTTCACGTAGTCTCTTCTCTTCAATCTGTTGCTGACGTATCTCTTCGTCACTTTTCCGCGCCTTTTCAAATTCAATCATCTGCTCTAATCTTCTCCTTTCAATGCATCTTCTCTATCTTTTCTCAATTGCTCTAATTGAATTTCAAATTGCTGTCTTTGCAATTCTTCTTTCTCTCTTTGAAGACGTAATTCTTCCTGTCTTACATTTTCTGCTTTCTCTTCCTTTTCTCTCTGAAGACGTAATTCTTCCTGTCGTATTTCTTTCTCCTCTTGTCTCACACGCTCTGCTTCTTCTCTTCGTTTCTCCTCTCTTTCTTTATCTTCTTGTCTTCGTTTCTCCTCTCTTTCTTTCTCTTCTTGTCTTGTCATCATCATCCATTGCATCATCGTCTCCATAGACATAGGCCCAGGCGGTTTCTCAGTAACCTTTTCCACAGCACCGCCGACAGCACCTTCTTCTTCCTCTGCTTCTTCTTTAAGCCAGACTTCAGCTAACGCTTCTAGCATGTCTTCACGTGACATATCTTTCAGTTTCTCTTCTTCAAAACCAGCCTTTAACAAGCGCTGCTTTAATCTTTCAGAAGACATCTTCTTCAGTTCTGCTTGTTTCTTGACACTTAATTTCTCCATCTTACTTCTTTACTTCAGTGCTGTCCTTTCTGGAAAACACGAGTTTTCTTTTGTGTTTGAAGTATTGGGGATTGTTCTTTGTTTGATAACAACCAACTTTTATACCTTTGTCGTTGAGGCTTTCGTTGTCGTAGATTTACCGATGATTCAAGTGCGTATTCACCAGTCGACGTTGTTTCGAATCCCAGACGTTGTTTCGAATCCCAGACGTTGTTTCGAATCCCAGACGTTGTTTCGAATCCCAGACGTTGTTTCGAATTCCAGACGTTGTTTCGAATCCCACCGCTGCCACCAAATATGTCACCAACTCTTTTCTTTCTTAGTTGTGACCTACCTCAAGAACTTTCCTTATCTCTACATATAAATTGCTCAACGACTTCTAACTGTTTAAGAATTAAATTGACACAGTTCTTTCAATGTTTCTTTCTTTTCTTCAAACACAGTTTAATAACAACAAACTCAACTCTTGCCTTACAACAACTGTACTACACTGTATAGTTCAAATTCACTGTCATCAGCAGTTTCTAAGTTTGGCGCGCTAACTGCACGTGTAAAACAATCTACCGTCAGCCAATGTTTAGGCTACTTTAGGCCAAGCGCCCACGAGCCGACAGCGCAACTAAGGCCTAAGACTAAAACGCTTAACAATCGATACACATTATATATATATCAACCTAAAGAACACCTGTGCTCATTATATATGCAAAACATTTGTTCACACCAGCTTCTATTTCAACACAGGAATGTTTTCATCAATCCCACTTCCATTCAGGGAAGCAGTTTTTTCATCAATCCAGCTTCCATTTAGGGAAACAGTTTTTTTTCATCAATCCAGCTTCCATTTTAAAGTGACAATATCAAATAACTTTGTAGATTTTTTTCATTTCATAATTTGGGACCGCCGATTCCAGGATTATCTAATATTTACCATGTTTTAGCTATTCTACTTTTGAATCTAGTATGAAGATAGGGGATGGTGTGATATAAATTTAGCGTTATTTTACTTGACTTTCTGTGGAATGGTCTTCAGATGTTAGACCAGTTGTTTTGAGACAGGGCTGAACCTAAATGGCTAAAATAATTAAATTCTTAACAGAAAATTAGTTAATGAATTGCTGAAAATGTGCTACCCATCATTACTTACTAGTCACCCAAATACGAATAGAGAACAGTCATTTGCTGTAATGAGCAGCAATGAAATTATAATTTATGTTTTTTAAACATATAGAAATCGAGTTTGTACTGTTCTTTTTAGCAGGTATACGAGAAGACAAGCTACATCCTGTTCGAGCTTCAAAATGCAGTTGTAAGATATGGTCTACATATAATTAATCTTCTTCAAGAACATTACAATGGATTTATTGTTCTATGAATTATGAATTATAACTATTTCATCTCTGGTTAAAATCATACTGAAGAATAGGTGAATTAAACAAAGGTTGGATAGCTATTAGCTTCAGTATTTCATGATAGAGTGTTTTTGTTTATCTTATTCTTACTTTACTTGAGGAGTAACTACTGCTGATAGATGAAACGTGAACTTTTCTAGTACACACCTGAAATGCAAACTTAAGGGAAGTCGTCATAAATGTGAGAAACTAGACACTGTTGATGTTGGAAAGGCTATGACAACAACAGTTGCAGAAAACTTATGCAAGAAATTGCTTTGAAGTGCATATCAAAACTCTCTCTCTCTCTCTCTCTCAATTCCTTCCGTTCCTTCCAGCACATTGGGCGACAAGATTTCTCCATTCTAGTGATTGATTTGGCGTTGAAGATCAGACTCGTCCGGGTTCGAGGCTCCTTTCGGCTTTCCCTCGACTCCTTCATGTGCCCGTCTAGCAGTGAGTCCTCTCCTCTAAAATATCAAAACTCATGTCTATCAAATCTCAATTTTTCTAAAATATGGTGCTTGGGGAAGCACATACGAATTATTTTTAAGAAGAGCCACATATTTATGCTGAGCATGTTTTTTATTTCAGAAACCGTTTGCTCAAGGTAACATCTGACAACTCATCAAAGAATGCATTCTGGAGAAAAGAAATAATGTCAAATATATTGAAAGTCATTTGATCAGAGTAGTAATCTGAAAAGGACATGAGAACCCACACTGGAGCGAAACAATGCAAATGTCAGTTTGTGATAAATCATTTGCTGAAGTAGGTGGCTTGGTGATGCGTATGAGAACCCATACTGGCGAAAAACCATACGTATGCCAGCTATGTCAGAATAACATACGAATTATTTTTAAGAAGAGCCACATATTTATGCTCAGCATGTTTTTTATTTCAGAAACCGTTTGCTCAAGGTAACATCTGACAGCTCATCAAAGAATTTATTCTGAAAAATAAACTAATGCCAGATATAGTAGACTAGTAATCTGAAAAAGCACATGAGAACTACACTGGAGTGAAACCATTCAAATGTCAGTTTGTGATAAATCATTTACTGAAGTAGGTGGCTTAGTGATGTGTATGAGAACCCACACTGGAGAAAAACCATTCATATGCCAGTTATGTCAGAAATCATTTACTAGAGGTGATATTCTTAAAACGCACATGAGAACCCATACTGGCGAAAAACCATTCAGGTGCCAGTTATGTCAGAAATCATTTACTAGAGGTGATATTCTGAAAACGCACATGAGAACCCATACTGGCGAAAAACCATACAGGTGCCAGTTATGTGAGAAGTCATTTACTAGTGATATTCTTAGAAGGCACATGAGAACGCATACAGGCGAAAAGCCAAACAGGTGCCATGTATGTCAGAAATCATTCACTACACATAGTCATCTGAATACGCACATGAGAACCCATACTGGTGAAAAACCATACAGGTGCCAGTTATGTTACAAATCATTTACCAGAGGGGATATTCTAAGAATGCACATGAGAACCCATACTGGCGAGAAGCCAAACAGGTGCCAGCTATGTCAGAAATCATTTGCCAAACCCAGTCATCTAAACAGGCACATGAGAACCCATACTGGCGAAAAACTATACAGATGCCAGCTATGTCAGAAATCATTTCATCAAAGTAGTAATCTGAAAACGCACATGAGGACCCACACTGGCGAAAAACCATTCAGGTGCCAGTTATGTCAGAAATCATTTAATCAAAATGGTACTCTTAAAACGCACATGAGGACCCACACTGGCGAAAAACCATTCAGGTGCCAGTTATGTCAGAAATCATTTTCCAAAGGTCAAAATCTGGAAACGCACATGAGAACCCATGTAATCACTGGTGTAAAGAATCATGTGAGAACTTGTGCAGGAGAAAAACTGTACATATGCGAGGTTTGTAATAGAGGATTTACACTAATTGGCAATCTAAAGAAACACAGAAAAACTCATGAAACTGTGAAGCAATACAGTTGTAATAAATCTTATGCCAAGAGCAGTTCTTCAGCGAAGTATTTTAACCTCCATGCAGGAACACAGGTTACACAGCCACTGGATCTTCAAATGGGAAGTGAAATAATTGCTAACCCGGCAGATCATTTCATCACGCTTAGTAATACTGGCGTTATTGATAAACCAAATGAACGTTTGTCACAGAACATATATTCCAATTCTGTTGGAATTGAAGGTCCATTACGGAAAATTAGAGATGGAGGATGTCCGTATATTACCAAATATAAGCCTACTGTGGATGTAAAAGCGTCGTTGTCACAATCTTTTGGATGTGGCATATGTGACGAATTGCTTGAAACAGAGAAGGAATTTCTAGAGCATTGTTCTAGCCATCGATTTTCTCCACCTGACGACTTAGTTGCTGACCTCTGCTGAATTATGATTTCACATAACTACAGTTGAAAACAATTGCAATTTGCGATAACGAAAAGATAGAAGTGCTGGTATACATTTTTACATGGATAGTTACTTACTTTGTATTACTTTCATATCAGAATACTAAGACAGTAGGCATTCTGCTGCAGAGAATTCAGAGGTTCCTCCGTATAGGCACCACATATCTAAGGCATTGCCTTCTCACTTGATTGTAAGACTGTAGAATTGCTAGAGGTCATCAACATTAAATGTAATGCTATAGTTACTAAAGACGCAGTAATATCTTTCGTTCTGGGTTCCACTAATTGACAAATTTATTGTTAAGCATTCAGTTTAGCTGCACAGATCCTTCTGCCAGACAAGATATTTAAGAATTAAGAGAGGAGTTAACTGTCAATCATTTTGTGAGACTTTTTAGACTATTATTAGCTAACCTATTGTCGTTGCATTCATGATATATTAAGTAATAAAAGTTATTATGCTTATGCTACTTCAATTAAACGCTGGACATGACGTTTAGTGATTCTGAAAGGTAACTGTAATCAAGGTTGCCATGTTTATTAAAATATTTGGTGTTTTGTTTTATTGTGATGCACTTAATTCTATTCTTTAATAGTCTCTAAATAAATGATCTGCGTGACCGAAATTTCACAATTTCTCTGAATGGAAATATATATCTTTAACACACTGAAATTTTACACTTCACTTTAATAGAACTGTACCGATATCGCTTTTTGCCGATTATGCCGATGCCACGTATAGCCGATTATTAAATTGCCGATACCGATACTGCGTGTAGCCGATTATTAAACTGCCAATACCATTATGAGACCGAATATTTCAGTAATTGTTTTGTCAAAATGTTCGGTTCAGAAACATAAACCAGTTATCTACCGTCACAACTATAAGGGTGGACGTTTAAATTAAGTTGGGACGTTGTTAACAATATGTTTTAATGCTTAAATAATACGGGACGTAAAACGATAGATGAAAATCGATGAAAAACTTGTAAAATGCAATAATTCAAGTAAACTTATTAAATTGTAACACAATTTTGACATCGGCATCGATTAACCGATTATTTCTGCCGATTATACCGATTGTTCTAATAATCGGTCAGATTACGCGTAACGACTTATTTATAGACCTGTGCTGATTTTGAAATTCTCAACGTAAAGGCAGAGAACAGATTGAGACATTTAATTGTGATTTTATGAAAATAAGATGTGCTTTTGAAGAGCCGAGAGACATGCAGACAACTTCTTACTGGGCATCTTTTTAATTACAAAATAGTTGGCTATCAAGTATTCTCGTGTAGGGCATTCTCTTGGTCTTCCCTATCAGTGCTTTATCTCTGACTCAAAGATGTGAAACTACTTGTCTTTTTCCGTTGCATCACTTTAAAACACTGCAAATTTTTTGAAGATTAATATCACATGTTATAATAGTGTCCATCGATGCAGCAGGCATAACGTTTTCCGTTCTGAGTTTCACTCTTTTAAAAATTGACTGTTAAGTTTTGAATCTAACTACATCGGCATCAATTTTATGAGACTATATTAGACCATACTTTATTTATATTGTATTAAGGAACAAAGTCTATTAGCCTAATATACTTAAAGGCTATTAGGTGCGGATGTTATATTTTTCATGAAGAAGGACTTTATGGTGAAGATTATAGCTCTTGCATTAAAATGGAAGCTGGATTGATGAAAGAAATGGTTTCCCTAAATGAAAGTGGGATTGATGAAACCATATATGTATTTAAATAGAAGTTGGATTGGTGTAAATAATTTTTATCGGAAATAGAAGCTGGATTGATTAAACTAAGTTTCTGTTGCAATAGAAGCTGGATTTAAGAAAATAATTGTTTCGGTAAGTAGAAGCTGGACCCATGAGAATAGTTCTTTGCCTAAAGTTCCATTGATGAAAAAGATTTTTTGCAAATAGAAGTTGGCTCATTTTTTTCATTAAATGGAAGCTGGATTGATTAAAAAAATTCTTCATGAAATGGAAGCGGGATTGATGATAGTTATCATGGACATAAGTAGACTGCTTACTTACCAACGTGAAGTGCGGCATTGAAGATATTCAAATAACTTACCAACCTAAACTACGGGATTACCTTGTATTTTTCATGAAGAAGGACATTATAAGCAAGAATATAGCTCTTGCATTCTGAAGTGTTTTGTTGTTTTATGTTTTCACGATTCGCTTGGTTGTTAGACTCTAAATAAGCTGCATATCGTAAATTGCATCATCAATCCAGCTTCCATTTTAAACCTGGACCTTCATGTGACTCTCGATTCGTAAAATGAAAAATACACACCATCATCATCGTCGTCATCATCATCATCGTAATCATGAGCATAATAATAATAATGACCATCATCATCAGGTATCTAAGCAGCAAGACGCAGGGAGGAAAGAAGGTGGCTTATGCCTGGAGAGTAAATGCTATAAAGCAGTTATCAGGTATAGGCAAAATATTCATCAGTGCTGTAGTTTACACATTTTTACGAATCGAGAGTCACATGGTTTTGTCGAGTGCTACCTACCAATCAATCAAAACAAAGAAACATTGACCTTATGATTGACTACAGACTACAGTGCATTGTTCTGATTTTGCATTACGAAGTGTTGCTTCTTGGGGTAAACCCGTAGTTTAGGTTGGTAAATTATTTTATATTGTCAAATTGAAATGGAAGCTGGATTGAAGAAAAAAATTGTTTCTCTAATTGGAAGTGGGACTGATGAAACCATTTGTATCTTTAAATAGAAGTTGGATTGATGGAAATAATTTTTACCGTAAGTAGAAGCTGGATTAATGAAACTAAGTTTTTGATGCAATAGAAGCTGGAATGATGAAAATAATTTTTCCGCAAGTAGAAGCTGGACCCATGAGAATAGTTCTTTGCTTAAATAAAATTTCCATTGATGAAAAATATTTTTCGGGTTAAATAGAAGTTGGCTAATTTTTTTCATGAAATGGAAGCGGGTTTGATTAAAAAAATTCTCGATGAAATGGAAGCGGGATTGACGATAGTTAGCATGGACATAGGTAGATTGCTTACTTACCAACATGAAGTTCGGTATTGAAGATATTCAAATAATTTACCAACCTAAACTACGGGATTACCGCTTCTTGGATCATTAGAGTGTCAAGGAATTAGGCTATATAGCGTAGCCTACTTTTAAAAACTTCCTTACCAGAACTTCTTTGCATCAACTTAGGCCCTACATTGCGACCTTCAGTCGTTTGCATAATTATCATTATCGTATCCATCTGATGTCTGTCTCTTGTACGTTGCATAATGGCAACAATGAGATCTGCAGGAGAATAAACGTTGCTTCATGGCAAACAATCAACAAGAAACACCAATAGCTGTCGACAAAATAATGCTGAGCAGATTGGAAGAGTATAATAATTAACTTAAGTGCGCCGAAAACAAAAGTCAAACGAATAACTAGAAAATAAAAGTTTGTTAACAGATGTGCAGTGTTGTGCGTTACTCGTTACTAGTAACGCGTTACTGTAACTAATTACTATTTTTTGGTAACTAATACAGTAACTAGTTACTTTTTCGAAAAAGTAATTAGTTACAGTAACTGATTACTTTTACGAGGTAACGGTAACTAAATAAAAATAGTTACTTTGCGTTACTTGAAAATTAAGTTTGAGACCGATGCATCACGTAGGTTAATAATAATAGCGATGATAGCCATCGTGTAGGCCTAATAGTTTGCTATCCTTGATTTGGTGAACATGAAACGTATGCGCTGCCTGAAGCTTTAGTCATTTTGCATGCAGAGACTAATAGGGCCTACCTAGCAGATGAAAAATTCGTCGACCTTTAGACACATCTCCATTATTTTGCTAAAGAAGTTTTCCTGACGTTTAATACCGGATTAGCTTCTAGTGCACCGGTTGAACAACTGCTTAGTTTAATTGACAAATCCTGAAACCAAGACGAAATAGACTTAGCGACGAAGATTTTGAGATGCTTCTTCTGTTGCGAACCAATAAAGACCTGCAGTTATCAAAATGTGCTATTTAACTAGAGTTTGAAGATTTTGTTTAAACCTTATTAATTTCTTATTAGCCTAATATTATTAACTTTATATTTACTTAGTAAGAAATAATTTCAGATAGGCTACTTCTTCTGCTGTAAGCCAGTAGAAACATCTAGGCCTACATATTTAATCTGGCATTTCAGTAGAATAATAATAATAATAATGGCGCGCGGGTCGCCATCTGGTGTGGGACGCGACGGTGGTAGATACCCTAGCACCATCATACATCCAGGCCACGGCAGCGACGGCGGGCGCGGCAGCCGAGATCGCCACGGACAGGAAAATGACCAAATACAACGCTCTTCTAAACACTCACTTTTTCGTGCCTCTAGCTATCGAGACCTTAGGCCCAATTAATATCACTGGCCAAAACTTTATTTCAGATCTAGGTCGTAGCATGACGCTGTCCACAGAAGACAAGAGAGAGACCTGCTTCTTGCTGCAGCGTCTCTCTATTACTATCCAGCGGTTCAACTCGGTGGCTTTCCGTGGCACGTTAGCGGAGCCAGACCTAGGGGAGATGTGACTCTAGGGGCACTTATGTTGTTCATTTTAGACAACAGTTCAATTGTAGCTTTTAGTATTGATGTTGATTGTTGGAGAGAATAAATATTGTTATAATAATAATAATAATAATAATAATAATAATAATAATAATAATAATAATAATAATAATAAGAATAATAAGATGCACGCGAAACCTCCTACCTATTTCAGCGCATATCTGTAATGATCCAGCGGTTCAATGCGGTGGCTTTCCGCGGTACTTTTGCCACACTGGACCTTGACGACGATTAGGTGCCGTTCCAGACGAATTTTATTGTTCTTAATTAATATTAAGTCCCCGGGGATCATGTATACCTCGGGGCATAAAAAAAAAAAAAAAAAAAAAAAAAAAAAGAATAATAATAATAATAATAATTGTATTCATTTTATTAATCTATTACCCTGCTGTAAACACGCTAATAGACTGATGCAGCGATGTTAGACTTTAGCAAAATGTGTGCGGTAACTAAAAGTAACTAAAGTTACTTTGAACAAGTAACTGTAATCAGTAACTAGTTACTATTTTAAAAAAGTAATCAGTTACAGTAACTAGTTACTTTTTGCAGTCCAGTAACTAGTTACTGTAACTGATTACTTTTAAAAAGTAACTAGCCAACACTGCAGATGTGATATATTTTACGTTTTACCTGTAGCTACATGATCTACCGATCGAGATGCTCTACTGTGTCCTCGTCAAAGCCGTAGTAATGGAAGTGAAGGATATGAAGCTGGCCAAATGTGCGTGGAAAGAAAAAGCTGATCCTGTGATAAGCAGACTTAGAACTGTCTGTTCGCAATGGAGCACGATCCTTACGACCGACTTCTTTCGAAATGAACTTCACAGAACTGTAGACAGCACTGGTTAGTTTAGTTCATGAAAACTAATCGACTGGTTTTAATTGCATGATATATGATGGACTAAAAACTGATATTGGAGTTACAATTAGTACTTAAGTAACTCTTAAATTATCTCTGAGGCAACAATTGTAATTATTGTAATCTGACATAATTATAGGCTACATGTATAAACGGCCACGTCAAGAAAAAAACCTCATGCCGCATCAGTGCATTTTGAACGATAAGTTATCATCAATGAGCGACTATTTTATATAACCCGTGAGTGTGTTACATTTATCGACATAATATGGTTACATTATGTGTGTGTTTGTGTGTGTGTATTGTATTGTATTGTATCTGGACATTTACATGTATATAGCGCCAAGTCAAGGCCAACTTATCAGAGTGTGAGTGTGTGTGTGTGTGTGTGTGTGTGTGTGTGTGTGTGTGTGTGTGTGTGTGTGTGTGTGTGTGTGTGTGTGTGTGTGTGTGTGTGTGTGTGTGTGTGTGTGTGTGTGTGTGTGTGTGTGTGTGTGTGTGCGTGCGTGACACTGTGTCTTTTGTGTGTGCGACTAGCCTTAGCTGAATGTCTTAAAATGGCCCTTGCTAACTCCAGTCAGTCAAAGTCATTCACCACTACGGTTCAAAATTATCAGACAGAGTGAAATCAGGCTGCATGCATTGTCAACCGTTTGCTAGACGTACACGATTGACAATAGCCTATTACAGAAAAATATCCAACGGTAGGGCCTACCTAACGGGAAATGAAGGACTTTTCAAATAAATGTTCAGCCTATTATAGCCCAAACTTATACATAAATTATTTAGCCTCGATATTGTTAATAACAATATTTTAATACGACATGTGTCGATATGTTTTGTGTAGGCTAATGAATAAAGCAGAGTAGGCCTAATATTTTTCAGCGCCAGCGACGATTCGTTTAGAAATTTTGCATCAGTCTCCGACGGACTTTGACGTCGACGCAATTACTGCAATGAAAGATGAAATATTTGTGCTCGGCAGCCGACGTGAACAAGATTGCGTTATTACTGTTTACGACCGCAACAATATGGCAGAGGTGAAAGATGCCATCCCGCTACCAGGAAGACGTCCAGTGGATGTAACAGCTTGCAGCGTGTCAAACTGTGTTTATCTAGTCAGTAATGAATCGAACTGCTTTTCAATCTTCCGCATTACGAAAGACGAAGAACATAAGTTTTGCATATCAAACTGGGGTAATGATCACAGAGAACCAAATGCTCCCATATCCGTTTCCGCCAATGGAAACGTAGTAATCCTTTCAGAA
Source organism: Aporrectodea caliginosa (assembly GCA_020284085.1). Taxonomy (NCBI): domain Eukaryota; kingdom Metazoa; phylum Annelida; class Clitellata; order Crassiclitellata; family Lumbricidae; genus Aporrectodea; species Aporrectodea caliginosa. The sequence continues at coordinate 3,049,790 of JACEVL010000263.1, read as the reverse complement.
CAGGAAGGATTGGATTCTCATGTAATAAGCATATACAATGCGAGTGGTTCCTTGCAACATGAAATAATATTGTACCAAGATATATACAAGTACATAGATTTTATGGGCGGCATATTTCAAAAATGAAATGGAAACCTGGTATTGGTTGCTTATGATGGTCATATAAAATTAATAGAGATTGATACGAGTGGGAACAATGTAGGCCTACGCCAGCATCAGTCATCACTGGGTGGAGATAGCTGTGTTAATTTTGCGGATATTTATGGTAGAATCATGATAGCAGACCCGCTCGGAGGAATGGAGCTTATAGATTCTGAATTTAATCTCCTGGATTTTTCTAGTCCGCAGATGGATGAAGACCAGTTCTGTTATCTCTATTATTTACAGTACAACAGCGACAGAAATGAGGTAGTATGTTCGTCTGATGGGAATTTAACTATCTTCCGTTTCACAGAACAATGAACCGGTCGAAAGAATGTTAGCGATGAGGTCAATTTGTATGGAACAATTTAGATAATTCTGGGAATGTTCATGTCATGGCTACTATTATCTGTAGTTTAAAAAAACTGAACTGTGATTGAAGACTCATGAGATATGCATTGAGAATTCGTTTATAAATGGCGTAACTTAATAAAAAAACGGTCTCTTTCTTTTATTTGTATGTTTTACCGTAAGCAATTCTTATCTTACATCAGGCTTGTCCAACCTACGGCACGCGGGCCACAATCCGGCCCACCGAGGCTTTAAAAATATTGATTTATGTCTGTCTAAAATTGGGAATTGCAAACTAGGTTGCTAATTGGCCCGGCACTGAAAATTTCCTATAATTCTTTGCTGCACAAGACACACGAAGTTTGAATGCTAGCTCTGTCACAGTGTTGCAATATTTAGGCCTAATGTTGTTTTCTGCCTGAAATATCAATGGCAGAGTCAATAAGTGCAAGCAAAAAGCAAAAATGACTCCGAATGTAGACTTTTAACAAATTTGTAGACCGAGGAATTTGATTGATTAAAATAATTGTTGGCCTAAATGGAAGTTGGATTGGTGAAACTAATTGTGTGTTTTATTAGAAGCTGGATTGATTAAAATAATTGTTTCAGTAAATTGAAACTAGATTGATGAAAGAAATTCTTTGCTTCAATAGACGCTGGATCGCTGAAGTTTTTTTGCCTAAGTAACAGTATGATTGACGAGAAGAATTCCTGCATAAATAGAAGTTGGATTAATGACAAAATTATTTATTAAATAGAAGTTGCATTGATGACAATAATTCTAGCTTTACCTTGAGTTTGATTGACTTTTTCCTCCTAAATAGCCTAGAAGCTAGATTGATGACAGTTATCATGGACATTGGCAGACTGCTTACTTACCAACGTCAAGTATGGCATTGGAGACATTGAAATAATTTAGCAACGTAAACTACAGGATAGCCATTTCCTTTATAGGTCCGCAATCAGTTGGTGACCACTGTGCTTCTATAATAAATTGGCAATGAATGATTCAGGCGGAACAATTAGACATTCCACAGAAGGAAAAATGAGTCGGTCCAAAACTCGTTCACAGAAATTAAGACGAGTAAAAACGGTATTCAGGCTTCAAATTGGTCTCGATAGATTATTCAAACTAGAGATTTCAGTATCTTGAAATAATGTAGTTAATATTTATCCAATATGATGACAAGAATGAAACACATGAAAGAAATGCCTATTCGGCAATATTACTGAAAAAATACATTATATTCCGATTCAACTGACTTCCTCTATTCTTCAATAAATTAATAAAGTGAAATAATGTATGGAAAAATAGTTCACTATGACCTTGTTACAAGACAGTCATTGCCCGAACGTACATGTATAATATTATGTGTTCATAGCTCCCCAACTGCTCAGTGTCACATATGACGTCACACTACATAGTGGACTCTAGGCACTCATGGGTAGTCGCATCACGCTTGCTGGACGATAAAGACAACTCGATATAGTTCTTAACATTTCTAGCTGAATATCATTATATACAATTGTTACATGGCGCAGTCGGCATTTTCCGGCCCGAGGCCCCTCCAGTTAGACTCCACCAACCTGGAACTGGAGTGGAAGACCTTCTACCAAAAGTTTGAGATCTTCCTGCTGGCCTCTGGGTCGGAAGGCAAGCCAGGCGAAACTCGTCTGGCCATGATGTTAAATTTCGCTGGCGACGAAGCGTTGCAGCTGTATAACACGTTCACGTACGACAACGAAGGTGAGGAAAAGAATTTTGACATTGTTATTGGCAAATTCAGAGCATATTGCCTCCCGAGAAAGAACATTGTGTACGAACGATATCAGTTCTGGCAGCTAACACAGCTGCCGGGAGAAACGGTGGACGCCTTTGCCACTTCGCTGCGCGTCAAAGCATCCTCGTGTGACTTCGGTGACCAGACCGAGTCCATGATCCGAGACCGAATTGTCCTTGGGCATCCTGTTCGACAGACCCAAGAGCGACTTTTACGAGAATCGGACTTGACGCTGCAGAAAGCCCTCGACATCTGTCGAGCATCAGAGTCCACCCGAGTGCAAATGCAGTGCATTTCCGGCGACTCAGCTGCAGTCAGTGCAGTGAGAGGCAGAGAGCAGAAGCACTATGTTCAACCGTCGTCCTATGTCCAACCGTCGTCCTATGTCCAACCGTCGTCCAACCGTCGTCCGTTCAACAATGATAACGACACAAGCTGTGGCAACTGTGGAACCATCCACCCTCCGAAGTCCTGTCCAGCCTTTGGCAGGCAATGCAACACCTGCTCCAAGCCCAATCACTTCGCGGCGCAGTGTCGTTCATCCCATGCAGCAAGAGGTAAATCAAGATCATACAGACACACATCATCTGTCCATGATGTCTCAGTGGAAATGCCTGAAGTGGATCGCCTGGTCATCTCCTCCTGCAACCTGAGCAACAAGGAAGACAGATGTTGGTACAGAGAGTTTGACATTCAGGGAACACGAATCAACTGCAAGCTTGACAGCGGTGCCGAGGCAAATGTTATGTCTGCAGCTGTGTTTTCTCTGGTGAAGCACCCGCCTGTTCTTCGCTCCACCTCTGTAGTACTAACAGCGTATAGCAACACAATCATGAAACCTATCGGCATAGCCAACCTGTGTTTGAAATTTAGAGGGCAGGAACATGCAGTTGACTTTCTCATCGTGAAGCATAGAGCCCCCACCCTATTAGGCCTTCCCACTTGTATCAAACTGAACATTTTGAGACAGGTCGATGGGGTCAGCCTCGAAACAACCAGCACACTAGTAGCAGAATATGCAGATGTGTTTAACGGGCTGGGATGTTTTCCTGGAGAGCATCACATTACAACTGACACATCAATCTCGCCGGTCATCCACTCTCCACGCCGAATTCCATTATCACTTCAGCCAAAGCTAAAGGAACAACTGGACAGAATGGTGAACGCAGGGGTGCTCATGAAACGCGATGAACCAACCGATTGGGTGAATAGTCTACTACTCGTGGAAAAGAAAGATGGTTCCCTTCGTCTGTGTCTGGATCCACGTGATTTGAATCGGGCCATCAAGCGAGAACACTATGCCATTCCAACAAGTGATGACGTCACTGCTCGTCTGCATGGAAAAAATCTATTTACCATAATAGACATGAAAGATGGGTTCTGGCAATTGAAGCTGGATGAAGAGAGCTCCAAACTGTGCACATTCAACACCCCGTTCGGAAGGTATTCGTTTGCTCGTCTTCCATTTGGCATTTCGTCGGCACCGGAAGTGTTCCAGAAGCGCAACACTGAGGTCTTTGGGGACATCCCAAACACACACGTGGTATTCGATGACCTGATAATTGCAGCAAGCAATGAGAAAGAACATGACGATACACTACGCCAGGTGCTAGAACGGGCACGCAACTACAATCTCAGGTTCAACAAAGACAAAGTCCAGTTCAAGGTCAAACAGGTCAAGTATTTGGGCAGCCTACTTTCACAGGAAGGAATCAGACCTGATCCAGATAAAGTAAGAGCAATAGAAGACATGGAGCAGCCAAGAGACAAGAAGGAACTCATGCGTTTCTTGGGCATGCTTACATATTTGTCCAGATTTGTCTCAAATTTTTCAGCTGCAACACAGCCTCTGCGCGCTCTACTGAAGAAAGACATGCCTTGGTCGTGGACTGATCATCACGAATCAACATTCCAAGCGCTAAAGAAACAAATAACCGCAACTCCGGTTCTGCGCTTCTTTGATATTTCTAAACCAACAGTCATCCAAACAGATGCCTCATCGACGGGTTTAGGGTCGTGCCTGCTTCAGGAGGGTCGTCCAATTGCCTATGCCTCACGTGCCCTAACTGACGCAGAAACACGCTACGCACAGATTGAAAAGGAACTGTTGGCCATCGTCTTCGCATGTGAAAAATTCTCGCAGTACATCTACGGCCGGGAAACACTGGTTCACAGTGACCATAAGCCACTCGAATCAATATTTCGCAAATCCATCAGCACTACTACTCCTCGGCTCCAGCGCATGTTGCTTCGCCTGCTCAAGTATCAGCTCCAGATCGAGTATGTACCAGGCAAGAACATGCATGTTGCAGACACCTTGTCACGGGCATACCTCACTGCATCCCCATCGGCCTCTGACCGTGAGCTTAGTGAAGAGATTGAAGTGACAGTACACACAGTGTTGCACGATGCACCGATTAGCAACCGAATGCTTACTGTATTCAGATCGGCAGTTCAGAATGATCCGGAACTCCTGCAGCTTCGTGAACTACTGCAGTCCAACACCCAGTTGAACAAATCGGCACTATCTTGTGAACTGAAAGCCTATTCCAAAGTAGTGTCAGACATATACGAGGCCGATGGCATCCTCTTTCTGAACCACAAGATAATTGTTCCGCATGCACTGCGTCCTGACATGCTGTTACGCATACATGAAGGTCACTTGGGCATGGACAAGTGTAAAGCATTGGCACGGACAACGCTGTATTGGCCTGGAATGGCTCGGGACATCGAGAACTTAGTGGCTCGTTGTGGAATATGCAATGCGTATCATCGGAAGCAGCAGCAGGAGCCATTGTTACCACATCCTGTACCAGAACGCCCTTGGCAGAAAGTTGGAGCAGACATATTCACGCTATATGGCAGAGACTACCTCCTTGTTGTCGACTACTTCTCTAAGTTTCCTGAGATCTGCCACCTCGAGAGCAAGACAGCATCCTCTGTTGTGGTCAAGATCAAGTCAATCTTTGCACGCCATGGAATTCCAGATGAATTAGTAGCGGACAACATGCCCTTCAACAGTAGGGCAATGAAGACATTTGCAGAGGAATGGAATTTTATCGTGACGACAACAAGTCCTCGGTACCCGCAAGCGAACGGTCAATCAGAGCGTGCCATTCAGACGATCAAGAAGCTCTTGAAAAAGGCAGAGGAGAGTGGTACAGATCCAAACATCGCCCTCCTGCAATTTCGCAATGCACCGATCGCTGACATGAACCTCAGTCCCGCACAACTCCTGATGAGTCGAGTGCTGAGAACGAAGTTGCCTGTTTCCTCTGAGGTCCTGCGTCCAATGGTCGTGGAAGGTAGACAACCGCTTCAAGCTCGACAAAACCGTCAGAAGCACTACTATGACAGGTCCACCAAAAGCCTGCCACCTCTCAACCCAGGAGATGTGGTGCGAGTGCAACATAACAACGAATGGATTAGGGGTGTGGTCAACTCCAAGCATCATACACCTCGATCGTACAATGTTGTGACAGAGAATGCCTCGACACTCAGAAGAAATCGTCGAGATATAATCCGGACAATGGAAGACCCACCAACCACCTCACATCCACCTGCAGATGAGTATCCTGTGTCCACGGCTAGACCACCCTCAGACCAGCCAGCTGTAACATCACAGAACAGTCTGACTGGGAGTCCAACAGCGTCCTCTTCAAGCGAACAGCTATCTGATCTCCCACCGTTGGAACTGCAGTGCAACGAGACAATGCCAAACCAAGAACTTGAAGGATATCGTACACGGAGCGGAAGACTGATCAAACCCTGCGTGCGATTCCAGGACCAATACTGACAATAGACAAACTGTTAAGCTTTTAACTTTGTGGGGAGGTGTCACATATGACGTCACACTACATAGTGGACTCTAGGCACTCATGGGTAGTCGCATCACGCTTGCTGGACGATAAAGACAACTCGATATAGTTCTTAACATTTCTAGCTGAATATCATTATATACAATTGTTACATGGCTCAGCTCTCCCTCATTGCTCGCATTGATGTTTTCTCAGGACCATCACACGCATGGATGTCTTCAAACCGGTTCTCCTTAAACCAGATTATGGTCAAATTGATCTGGTTTGGCACACGTCAGCAAATCGCTAAGATTGACTATTCCCTTTTGGACGAAAAGTTTCCTTCCTATGCCTTGTCAACCTCTGTTCGTAACCTGGATGTCACTCTTAATTATCGTAATCGTAATCTCCAAACTTCTAAAGCGCCACTGGAAAGCCAAGCGCAGGGCACCAGCTTATTCACGAGCGCTGCGTATAGTCAGAAGGGTTGTCCAAAAGAGTAGTCCGAGGGTGGTCAGAGTCCGGTGTTTCACTGAGCTAGATCTTAATAGCTCTCTCTCCTTCTCTGACCACATTACTAATCTCACCCGCTCCTGCTATTAACCTTTCCGACGCCTGAAGGCAATCCGACGATCTGTCTCTTCTCTGGTTTTTACCTCAATAGTTCATGTCTTTATTTGCTCTCGCATTGACTATTGTAATTACCTTTGTTGACCTCCATAAAGTGCGTCCCTCGCCTCTGCAATTGGTTCTTAATGCAGCTGCCAGAGTTATTGTCCGTCTGCCGCGATTCTCCCATATCTCTGCATTCATGTTTGAACAACTTCATTGGCTTACTCTTACTGCACGCATCCAGTTAAAGGTAGCCTATGAATCCGCTTTCTGACAACTTGCTCATATAGGTTCATCCTGCAATTTATTAGATGGCACAAAATGCGATTTTATTATTATGTCAATGGTCGTTGTCATTATCATGTCCCAGGTTTGCATTTTAGCCAGGTTGATTATGAACTCTAAGTGATTCAGTCACCTTGTGCCGTCGATTCGCTGAATCCTAGCGACCGTCATATTCAGCCTTCTCCATGTGTTTCGATCTCTCGTCGCCTCTCTCAGTTCCGGCAGGTTCATCTTCATTGTCTCTTGTATCTCTTCCATCCATCTCTTTCTTGGTCGTCCTCTTCCTCGTCTTCCCTCCCCACACGCCAGCATCATCTCCTTTTCCATGCCGTCTGCACGCATCACATGGCCAAAATACATCATTTTCTGTCTCGCCGCTCTTTGCCTCAGTGTCATCTCTCCTCTTAGATGTCCTATCTCTTCCAGTATATGCTCATTTGTTATCTTCTCAGTCCAGGAGACTCTCAGCATTTTCCTCCAAATCCACATTTCGCATGCATCAAGTTTCTTCTCTAGTGCTTTGTTTTTTGTCCATGTCTCGCACCCGTGATTCAGTAGATGGCAGGATATACTCTCTTCAGCCAGCTTCTTTCTGCTCTAAGCACGCAACCGGAAACCTTCGCCATTTTGTACAGAAGGAAGTTATGTCAGATTTTCGTTTGAAATACAATTTCTAATGCAAAAACTGGTTAGATTTATCCACTTGGTTTGTATAATTTTGCTTTATAGTCACCTGAAACAGTTGCAATGCAAAGTTCGATCATTGCTGCTGTTGTTAATGTAATAATAGTTCGATAAAAGTAAGCTTATTATTATTTTATTTATTATTTACTTAAATACAGTTGGCATCGAGTTTATTATTCAGAAAGAAGGTGCTTGGTGTTCATGGGTGTTAATTTTATTTATAAGCTATTGCAACATCAGATGCGTAATTTCTACGATATCTACAAAAGTGTCAAAAAGGAATGAACTTTAAACATGCTCAGATCTCTTCAATTTTTTAAACACAGATTCTTATTGTCTAGTGGAACAAGGGCAACCTTGTGGAGCAGTGTGTTTTAAAAAACATTCCCCATGTAAGTTTTGGCTGTATACTGTATAGTGCTACGCACTGGACATCATTTTATTTTGGTATCTGACAACTTGCGACGAGATGTGTTTTTTCTATCTCCGCTAACACACAACGCATACCTGGTTCATTGGGATTTTCACTGTGAACGCCACTGATCATGTACATCGACCGATTGTCATTCCACACAACACAACAGAAAAAGTCAGCTTTGCATCAGCTTATTGTCAATGGATCTTCGTGGCTGCTTAGCCAATATCTTACTCGTGTTATAGGCCAGCGTTGCTAGATGTTGGGCATGACTATGTCTGTTTAGCCACAGACCCCGAAATCAGCAAGGTTCAATTACTTGATTACTGCAAACCCTCTATGTGGGTCTTCCGGTGGCTCGAGTTGGGTGCTTGGTTCGGGTCATGCGAGTGGCGGCACGCCTCATTGGCCGCATCGCAAGATTCGGCCATGTCGTGATTACATGCGGGATGTCCTGCATTGGCTCCCTTTCCCGCAGTGGATCACATACCGGATCTCTGCCTTGGTCTGGCGCTGCCTCGCAGGTGTGGCCCCTGTTTACTTACAGTATCTTTGCTGCTCCACCCTGAGTTGTCCAGCGCCGTGGTTCTCTCCGCTAACTCTAAGCAGGCTGAGCTTCTTGTTCCCCGGTCACGGACATCTACTATGCAGCGCCGTGCCTTTTCTGTTGCTGGCCCTGCAATCTGGAATGAGCTCCCTGTGGATCTACGCCTAATGCATAGAGCCCTTGCGGCAACATTCCTCTCTAACCTCAAGACTGTTCTCTTTAGTCGGGGTTGAGTCGGGAGCGCTTCTGAGTAGATAATCTTGAAGGGGCGCTATATAAATCTCTGAAATGAATGAATGAATTAGGTGAAAAGCGGATGACCATGGAGCTTGAAGGGACTGTCGGCAGAGAGTTCATCCGTCAAATCCAGAACCACTCTAGCACTTGGAAATAAATCCTTGAAGCCTATCGTTTGCTCAGAATGCTTAGGGTTCCACCAATTTCTTTATCGGCACTATCTTCTTCGATCTAGTGTGCATGAGATGTATGTATGGTATGCGGACTGTTCATCAAAGGAAGATTCATCAAGGGACTATTCATCCTAAACGATTCATCGAGGGACTGTTTATTAATTAATGGTCTTTTCATCTAAGGACTTTTCATCAAGAGGGTTATTGAATTGATGAAAAGAATTCTTGCCTAAATAGAAGCTGGATTGATAAAAATAATTATTGCTTAAATAGAATTTGGAATGATGAAAATAGTTTTGCTTAAATCGCAGCTCGATTGATGAAAAGAATTAATGTTTAAATAGAAGTTGGAATGATGAAAAGAATTATTGCTTAAATAGAAGCGTGATTGGTGAAAATAATTATTGCTTAAATAGAATTTGGAATGATGAAAGTAATTTTGCTAAAATCGAAGCTGGATTTATTAAAATAATTATTGTTTAAAATAGAACCCTAAGCATTCTGAGAGAGAGTCTTGTGGAGATCTCTTGCAACCCCATTCAGTGACCAGCCGATCTGCAGCCTGTCAAATCTACCACAGTGCAGGCCTTTAAACACCCCTTAATTGGGTGGCTGGTCTTCTCTGTCCGTCTATTTGAAGATTACAATCTTTATTACTATTCGATAAATAGTGGTCTACACTATCCGATGAATCGGCAAAAAAACGAAATCGGTCCCTTGATGAATCGTCCTTTGATGAACAGTCCTGGAACCGTATGTATGTATGATGCAAAATAATTAAAATTATACTATATGCGAATAGTTCGCTAAACCAAGCTAAATTTCATTATGCAATCCATTAAAAGAGGCATAGAGCAATATGCGGTAACGAGAATCTTTCACTACCACTTGTGCCCACTGCCCAGTCTTCCAATAATGGAAAACTGAATATAATTGGAAAATTCCAAAGTAAAGTTTTTTGCGCAAACTGATTAAAATTATCATGGAACATAAGTGTAGTTTAGCGTGGTGTAGTTTAGCGTCGTATAGTTTAGTGTCGTAAATTATTCGCCCATTGTAGCATTATTTTCATAATTTCAACTTCTACTTTGGCTAGAATCCTTTTCACCGATCCAGCTTCCATTAGGCAAGAATTCGTTTCATCAGTCCAGCTTCTATTTAGGCAGGAATTATTTTTCATCAAAACAACTTTATTTAATGAAGAATTATTTTCTATTAATCCAGCTTTTATTTAAGCAAGATTCTTTTCATCAGGCCCACTTCTATTTAACGAAAAATTATTTTCATCAATCCGACTTCTATTTAGCAAGAATTCGTTTCGTCAATCCAACTTGTTTTCGAGCAACGCTGAAACCCATGCAATGGCGGATAATTTACGATGCTCAACTACACGTTTAACCATAAGTGGTATTAGCGTACCAAAAACAGCAACTTCTAAAAAGATCTTTAGTTATATTATGAATTTTAAATATTATGTACTTTTTCGTCGCCATTCGTCGAAATTTCCTTCACACAAAATGTTCATATAGCCTAGACCATATATGACGACTATTAGTTATTCAAAATAATAATTTTCTTCTATAGATATATCTTAGAAATACTGTTTACAACGGCAGGTGATGATTTATAGTCACTATATGATGCTAAATTGCAAGTAAGTAAATTAGTTTCAAAATGTCCCAATATTGGAACACTGGTCAAAATCGGGTATTAACATGGCATACATTTAAACAACTATTCATACAACTGAGGATAAAAATCATTCTGACCTTAATCACAGTAATCAGTTATGAACAACATTGAAATAAGGGTAAATCTGGATTTTAGCGGATTTTATTATTGCATTGACCTCACGTATCCTGTATTTTAGTGTATTTTATTGTTTCTCATATCTGGCTGCGAAAATAGAAGTTGGATTGATAAACAGAACGTCTGCATTGAAATGGAAGTTGAATTGATGATAATAGTTTCTTCGCAAACTAGAAGTCGTAATTGATGATAATAATACTTGCATAAATAGAAGTTGGATTGATGACAGTTATCATTAAAATCGTTGAAATTATTAAATCCTCTAGTACTTTTCAGTGGAAGAAACGAGAATAAAATACGCTAAAATGCAGGATTGCCGATATAAGTTTTATATCTTAATCACACTATTAGTGAGAAGTTGCTTTTCATCATTTTAATAGATGCCAGAAGTTCGTTTTAACCAGTGTATGAAGAGGAATGTCAACATTATGTTAGAAGTTCTCAATGGAGTCATTTGAGCAGGCCTATATCGCATTGACCTACATCAAAAACAGACTGGATGTATTTACCTTTCATTACAAAAGATTATGGTTTCTGTCAGACTAATTTTTTACTTTATCCCAAAAGAACTATTATCAACGCATGAAACATGTAAAAGTTGCACTTACTTCAACCAAAGCAGAAACTACCTACACGTGCATTTGCTTAAAAATGGATGCTACTAGTGCTGAAGAAACACCATGCAAATCCAAATTATGTCAAGAACCATTTGCACGATCTGGTGATTTACAAAAGCACACAAGAACCAATTTTCGCGAAAAACCACAGAAACATCAAATGCTGAGGAAATCGTATGCTCAAGGTGAAATTCTGACAGCTCCTACGCGAAAACATATTAGAGAGCAACAGTACCAATGTCAGTTATGTGGGAAATCCTTTGCTGAAGTAAGCTATTTAACGGCGCATATGAGAAGCCATACTGGTGAAAAACCATTCAAGTGCCAGTTGTGTCAGAAGTCATTTACTGTAGGTTGTAATCTGAAAATACACATGAGAATCCATACTGGTGAAAAACCATACAGATGTCAGATATGTCAGAAATCATTTGCTCAATGCAGTCATCTGAAAAGTCACATGAGAACCCATACTGGAGAGAAACCATGCAAATGTCAGTTATGTGAGAAAACATTTATGTCAGAAATACATTTGGAGAGAAACCATACAAATGTCATTATGTTTATCTGAAAAATACACATGACATATGAGAACCCATAGTGGAGGGAAGCCATACAAATGTCAGTTATGTCAAATCAAACGTCATGAAAACTCACACTGGAGAGAAACCATCAATTGTGTTCTTATGAAAAAAAATACACATGAGAAGCCATACTGAGAAAAACCATACTGGGGAGAAACCATACAGATGCCAGTTATGTCCGAAATCATTTACATCACGCACATGTACTGTAATCTGAAAACACACATGAGAACCCATACTGGAGAGAAGCACCATTCAAGTGTCAGTTATGTCAGAAATCATTTAGTCAAGGCACATGAGTTCACCATTCAAGTGCTGAAAATTTACACATGAGAACTCATACTGGAGAGAAGCCATACAAATGCCAGTTATGTCAGAAATCATTTAGTGAGGGTGGTCAGCTGAAAACACACATGAGAACCCATACTGGAGAGAAACCATACAGATGCCATGTATGTCATAAATCAGTCAGTGATCTTACTCGTCATATGAGAACCCATACAGGAGAAAAACCATACATATGTGAGGTTTGTAATAAAGGATTCACAAGTCGTGGAAATCTAAAGAGACACGGAAGAACTCATGCAACTGAGGAGCAACAAACACACAATAAACCTGATACCAAGAGCAGTTCCTCAGTTAAACAGTTTAAGTTCCATGCAGCAGCACAACCACAGGATCCTGAAATGGGTAACACAGGCGTTATATATAAACCACGTGAATATTTGTCAAGAAACATTCATCCTAATTTTAGTGACAAAACAAGTCCTTTTGTGAAAATTAGTCTTGGAGAAAGTCTTTATATTACCAAAATCAAATCACCAAAGGATGCAAAACCGTTTCTGGAAAAATCTTTTGGATGTGGCATATGTGGTGAAATGCTTGAAACTGAGAAGGAATTTCTACAGCATTGTGCTCGCCATCGCTTTTTTCAACCTGACGACTTATTTATTGACCTGTGCTGATTTGTAATTTTTGTAATAATGTTGCTATGGATTAAGAAAAGATTGAGCCATTTAATTGTGACTTTATGTAAATAAGTTTTGCTGTTGCAATGCAGAGATACATACAGACAAATTCTTATTTTAATTACAAAATAGTTTGACATCATGCATTCTGGTGTAGAGTATTCACAAGGTCATCCCTGTAACTTCTTTTTGTGTATGGTGGCAAACTACTCGTCTTTTTTTAATTACATCACTGTAGAACACCATAGACCTATATTTGCTGAAGAACAAAATGAAACTTTATAATGTCCGTGGACGCAGTAATGCATTCCATTTTGAGTTCTACTCCTTGAAAACTTGACTGTTAAGTCTTGAATCTAACTGCATGGACATAGTACTTCTTCACAATTAGATAGTGTACGAAGCTTTTAGAACTCTGTGTGTTATTTTGAGAGACTGCGTTAGACTATAATTGGTTATCAGTGTTGTTCATTAACTTAATAGATATATATAGTAATTGAATTATGTCATTGAAATTCCAGTTCTGTCCTGCACTGGTTGCCACTACCCCAACGCATCTCATTTAGGGTCTCTGCATTCGTTTGGCGTAGCCTCGTTGGTACCACACCTGCTTATTTGCAGGAGCTCTGTTGTCCTATTTCTGCCAATATTGGCCGCAGACCCCTTCGCTCTGCAGCCCGCGGTGACCTGAGTGTCCCTTTTCACGCACTTCTATAATGCAACATCGGGCCTTCTCGGTCGCGGGACCAAGTATCTTGAATGGGTTTCCTCTGGAGCTCCGTCTCCTACCTAGGAACTCCACCTGTATTTTATACCTCTCTGAAAACTACTCTTCAGCCTTGGTTGGGCCGGGAGCGCCTCTGAGTAGATATCTTGAAGGGGCGCTATATCAAGTTTCTTTAATTGATTGATTGTTTGTAATTGTAATCGAATTGCAATGTAAATAAAAATTCCATTGATGAAAAATATTTCTTTCGTCAAATAGAAGTTGGATTGATAAAGGTAATTTTTGCCAATTAAATGGAAGCTAGATTGATGAACAAATTTCTAGATGAAATGGAAGCTGGATTGATGATAGTACTGTTAACATCCACATAGGTAGACTGCTTAGCCTACTTACCAACTTCAAGTACGGCATTGAAGACATTAGAATAATTTAGCAACGTAAGCTACGACTTTACAAAACTAATAATAACGAACTAAAACTCGAGGGAAAACTAAGATAACAATAGTGGAAACATTTCTTTTGGGAATTCGGTCAATTTAGCATTTTCACCACTTTCGGGTTTCTGAAATTTTGGTAGACCCTTCTGCTTTTCATAGGCTAGTTATCAAGACACGTGAGAGACTGCAACGTCCTTCTAATTTAATTGGTGTCAACGAGAGTGCTGGATATGAGTCCTTAGCAGCAATACGGCTGGTCAAGTTTTACATCCATCCAGATGCTGGTGATTTCCAAAATAATCAACATGGGTTACATGGCTCATGATCGATGGCTGCAGCCCTTGACTCGGATTGCACAGGTCGCTGCGACCATCCTGATGCAATGCAGTGCATGTGAATGAGCTTGTGATTTGCCCTTAGCTCTAATAATATTAATATTATCATTCTTTAATGAAGCGCCTGACAAACGAACTGCGCTGTACTGTTATACATGTTATGACGATTAAGTAATACTGATTTGCAAACTCAAACTGTGTTGTATGGTATGATGCAATGCATTATAAAGGAAGAATCCTATAAGACTGCGTGTCTCAAAGCCACTGCCAGCGCAGAAATGACTACATACAGCTGTTTACTGCTACACGTGTGCACTGTGGGTCATTCGAGATCAAAAGCAACAGCGGAACGGAATGCTGTAGCTAAGACAAAATACCCACTGTCTTCAGGACCGGGGGAGGGGTGGAACTCAGGATGCTGGCTTGTGTAGGCTTACGGGTTCTTGATCCGTTCGTTGTTTGCTGCATGCGGTCAGAGTCCTGGGAAATATCTCGCACACTGTAGACTATACCTGAGCTTGAGTTAAAATTAAGATAATCTGTCAACAGCTGAAGATGCAGCGCTTAAAGCTACTCGTAAACAATATTATTAACGGGATACATGCATGTACTTCAGCATTGTCATTATTTAGAACAGTAGTCATTCAGAAGCCGACAACTCACTGACTCAGATCCAATCACTAGTCACTCTTAGAATCTCTTCCTTCCTCAGATAGCACACCCAGTGAAGAGACAAAAAATAAATTTCCAACTGGTGGGGGCCCCTAAGTGGTGAGGGCCCTGGGCTGGCGCCGGTGTAGCCCATGCCTAAATATGGCCCTGTATCAACTATGCCTGATGAATTGTTTAGTTAATCAGAAGGAGAGTAATTGAGAATGGCTTTCTATTCATTACCAGGATGCTTTACACTTAGGCTATTAACATGGTTCAGAACTTTACTATTCATTATTTTTACTATACATTACTATTACTTACATTATGTTACATTCTATTTCGATGTCCAATTGAGGGTTTGCTAATGGAGTAATAAAGGCTAACTTACTTACTTACTTTACATAGTTGCTATTAGCTATCGACGTAAGAGCTGTACTATGCCAAAAAATAATCTTTGTCGGCGGAAACGGCCTATGTTGTCATAAGCTGCCGTTAAACTGTGGATCCAATCCAAGTGGCTATAGCCCTCTAAGCAATTCACTAGATGGCAGAATATATTTTCTGAAGCCAGTTTCATATGTACTGAACACAACAGTTACTCTTTCATCGCTCGCCATTTTCTACGGATGGTAGTTAAATTCGGATTGTCGTCGAAATGCATCTTCTAATGCGATAACTGGTCAGATTTTATCAAATAGTTGGTAAAACCGTAGTTAACGTTGCCAAATTATTTTATATTGCCAATTTAAAATGCTGGCTGCCTTGACGAAAATAATTGTTTTCCTAAATGGATGGTGGATTGATTAGGCTAATTCTTTGGTTAGATAGAAGCTGAATTGATGGAAGTAAAATTTTTCACCAATCCAAGCTGGATTGATGAAATTAAGTTTTCGTTCAATAGAAGCTGGATTGATTAAGTTTTTAAGTTTAATCTGAAATGGGGTAAAGTGCATTTTAGCGTAGTCAAATCATGATGTTTACGGCGGTTCCGCGACAACTCGTCGAACGACATTTCGTCTAACGACACTTCGTCTACGACAATTCGTATAACGACATTTCGTCTAATGTGTATCTGTATTGGCTAAAACAGAGGCCGCTTTAGGAGTGCAATATATTCTCAGGAATCCAGCTTCTAATTATTGAAGGAGATTATGTTCATCAATCCAGCTTCTATTGAATGGAAACCTTGAAACACCCATGCATCCAATTGATTTCCAGCTTCTATTTACGGGGGTTATTTCGAAATCCAGCTTCTATTTCAACACAGGAATGTTTTCATCAATCCCAATTCTATTTCGTAAAACAGATTATTTTCATCAATCCAGCTTCCATTTTAAAATGACAATTCAAATAACTTAGTAGACGAAATGTCGTTCGACGAAATGTCGCTCGACGAAGTGTCAATGAAATGTCGTTCGACGAGTTGTCGTAAACCGTTTACGGCCGACTTTTTAGCGTAAATTATTATTTCCCTTATATATCTGCGTAAATGGACGCTGGATTGGCTAAACTTGCGCTTTATGAGTAAAACTCAGAAAGGCGGATTTTTATTCAGAAATATGTATTTTCGTCACAGACGTTACATGAATGAACGATATTATACAGACATATAAAAAATGTGTTTTTTCGTAACATACACAGTCACATTGTTACAGTTTGCAATTGTCACGACAACTCGTAGAACGAATTTCGTCTACGACACTTCGTCGAGCGACATTTCGTCGAATGACATTTCGTCTACTAAGCATTTGATGTTGTCACTTTAAAATGGAAGCTGGATTGATGAAAAGTTTTTTTGTTTAATCTGAAATGGGGTTGATGAAAACATTCCATTTTGAAATAGTAGCTCAAATGATCGATATTTTTTACGGCCGACTATTTTAGCGGAAATTAATGATTTCTCTTATATATTTGCATAAATGGACGCTGGATTGGCTAAACTTGCAGTTTATGAGTAAATTCTGAGAATACATAGCGGTTAGCAAATTCAGAAATTTGTATTTTCGTCACAGACGTTACATGAATGAACGATATTATACAGACATATTGAAAAATGTGTTTTTGTCGTAGACATACACAGCTCACGAGTTGTTACAGTTTGCAATCATACAGCATAGTTGTCACTGAGCAGCTTCAGATACTGCCCGTAAACATGTGCTTTATGCGAATGTCGCCACTGACACCCATATTGAAGGAGAACATGTATTACGAGAGATCACACATTGACACTAGCGTATTTAATTATTTCAATGACTTGCATGATAACGGTAATGAATCCAGCTTCTATTTAATTTTAGTCTAAGTAGAAGTGGGATTGATGAAAAGAATATTGCTTAAATAGAAGCTGGATTCATTAAAGTTATCATGAAAGTCATTGAAATAATTAAATACTCTAAAATACAAGCCTACCTTCTCTATCAATAAAATACGCTAAAATGGACTTTTACCTTAAATGGGACTGAGGACAAAAATTCTTGCTTCAATAGAAGTTGGATGGATGAAAACATTCTTGCTTAGACAGATGTTCTACTGACGAAAATGTCTTTATCTTAAATATATATATATATATTATATTGAGAAAAACAATCTGACAAAAACGCAGAAATGCTAACATGAGTGATAATGGATAATTAAAGTTCATTATAAAATTTTAGAATAAACTCGTAAATATTTTTATATAATGATCTGGGAATAAATTGAGAGTTGTCTTTGGGTGGGAGAGTATGGTTGTGTGCTCTAGGTCTTAATTGGTGAGAGGAGAGGGGTCGGAGTGGAGGTAGGAGTTGGTGAAGTACATGCTTGGGGTTGTGTAATATGGAGAAAAGGAGTTTCGCATCGGCTATTATATTGGCCAGTTCAGAGACTGTTGGAAAGGATTGTTCTAGGTAACCTAGGCGTTTGGCTCTTTTTAGGAGTTTTCCAGGCGTTCTTTAATCGGAAGCCAGGGTAAGACCCCACCAGGATGCGGAGGCATATAGAAGTTTAGCAACGGTTGTGGCTTTGGTTACATTATGGATAGGTGTGGAAGAAACGCCATGAGTTTTATGATTGCAAAAAAAGAGGAGGAGCAAGTTGCTGTGAGGTGGTCTATATGAGCTGTGAGTTTGAGATTATCTTGAAGGATGACACCCAGTATTTTCAAAGTGTTAACTCTGGTAATAGTAGGTAATGGAGGAAGAGGGTCAAATTGGTGTCGAGGTTGGAAAATGATCATTTCTTTAGATTTAGAGCTATATAAGGTAAGGTTATTGACAGAAGCACAGGTAGAGATTAAATGCAGTTCAGATGGAATAGTATGAGCTTGAGAGGATCCAGCATGGAGGTAAGTGTCATCTGCAAATTTGAACATAAGGTTAAGGGGCTGAAGAGGGTGAAGGTCTGAACCAGTAATGGAAGTTGGTAGGTCCTAAGACAGAGCCTTGAACTATACTAGCGTTGATTGGAGAAGAGATGAAGAGTGACCTTTGAATATAGTGAGGTGTGAGCGTTCAAGATGATATTCAACTAGCCCAGTGCTGTCCAACCCGTGGCCCGCGGGCCACATGCCGCGGGCTGATTCTAAGTGGCCCACCCGAGCTCACTAAATATTTGCAATTTCTGTAAAAATGAAGTAAAAGGCAAAGTCACTGGCCTACTTCCGTAGCTATTCGTTCATAACTTGGTGTATCATTTGACAATGTGAACCCAAAATACAGTTCCTACGACGTGCTAAATTGACTAATTTGGCAACATAAACTACACTTTTACCACTAAGTTTAATTAGTTTTGGCCTTTATAGTGCTCTTAAACGCTTATTAATGCAAAGCTCGGGTCAGTGTTGCCTGTTGCTAATGTAATAGCTTGAGCTTAATGTTTGCATCGAGTTGAAATTCCTTCAGACAATGGAGTAACTGGGTGTCTTTAGGCACAGTGTCATGCTATGCATCGATCATGTATAACCTGGTTGCTGGTGGGATTTAAGCAAAGCAACCATTTAGTGAAAACTAAATAGGAATTTAAATAATTTATTCAACTGATGATGGATATCATTCTGACCTTAATGAAACAGCAATTAGCCTTCAGTGACAAACAATGATTAAATAATTTTTATGTTTTAAAACAGACTATTACTGAGATTTTGCTGTTCTTCATTTAAATAGGTGCCTGGTGTTCTTTTGCACAAGTGCATGACGACGAACAACATTATGCTGGAACTTCTCAATGCAGTCATTTGAGAAGCAACATATCTCACTGAACTCTATCAAGAACAATAGAGTGGGTATATTTATCAACAGCTTGCATTATCATCAATTATTTCTTTGTCAGTTAACATCGCTGCTGAAGGATAACAACACAAGGCTGTCTATTTTACAGAAATTGGATTCCTCCAGAATTTCATCACCAAAGATAATTGCTTTCTGTGAGGCTAATTTTTCACTTTATCCCAAAAGAACTATTGTTGACACATGAAAAGTTGCACTTGCTTCAACCAAATCTGAAAGTATCTACCAATGCATTCACTTTCAAATGATTACTACTCATGCTGAAGAAAGGCCATAGAAATCTGAATTATGTGAAGAATCATTTGCACATTCTGGTGATTTACAAAAGCACATAAGAACCACTTTTGACGAAAACTACCAAAGCATCAATTACTTCAGCAATCCCAAGCACATGTGATATTCTGACATCTCCTATGAGAAAGCATACTAGAGAGCAACCATGCAAATGTCAGTTATGTGGGGAATCATTTGCTGAGGTACGTTGGCTGATGATGGATTTGGAAACCCATACATGTAAAACAATTCAGATTGCAGATGTGTCGGAAGCCATTTGTGCAAGGTAGTCATCCGAAAACAAACATGAAAACCTATACTGGAGAGAAACCATACAAATGTCTGCTATGTCAGAAATCATTTGCTGAAGGTAACAAACTGAAAATACATATGAGAACCCATACTGGAGAGAAACCATACAAATGCAAGCTATGTCAGAAATCATTTAGTCAAGGTGGTCAGATGAAAATACACATGAGAACCCATACTGGAGAAAAACCATACAGATGTCTGTTATGTCAGAAATCATTTGCTGAAGGCAAATCGTTGAAAATACACATGAGAACCCATACTGGAGAGAAACCATACAAATGCTTTTATGTCAGAAATCATTTTGTCAAGGTGGTCAGAAAAAATACACATGAGAACCCATACTAGAGAAAAACCATACAAATGCCAGTTATGTCAGAAATCATTTAGTGAAGGCAAATCAACTGAAAATACACATGAGAACCCATACTGGAGAGAAACCATACAAATGTCTGCTATGTCAGAAATCATTTTGTCAAGGTGGTGACTTGAAAACACACATGAGAACACATACCGGAGAAAAACCATACAGATGTCTGTTATGTCAGAAATCATTTGCTGAAGGCAGTCAATTGATAATACACACGAGAACCCATACTGGAGAGAAACCATACAAATGCAAGCTATGTCAGAAATCATTTAGTCAAGGTGGTGACTTGAAAATACACATGAGAACACATACTGGAGAAAAACCATACAGATGTCTGTTATGTCAGAAATCATTTGCTGAAGGCAAATCGTTGAAAATACACATGAGAACCCATACTGGAGAGAAACCATACAAATGCAAGCTATGTCAGAAATCATTTGTCACAGGCAGTCAACTGAAAGAACACTTGAGAACTCATACTGGAGAGAAACCATACAGATGCAAGCTATGTCAGAAATCATTTGTCACAGGCAGTCAACTGAAAGCACACTTGAGAACCCATACTGGAGAAACACCATACGAATGTCAGTTATGTCAAAAATCATTTAGTCAAGGGAGTTCTCTGAAAACACATATGAGAACTCATACGGGAGAAAAACCACATATTTGTCAGTTATGTCAGAAATCATTTGCTCAAGCCGTTAATCTGAAAACGCACATGAAAACCCATACTGGAGAAACCTCAAACAAATGTCAGTTATGTCAGAAATCATTTGCTGAAGGCAGTCGACTGAAAACACACATGAGAACCCATACTGGAGAAAAACCATACAAATGTCTTTTATGTCAGAAATCTTGTGTCACGGGCAGTCAGCTGAAAACACACATGAGAACCCATACCGGAGAAAAACCACACAACTGTCAGTTATGTCAAAAATCATTTGCCACAAGCAGTCAACTGAAAAAACACATGAGAACCCATACTGGAGAAACACCATACATGTGCCAGTTATGTCAGAAATCATTTGCTGATCATAGTACTCTAAAAACACACATGAAAACCCATACTGGAGAAAAACCATACATATGTATGTTATGTCAGAAATCATTTGTGACAAGCAGTCAACTGAAAAGACACATGAGAACCCATACTGGAGAAACACCATACAAATGTCAGTTATGTCAAAAATCATTTAGTCAAGGTATTGGACTGAAAATACATATCAGAACTCATACTGGAGAAAAACCACACAAATGTCAGTTATGTCAGAAATCATTTGCTCAAGCCGGTTATCTGAAAACGCACATGAAATTCCATTCTGGAGAAACACCATACAAATGTCAGTTATGTCAAAAATTATTTTCATTAGTCAGTCATCTTCGTCGTCATATGAGAACTCATACAGGAGAAAAACCATACATATGTGAGTTTTGTAACAAGAGATTCACACGACTTGGTCATCTTAAGAGCCACAGAAGCACTCATGCAACTGAGAAGCAACACACATGCAGTAAACCTTATCGTAAGGGCAGTTCTTCAAGCAAGCAGTTTAAACTCCATGCTCTAATACAGCCACAGGATCTCAGGATAGAAAGGGAATCAATTGCTAACCTATATATTCGATTCATGACATTAAGTAATAAAGGGATTATTGATAAACAACGTGAACGTTTATCAAGGAATTTGCATCAAGATTGTAATGAGACTACAAGTCCTGTTGCAAATAATAGTGTTGGAGAATGTCTTTGTGCTAACAAAATCAAATCAACTGAAGATGCAAAACCGTTTCTGGAAAAATCTTTTGGATGTGGTATCTGTTGTGAATTGCTTGAAACTGAGATGGAATTTCTAGAGCATTGTTCTATCCATCGCCTTTCTCCACCTAACGACTTATTTATAGACCTGTGCTGATTTTGTAATTCTGAACGTAAAGGCGGAGAAAATTTAATTGTGATTTTATGAAAGTAAGATGTGCTTTTGAAGAGCAGAGATACATGCAGACAAATTCTTACTGGGTATCAGTTTAATTACAAAATAGTTGGCCATCAAGTATTCTCGTGTAGGGCATTCTCTTGGTCTTCAATAACAGTGCTTTATGTCTGACTCAAAGATGTTAACCCTCGGGCTACCAAGAGGGGGGGTTGGAACGACCCCCTAGGTTTTTTGCTTCGCAAACTTGTTCCATATGGAATATAATTTTGACATTTTAGGTCGCTGTAGCAGTATCATTGGCGCACATTTTGAGGTAAACATCATGGTGGTATCCCACGCCATTCAAAAGTTACACCCATATATACCCGAGGTACCAGAGGGGGTCGATACAACCCCCTTAGTTTTTCGACTGTAGCTTATTGACTATTCTTCCTATAAGAGAAACAAATATACCATTCATTAGAGGGAATGTAGGGCTTCATTAGCATACTTAAATGTTTGTCTTATGAAAACCGAAAGTGATCAAAATAAATCATAATACCCGTAATATGCATGAAAAATGGCTGAATGGAAGGACTCCCCCTTAGTTTTTTTGTCTGTAGGTTATTCATTTATCTTCCTGGAAGAGAAACAACTATACCATTCTTTAGAGGGAATGTAGGGCTTCATTTGCATACTTACATGTTTATCTTTTGAAAACCGGAAGTGATATCAAAATAAATAATAATACGCGTAATCTGTGTGAAAATGGCTGAATACAGCATCACAACGTAAACCGATGTATATGTATGGATATAATATTATTATTATATGTATGATGTATATTTATACGTATATAAACATATGTAGGGATGTATGTTTGTATCTTGGATACATAGATCAGTTTCAAAACACGCATAATTTTATATTTGTTTATCTAAAAAGTACAAAATGTACGCAATAATATAAATATCGCTAATTAAGTGGTTCCGTTGTTAAAAGTGATGTAATTTCGAGGTGCATTCACATAATATACTGCTAAAATACCATTCTGTGCAGAAATAATTGCTGAATCCAATGCTTTATTACAAGTTATGATATGTGAAACAAAAACACGAAATCCAGGGGTCGTCTCAACCCCCTTGGTAGCCGATGTCACAAAAAAGCTTGGTAGCCCTAGGGTTAAACTACTTGTCTTTTTCCGTTGCATCACTGTAAGACACTGCAATTTTTTAAGATTAACATCAAATGTTATAATAGTGTGCGTCGACGCAGCAGGCCTTCAGTGTTGTATCAATTATGTTGCAAATGTTATTCAATTATAATTACAATTACATGGTTGCAAATATAATTGAATTACAATTACTTGATTGTGAAAGTAATTGAATTACAATTACATTTTGATTGTAATTCAATTACCAATAACATTTCAATTATTCTTTTAAAATTGGCAAATGATTAAAAAGAAATTCGATAATTTTTAATTATCTAAACTAGACATTCAATGGGCCAATGACCTGTAAATTGTGTATACATTCAATTGTACCATAATCAATCAATCAATCAATCAAAATTTATATAGCTTATAATTTATATAAGTTTGCCAGGTATCCAAAATACGATTTAATTATTATGATACATTAAACAATTAGAGTTTATTTTATTTTTAGCAGTAGAAGTTTTCAAAATGATAGTCTGTTAGAGAACTTAGCCCTAGTTGATTGGGCTTGGGTGAGTGAGTCAATTAGTCCAGCAGTGCTAAAGAGACACTCAACTGGAGCTGAAGATGGAAGCCCTGTTTTCTGATAGGTGGATGCCCACGTAAGATTGCAGTATTACAGATATATAGGGATATTATAAGCGAATAATATAGTTTACAAGTATGTGACAAGGCAGAAAGTGCCGGATCCGAAAAATTATAGAGATATTTTTAGCTATTTTTTTTAAAAAGAGGTATCCGTAATATGTTCTTTCCAGCATAAAAGTTCATATATACGCACCTCAAGAAATTTAGCAGACAACACTCTAGTTATACGGTTATACCCTGTTTGTCAATATTAACAGATATTTCACAATCCTGATTAAGAACTGTTTATATTCGAACATAATAGGATGTAATTAGTTTTTTCAAAGTTTAGTGATAGCTTATTTGCTTTGAACCATTTACCAACCTTCTCCAATAATATTCAGCGTTCAGCTTATTGACTAGTTCAGTAAGAGAGTTACCGTATTGGACATAAATACATTGGTGTCATCGCAAACATGATGAACTGGAGTAAAGGTGATTGATTGATTGTAGGCGTTATCAATGTCAGCATATTAAATGTAAAAAAATGAAACTTTCGCAAAAGGACTGTAAATAATATTATTTTTTAAGAAAAGCCAAAATCTCAGTTGTTGTAACACATTAAAATGTATTCGGTAGAGGTCACGATATACTTTCAGTCACTCCAGAGAACTTTTGAACGTGGTGAAACAGTTTAATCGTCGCCATTTTGTGCCGATGACGGCATAAACTAGATTATTATGGAAAGATTCGATTTTAATGTTAAACATGATTAGATTCTATAATAACTCCTTGCATATAATTTATTTGACAAGCACATTTAATAAACGGCAGCTATGTTATGAGGGAATCGTCCGTTTCACCACGCGACGTGTTCTGGATGAGGTCTACATGGCACGTCGATCCCTCCTTACACCAACGCGCCCAACGCGGTGGTGTAAGTATTAGATTGTTATACACGGTAAACCCGTAGTTTAGGTTGGTAAATTATTTTATATCGTCAAATTGAAATAGAAGCTGGATTGAAGAAAAAAATTGTTTCTCTAACTGGAAGTGGGACTGATGAAACCATTTGTATCTTTAAATAGAAGTTGGATTGATGGAAATAATTTTTACTGTAAATAGAAGCTGGATTGATGAAACTAAGTTTTTGATGCAATAGAAGCTGGAATGATGAAAATAATTATTTCTGTAAGTAGAAGCTGGACCCATGAGAATAGTTCTTTGCTTAAATAACATTTCCATTGATGAAAAATATTTTGGGAGTTAAATAGAATTTGGGGTAAAAGTGCATTTTAGCGTATTAAACCCATGATGATTTCGGCCAAGTATTTTAGCGTATTTTATTATTTCTCTTATGTGTTTGCGTAAATGGAAGCTGGATTGATAAAAATAATTCTTTGCCCAAATGGAAGTTGGATTGATGAAAGGAGTTATCTGCTAAAGTGGAAGCTGGATTGATGAAAAAACGTGTAGTTTGGCGTCGTAAATGACACGCGATTTCATGGCGAATCAGCGTTGGTCGAATAGAAGTTGGACTGCAGAAAAGAATTCTTGCTAAATAGAAGTGGGATTGATGAAAATAATGTTACCTTAAATAGAAGTTGGATTGATGTAAATAATATTGCTTAAATAGAAGCTGGATACATTTCAGTTATCATGAAAGTCATTGAAATAATTAAATACGCTAAAATACACGCCTAAATCCACTATCAATAAAATACGCTAAAATGCACTTTTACCGAATTTGGCTATTTTTTTCATGAAATGGAAGCTGGATTGATTTAAAAAAATTCTCGATGAAATGGAAGCGGGATTGACGATAGTTATCATGGACATAGGTAGATTGCTTACTTACCAACATGAAGTTCGGTATTGAAGATATTCAAATAATTTACCAACCTAAACTACGGGATAACCGTTATACACTATATGGAATGTAAGACCAAACAGGGCAGCTAGTAAGTGTTTTCAGTGCTTTTTTTCAACCGGAACGGTCCGGAACGGCGTTCCGGGACCTTTTTTCAGCTATTAAAAAATAATTTAATTAATTTAAATTTTTTATAAAAAAATATTTAAAATTATTTAGATACTCTAATTTAATTTCAGTTCTTTCAGTCTTTATTTATATGGATATAATGAAATAGAAATATCAGCATAAAAAATATGTCCCTATAATTGTTCTGAATTTGTTGAGTTCCGGAACCTTTTTCTCTAGAAAAAAAGCTCTGAGTGTTTTAGTGCAGCATGCGCGGTAGAAAGTTCTTGCTGTCCTTTGCTGGAATGACAAAAGGGTGGGGCCTAGGTCGGAGGTCATATCGACTTATCGGACGCACCTGGCACATTCGACGTAAGACATGCCCGGGAAAATAAGTCCCCGCTTATCAAGGCCCCATTTTAGGAAAAGAAGAAAGTGGCCTTACCCAAATACAAAGCAGTAGGCTAGTGTATCAGCAAATCAAATAATGTCAAGTGGACGGCTAAAGCATTAGGCCTAGTACAATGCGTACCGTAATTCAATACTAGTGAACCGATAATCGTAAGAGGATCAATAATTGTAAGAGTCTATGCCAAAGTGAGTCTTAACTAATCAGTAATAACAATAATATTTAAAATAACATATTAATATTAATATAGGAAAATAAAAATGATGAATAATAATAGAAATAAACAAACTAACAAAAGAGAAAGAAATGCAAAAAAGAGTTAAACACAGAAGAAAAGAGGATCACGCCTGTTATAGAATTATTAGACTTGCAATATAATCTGGTGATAGAAGGTAGGTTCGGAGGTTTCTTTTAAATGCATGGAAGTTAGGAATATATCGCAGAACATAAGGAAGACTATTCCAAAATAATAAAAACAATAATAATAATATATTCTTTTATGAAGCGCCTGACAAACCCACTGCGCTGAATAAATGTACAATTGTACATGTTATGAGGATTAAGCAATTCACAAGAACACAATTTACAGAAGATATAAATCAAAAAAGTTGCAGCCATGCAAGGCTCAAGCTCATTGTACTTTTGCTGCCACCTAGGGAATGAGGCATAAACTAAACCCAAGAGGCCTTACAGGAATCGAACCGGGTCCGTGAAAACTTCAGGCAAGAGTTTTATCCTCTATAGGAGCATTCACTCTGGATCGCGTGACAATGTTTACGTAAGTCAAAACAAGTTTTAAAATGCCCTCAACATATGATTTAGACATTTAAAAAAGGAATAGAGCATTAGTAATCGTCAAAATATTAATGTTTTTACTCATTTGTTTACAATATTGCTTCCAGCAACAGCCGAACGAGCCGATGTTTTGACTTACACAAACGTTGGCGGGCAGATATCACAAAGATATCACGTGACTTGTGAATGCTCCTATACTATCCCACCTCCCCATATGTCATATTGCTGCCAAAGAATTCTGAGATTTTTAAAACAAGAAAGACTCTACAAAACCTGAGTCTGTACTGTTTATGTCAAGAGAGCAGAATATTACGTCGCTTTGAGTCACAATGCAACACATCAGACTACTTTAGCCATGTCAAGAGATTGCACACAGTAAATCGAAGGCAGCTGTTAGAAAAACGATCAACGTATACATACATACATACATACATACATACATTCCGGGAATAAAAAGTACTATTCTTTTATGTTTGTGTTGCAAAATTGACCTTACCCCGGGTGGTCGCCTTGTATCCTCTCAGTCGTTCGGTCCTCTGACTGCGTCCCCCCGGGAGACCTGACTGTGTCTCCCTCACAGAACAGTTTAAATGAATAAAATGATGAACAAGGTAGGCTACACACACTAGAGCTCGCTGAGAAAACTGTATTTATTTAAATGTTCGTTGTTAACTGTTGGTTAAATAATAACACGTCGAGTTACGGTATTGACTTGAATGCTTGTCTTCGCATCCAAGAATTGATTGGTATCGTCGTTGGTCGTGTTAAGTCCTTGGCCAGATCACTGAGGCTGGGCTCAGTGGACGATTGAGAGAACGGGAGTATTCCGAACTCGTCATCCGAGGCAGACGCGAAAAGAAGAAAGATCCCTCTCCCTGTTTTTCGTTACACACTTTTCCTAGCAATTCATATTCATTCATTCATTCATTCAGATATTTATATAGCGCCCCTTCAAGATTTCTACTCAGAGGCGCTCCCGACTACAGCGCGGACACTGAATCGGAGTTTCACGCCGAAGCGCATGAGCAATTGCGAGTGAAGGACTTGCCCAGGGTCCCTACGCGGCGGCTTGAGGTAGATTCGAAACCGCAACCATCCGGCTGCAAGGCACCAAATATACCTCTTGAGGTGGATTCGAACCCGCAACCCTCCGGCTGCAAGGCACCGAACATACCTCTACACCACCGCGCCCCATATACTTTTTAAATAGTGATAAATATTTCAGTGTTCGTTCGGGAATCTGCCTTGCAATTCAAGTAATGCCTTTAAGAAGATAACAACTGATCAGGGATATTGCTTATCATTCAATCCAGGTAATCGTTTCTAATCGATTCTAATCTAAGCACTATCCACTTCTGCCATTTCTGTCTATTATGTCTTACCCATTTTTTGGGCGCTGTAGAATTCTCGAGAATACAACTACGATTACGATCAAGGAACGGTCGTCGATCAATCTGAAAAAGCAGTAGGCCTATTCATCCCAATTTTAGCGATAATCTCTGTGTCCTCCAATGTGACCTTCTAATAAAGTTGCAGAATATTGAACTAAAGCGTGACGAGTTTAAGAGTTGGTTTATGACTACTCATTTCTAAACCGTTTCTAATAATAATAATAAATATAATATAATAATAATAATAATAATAATAATAATAATAATAATAATAATAATAATAATAATAATAATAATAATAATCTGGGCTTTCAACAGCGACCCACTCAACCGAGCGAGGCTGGGCGCAGTGACATCGCCCCACGCTGGAGATTGGCTCTCAACCGTACCTGTAGCCTCTTGCGGGTTGGGTCTTAGCAATGAAGCCGTTCGGGTGGCGATTGGCCTCCGCCTGGGGCTCAACCTCTGTGCGCCTCATTAATGCCAGTGCGGTGAGAGTGCAGATCCAAAAGGACATCATGGACTGGTCTGCAGGCGATCTACAGGGAGAGCGACCCGCCATTTTGCCGTAAACGACATTATCTGGAGATCCCTCATGAAATCTGACATCCCAAGCTCGAAGGAGCCTCCGGGCCTGATCCGATGTGATGGCAAGAGACCAGACGGGGCCACACTGGTCCCTTGGGCGAGGGGCAAGTACGTCGCTTGGGACGCAACAACCATCCACACCTGCGCTGCCTCCTACATCCATCTGACGTCGACAATGCCTGGGGGAGCAGCCAAACATGCCGCAGACAGGATGCGTGCCAAATATTCATCCCTCCCGGCCACCCACGAGTTCGTACCCGTGGCCCGTGGCCGTCGAGTCGCTAGGCCCCGTCAACCGGGAGGGCCGCGAGTTCTTGACGGAATTAGGGCGCCGAATGACAGCCATTTCAGGCGATCCTCTGGAGACCGTGCACCTGTTCCAGCGTTTGTCCATATGCACTCAGAGATTCAATGCCGTAGCCTTCAGAGGCACTTTCGCACAATGCACCGACGACGAGGACCACTAACTCCAGATTGATAGCACACCTTAGGATAGTTTCTAAGTCCCTGAGGGATCATGTATACCTCGGGCCAAAAAAATAATAATAATATAATAATAATATAATAGTAATAATAATAATAATAATAATAATAATAATAATAATAATAATAATAATAATAATAATAATAATAATAATAATAATAATAATAATAATAACCATAATAATAATCTTCTGTGAAGATTAGCCATTCCAGAACAACGCGCGCCCCTAATTTTTGCAATCCTGAGGGATCATTATGTACCTCGGGAAAAATAATTATAATAAAAATAATAATAATAATAATAATAATAATAATAATAATAATAATAATAATGATAATGATAATGATAATGATAATGATAATGATAATGATAATGATAATAATAATAATAATAATAATAATAATAATAATAATAATAATAATAATAATAATAATAATAAGAGTTTTAATGCGTTCAAATTTCTAAGACATTTACAAAGCTTAAATGAGTTTCTGGTGAATTTAAGTTACAGCGAATTACGTAACGACTCATCCTGGAGCCAATAATGGACTTCGTTTGGTATTGTGGTCCAATCAATCCGATTGTTTTCTTATTATGTCTCCAGCTGTTGGATTCAGGGTAGGCCTTTCATTGTTTCCGTGTAAATGTGATTCAAAACAAAAGCTTTCTTTGTTTCTTCGTGGAGGTCATGCGACAACATAATTATTTTGCTCCTTATTGTGACCAACTGGGGTCCAGTGGTACCCCAATAGTCGATGGCAGGTCCAGTGCTTTCTGCTCTTGTTGAAACTTCACTTTATTTTGCAGCAAGTTTAAGTTCTAGCAGTTAATTGTTTCCCTGTGTATTGCTTACCATCTAATAGTCTGACAAGACAAAATTAGTGCTATACGGAAATTTCAAAATTGGACAAGATGACCTAACTAATTGCTAAACACTGCCCTGAGTTGTGCTGAGCTCATCATCCTCATTGAACAGTCTTAATAGAAGCTATCACAGACTGGCCGGTTGCATGAAGCACATTCGCAAGATGCCTTCTTGTCATTATCGCGTTGACACAGAGAGCATCGTCGTCGCTTGCTTGGCCTTTGGCTAGAGACTAAAGACTACAAAATTTTAACTCAAACACAAAACAAGCATTAAAGTACATGTAAAAACATTGTTGCGCGAATGAATGACTGTGCCTTTGAAACGCCTAATGATGAATCTGCACAGACAAATAATTACTCTTTTAAAATTTACCAAACATCCCATATAGATGACTTCAAGCAACTTGGGGTCGGATATTTGTTACAATGTATGACACGAGCAGTGCGACCACTCTCCATTTTCAGAAATCCCAAGCTCTTGCCAGAAAAATCCCAAGATTGGCCAAAAGTGTACAAAAAGCGCAAGTAACCGAAAGAAAAACAATTTGTGAGAACATTTGAAATGCGTTTAAACTTCTAACAATCACAGTAATTATTGTTCACAAAAATGCCTAGTTAAGAACTCGCAAAGTAAAAACTGGAGCATAACATTGAATTAACAATGGCTACAGGTTACAGTAATGATAAACATCTTTCAGACTGAGCGAGTTTTTCTAATCTGATTCGCTGCCACTGTTGCAAAGTACGGTAAAAACTAGTCTGTAGACCTTAGAAAAATCCCAAGATTGCTAGGTGATATACCCGATTCCAAGTCGGACCCAAAATTCCCAAGATCTTGGGAAAAGTCCCAAGCAGTGGTCGCACTGGACACGAGGGACATAGGTTTGAGAACTGTGACATCACATAACGTCTACGTAATTAAGTTGAACAATTTAACAGCAATTTAATTTTAACAATAATATTGTAACGCTAATTTTGAGTATTAAATTTCCATTATTAATTTATTATTTATCTGAGCTTTCTTAGCAAAATGAATGAATTCCATGTTCTTAAATCGTTTCGGTTAAGTCTGAGTGCTCCATTTGAACAATAATTATTAGACTATCTCTGAACGGCGCTATACAAATTTCTAATCATTTGCAATTGCCTTCAGTATTTCGGAGACTGTTTCAAAATACAATATTATTCTGCGCATTGTAAATTGACTTCTGCAGGTTGTCTTGCATGACCCACGTGAACTGCCTCTTGTGGGGGATTTAGGATTCAGAGTTGGAACTGACATATCGACATCCGTTTCATTTTCACTTAACACATTGACCGCCAGGTACGAGTTAACTCGTACTTGAATGTGTTTGCCGAGACGCCAGGTACGAGTTAACTCGTACTTCAAATATACAGGGGATATAGGCGTGTTGGCAATGAAGGCTGCCTCTGGTAATGATAGCTCAGATTCCGAGTCTGACCCTGGCTTGTCGATGCTTTTCGACAGGGCTGACGCGTGTCAAATTTACGCTAGGAATGCCTCGTGTCAAATTTACGATAGGGCTGCCGTGTTTCACTTTGCCCGGCAGTCAAACTGAACGGTACCCATAAAATGGACCCGCGATCAAATTTACGATAGGGTTGTCGCTTGTTAAATTTACAACAGGGCTGCCGGGATTCAAATGTTCTATAGAGCCGTGGCGTACTGCTAATAAATGGTCCGGCGGTCAAAGTGTTAAAAACGTAAGTAAACGCCATACATCCATTACCCAGACATAATTGTATTGATGTGTGGGTGAAGTCGTAGTTTACGTTGCTAAATTATTCTAGTGTATTTAATGCCGTACTTGACGTTGGTAAGTAAGAAGTCTACCTGTGTGCATGTTAACTATCATCAATCCACCTTCCATTTCATTAAGAATTTTTTTCATCAATGGAACTTTTATTTAAGCAAAGATATATTCTCATAGATCCAGCTTCTAATTACGGAAACAATTATTTTCATCAATCCAGTTTCTGTTGAATCCAAAACTTAATTTCGTCCATCCAGCTTCTATTTACGGGAAAATTATTTTGATCGATCCAACTTCAATTTTGAACACAGGAACGTTTTCATCAATCCCACTTCCATTTAGGAAAACAATTTTTTTCATCAATCCAGCTTCCATTTTACAGTGACAACATCAAATAATTTAGCAACGTAAACTACGACTTTACCTAAGTTACCTTTCACTCATTTCCGTGCTCATTATTAAGCTGCAGAAAATAGTTTTGCTTCAAGTACCGAAGTTCTTTTCATTTGTCTGTAGGTGTCCATGTTGCCTTCGCCCTATGGTGATTGTCGTCAGGACGGAAACTACACGTACATGAAGTGCATGACGCAATGTGTGACGGATTTGATGGTGTCTGAATGCAAATGTCGACCGCCTCAGTTTAACGGTGTTCACGGTACGAATAATCAGCAGAGTAATTTATTAGTTTTAATTTAATGCATGTAGACCTATGCACTAAAGGCTATGTATTATAATTCCTTTTTATATGTCTCTATAGACATTGCCAAACTCTTAATGATAACAAACGGTTGATTCTATCAGATTCTATAGGTTTGTACAAACTTTTAAGAAACGTAGTTATCATTTTTTATGTGGGATACATGACACAGATCCATCGATTCTTATCATTAGGCTAATTGTCTTGGATCCTACTGATCCTACTGATCAGGCCGATTGCCCCGCGCATGCGTTCTGCTACGGCCCACTGTAGGTGCTTTGCCCGTGTTGGAACTGTCTTCCCCATTCTCTTCGTCTAGAGTTACTAGTCCTCTCACCTTCCCAGTTCCGGAGACACCTGAAGCCTTTCTTGTTCGCTGACGCACACACTGAAGCAGGTCGAAAGCGCTGCTGATTTCTGAGCGGCGCTTTTTAAATGTTCGGTTATAATTAGGCAATTACAATTACAATTAAGAAGATGATTAGCGTAGTTGTCCAAGAATCAGACCAAGGGACGCTTTTCAGTTCAATTCAATTCAATTTTTTTCAATTCAATTCTTTTATTGAAGCCATTAATGTGAAACAAAGGTAACATGATTATTTGCCATTGTTATCATCACAACACAGTAGCAGCATGATTATTTTTCATCACTAGCCACAAAAGGGAACCCCGAAAGGACAATAGTCCCGCTAGCTAGGGTCACCTAATTTATTACTATTATTGCAGTACATGATAACAACAGGAAGGACTTAGAATCAATATTAAGTTTCGAACCAAAAAATCTATTGCGAAAAACATAAACCTTAACTACATTCTCTCTGACTATTCGCCTACTGGTAAACGCGCCTCTGCTCTAAGGTGCGCTTTTCATTTAACCTATCTCTATCTATAATCTATCACTGCATACATCTCTGGCTTCTCTCGTTGCGCCCATGTGGTGACCGTATACAGCCGAACCGCACTATATAGGCCTAGTCTCTGGTCTGGACATGTAATGCGTTCTGTCTGCATGCGCACGTGGGTCTTGCGCATTATCTAACGACAGCGCTTTGGAAGTCATAGGATTGTCAGTGGCGTAACGAGGGGGGGGCAGGGGCGGCCGCCCCCGGGAGCAGCACTGGGGGGCGAAAAATTAGGGTTTTTAACAATTTTTTTGTAAGAAAATAGACAAATTACAGGTTTTTTAAGGCAAAAATTGAGAAATTTTACAGGTATTTGTACAGATTTGAGAAATAGACGTAGTACAGGGGCGCAAAATGAGGGTTACAGACGAAAAAGCAAAAAGCAAAAAAAGGTCATCCGAAATTTTTTGACCGAAATTAGAAAAATTCTTGCCCCCGGGCGCACGAACCCCTAGTTACGTCACAGGGGGTTGTATTCGACTAGCATTATAATTTATAGTTCTAGACGTTGAAACCTCTTCAATTTCTGTATTTAACTTTAAGACTTGAAGAAGTCACAATCAATCAATCAAGTTGTTTTATTGCAACCAAAACAAAAATGCATTGGCGACAAAGGGAGGCCAAAAGGGATGGAGATCCAGCAAAGGAGGATCACCCAGATAGCAAATTACAAACAAAAATTCCAAGTTAGCCAATAAAAAACAGAAACTGATCCAGGAGGTGACTAGAGACAACAAGAGTTGAACTATCCAGAAACAAGTGATAACACGATCTTAACTATAAACTTAACTAAATCCTTAAATAAACGCGGTAATATGCACTTCTAGTGATGGTATAGCCGTTTAAATTGAGGAAAGAAGAAATGCACGTAATCTTTTTTGAAAACTTGCAGAGTATTAGAGGAACAAATTTCTAGTGGTAAAGCGTTCCATACTATAGTGCCGTATGATTTAATAATTCCCTGCAACTAATGACTTTCCTAAACAGACAGATGCTGCCAGTATTCTTTTCTGTAAGAACAGTAGCATCAATCACATCCACAGTTAATTCAGAAAGTCGGTGCGAATAGTCGTCTTGTGCATTTAGTTACAGGAAAAGTGTGCTCTCTCGATCAGTTCTTTTTCTGTATGATAAGCGTCGCAAAACTGTGGATATTTTCCGGCGCGTTTCGCAGTTGTGATTGTCCTCTTCAGTGCTACCAACCCACATATCCATATTCAATCTCAACAAGTCCTCTATCAGAGCATTTTCTCAATTACGTGTCGCAAAAGCTTCAGTTCAAGGGAAGGAATCTGACGATGTCGAAACTGAGCAAAGAACTCGTCTTCCTGGATATCTTCTACTCTCAGCTGAGCTACATCGACATCCAAACGACTCCAGCCTACGATATTCTCACACTCGTTTGCGATTTTAGCGGTGCATTGGGACTGATTCTCGGAGGCAGTTTGCTCACTATTGTCGAATTTATCCAGTTCTTTGTACAACTATTCAATGAATTTGTTACCTCTGCAAGGTTCGCTAAAATGCAAACCCGTTAAAAAAGCGATTTACAAAGCCTATTAATTTTTAAGTGTGACGATGTCCTTGTATTTTGACATTTGAGTCCTATCAAAGATTAATAGAGTAGATTAGGTGTGTTATGCAAAGAGTAATGTTGTTGTGTTGTGCAAAGTATTGGATGCTTTTGTTGTGTAGATAGATGATTTAGTTAAATTAATTAATTACCAGCATTTTAAAATCCAGCATCATAAGGTATGGGTAGAGCTTGTAGAAGAAATTTCGCTGTGGTGAATTACTCGTTGTAAAACAGGGAACTAAGCATGGATAATTCAAATCTAAACCGTCAACGCAAAATCTTCTCAGATGTCTGCAGTTTGCTGCGTCTTGAGCTGAAAGCTGCAAAGAGTTGGAGTGTGACTGTTACGAGTGTTGGACGCTGCTGAAGAACAGTAGGGTCTACAATTCGTTTGCTCTGATCGATTCTCGTAGAAGACTTAAAACGATTCAGATCAGTAAAAATCGAAGACTAGTCTGAAATGGAAAAAGTTATTCAGTCTTGCGATAAGTTGACACAATCGGACTGTCGATTATCATCGAGCTAAGAACCGAAGTGGTGTTGGTACCTTCGTCGATAGTCGGACGATTAAGTGTTGTGAAGAAGAGGTGTCGTTGAGGGGAGCTAAGGGTTTCTTCGAAACTGTGATCAAAAACGAGGAATGAACTTCTAAGGAAGATATCTGTCGAATTCTTGACTAAAGGAATTGTGAAAACGTCGTCGAAGTTCGTTCAGTAAACAGCGAATTCGTGAAGGGCGCATAAAGGACTGAGAACTGAATAGAAGCAAAGACCAAAAAGATTCAGAACAGGGAGATTAACCTAGGTCATGATACAATGGTTATTAAATAATAGTATTATGCTGGTTTATGTAAGAATAGTTCCTATAGTTGACATTTAAACATTTCTTGCCATTGTATGATTGTGAAGTGACACTGTTTTGATTGCTATTTATTAATTATTAAATATATCAAACTGATGAAATTGACTGAGATTCTTTGTTAATCTGTTATATAATTATATAATAAAAACTAAATGTTTGCCCGTCCTAAGACGGTTACAAACAATTTAAAAATGTCAAGAGATGCGTTTTCTCGTACCAAGATTGACATAAGTCTTCTACCTCTCCCTCCATCCATCCCTCCCTCCCGTACTTCTCCGTCGTCCGTCCCGGCCGGCCGTACCTCCTTCCCTACCTTCAACGTCCCTCCCTCACTCCCCACGTCTCTCGCGGCAAGCGCGGAGGTCTTCTCCGTCCGTATGTCCGTCTGTCCCTCATAAGTCTTCTCTCTCCCTCCCTCCTTCCCTCCCTCCCTCCCTCCTTCCCTCTCTCCCTCCGTCCGTCCCTCCATCCCTCCCCGTACTTGTCTGCTTTTCGTCCCGGCCGTCCGTGCCTCCTTCCCTCCCTTCAACATCCGTCCCTCCCCCACGTCTCGCGGCGATCGTGCGTGTCTTCTCCCTCTCCCTCCCTCCCTCCCTCCCTCCCTCCCTCCCTCCCTCCCTCCCTCCCTCCCTCCCTCCCTCCCTCCCTCCTCCCTCTCCCTCCCTCCCTCCCTCCCTCCCTCCCTCCCTCCCTCCCTCCCTCCCTCCTCCCTCCCTCCTCCCTCCCTCCCTCCTCCCTCCCTCCTCCCTCTTTCCCTCCTCCCTCCCTCTCTCCTCTCTTCCTCCCTCCCTCTGTACCTCCTTCCATCCCTTCAACGTCCGTCCTCCACCACGTCTCTCGCGGCAATCGTGCGTAGCAGACCCACATGTCGTGTTGCATTATCTCGCGTTGCTACGACAACGTCTTATTTAGTTATTGCGATGACGTGGAATGACGTAAGCCATATTGTCGAAAACAGCGTTACAGGCCTCAGATACACAGATACACGCATGCACGCACGCACAGAGATTTCTGTTTCATTATATTATTAATATTGCTAACTTGATAATGGGGTATAAGTTTCAAAGTGACAGGTGTGAGATGCAACGCCAGAGTTGTAACAGGATGCAAAGTCTTAATTCTAATTCCTTTAGTTTTGTAGATTAGGCCAAAATGGAGTTGACATGAAAGTCTTGAAACGGAATATATAAAGAATGATGATGATGTCATGCCAATATTGCTCATCGCCCTTGAACCAAAATGTGTAATAATGAGCTTCAAATAATATTGCCTCTATCTCATATTAAATTTTACTTACTACCAAATCAGTTTGATACATTCTATATTGCAGGTCCGCTTAAAAGTATGTAACTGTGCGTGTGCTTGCAAGACTCTAAAATGTAGCTATTGGCCCTATGACATAACGTTTTCGTGTTTATTATTCAAACTGGCACACCGCATTACAAGTCATGGTACGGACGTATGATCACAAGTTATTATAGAAGTAGAATTTAACTGTACTGCAGCCCGGTAAGGCGCCAATAACGTACTGCAGCTCATTTTACCAGTGTCACATTGCGAATGAAAGGCTGGGTCGATCATTGGAAGGGTGCAGAGAATCGATCCCGGGTCCATGATGATCTTCTGTTGTTGAAGCCAGAGTGTTTTACCATTCACCTAAACTTCCCCATGCAAAATAATTTTCGGTCATCCTGTAGTTTACGTAGCCAAATTATTGTAATGTCAAAACCCTCGGGCTGCCAAAAGGGGTGGTTACCATCCCCCTAGGTTTTTCGCTTCACAGACATGTTCCATATGGAATATAATTTTGACATTTTAGGTAGCTGTAGGAGGTTCATTTTCTCACATTTTGAGGTAAACAGGTGGTATCCCACGCCATTGAAAAGTTTAAAAAGTTCTACCCGATATACCCGAGGCACCAGAATGGTGGATATCACCCCCTTAGTTTTTCGACTATAGCGTATTCATAATTTTTTTCTGGAAGAGAAACAAATATGCCATTCTTTAGAGGGCCTGCAAGGCTTCATTTGCTTGCTTACATATTTGTCTATTGAAAACTGGAAGTGATCATAATAAATAATAATACGCATTATCTGTGCGAAAATGGCTGAATGCAGCATCACAACGTAAACCGATATTTCTACGTAAACGTATGTCGACAGCTACAGATTTAGAACTTATATTAGCTGAAAGAGATCCTGAAGATGAAGTGAGAAGCCAGTTTACAGGAAGCATTCGCACAAAACAACGGGAGTAACTTACAATAACTGCAAGGTCACCAACATATTTGACTGCCGTGAACACTAACAATATTTATTATTGTTTCATGTTGATATAGCTGCATGCCTTTATATTTCGCTGCACCTAACACAGACTATGGACTAATTTGTAGGCTACTGTTACAAATGAAGCCTTATTATATTTATGATGTTCTTGGATACATAGATCAGTTTAAAACACACAGAATTTTATATTTGTTTATACAACAAGTACAATGCAGGCAATAATATAAATGTCGCTAATTATGGGGTTCCGTTGTTAAAAGTGATGTAATGCCGAGGCGCGTTCACATAATGTACAACTAAATATAACATTCTGTTCAGAATTGAATTTTGAATCCACTGCTATATGGGTATATTTTACAACAGGCGTCAAATTCAGAAATAGAATTAGAGAAAAAGAAAGTCATGCAAAATAAAAAAAATGTCTTACACAAATATTTTACTAGCAGACCTGAAGCATATTTGATATTGAGCAGAGCTTAAATTTGACAGATTTGGCCTAATTTTTCATTTTAGATTTTTTACTATTTGAAACACATACAACTTGGATTCCTAATTATTTACAACTTCGTTACGTAATAAATACACATTATAATATACCGCCACTGTTTATAATTAGTGATTAATTAGTATTAAGTGTGCATTAAATTATTACACAGCAAATGAAACTATTTTTACGACAAATTTTCTACACGTACCATTAAATAAAATCATTTTAATAGAAAATAATGTAACGGAGTTGTAGTAACGGAGTTGTAAAATATTCATAATTAGGTCTCCATGCTTACCGGACGAGTTAAGATACAATAAATGTGACCCGCCACGGCCAATGTAGGCTTTTGTCGCCAAAAATCAAAATTTACTTTATTCTCCCATGAGATTCTACTATGTAAGACCTTTCAAATGAGATATTATTTATTTATTTATGATGTTCCTAACTGGAGTTGTGCGCTTTTAAAAACCAGCAGTGACGCAAACTACATTTCGTACCCCTAGAACTATAAGGCTCTATGTCCACTTTTTTGAAAAATCAACCTAACGTTATATCCGTTACCGGGATGACAGGGGCTATGTCCTGAACAGTCTAGCTTTACTGGAGACGCTTTCTTTAGCTCAATCTGTGAGTGCTATAAAGCTTTATGTCCACAAATTTGGACAGTGTCTCAAAGCTATAGAGGAACAAGTCAGTCATCCAATAGAATCATTAATTTTGTATCACGTGAATTGGAGATATAACCGTGTTCGAGTGAGGTCTGAAAAAAGAATTATACGGTGCTATGTCCATAGCCAATAGCAGTGAGAGATCTTAACACGTGACTGGACTTATAACCGTGTTCGAGTGAGGTATGAAAAAGAATTATACGGTGCTATGTCCATAGCCAATAGCAGTGAGAGATCTTAACACGTGACTGGACTTAGAACCTACAGCAGTCACCTCTGACATAATTATAGCCAAATTACTCATAATCGGTTTACATTATGATCGAAATACAAATATAATCATACTAAGGGAAAACTTTGTTTTCCAAAAAGTTTAATTTAATTGCCATTAATGAAACAGAGCAAAAGATTTTCGTCAGCAAATCTTAAAAATCGTTTTTCTCCGTTTCGCAAAAAGTGGACATAGAGCTATAAAGTTCTAGGGGTACGATTTGGAGAAAAACGCGATCAATGTTTAGACCCAAAAAGTCCTTAGAATCGATGACTTATTCTCAATAACATCAGCAAAATAGTCGTTTTTGGCGTCGTGCCTGTTTACATCGTTCAGTAATTGGGCAGGTTTGCATTCTATTCTTCACAAATAATTATAAACTTGAAATAAATCCGTTTAAACCCCTTAGGATTGAACCAAAAAACACAACAACAACCATTTTTAAATCTCCGATCGCGCGGTTAATTGCCTACGAAATAGCCAGCTAGCCAATCACGGCTGGCATAGGCTGTCACGTGACGCGCATAGCAACGAGTTGGGGGTTTAGTGCACATTAATTATTCATATTTTGTAGGTTAGTTTAATTTCTACCAATCATGATGATCGATTCATTATGTAGATCAGACCATGACCTTTCTAACGATATGTAACTTTGATGGTTTCGCATAAGTAAAATTTAAATGCTGCCCTTTGAAAAACGGTCAAAATGATGTTTACTTTCGCGATTGTTAGACGCAATGTTCATTAAAACTCTCGGTTTTGCTAGAGAAACAATTAATTGTAAGGCTTTTCTGGATACTAATAATGTTTTAAAGATATTTTAACGCTTGAATTTGATGAAAACTAAATTTGCGCAAAAGAGTCAAAATTAGCGGTTTTTGGCTTGTTTCTCGTCAATTAACGTTGCCGACAAGCGCCTAGTTTTGGGATAGCGGGTCACAAATAGTTAGTTTATAGTGGCAAGGCTGTCAGTTTCAATATTATTTTTGAAATAAAAAAAAAAATTTATATATATACGCAAAGTGCAATAATTACTGTCACGGAGTTGTAAATCTGTTTTATACTATTACATTACCGGATAAATTTTCGAAAATTGTCAACAGAAGCAAACTTCCATATTTATTTCTTGTTGGTAAAATCAATGCAGACTGGTTCCCTGCTATCGAAGATGCCAATTCAAAAACCGAGAGTTTTCAATTTATTCCCCAGATGGCAGAAACCCATTCGTAAAGGTGTTGTAACCAATATTTGAAGACATACGGTTTTATTTAATTTTTAATTATTTAGTTGATTAATTAGTTAATAAAAACCATATAGAGCAATGGATATATGTAAGTTAATGATCTAAAAATTATAAAACATCAGTTAAGCGTTTCAGCTGTTACCCTAACGTATTGGTCTCTACTTGCAACGGTAGCCATGAGCCTTGGCGGTGTGTGTTGTTGGTCAGATGAGATGTTTCTATAGGACCTAATGCAGATTGACGGTGGATGCTGTAACTCCGACGGATGCAGAAGTCTGCTCACGTCCAGCCCTCTCCCCCCGAAGGCGGTCAACCTCCGTCCCCAAATCTCACGAGCCACGCTTAACTTTATCAAATGAGGAAGCATTATGCCGAGTTATGTTGTTGTTAATCCTAGTTGAGAGTGCAGATGCTGCCTCCACGCGGTTTTGTTTGTACAGATACATGTAGATGCACTTTAGAATGTATAATATAGTTAGGAAAAAAACTATGTCTGGTGTAGGCCAATGAGAGGGAATTTCTACTGTCTAGCCAAGTATATAATATTATCTTTATTTCCAGGTTCTACTGATATGAGCTGTAATATGCGAAAAATAATCTTTGTCGGCAGCAACGGCCTATGTTGTCATAAGCTGCCGTTAAACTGTGGATCCCAGGTTCTACTATTATATTGTTACGACACTGAATATTTAAGGTTTTGACTGTGACGTCACGTATAATAGGTTCTTGTGAAAGTAATGACTCCCAGCGTATAAATTATAGGCCTACTAGTGTTGCCACAATATCCAATGCCAAAGTAGCTGTTGGAGCTAATAGACTGGCACTCATCTTCTGAGTATGAAATGATCATGATGACATTGTCATGACACACACTTTGGTACATTTAAGTCGCGGCTGGTCGCATTTCAAGCTAAGCAGAAGGTTACTAATCCCAAGGGAACATCAACTGATCCTGGAAACACTATCTGTGCAAATACATGTATATGAACTAATCCCATCCAATTATTTACTAGCATCTTTGGTCTCAGCCAATGAGAAAAATGGCTTACAGTAAGTGTCTAGCCTAGAATATATTATCATCATTTTGCAGAGGCCCATCCACATGTGTTAGATTGTTACGTCACTTAATATTTAAGCTTTTGACGGTGAAGTCACGTGTTGATAAAACTTGATATACAAATACGATCAGTTTTCCATTGGCTATTGCGAAAGTAATGACTTGCCGCGTAGATAATAATGTTACCACAATGTCTACTGTCTAACGTCAAAGGAATTGTAGCAATTTACAATCCAGGTCAATCCAGACGCTTTGATTAGGTCGGTCCCTCCAGTTGGAACCATCTTCCGCATGCTTTGCGTCCTGAGCTTCTCAGCCTTTCTCTTCTTCTGTTTCGGAAACGCCGAGACTAGCTTTTTCTGTTAGAGACAGCACTGACCTGTTTCGGGAGCGCCTCTAAATCTGCG
This sequence comes from Aporrectodea caliginosa, assembly GCA_020284085.1. Lineage (NCBI taxonomy): Eukaryota > Metazoa > Annelida > Clitellata > Crassiclitellata > Lumbricidae > Aporrectodea > Aporrectodea caliginosa. Next base: position 3,006,983 of record JACEVL010000263.1, on the reverse strand, counting down.
AGTGGCGCTATACAAATGTTCGATTACAATTACAATTACTTCTGAGGTCATGACACTCTTTTGGGTACATTATAGGTCGCTGCCGGTCGCTTTTCACGGTAAGCAGAATGTGGGAAAATAAATTCTCCTGACCAAACTATTATGCACAAAAACATGTAGAAGTACTTCTATCATTCTATAGTCCCAGCTTTTACCATACAGTTATTATAGGCCTATATATCTTTTGTCTTAGCCAATGGGACAATTATAATAATACAATCTAGCTTTTGTTTATTATTGTTATCATTATTCACAGGCCCTACTATTATATTGTTACGTCACTGAATATTTATTAAGTTTTCAACTGTGACGTCACCGATAAACATGAACAGTTTCCAATTGGCTCTTGTAAAAGTAATGACTCGCAGCGCAGATATTAGTGTTGTCACAATATTTGCTGTCCAAGGAGATGTCGGAGCTTACAGACTGGCACTCATCTTCTGACCATGAAATGATGTCAGGACACCAGCTTGGGTAAATCTAAATCGCAGCTGGTCGTGCCAAGGTGGAGGTCAGCGGCTGGCCTACTTAAGGATGGTCAGCAGACGACGCCCTACAAGAACGAACCGGATGGTCTAGTTTGATGACCCCGGGTTGCTAACTCGGCCTAATTCAACACTTCCGTCGACCATCTCAGTTCAAGGGCAAAACCGTGACCGACTGACCAAGCGTTATCAGCAGCAACCGATAGCAGCCGGAAGGATGCTGCCGTCATGATACAAGGCACCAGCTGCGAGCCCGGGTTGTGACCGACGGCTGCCGCAGCGATGACACCTGCACCTCGCTGCGTTAAAGCCCCAAGTCAGCAACGCATCAAAACCTCGTAAACATTGTTGTTCCGGCCGATGGGTATAAAACGGGATGGCGCTCCTGCCACAGGACGCCTGTGTTAAGGTTTGACGCGACGTCTTGATCTGACATTCAAGAAACGTTGTTGCGGATCTCCAGCGTCAGACAGATTTGATTTGATTATAAGGACTGCTTCAGACAAAGACAGACTAGATTAGATTCAGATTGATTAACTAGATTGATTCAGACGGAGATAAGACTAGACATAATTCAATTTGATAGTTATAGGGACTCGACCGATCGATCGACTGTTTTATGACGTTTATAATTTTCATTGTACGTTACTAAATGTTGATATAATAAAATAATTATACCTTTAACGAACCGTTATCACTCGTATGGTCTAGCAAGACCGATTCTTAATAAGACAGCTAGGCCATCACGACAGGTCGCCTTTCACGCTAAGCAGAAGGATTCAAAATCCCTGGGAACACTAACTAATCGTGGCCACACTATCTGTACAAAATTTAATACATATATACACGGTGGTTCAATAAAAAGTAAGCCAAACGCTTGGTCGTTCCCATTTGGTCCCAATTGGTCCTGGAGTAAAAATTAACGGAGCTTATTATTGCGACGTTCTGCTGTCACATCTTCTACCTGTTATCAGAAATCTAGCCCCAGAAGGCTGTTTTGATTTCAACAGGACAGTGCCCCAGCCCACAGAGCGAGAGAAACCATCGAAATGCTAACAAGAGAGACACCAGACTTCATTTCTCCAACATAATGGCCTCCAAACAGTGCAGGTCTAAATCCTGTCGACTATAAAGTGTGGAGCGTTATGCAAGAGCGAGTCTACCAGACAGCAATGATGTAAAGTTTTTAAACGATCTGAAGCAACGCTTGTTGGAAGTGTGGTGTGTGGATAAAAGGATAATCAACGATGCTGTTGCCCAATGGCGCCAGTGCCTCCAGGCCTGCATGCAAGCAGAAGGAGGACATTTTGAACATTTCTTTAATTTAATAATCAAACCATACTACTGAGAGTTTCTTCACAACAATAATAAATACTGTTTTCATGTTAGAAGTACTATTATATTAAGTACAAAGTTTGGCTTACTTTTCATTGAACCACCGTGTATATGAACTATTTATTACCATCCAATTATTTACTAGCATCTTTGGTCTCAGCCAATGAGAAAAATGGCTTACTGTCTAGCCTAGAATATATTATCATCATAATTCAGCCGGCGGCAACGGCCAATGTTGTCATAAGCTGCCGTTAAACTGGGAAACCAACCATCATAATTCAGGGGCCCATCCACATGTGTTATATTGTTACGTCACTTAATATTTAAGCTTTTGACGGTGATGTCACTTGTTAATATATAAACACGGACAGTTTTCCATAGGCTATTGCGAAAGTAATTACTTACCAGGTATATACTGATGTTACCACAGTCTACTGTAACAGTCTAACGTCAAAGGAATTATAGCAATTTACAGACTAGCCCTCTTCTGGTCAATCCAGAAGCTTTGATTATGTCGGCCGCTCCAGTCGGAACCATCTTCCGCATGAATTGCCAGTCCAAAATATATGCATGCGATTTCAAGTTTTCTCATAATATATCTAGCTACTGTGGCGGTTTGGGTGGTCTGGTGCCTGGAGTCCTTCTCTCTTTCACCGACCGTTGGTTTCCCACGCCTTTATTGCCTCTCTCCCCTGCCGACTGCCGACTCGACGGACATTAGCGCTTTGGGTGGTCCTCTCTTTACACCGTCTGTCGGGCGCTTATCTCTCCTCCGCCGACCGCTGCATTGGACTATACGACTGCTGCTCTTTGGGCGACCCTCTCCCCCGCCGGCGGCATCCTTTGAGACACCCTCTCCGGGCCGGCAGCGGTCTCTTTGAAACACCCTCTCTCGCCCGGCGGCGATTCCTTTGAGACACCCTCTCGGGCCGACAGCGGTCTCTTTGAAACACCCTCTCTGGGCCGGCGGCGGTTCTTTGAGACACCCTCTCCCGGCCGGCGGCGGTCTCTTTGAGACACCCTCTGTCGGGCGACGATGTTACTGCAAGCGACCCTCAGTCGGTCGATGCCCCTCACCCCTGCTGGGTATATAAATAGAGGGCGCTTTGTGTATTAGTTAGGGAGTGAGTTTGGAAGAGATAATGTCGTGTTGAATAAAGTTCGTCATTAAACCTTTGACGTTGAATCTTTCGGTGGGTGACACTGATCGCCTGGGCTCGTCGACGGGCAGACGCAGAAACCCTCTGAAATACAACGGAGGTCGTACTAACGCTCCCATCCTGAGCGACACGCGCCTTACACTCGCATCCTGAGGCAAGACCCCAGTTCTGTCACATTGGTCCCATCAGTGGGAATGATCGGAGCAGTTTCGCCACATTGGTACCAGGGCAAGTGGGGTTTTGACGGAGATTTCCTGCCGCCGACGACGCTGAATCGACCGAAGATGTTTCCGGGAGACGATGACGATACGATAGCCTACCCGATGCCAGGTCACATCCGCACGCCAGTTGAGACGTCGACGCCAGCTACCAGGAGAGAGACGATGGAGATGCCGCCGGACCGAAGCCAACTGTTGGCCGAGATTGACTTCGATGACCCAGAGCCGGTGAGATCGAGCTTCCGCGAAAAGATGGAAGAAGAGATGACCGTGAAGCCGGAGAGATCGAGTCTTCGAGGAAAGACGGGCCCTTCGACGACGGAGAAGATGAAATTGAAACCGAGTTTCCGCGAAGAGACTGAAAGACCGAACGCTCCGGGGACTTCGACACCGAATCTGCTAGAAAATGTCAACGACTTGCTGCGAAGCCGCCCGACGCCGATGAAACCAGGAAAGTTCGATGGGACGGGCTCGTTGGAGTCATTCCTGGTGCAGTTCGAGGTCTGCGCAAGGCACAACAAGTGGACGGCCACGGACCGGGTCGACTACTTGCGGTGTTCGCTAGAGAAGGCCGCTACACAGCTTCTCTGGGACTTTGGCGCTCAACCGAGCGTAAGTTATGAAGAATTGGTCGAACGCCTCCGCCAAAGATACGGGACCGAAGGCCAGGCAGAAACCTTCCGCGCCCAGCTGTACTACCGACGCCAACGACCGGAAGAAAACCTGAGCGACCTGCTGCATGAAATCCGACGACTTGTTGTCTTGGCCTACCCGGTGCCTTCCAACGAGACCACGCAGATCATCGCGAAAGACGCCTTCTTGGAAGCCATGAGAGACCGAGAGCTCTCGCTCAAAGTACGCGAGCGACAACCAAAGAATCTGGACGAGGCATACCGGACCGCCCTGCGTCTGGAGGCCTATCAGCGAACGAACGACCCCGACGATCGCCGCAGACAGCCGAATCGAGTCCGCGGGACTCAGGAAACTGATCTGAGTGCCCAGCTTCAGGCGCAAATGGACAGATTTCTGGCGACGCAGAAGGACGAACAGCGCAGATTTTAGCGAGAAATTGAGAGAAGAATTGACGAGCAATTCCGCGAACTTCGCCAGGGAAATCCGACGCATGAAAGAACGAACCGAGACGCTCGGCCTGAACGAGACCGAGCGGACCCTCCGGAGAACCAGCGACGCTCAATGACCTGCTTCAACTGCGGACGAGCCGGTCACATCGCCCGGAACTGCCGACAAGCTCGCCGATCCCGGAATCGCGAGAACGACACCGCGACGGCCGAGCCCGATGCTCCGACGCCACCGGACCCGGTGGTCATGAATCACACGACACGCCTGAGACTGCCGAACCGCGCCACCAGCAACGCCGTCTACATCCGCGGAGAGATCAACGGACGACCGCAGCTATGCCTGATCGACACTGGATCGGAAGTCAGCCTGGTGCCTTCATCTACTGTCGATGGGTTAGACCTTCGCTCTTGCAATCGTTTTTTGATGGCTGCTAATGGGTCAGATATAAATGTCCTGGGTGAGGTGCGGGTGCCCATTAAGATATCTAAGGGATTTTATATCCAGACATCTTTCCTTGTGTCCGACCAGATTACAGAGCCCATGTTAGGCATGGATTGGTTACGGGAACATCGCTGCCGTTTAGGATTTGGTATGGGATCCATATTTGTGAGACGTAGGCGTATCTCCCTGGTTAGAGGTAATGGGTCTATATGGTGCCGGCGCGTGATCGTCGCCGAGGAGGTATTGATAGCCCCTAAGTCCCAGAGGGATATTCCGATTAAGACAATGTACGGGGATCTAACGATTGTAGCACCAGCCTGGATGACGGAGGCTAGGGAGATCCAACCTGGGGTCCATCTTGCCCGCGTAGTTGTCGGAGACCACGTAGATGCCCGGGTAAGGGTGGTAAATCTAAGCGAAGACCCCGTCCGACTACCTAGGGATCAACCCTTAGGGGAATTGCACCCGGTACAGGTTGAGATAAGCGAGAGAAATCGCGAGAATGGAGACGCGGTTGACCAGGCCTCGCCGAGTGAGAAATTGCTCGCGGATTTGCCCGAAGAAGTGCCGCTAGAGATTAGTGAACGCTTGAGCGCTTTACTGGAAGAATATGCGGATGTCTTTTCTGTAACTGACCGTGATTTGGGTAAAACATCTGTGTGCACGCATAAGATAGAGACGGGAGATGCGCGTCCCGTGAGACAGCCATTAAGACGACAGCCGCTGCCGCATAGAGTTACGATTGATAATCAACTGGACAGTATGTTAGCTGATGGGATAATTGAACCTGCCGCAAGCGAGTGGGCCGCGAATGTTGTATTAGCACGCAAGAAGGACGGCTCGATGAGATTTTGCATTGACTATCGGCAATTAAACGACCGAACACGGAAGGATTCGTATCCGCTGCCTAGGATAGACGAATGCTTAGACGCGCTTGCAGGCGGTGGTTGGTTTAGCACGCTGGACCTGAGAAGCGGGTACCACCAAGTGGCTATGGACCCGAGAGACGCCGACAAGACCGCGTTTGTTACGCGAAGGGGCATTTTCAGATGGAAAGTGATGCCGTTTGGCTTGTGCAATGCGCCCGCGACTTTACAGCGCCTGATGGATATTGTTTTGTCAGGGCTAAATTTTGAGGTTTGCTTAGTCTACTTGGACGATGTCATTATCTTTGGAAAGACACCGGAGCAACACTTAGACCGGCTAGAGCAAGTGTTTCAGAGGCTGCGAGGCGCTAACTTGAAATTAAAGCCGAGTAAGTGTCAGCTGCTGCGTAGGAGCGTGAGTTTCCTAGGTCACATAGTGACGCCGGAAGGAGTGGCAATGGACCCATCGAAGATACGCGACGTGATAGAGTGGCCGATTCCCCAGAAGTTACGAGACGTACGGGCCTTCTTAGGACTATGCTCGTATTACCGGCGATTTGTGAGAGAATTTTCGACAGTGGCGGCGCCGCTGTTCGCCTTGACCAAGAAAGGTAGGATGTTCGCCTGGGATGATATCTGCCAGGAGACGTTTGACAGATTAAAGGCTGCTTTGACGACCGCCCCGATCCTTGCACTGCCTAGGGACGAAGGAACCTACGTACTGGATTGTGATGCATGTGACGTGGGCATAGGCGCCGTACTGTCACAGCAGATAGAGGGAGAGGAACGCGTGATCGCGTATGGGAGTCGCCTCTTGTCGACCGCAGAAGGGAATTATTGCGTCACCCGTAAGGAGTTGTTAGCGGTGGTGCATTTCACTAAGTTGTACAGGCAATACTTGCTGGGGCGCCCGTTCATCCTTGTAGCCTAATAATTAATATATAGCTTTTAAGCTTAGTCGAACTTGGCTGAGAAGGCCTTACTTACGATAAGTGTTGTTGAAAATATTGACTCTGGACACATGGTAGTAAATAGATTAAAATAATATTGAAAACATTAGTCAATTCTTTACAACAATTACAGCAAATCCTATCTACCTATAGTGGCGTATTTAATCTACAATAAATAGATTATTATGAGGCTTATCTGATTCCCCATTACGAGTGCACATGGATCCCATGTCGAAGTTATCGTAGAAGAATTCTTGAATTGGTCTCACGTAGTCGTAGATACTCGAGGTTCAATCGCTACGTACATCACTTCTCCGTCTTTGAAAGTCAAGGTAGCGTAGAAATATCCGAATCCACACGTAGGAAGATAGTCTCACGCTTTAAATTCCTCACAACTAACCGTCCAATTGGCTCGCAGTTGGCTCCGAATGACGATCGCTCCCAAACAACCTCGCAACAGTAATTCCAGTTGAATGTTAGTCTTTCCAAGCTTACGCCGGAACGAATGACTTAGCCATCACACTGTTTTACACCGTTACACATCCACTTTCTCTCAACAGTAACTACAGCAGAATGACAGTCTTTCCTAACTTACGCAGGAACGATTGACTTCAAATCTCGCCGTCTTACTTCATCGAATAATGTCGTGGCAACGCTTCACTACCACCGACGCTCGCAAGATTAAAGTTCACTCGAACTTCACTTCGATCGAAACACTTTAAATCCTGGATTCACCGTGATCGCTCCTAATAAAGTCGATCCACGTATATCTCCGCAACTCAAACGATGTTGCCGTTTTCTTCCTTTCTCAGCAATTCTTTTCACCACTCTCCTCTCTTGAACTTACAACGTCTCAACTGTCATTACCGGTCTTTAACCGTCCCTGTGTTTCTATCCACCTAGCGTCATTGGTCGCTTAGCAACATCGCACATCACGTGACATTTAAATTACGTTTAAAAGCCTCTTACCTAGTCTAATATTATATTTATGTATCGCCACTACATCTTTTATATATCGCCACTGTAATTGACTAGCTTATACTAGTATTATATTAATTAATTAATTAGTTAAACATGGCATTTGATAAGATTTAATCGCTACGATCCTAAGGACTGACCATGCCGCTCTGCAATGGCTGCAGCGCACGCCGGAGCCCATTGGTCAGCAGGGGCGATGGCTGGAACGCCTCGCCGAATTTGAGTTCCAGGTACTTCACCGGCCTGGCCGCAAACATGGAAATGCCGATGCACTTTCGCGTCGCCCGTGCCGCCAGTGCGGACGGGAAGATACGGTGACGGTGGCCGCGGTGACTGAGGCGTCTGATCCGCCTCCGACGAGCGCTGATGCCGATGCGATGGACTCCATGGAGAGAGCCCAGCGAGATGACCCGGATATGAGTATAGTGCGCACTTGGCTAGAAGACGGGGCTGAGGCGCCCGATCTTGTAGAAATCCTCCAAGAGAGCGAGGCGGTGAAGGTTTATTGGTTTCAGCGGGATAGACTGTGCTTGAGAGACCAGGTAATTTATCGACAGACACCCGAGGGAGTGGACCAGGTGTTAGTGCCTAGAACTAAGAGGGAAGAGTTTCTAAAACTCGCACACACCGGGTTAACGGGAGGTCATTTGGGCGTTCGCCGAACGCGATGGCAAGTAAGACGCCGAGCATACTGGGTGGGCTGGTCAGGGGATGTTAAGCGGTTTTGCAAGCGATGTTCCCCCTGTAACCAATACCACCGGGGTCTTCCCCCGAGGCAGGGTCCTCTACAGCCGTTGCCCTGCGGAGAGCCGTGGGAGCGGCTTAGCATTGACATCACGGGTCCCCATCCTAGAAGTAGGCGGGGCCACATCTATATTTTGACCGTCATGGATGGATTCTCTAAATTTGTAGAGGCCATTCCGATGGCGAACCAGGAGGCGACTTCGGTAGCCCGAGCCTTGGTAGAAAATGTGATTGTCAGGTATGGGGCGCCCCTTCAAATTTTGACGGATCAAGGAACCAATTTTGAGGGAAATTTATTTCGGGAGCTTTGCCGATTGCTCGGGATAGATAAAGTAAGAACCTCCAGCTATCACCCTAGTTGTAACGGCCTGATAGAGCGCTTTCACCGGACCATGAATGCCATGCTGGGGAAGGTTATTAGCAGCCATCAGCGCGATTGGGACGAGGTCTTGCCCCATGTCCTCGCCGCCTACCGAGCTTCACTGCACGAAGCCACGGGCTTTACGCCCAACTACTTGATGTTCGGTCGCGAGACAAGAGCGCCAATCGATCTTGTCTACGGACGACCCCCGGACAGTGAGCGCGCCGACGCTACCTACGCGTCCTACGCCCGAGACTTTGCAGAACGAATGGAGAGTTCCTACCGCCTGGTACGCGAACACTTACGGGTTGCAGCCGAGCGACGAAAACATGGCTACGATCTGAGGGTGCGACCAGCTGAGTTTGCTCCTGGTGCTCGCGTCTGGTATTACACGCCTCGCCGATACCAAGGACGGAGTCCGAAGTGGGCTCGCATGTCAACTGGCCCATTGACGGTGATGGAACGCCGCGGCCTTGTCAACTACCGGCTCCGAAAGACTGCACACTCCAAGCCATTCGTCGTCCACGTCGATAAGCTGAGGCCTTGCTTTGAAGAAAGTTTGGATGAGACGGGCGATGCTACTGCACGCCACCCCGACGTGACCGGCTGGAGGGAAGCGACGCCTCCAGTCAATGATGCCGATGCCGCAGATCGACGACCGAAACGGACGGTTCGCCTACCGGCCCGCTATCGCTAGAGGCTTCCGCTGTCAGCGTGTTCTCGAGTGACAGACGATGACGATGTTTTGCGCCTTCGCCGCGTGCTGCTGTCTGGCACCCCTCGTCGGACCGGACTCTGAGCGTTTTCCCTCCAGACCCTTTTGTCTGTGAGTGCGTTAGCCCTCCGTCCTAGACGTTGAGAGACCATGGCTACTTTCCCCTTTTTTCCGCCAGACCCTTTTGTCTGTGAGTCCGTTGAGCCCTCCGTCCCTGACGTCGAGAGACTATGGCTGTTTTCCTTTATTTGTAATTGCTTAGTTGTGTGTGTCGCCGAGAAACGGTTTGATTCTTTGATTTTGCTTTAATTGTTTTTGTGTTTTCTTGATTTTGTGTTGGCCCGTTGGCCGCTGTTACGTTATCTAGCGAGTATTCTGGGCCGCTGGCCACTACGATAGCGCAGAAACTTTACGAACTCTGATTAGCCGCGCTGATTTACCCGGACTCTGCTAAGAACTTTAGGCGCTTATGGACTTTGCCTGAGTTGCTTTGGACCCGATGGCCACGCGAGCTTAGAGAGACTTTTTAGAGGATTTTCTTAGGGACTTGGCCCGTTGGCCGCTTTAGCTTTGATGTGTGATTGTATGCCTGGACTCGATATGAGGGCATATCGAATCGTAGCCGGGGTAGGGTGTGGCGGTTTGGGTGGTCTGGTGCCTGGAGTCCTTCTCTCTTTCACCGACCGTTGGTTTCCCACGCCTTTATTGCCTCTCTCCCCTGCCGACTGCCGACTCGACGGACATTAGCGCTTTGGGTGGTCCTCTCTTTACACCGTCTGTCGGGCGCTTATCTCTCCTCCGCCGACCGCTGCATTGGACTATACGACTGCTGCTCTTTGGGCGACCCTCTCCCCCGCCGGCGGCATCCTTTGAGACACCCTCTCCGGGCCGGCAGCGGTCTCTTTGAAACACCCTCTCTCGCCCGGCGGCGATTCCTTTGAGACACCCTCTCGGGCCGACAGCGGTCTCTTTGAAACACCCTCTCTGGGCCGGCGGCGGTTCTTTGAGACACCCTCTCCCGGCCGGCGGCGGTCTCTTTGAGACACCCTCTGTCGGGCGACGATGTTACTGCAAGCGACCCTCAGTCGGTCGATGCCCCTCACCCCTGCTGGGTATATAAATAGAGGGCGCTTTGTGTATTAGTTAGGGAGTGAGTTTGGAAGAGATAATGTCGTGTTGAATAAAGTTCGTCATTAAACCTTTGACGTTGAATCTTTCGGTGGGTGACACTGATCGCCTGGGCTCGTCGACGGGCAGACGCAGAAACCCTCTGAAATACAACGGAGGTCGTACTAACGCTCCCATCCTGAGCGACACGCGCCTTACACTCGCATCCTGAGGCAAAACCCCAGTTCTGTCACATTGGTCCCATCAGTGGGATTGATCGGAGCAGTTTCGCCACACTACATGAGAGCAGAAATGCATTGGTTGCCAATGCAAAGACGCATTGATTTTAATATCAATAACCTGATGCGTAACTGCCTGGTCTCAGATATCTTCGCGCCTGCAGAAGAAGTTAAGTTGGTTGTTTCCTGTGGCGTAGTGCCACAAGGCAACAAAGGAGGTTCGTCGCGACTGACTCATTATATTGAACATATGCGTTCAAGCAACTGTGAGGCTATCGTCTGCTTTCTTTTGCTCTATTTTGGAAAGCGTTGAAGACCAGTTTATGCGAGTGTCACCTTGTGCAAACAGTTCGTCAGCACCTCTGCTAAGCTTTCTTGAAGGGACGCTACATAATTAAACACTTCCAAATTTATATGGGCATGTTAAAGCAGGGGGAACATTTCCTTCATCCGGATTTTGCACGTATTTTACACACACAACATCTTTTGATTGTTATGATTAGGGCCTACTACATCACGATTTAGACATCTTTTCACGGTGAGAAAATGAATGCTAATCTATATGCTCCAACAGCTCCTTGGATAGTAGGCCTAGATATTCGGCAACACTACTATCTGCGCTGTAGAGTTATTACTTTCACAAGAGCCTATGGGAAAGAGGGTTTGCGGATAAATCGCATCGGAAAGATTCGCCCCCGGGAGAATCGTTCCCCACATTTCGCCCAGTGGAAGTTTAGCCCCCGGAAGATTCGACCCGGAACTATAGAAATGAAGCATCACACATTTGTTGAATTGCAAAAAGAAGTTATTGTTTTCATGAATCCAAATCTATTTTCGTAAAGAATTTTCTCCATCAATCCAACTTCTATTTAAACATGAATTCTTTTAATCAAGCCAGCTTCTATTTAAGCAATAAGTTTCTTCATCAATCCAACTTCTATTTAAGCAGCAATTTCTGTAATCAGTCCAACTTCTAATTAAGCTTTATAACTTCTTTTCATAAAATAATAAAAATTATATTTAAACCAAAATTATTTCATCAGTCCAACTTCTATCTAAACAAGAATGTTTTTATCAATCCAGCTTCTAATTAGTCAGATTCTTTTCTCTCAATCCAAGTTCTACTTAATAATTCTTTTCATTAATCCAACTTCTATTTAAACGATAATAATTTTCATCCTTGCGACTTCTATTTGAGAGAAAATTCTTCTCGTCAATCCAACTTATATTCTACCGAAAACAATTTTCGACGCTAAAACACTCGATCTTTACCCGAAATGTAATAATGCTCAACTAATATGGAAAGCTAACGCGATAGGCTAAATTACCATCCATTTTACTTTTATTATTAGCGAGGATGGTCAATTCCGTGTTGAGTATTTAATTATTTAATTGAATGTATAAATGACACTTTCTAATCTTGCTGCATAAATGAATGTTGAATTGATTAAAATAATTCTTTGCGTAAATGCAAGTTGGGTTGACGAAAATGATTGTTTGCCCAAATAGGCCTAGGTGTTGGATTCAAAGAAATAACTTCATTTACAATTCAACATATGCGTGGTAGCCTACTTGGCCTATGTTGTTCCAGAGGCAAATATTCGAAGAGCGAAACTTCCTTGTGTCGAAACGCGGGGAGCGATTCTTCCAAGGACGAATAGTCCGTATCCGGGGAAACAGGTCGTCTTTATAGGTGACGTCCAGTCGAAACTTTAAATATTCAGTGACGTAACAATAATTATAATAGTTGGGCCTGTGAATAATGATAACTATATATAGGCCCACTAGGCTAGACTGTACTGCTTGTCTCTTATTGTCTCAGACCAAAGATAGTTGTTAATAACCTTATGGTATAAGTTCATCTACATGTATCTTTACATTATAGTGTGGCACGATCATTATTGTTCCCACTTTCTGCTTACCGTAAGAGGCGACCAGCTGTCACCTAAATGTACCAAAGTGAGTGTCGTGACCTCACTTCATTGACAGAAGATGAGTGCCAGTCTGTTAGCGCCAACAACTCCTTGGAAACTAGACAGTAGATATTGTGGTAACATTATAGTGTCTGCACTGCAAGACATTTCTGTCACAATAGCCTATGGAAAACTAGTCGTGTTTATAACAACATCTGACTTCAAAGATGAAATCTTACATATTGAGCGAAGTAACAATAGTTGGACCTGGGAATAATGGTGATAATATTTAGGCCTACTAGGCTAGAAAAAAATCTCTTTGGCTGAGACCAAAGATGGTTGTAAATAACTGTATGGTAGTATTTCATACATGTATCATACAGGGCCAGTTAGTGTTCCACGGATTAGTACCCTTCTGCTTAGCGTGAAAGGCAACAACTGTGACTTAAATGTAGGCCTACCTATGTGAGTATCATGACATAATTTCATCGTCAGAAGATATGTGCCAGTCAACAGCTTCTTGGACAGTAGATATTGTGGCAACATTAGTATCTGCTCTGCGAGTCATTACTTTCACAAGAGCCTGTGGAAAACAATTATGCTTTAATATACGTGACGTCACAGTCAAAACCTTAAATATTCAGTGGCGTAACAATATAATAAAAGGGCCTGGGAATGATAATAATAATATTTGCGTTTATTGAAACAATCGGTTCCGCGACAACTCGTCGAACGACATTTCGTCTAACGACACTTCGTCTACTACAATTCGTCTAACGACATTTCGTATACCAGCGTATCTGTATCCATTACGGCTAATCAACAGAGGCCGCTTTCGTATAGTTTCACTAAGGCGTGCTATATATTCTCAGGAATCCAGCTTCTAATTACTGACAAGATTATTTTCATCAATCCAGCTTCTATTGAATGGAAACCTATTTTCACCCATGCATCCAGGTTGATTTCCAGCTTCTATTTACGGGAAAAATTATTTCGATCAATCCAGCTTCTATTTCAACACAGGAATGTTTTTCATCAATCCCACTTCTATTTCGTAAAACAGTTTTTTCATCAATCCAGCTTCCATTTTAAAGTGACAACATCAAATAACTTAGTAGACGAAATGTCGTTCGACGAAATGTCGCTCGACGAAGTGTCGTAGACGAAATGTCGTTCGACGAGTTGTCGTGACACCGAAACATCCGGTTGACAAACCGCAACCGGTTACAGTGTACAATTATGCAATTGAAACAATTCACAAGAACACAAATGACAGAAGACATAAGTCTTAACTACTAACAGAACAGACAGCCTGCAATAGGCCTACACGGCGCTAATAGCTGCCTACAAAGCATGTCCGCCCTACGGGACTAGAACTCAGTACCTCTGGCTCTATGCCAGTGTGTTATCCAATGCGCTATTGGGCGTTGATGATAATAGTATATACTTGGCTGGACAGTAAAATCTATTCTCTCATTTGTTGAGATAACTGAGATTATAGGTAGTTGTTAACATAATTATGTACCATGGCATGGTGAAAGTTCATCTATATTGTAGGCCTATTTGTACAAACAGAGTGGCCAGGATCATTTGCGAACTTTGCTTCTGCTTACCGTAAAAGGCAAAGTTCTATCTGCGACTTAAGTACAATACATCTAACTTAATGCAAAATGGAAAATTAGACGAAATTTGCCAAAAAAACGTTTTTTATAAAAAAAGTCTGCTAAAAGCAAATTAGGTTCAACCGTAGTTTATGTTGCCATTTTTTTTTATCGCTTTAAAATAAAAGCTGTTTTGCTGAAAATAATTTACTTCTTTAAGATAAGTTGTATTGACGAAACTAATTCATTGCCTGAATGGAAGCTGGATTGCTGGAAATAATCGTTGCCGAAAATAGAAGCGTGATTGATGAAAATATATAGGTGTTTGCTTCAATAGAATCTGAATTGATGTAAAATAATTGTTTCCGTAACTAGCAGATGGATTTGTGAGAATTATTTTTCTTTAGATGGAAGTTGGATTGATCAAAAAACGGTTTTTGCTTAAACAGATGTTGGATTGATACAAGTGATTTTGTTATTAAATGGACTTTGGATTGATGAAGACAATTTTATCATGAACTGGAAGCTGCTGGATTGATGACAGTTGTCATGCACATTGGTAGACAGACGCTTTACTTACCAACGTCAATTAATTGTAGCAATTAAGATAATATAAGGGGCCGTCCATAAAGTACGTCACGCTATTTTTGACCATTTTACCCCCTCCCCCTGTCACAAACTGTCACAAAACTCGGACCCCCCCTAAAGTACGTCACACTTTCGAACAGTGATTAATAATTATGCAGCGGACAACATAGAAATAATAATACTTCCGAAAGCAAGGCTAATACATAAACAAGGCTTCGCAACAGCATTATTACTAGCGCTCCTAGCGAGAGGAATCGTGAAAAACACATTCAGGAGATATGCATTTCATGCTATTTTGACATAAAACTAATTAAAATGTTTCAGAAAATTTTTGAAAATTATTTTTGAAGCTATGAAATTCTACTAAAAAAATAAAAAATAAATTATAAATAAAATAAATAAATAAATGTGTGTCGTCACACATGGCCTGACCCCCTTCTCCCCCTGTCACAAACTGTCACACTTTCTTAAACCCCCCTCCCCTGGAGCGTGACGTACTTTATGGACGGCCCCTAACATAGTGACTAAGGGCAATATGATCACTGATAGAATTAGACACTCTGCCAGAAATGAATTATCCATTCATAACAGCAATTTTAAGGAAAATGGCCATTGAAAATCAGAACTGCAAATTTATCTAGCTTCACGTCAGAAAAACACAATAATTACAGGATAGGCCTACTGCAGCGTGAAATTATGAAACTCTAAAGTTTAAACGGTACCTTCGGTTAAATCAAACAAAATCAGATACTACGCCTGAATTCACCAGTAGAATTAAACAGATGACTTGGAATGCTATTTTATTATTATGTCAATGTACATTTTCATTATTATATAATTATAATACATGTTAATATTTAGCATGTTGATCTTGCACTTTAAGCCATTCGCTAGATGGCAGAAGATAATTTCTCAAGGCTCTTTCTCTTTCATCATAGCACGTTTCTTGAGTCGCTCGCCATTTTGTGCGGATGAAAGTTAAAGTAAGATTTCCGTTTAAATACAATTTCTAATGCGATAACTGGTTAGTATTTATCACTCAGTTTATATACTTTGCCTAATAGTCCTCTAAAACGTTTATAATGCAAAGAAAGTTTGGTCAGTGTTGCTGTTGCCAATTTAACTTCCGTGTAGGCCTATTCTCTCCGCCCCAGGGCCCATAATCGTGTCATTCCTCCCGCTGATAGCCTGATGAGAAGAACCTACATCACTAGGATGATTTATACGACTTAAATAAGATAGACTAGCTAATTTAGATTTAGTGCGACTACTATGATGTGTTTTACACCAAAATGCGGTTAGTAATTGGTTTATTAAAGGATATTCTTACTTACTTACTTACTTAATTTGGTGAACCCGTAGTTTAGGTTGGTAAATTATTTTACATCGTCAAATTAAAACAGAAGCTGGATTGGTGAAAAAAATTGATTCTCTAAATGGAAGTGGGATTCATTAAACGATTTCTGTGTTTAAATAGAAGTGGGATCGATGGAAATAATTTTTACCGTAAATAGAAGCTAGATTGATGAAACTAAGTTTTTGTTGCAAAAGAAGCTTGAAAATAGTTATTTCCCTAAGTAGAAGCTGGACCCATGAGAATAGTTCTTTGCTTAAGTAAACGTTCGATTGATGAAAAATATTTGTGGGTTTAATAGACGTTGGATAATTTTCTTCATGAAATGGAAGCTGGACAGATGAAAAAAGTTGTTGATGAAATGGAAGCGGGCTTGATGATAGTTATCATGGACGTTTGTAGACTGCTTACTTACCAACGTCAAGTACAGCATTGAAGACTATCAAATAATTTACCAACCTAAACTACAGTCAAAAGCTGCCTACAGTAATTAAATAACACAATACACTTATTTTATACTTAAATTCATCCGTTGTTCCCAAATGGGTTCTTTGGGCACTAATGTGGGACTAATGTGTTTTGAAACAGCAATTAGCCTTCAGTAATGAACAATCATGGTATAATTTTTATGGCTTAAAGCAGACTATTACTGAGATGTTACTGTTCTTCATTTAAACAGGTGCCTGAAGTTCTTTTTGACAAGTGCATGTAGCCGAACAATGTTTATGTTAGAACTTCTCAATGCAGGACTCACCTGACAAGGCATTATATCTCATTGATCGCCATCAACAGCATTACAGTGGATATATTTTTCAACGGCTTTCATTGTCATCAATTATTTCTTCATCAGTTATCATCACTACTGAAGGATATCACAAGGGTGTCCTATTGTACAATAATTGGATGGTTTCATTATTTCATGACAAAAGATAATTGTTTTCTATGCGGCTAATTTTCTACTTTATCCCAAAGGAATTATTATTGACACATGAAACATGTGAAAAGTTGCAACCAAATCAAAGTATCTACAGATGCATTTGCTTTCAAATGGATACTACTCGTTCTGAAGAAATATAAATACAAATCCAAACTGTGAAGAATCATGTGCACGCCATGGTGATTTGCAAAACTACGTAAGAACCAATTTTAGCAAAAAAGACACAGAAGCATCAATTACTTCAGATGTGTTTTGATGAAGGTTAAATTCTGACAGTTCCTATGAGAAAACATAATAGAGAGCAACAATTAAAATGTCAGTTTTGTGGAAAATCATTTACTGAAGTACATTGACACGAATATGGAAACCTATACTGAAGAAAGACCATACAGGTGCCAGATATGTCAGAAATCATTTACTCAACGTGTTAATCTCAAAACACACATGAGAACTCATACTGGCGAGAAACCAAACAAATGTCAGTTATGTCAGAAATCATTTTGTCAAGGTGGTGACTTGAAAAAGCACATGAGAACACATACTGGAGAGAAACCATACAAATGTCAGTTATGTCAGAAATTATTTAATCATGGTGGTAATCTGAAAGTACACATGAGAGCCCATACTGGTGAGAAACATCACAAATGTCAGTTATGTCAGAAATTATTTATTCATGGTGGTAATCTGAAGGCACATATGAGAACCCATACTGGCGAGAAACCATACAAATGTGAATTATGTCAGAAATCATTTAATCAATCTGATGCACTGAAATCACACATGAGAACCCATTCTGGTGAGAAACCATACAAATGTCAATTATGTCAGAAATCATTTACTCAACGTGTTAATCTCAAAAGACACATGAGAGCCCATACTGGTGAGAGACCATACAAATGTCAGTTATGTCAGAAATCATTTACTCAAGGTGCTCATCTCAAAATGCACGTGAGAAGCCATACTGGCGAGAAACCATACAAATGTCAATTATGTCAGAAATCATTTATTCAGGATGGGGGATTGAAAACACACATGAGAAGCCATACTGGCGAGAAACCATACAAATGTCAATTATGTCAGAAATCATTTGTCGATGGTGGTAATCTGAAAAGACACATGAGAACCCATACTGGAGAGAAACCATACAAATGTCAGTTATGTCAGAAATCATTCACGCAGAATGTTGAGCTGAAAAGACACATGAGTACCCACACTGGAGAGAAGCCATACACATGTCAGTTATGTCAGAAATCATTTGCTGATATGAAAACACACATGAGAACCCATACTGGAGAGAAACCATACAAATGCCAGCTATGTACAAAATCATTTGCCATACGCGGTAACCTGAATTGTCACATGAGAATCCATACAGGCGAAAAACCATACATATGCCAGTTATGTCATAAATCATTTGCTCAAGATAGTCATTTGAAAACACACATGAGAGCCCATACCGGAAAAACACCATGCAAGAGCCAGTTAAATCAGAAATCATTTACAGTAGTCACCAATCTTAGGAGAAATCATACAGGAGGAAAACCATACATTTGTGAGGTTTGTAGTAAAGGATTCACAACACTTGGATATCTAAAGAAACACAGAAGATCTCATCTAAATGATAAGCAACAAACATGCAGTAAACCTTATCGTAAGGGCAGTTCTTCAACCAAGGAGTTTGAACGCCATGCAGGAATACAGCCACAGGATCCAAAAATGGAAAGTGAATCAATTCGTAACCTATCGGCTCAATTCATAACTTTGAGTAGCACAGGCGTTATTGAAAAACAAAGTGAATGCTTGTCAAAGAACACGCATCCTGATTCTAATGGAAAAACAAGTCTTCTTGCAAAAATTAGTCTTGGAGAATGTCTTTTGATTGCCCAAATCAAATCATCTGACAAGGCAAAACCGTATCTGGAAAAATCCTTTGGATGTGGTATATGTGGTGAAATGCTTGAGATTGAGAAGGAATTTCTAGAGCATTGTTCTAGCCATCGCTTTTCTCCACCTGACGACTTATTTATTGGCCTGTGCTGACTGCGAGTTAAAGATTGAAGAAAGATGGAGACACTTATTTTTAACTTTATCTAATTAAGTTTTGCTGTTGTAGCGCCCTGATACATACAGCAAATTCTTAGTGGGTGTCATTTTAAGTACAAAATAGCTGGACTTCATGCATTCTGGTGTAGGTTATTAATAAAGTCCTCCTATTAGTACTGGTTCCGCGACAACTCGTCGAACGACATTTCGTATAACGACACTTCGTCTACGACAATTCGTCTAACGACATTTCGTCTACAAGTGTATCTGTATCCATTACGGCTAATCAACAGAGGCCGCTTTCTTATAGTTTCGCTAAAACGTGCTATATATTCTCAGGAATCCAGCTTCTAATTACTGACAAGATTATTTTCATCAATCCAGCTTCTATTGAATGAAAACTTATTTTCATCCATGCATCCAGGTTGATTTCAAGCTTCTATTTACGGAAAAAATAATTTCGATCAATCCAGCTTCTATTTCAACACAGGAATGCTTTCATCAATCCCACTTCCGTTTCGGGAAACTGTTTTTTTCATCAATCCAGCTTCCATTTTAATGTGACAATATCAAATAACTTTGTAGACGAAATGTCGTTCGACGAAATGTCGCTCGACGAAGTGTCGTATACGAAATGTCGTTCGACGAGTTGTCGTGACACCTCCTATTATAAGTGCTTTATGTCTAAGATGTCAGTCAAACTATTTGTCTTTTTCATTGAATCACTGCAAATTTGCTGAAGATCAAGATGAAATTTTATGCTAGTGTCTGTCGATGTAGAAAACTAATAAGTATTCCATTCTGAGTTCCACTGATTTAAAACTTGACAATCTAACTACATGAACATCAATATTTCTGCAGAAATAGATATTGCATTAAACCTTTAACTGTGCATCATTTTAGGAGTATATAGGAAGCTATGCTTTGCTACTTATATTGTATTTGCATTTTTTTCTATTAATGAATAAAGTATGTTAGCTTATATTAAGTTCTGAGGTTGCTTCTACTTATATTAGATGCTGATGTTATATTTTTCATTAAAAAGGATAAATGTTGTATAATAAGTCTGTAATGCACAGCAACTTGGAATGGCCTCCCCTCTTCTATGGGCTACGCTCATGTCTGGGATTTCTCACGCATCCTCTCGCTCTCTTAAGGCGTTTTCATCAATCCATCTTTAATTTAACCTTCTGGCTACCAAGGTTCCCTCACCTATGGCATCTTCCCCCAAGCTTTAAAAACTGCTAAAATAGTACCTATTTTTAAACGGGGTGCCAGAGATCAATTTTACTAACTACAGATCCATCTCTCTTCTCCCCTATTTCTCTAAATTCTTCGAAAAAATTATGTATGAGCGAATCAATGGCTTTCTCATAAAAAACCATATAATATTCCCTTCCCAACATGGCTTTCAAGCTGGCCATTCTTCCTCTATGTCTCTATTAAGCATGCAAGATAGAATCTCTGATGCCATAGAAAGAAATGAATACTCATTAGGTATCTTTTTTTGACTTGGCTAAGGCCTTCGACACTGTCGATCATGGGATTCTACTAAGTAAACTGGAAAGGTATGGAATACGAGGCAACCAACTCCAATGGTTTAAAAGTTATTTAGAAAACCGTTCGCAATGTGTCTATTGCAATGGCTCCCTCTCTGATCTAAAAGCTATCAAATTTGGTGTACCACAAGGGTCTAACTTAGGTCCCTTGCTATTTTTAATTTATATAAATGACCTCCCCAATGTTTCTTCAAAATTGTACTTCATATTGTTTGCAGACGACACAAATGTCTTTTATTCCCATAGTTCTCTAGAAACCCTGTTTCAAATAGTAAATAAGGAACTCACACTGGCAGCAAATTGGTTCTGTGCCAATAAACTTACCCTTAACCTTGATAAAACGAATTATATCTTATTCAGGTCTCACAGGAAACCTTGTCCCTCGCAGTACCCTATACTAAGCATTAATGGAACGCCCCTCTCCAGAGTTGAGTCCACAAAATTTCTGGGAGTTTATGTAGACCAGCATCTAACATGGAAGGACCACATCAAATGTATCTCCTCAAAAATTGCTAAAAATACTGGGATCATAGCACGCACTGCATACCTCCTACCACCCTCTGTTCGCATAAAATTATACTATACACTTGTCTATCCATACTTAGCATACTGTAATCTGATATGGGCATCGACCTACACCACTAGATTGCATAGACTGATAATACTGCAAAAAAGGGTGATTCGCATAGTGGCTGGTGCTGCATATGGATCACATACTGCCCCACTATTCTACAAACTTAACATACTAAAATTCGAACAAATCAAGCTTTATCAAACTGGTGAATTCATGTACCGTTAGCATCGACCATGGCTTGCTTCCTGCTGTTTATAAGGGCTTTTTAGTCTTGCTTCAGAAATACATTCCCATTCTACAAGAAACTCTAGTAATTATAGACACATCTTTGCTCGTACTAACTCCCGTCTGTTCTCAATTAGAGCTACTGGACCTTATACCTGGAATAACATTCCACAAGGAATTAGGCAATCTCCTTCACTAGTGTTGTTTAAAAAAAAACTACGTACTTATTTGATTGGTGTTAATAATAATGTTTCTGATGAATCCTAATGTCTGTGCATAATATTTACCTCCCACGCATATGTTCTTTTGCAATGATTCATTTATTTTGGTTTTCCTGATTTGGTTAAGATTCTGATTTAATTAATTTAGTTAAGATTCGATCAAGTAATCGAAACTACCTACTGTCATACTTAGTAAGCATTTCTCGGCCGTTGCATCTTTTTGTTTAACTTGTACTTAGGTGGCCCTACTTAGCGGGATTAATGATCCCTTCAGGGCCTTTCCTTGTGGCCATCTCCTATTATTTGTGTATTTTGCAACTCTATAATTGTAAAGTGATTGTTGGTTTGGTTACAAAATAAATGATTTGATTTGATTTTGATTTGAAGGTTTTATTTGCAACATTGGCTACCAAGGGGAGGGTGGTTACCACCCGCCCTTGGTAGCCGATGGAAAGGAACCGATCCATGATTAGCGATATTTTATATTATTGCGTACATCTTGTACTTCTTGGATAAACAAATATAAGATTATGCGTGTTTTGAAACTGATCCGTGTCCAAGAACATTTTAAACATAGTGATGCTTCATTTGTAACAACAGCCTACAAACTAGTCCATAGTCTGTTTGAGTTGCAGCGAAATCTAAAGGCATGCAGCTATTATCAACATGAAACAAGACTCTACGTTACTGTTCACGGCAGTAAAATAAAAATTATGTCAGTGGTCCTTGCAGTTAATGCAAGTTACTCCCGTTGTTTTGTGCGAATGCTTCCTACCGCCAATAGTCGCCTAACGAATAGCCTACCAACAAGATTCTACACAAAGACTCGAGATGGGGGTTTGGAGAAGCTCGGAAGATTATCCAAAGAATGCATGGAGTCGCTTAAATGCAGCTAGGCCTATAAGAGGATTTTATCTTCCTGAGATTACTCCCCGATAGGATATCAGTGTTTCTGTTCCGTTTGCATTTTATCATCTAGGGAACGCTGCTATTACAGGAAAACAGTGGATGTAAGTTTTCAGTGGCAAGTTCAAAAACGATTCGATCTGACTTTCTGCTCTAACATTGTTGTGAATAAAGAGGACAATAATATTCTAGCCTATGTCTACCCGTCACTATCTCGTAGTGTCGTGGTGGGACACTGCGAAGAGACGACGTCAGGTGTCCTTACGTCTGTCAACTTGTATGATCGGCCGGTGTCGTGAGAAAGTAAAGAACAATTATTTATGATTCTATATGATGAGGCGATGTATCGGGAGGGAGAAGTATATCACGGAGAAAACAACATTCAATTCGTAAGACTTTCTCTGGCTTTCTAGGTGGGTACGTCCCATTGTGTAGCTGCAGAGTTGAAGATTCTAAAATGGCCTGGCATAACTGAAACGGATGGATAGGCCCTACTAACATGAATCTGTATACTGTAAGGACGCAATTTTTTTACATACCTGACACAAAACAAGTTTCCCCTTATCATGGGTTTTCATTGGGGGGGGTCCATAGTGTATTGGTAACATCAGTGGCGTGAAGAGCAGTAGGTAGCGGGATCGCCTCCCGTAGGCCTACATCCCATATAGGTCCACTCAGCCTATCATTCGCGAGATGGCGCGTTGTTAAAATGAGATGTAGGACGTGATGGACGCCTTGCATGGCTGCTGTATACAGTTAAATTCGACTCCTGTAACAACTTGTGATCATCCTTTCATACTGATTTGTAGGTCTAATCATCGTGCATTTGCGTCAGTTTCAAATTAAACGTAGATTATTATTATAATTTTTGCCCTGAGGTAGCCTACTTCATTCCCCAGGGTCTTATAAATTATAAAAGTGTTGTACTCTGGAACGGCTACCCCTCATCCATGTCAATTAAGGGTTTAATGAAGGAACCACTGAAAGCAATTATTTTTTCTTTTTTTGCCCCAAGGTATACAGAATCCCTCAGGGACTTCAATTATTATTTACATACCTGCAACTGAGGACTTATAATTATTACTATTAGAGAAAGTGGCCCAAAATGACATAGCTAAGGATTTTTTGCAAGTTTAGCATAATATTTATCGCACAAGTGGGACTTTGTTATCCTGTTTATCAGACACCTAGTGCACTTACATAATGCAGTGGTCCAAATACTAATAAATATATGAGAAGAGAAAAACCCGGCAGTTTTGTAAAAATGCTTGTTCTATGTCATTTTGGGCTATGTGCTGGGCAAAATGACATAGGGTATAGTCTAAAATGACATACACATTTTTGACCCAATTTGTAAGGCTTAAATAAAATGATTACAAGTTATTATTTATAGTAAAATGAAAATTATAACATATTATATTTTATATTTTCATGTTCTGAGACTAACTAAACAGCTGCTGGAACCACAGCGCAATTAGGATTTTTTAAAGAGTTAAACATGTTAGGCCTATCGTGACAAAATACAACACTGACGACTCAGGGACAAGCAGAACTGCAATTCAACTGAAACTGTTACAAGAAAGACAAACACATTTTATACCGATAAACTAAGCAATCATCAGCAAATAAACTGAAGAACTAGGTCAACAACACTACATGAAAAAGCTTCCAATATGTGACTAGCACTTAGCCTATGTATAAAAACTCAAAAATCAATTGCTACAAGTCTGCCAAAACTTGTTGCAGGCCTACTTGATCAGTGCCCAACACATAACAAGAGCGATGTCTACCTATTCATTACACAAATCACACACAAAAGTTTGTTTTCTTTTAGATCATTCGCAATGTGCCCAGTTGTGGCAAACTGTGCACTTGATCCACGGCTCACGTTCACGTGAGTTGGACAACAAGTCACTGCAAAGCAGGCATCTTGGATCTGCATCATATTCATTTAATTTCTGGCTTGAAGGCCTTGGCTCATTTGCCCTTTTTAAATCATCATGTGGCCCACACCTCTCTTTGGTACTTTTGCATGCAGCTTTGCTCTTTTTCACATGAACTCTTTTTGTGGCTCCTCCAGACTGAGCTTTCTCGGTCTTACTTTTTTCTGTCTATCTTTTCACTGTACTTTATGGCTATCATCAGGTACAGGTTGCTTGTCAAAGCCGATGCACCTTCACTTGTCCTCTTACTACGGGATGCAGAGTGTGATGAGGGAGGAAATGGAGACAAATCAACAGCTCGAATTGGTGTACATACACAAGATGTGTTTATTGGAAGCACTGTAGTTTTCTCTGAGTGAGAAATCTGAAGTTTAATGCCTGCAATACCCTCTGTCATCGTAGATGGTTTCTGAGCTACATAATGTTCAGCATCCGAATGAGTGTCTGGGGTTGAAGTGACACTAGTATCACAAATGGGCTCATACAATTTCTAAGAGTGTAGTGGCTGGCTCGAAGTCCTAATGTACCCCGTGGATCGTTGAATTCTTTTGAACCTCGTAGCCAATCCATTTCATTAGTTTCAACTGCTGTGATAGCTAGCCTCATGTATTCTGAATTCCAACTCTGGCGATCTGGTTTTCTTTTGTATTTGTTCACCATCCTGTATACAACATGTCATAGTGAATTAACGATCGGAGCAAAGATTAGTGATATATAAGTATGAACAATATGTAGGTTTTCAAGTACTCTTTCTAGTCTCAAAGGCGCAGCCGAGAAGTGCCCCAAAGTATCTTTCTGACTATATGCGAAAGCCGTTATCTGCGACCTCATCTCGTTCCTTTTGTGCTGCTGATTGGCTAGATCTTTTTGTTCCTAGGACTAGGACTGCCTTGGCGCAACGCCGGGCATTTGCTGTGGTTGGTCCCTCTACTTGGAATGACCTTCCCCTCATTAAGGGCTAAACTAATGACTAGTTTTTCCTCTTTGGTCTCTGGTTCTTTAAAGACGTTTCTTTTCCCCGGGGTTATCGTGCTGAGAGCGCTTCTGAATAGTTATTCTGAGAGAGGCGCTATATAAATCTTTAGATACAACACAATACAATACAATACAGACAACTTCTCATATGGCAATAATTACTGCAGTGGATAAAATGACACACCCTATGTCGTTTTACCCAGTATGTCCGGGCAAAACGACACATGTATGTCATATTGCCCGGTGACGTGTATGTCATTTTACCCTGTCTATGGGTGCTAGGTTGAGACCTACCGCTGTAGTCGCGGCGAAATGTTCCAAGCTAAAAGTTGTACGGGACTTGATCGACATAATATGCATACCCTTTGCAAAAGACTAAATTCCTCAGTATCTGCACGTACCTTTTTAGCAGCCTTGACTGTCGTAAACTATCAAATTGTATCGCAATGTCACAAATAATCTAAACATCAACCACGCACTTCTGCGCATGCCGCCATATTCGTTTGCTAAAAATAGCAACAGCAGGTGCCACGCTCGAGGAAAGTAAGTGAGTAAGTTGACGATATATACTACGGTCCAGCCCACGTGCCACCTATGTCATTTTACCCGAGTATGTCATTTTAGGCTACTTTCCCCTACTATTATTATAATTATTATTATGTGAGATTTGAAGTGCATTCGAAGATTTCCTGTATGACAAATTGTGGTTTCTCATCATGCAGCAGGCCTAGGGATCGTCCATTAATAATTATGTCAACAAATTTTAGGCAGTTTTTGACCCACTCCTCCCAAACATTGACGGACCCCCTACAAGATTATGTCAACAATCCCAGAACCCCCACTACAAAAAAACACAATGGCTCAATACATATAGAATCATTAAAAAATTACACTAAAAATGCAACCTCGAATTTTAAAATAATATGAGTTTAGTTTACTACCTGCTTTTTAGTAGTAGGCCTATTAAACATTAAGCAATTTAGACATTTTTAACATTTTCTTAATGTTTTCGCTGCCATCTGTGTTGATTTATTGGTGAAAAATGTCTTGACGTCAAATAATTGTACTCAACCCCCTTCCCCTTGTCAACATCTGTCAAACTTTTCGAAATCCCCTCCCCTATTTTGCTGAAATAATTAATGGACGACCCCCTATGTGTCATCGTGTTTCTACCTACACGACTATTATGGATTTATGTCTCAAAACTTGGATTGGTACGGTTGATCTCCATTATAAATTCTACCATGACGCCGTAGACCAGAAGATCAGATGAACAATTTTTGGCAGATTGGATTCTTTCCAAGACGAGCTCTCAAGTGAGTCATGAAAATGGATGTCGTTATAACAGCTTCAGGCACAAAATTAATTCTTTAGAAAATGAAATCGGACGAAACGGCACAAAACCATTATCGATTCAGCGCACGTTATCTGTTTTTCTCTCTCGTCGCCTTTTCCACAGAATCGTCATCCTAATCACTATGGTCGTCAGCATTAACATCTTCACCATGACCATGATGATCACTATCAATAACATCACGATGCTCGTCATCATGAACATTGATGCTTTCTCCATTGGTATATTAAAATTTATTCGATAGATGGCAGAACATTGGCGCTTGCTGATAAAAGCCAGTTTTCGTTTGTATCAGTTAACTTTTTATCGTTGGCCATTTTGATCATTTTACAGTAAAACGAATTTACTACACGTTGACCAAAATGACACTAATAATAACTTATTATAACAGTTTTCAGTAATTAGGTTGGCAGTGGCGTCTACGTGTTCTCCATAATTCTCAAATTAATCTGTAATTACATATCTGTGGAATCTATCGTTTAAGTGCTCTAAATTATTCGCCATTGTATGGGTTTTACCATTGGTCGAATACAGGTTGGATTTGAAAATAATTCTTGCTAAATAGAAGTCGAATTTTTTCCGAGATAGAAGTGGGATTGATGAAAAGATTCTTGTTTAAATAGAAGTTGGATTTCTGAAAATAATTGCTAATTAAATAGAAGCTGGATTGATTAAATGAATTCTTGCTTAAACGGAAGCATCATTGATGAAAAGGGTTCTTACCAAAGTCAAAGTTGGATCGATGAAAGATAATAATGCTAAAATGGGCGAATAATTTAGAATGCTAAAACGATAGATGACCCATTTCTGTAATTCTCTTCAACCAATTAAAATATTTGTAGCAGTATATTTCAGCTGTCATTGTAGCATAAATGAATACGGCAATTTTCCACTATAGGTTTCTGGGTTCCGCGACAACTCGTCGAACGACATTTCGTCTAACGACACTTAGTCTACGACAATTCGTCAAACGACATTTCGTCTACCAGTGTATCTGTATCCATTACAGCTAATCAACAGAGGCCGCTTTCTTATAGTTTCGCTAAAACGTGCTATATATTCTCAGGAATCCAGCTTCTAATTACTGACAAGATTATTTTCATAAATCCAGCTTCTATTGAATGGAAACCTATTTTCACCCATGCATCCAGGTTGATTTCCAGCTTCTATTTACGGGAAAAATTATTTCGATCAATCCAGCTTCTATTTCAACACAGGAATGTTTTCATCAATCCCACTTCTATTTCGTAAAACAGTTTTTTTCATCAATACAGCTTCCATTTTAAAGTGACAACATCAAATAACTTAGTAGACGAAATGTCGTTCGACGAAATGTCGCTCGACGAAGTGTCGTAGACGAAATGTCGTTCGACGAGTTGTCGTGACACCAGGTTCCTGTATGGTTTCCATATTTTAATAATAATAATAATAATAGTGATAATGATAACGATGATGGTGGTGGTGGTGGGGATGATGATGATGGTGATGGTGATGGTGATGGTGATGGTGATGGTGATGATGATGATGATGATGATGATGATGATGATGATGATGATGATGATGATGATGATAACAAAATAATTTTCCTTTAATATTTTCAAACTGACAAGTATGCATTTTGATTACAATTCATAGTATGAGCAGATGATCTCAAGTTATTACAGGAGTTGTATTTAGCTGTTTGGCAGTCATGCAAGGGGCCGTCACAACCTAATCGTATTTTTTCAACGCCATCTGGCGAGTGAAAAAACTGAATCCCATGGGGACTGATAAAAAGAACTTTCAGACTGATCCAGAAGTAGAATGTTTGCAGTATGCCTTGATGACTTGTTCATTTCACTTAATTTTGTTGCCACAAGGACAAATTTAGGATTGCTTTATCTATCCGTTTGTTGCAACTTGCCAAAAGATACTCTTGGTTTATGAGCTTTTACTGCTCCTTGTCATTGGAATGCTCTACTACGGACTTTGTCGCACCGCTCTCTGTTCCTTTACCATAGTTTGCAAACTACTGGGTGATATATATGTTTCTTTTCCAAAGTCTGTTTGGCCTCGGATCTCGACTAGAATTCATCTCTTCCTTTTTAGGCTGTTTCGATGTCTTATCACATTACTCTGTGGCCTCAGACAGGACTCATCCGGGAATATGGCTGCAACAATGGTTTTTGCTTTAGTAGTAACAATCGATTGATGCCTTCAGCAATATTAGAGTGACGCTTTACAAGTTCTCATCTCAGCTTATTATTACTATTATTACTTATGATTTTTCCAAGTGCATTTACAGGGCATTTTACGATTCATTCATTAAATTGGAAAAGAAAAGTATCTAAGTGATTATAGTTTAACAATAATACTAGTAAAATGATGATGTATTGTATTGTATTGTATCTATCATTTTCTATAGCGCCTCTCGCAGTGCACACCAATGAGGCGCTGATGATGAGGACGACGACGATGATGATTATAATAACTTTAGCATTTACAGTAGCACCTACAATGTTTTACTATAAATTCATAGCAATCTTTTGTCCAGCTTTGATGCGACTGCAAATTGCTAAACGTTTGTATTAGGTTTTTATGAAATATCTTTTAAGTCATGTATCTTAAGTCTTTCACAGATTTGTATTGCTTAAGTAATCATTTAGAATTTATCATAAGTGATTAAAATAATTGCAATAATTAAAATAATGAAACACAGTTGTAGTTGAAATAATGCATTTAAATTATTGCATGTAACTTCTACACCACTGCAGAACTGATTGGCTCCTACACTTTTGGCAATGAGACTTCATTCCATAAAAAGAATTTATATAATGCTCGAAAAATTCCAAAACATATTATTGCAATTCGTTTATTTAAATATGGAAGAAATCATGTAAATTTTAACATGGCATTTTTTTCTTTTAGAGACTCCATGCAGAAAAAGTCTATAACCGACAAGAAATAATTATTCATTTCCTGAGCATATGCAGTTAGCTCTACGTTGTTTTATTCATTAATCATGAGCTGTAATACTGGAAAGAAGCAACAGGCATGTAAATTCTGTAGCAAGTTATTTGAAGGGGTTCGTCGTCTGAAAAGGCACTTGAGGACTCACACTGGAGAAAAGCCATACCAATGTCAGTTTTGTCAGAAATCATTTGCATGGAGCAGTAATCTGCATAAGCACTTGGAAATCCACAAAGGAAGAGAAAAATTACATATATGTCAGTTATGTCAGAGATCGTTTGCACGTGGTGATATTCTGGAGTGTCACATGAGAACCCATACTGGAGAGAAACCATACAAATGCCAGATGTGTCTAAAATCCTTTGCTGATCATAGTAATCTAACCAAGCACATGAAAACTCATACAGGTGGCAAACCTTACATTTGCCAATTATGTCAGAAATCATTTGCCCATGGCGGTTATATGAAAAGGCACATGAGAACTCACACGGGAGAAAAACCGTACAAATGTCAGTTTTGTGAGAAATCATTTGCAGAGATTTCATCTTTGAAGATGCATGTCAGAGTACATACCGGAGAAAAACCGTATCCATGCCAACTATGTCATAGATCATTTAAGAATCACAGTCAAAGAAAGAGTCACATGAAAATCCATACTGGAGAAAAACCATATAAATGTGAGCTATGTCATAAATCATTTTCCCAAAATGGTAATCTGAAGAGTCACATGAGAATTCATACTGAAGAAAAGCCGTTCAAATGTGAGTTATGTGATAAATCATTTGCACATGTTTGTAATATGAAGAGTCACATGAAAACTCATACTGGAGAAACACCATTCAAATGTAAGTTATGTGATAAATCATTTCTCCAAAATGGTAATCTGAAGACGCACATGAGAATTCATACTGGAGAGAAACCATATGTATGCCAGTTATGTCAGAAACCATTTGCAGATGGGTCTACCATGAAGAAACATATGAGTATACATACTGGAGAAAAACCATACAAAGGTGAGTTATGTCATAAATCATTTGCACAAGTTTCTAATATGAAGAGTCACATGAAAACTCATACTGGAGAGAGACTTTATATTTGCCAGTTCTGTCATAAATCATTTGCGAAAAGCAGTCATCTGAAAACGCACTTGAGAGTACATACTGGAGAAAAACCATACAAATGCCAGATGTGTCTAAAATCATTTGCGCAGAATGGTGATCTAACGAGACACATGCAAACTCATACTGGAGAAAAACCATACATTTGCCAGTTATGTCAGAGATCATTTTTCCAAGGTAGTAATCTGAAGTGTCACATGAGAACTCATACTGGAAAGAGACTTTATATTTGTCAGTTCTGTCAGAAATCATTTCCATGTGTGTCTACCCTTAAGAAACACACAAGAGTGCATACCATGGTAAAATCGAATAAATGTCATAAACCGTGTAATCATCTAAAGAGTCACATCATAGTCCGTTCACGAGAAAATCGATACACATGTCATTTATGCTTTAAAGCATTTAGCAAGAGAAGAACACTTACCATGCACATGAGATTTCACGATGGAGTAACGATGTCTGATACAAATAAACATGTAATAAGCAACAGCGTCAAGGTTGAGGCTGATGATTGCTTTTCTATCAACAATATGAAGTCAGTGGGAGACAAAAGACCGTTTGTGGCAAGACCTTATGGATGTGGAATATGCAATGAATTGTTTGAAATGGAACCGGGATTTCTAGAGCATTGTACGAACCATGGAAATACTCCACCAGATGAATTATTTATCGACCTTTGCTAAACTCTATTTCTCGTCAGAATTAAAAGTTACAAAGAGCAGGAAACAGTTGCAGTGTCTTACATAGTGTTATCTGGGTCGTTTCGAAATAGTGAATTGGGAAGGGCTGGAAAAGCTTATACTATCTACTCCGTCAAAACGTTCTTGTTTCATTAATTTGTTAATGCTTTGCTGTATTTCTGTGTGCTGCTATGCAATTCAACTTTAGGCAAAGATTCGTGTCAATGCGGAATAATTATTATAGCCATTGCGCGATCGATCATGATACAAGGCCTTAGTGATGATGATGATGATGATGATGATGATGATGATGATGATGATGATGATGATGATGATGACCATGGACTCATACTGTACGGCTGCGGGCTTGAACACCAGTTCCATTCGGCGAATCATAAGTCTCAGTATTCGGCTCGCTACTGTACATAATTATACACAGACAATTTATACTTCACCACTGCTCTATGAGCGCGTGTATACCAGTACTCCGACCACATTCAACTGTACAGAGTTTTCTTTTACGCATTCTACAGACTTGCCTGTGCGTCGACATCGCATGATACTCTTACAATTCTGGTCTTCTTCCCCCAAAATCAGTCGCACTTTAGGGCTCATCACTCTACGGAGACTGCTCTTCTCTCTTTCTCTCTGAAATCTATTCTGCTGTTGACAGGTCTGAACTAACCCTCCTGGCTCTTTATGATGTCTCTGCAGCTTTTGATATGGTTGACCACAATATTCTTCTTCAGCGTCTTGAGACTTCTTACGGGTTACAGTTGGTTTCGATCTTATTTGTCTGAGCGAACCCACATGATTATTCCGGGTGATTCCAAAACTAATTGGATCCACATCAAATTGGGTGTTCCTCAAGGCTCTGTCCTGGGTCCTCTGCTCTTCATTCTATATACCGCTGACATTCCCTCTCTTTTCCCACTCTCTGGAACTGCTGGTCATCTCTTTGCAGATGGTTAAGAGTGCATTTTGTTCTCCTCTTGGAAAGTTTCCCGCACTATTCCTTTTCTTCAACTGTACGTGATCTGGGTGCTACGCTAGATAGCCAGTGATGTAGTCGAGTCCACCTTAGCCGAGTAAAGAGTCAAGTCCGAGTCCACCTAAGCCGAGTCCGAGTCGAGTCCGAGTCCAGAGTTGCTCGAGTCCGAGTCCGAGTCCGAGTCACAAAGGATCGAGTCCAAGTCCGAGTCCGAGTCCTTCAATACCAAAATTCACTGAAACACGCAATTTAATGGCACAGAAAAATAACAGCACATTTATGCTGGAAGAATTATTATTATTATTTATTATTATTATTTTTATTATTATTATTATTATTATTATTATTAAACTGCCATTTACAACGCGCCTAAACATAAAGAATCTTGCACAAAAACGCGTAACAGGAAAGTCTAATCATACTAAATCTTAAGCTAATAAAGTCTTAAGATTACTTTTGAAGAGCGATAATATGTAATGTAGGCTAATGTAGCTTGTCCGCTGCAACTTTTGACTTTGGGACCTCAGCCATAATTTTAATTACAAGAATAATTGAAGAATTACGTTTTGAAAAACTGATTTCTAAACAATGAGATTAGATTAAGGTATTTTAATACTGCTTTGCTGCCAACTCATCTGTTTCTAGATACATGCTAGGCCTACGGCTCCTAAGGTCCGTGCGCAGAGGGCTGCAAAATCGCTTAATGTTCGATTGCCATTCGAGGCGTTAGGTCAGAAGCGCTATAAACGGGTCAAATCTCCCTTCGATGGCCTTGATCTTCAGGCGCTTTATTCTGCCTAGCCATTACTTGGGGGGGGTATCGCGGTGAAGAATTTCCAGCGGCTGCAAACTCCAGAAATTCTGCCAAACGGGCCTCTTGGGCGCGTCTGATACACTCATTAACTCCGATGAGTGCAGGAGCCGAGGAATATCGTCTCTGGCAGGTTGGGGTATGATCACCCGATGCCCTTTAAAGGCCAACCCTTCGCTCTTTGATATCTAATGCGCTCTTAGTCTTAGAATACCTATTTTGGACTCGTAAGTAAGGAAGTATTCTATTATGCTCCCAAATTGATGACTGTAATTCGAGTCTTCTCAAATTGGTCTTCCTAAGTCCGTTCCAAGTCTCGTGACAAGCTTCAGTCGGTCATAAATGCTGTCCACCAGATTAGTAGCACGCCTAGGCCGGACTCGAGTACTACATCACTGTAGATTTCTCCTTTCATGTTTGAACAACTGCACATGGCTTCCTTCTCTCTGCTCTTATTAAATTCAAAATCCTCATTTTAGTCTTCAAGGCACAAAGGGATCTTGCCTCAAAATATTTAGCTGATGTATTACTCCGGCCTCTGTCAGCCTCCTCCCATCGACCACTACGCTCATCAAACAGACTTGAGCTTCTAGTTCCTCATACCAGAACAGCTATGGCTCGAGCAGTCCCGGTCCTTTTCCTCCCTTGGTCTCTTTTAGAATGCGCTGTCTCCATCTACTCGCTCTTCGAATTCTAGCTAGTAACCTCTTAGGGCTGTTCCTTTTCTTTCTCTCAAAACCTTTTTCTTCTCTTTGGCCTTGCTCCACTTGATTAGCGCCTCTGAATGGTTCACCCTATGAGAGGCGCTTTATAAATGTTTGAATACAATACACTACAATATTAACACATTGACCGCCAGGTACGAGTTAACTTCGTACTTGAATGTGTTTGCCGAGACGCCAGGTACGAGTTAACTCGTACTTCAAATATACAGGGGATATAGGCGTGTTGGCAATGAAGGCTGCCTCTGGTAATGATAGCTCAGATTCCGAGTCTGACCCTGGCTTGTCGATGCTTTTCGACAGGGCTGACGCGTGTCAAATTTACGCTAGGAATGCCTCGTGTCAAATTTACGATAGGGCTGCCGTGTTTCACTTTGCCCGGCAGTCAAACTGAACGGTACCCATAAAATGGACCCGCGATCAAATTTACGATAGGGTTGTCGCTTGTTAAATTTACAACAGGGCTGCCGGGATTCAAATGTTCTATAGAGCCGTGGCGTACTGCTAATAAATGGTCCGGCGGTCAAAGTGTTAAGAGTGACACCTAGGTTACGAACAGAGGTTGAAAAGGCATTATGAAGGAAAACTTTCGTCCAAAAGGAAATAGTCAATAATTATTAGCAATTTTGTAAAGTCGTAGTTTACGTTGCTAAATTATTATAATGTCTTCAATGCCGTACTTGACGTTGGTAAGTAAGAAGTCTACCTATGTGCATGTTAACTATCATCAATCCACCTTCCATTTCATTAAGAAATGTTTTCATCAATCCAACTTCTATTTAATTTGAAAAAATTACTTTTATCAATCCAACTTCTATTTCATGAAAGAAATATTTTTCATCAATGGAACTTTTATTTAAGCAAAGATATATTCTCATGGATCCCGCTTCTAATTACGGAAACAATTATTTTCATCAATCCAGTTTTTATTGAATCCAAAACTTAATTTCATCCATCCAGCTTCTATTTAAGGGAAAAATTGTATCGATCGATCCAACTTCAATTTTGAACAAAGGAACGTTTTCATCAATCCCACTTCCATTTAGGGAAACAATTTCTTTCATCAATCCAGCTTCCATTTTACAGTGACAACGTCAAATAATTTAGTAACCTAAACTACGACTTTACCAGCAAGTTTATATACGTTAAACCCTACCATAGTTTTATATACCATCAGATTAAACAGTTAAAAGCTGTCTGGTTTCAACCACTAGGCCTACTCGTGTTTTTCCGTTGTAAGTCCTTCGACGTCATCATGAGTCATTCAAGTTAAACGTTTTTCAATGCATTTGGCGGCGATGGGTACGGATAAATAAACTCCATTGACTTCAGTCATTTGTCAAGTCCATTCCCCTTTAGTGATGTTATGTCCTTATTCATAATTATCTTTCTAACGAAGTCTTGGTCTGCCCCTTGCTTCTTTTTCCTTCCAATCATGCATGTAGTGCATTGTGTGGAATTCGGTCAATTGGCATTTTTATCTACGTGTCCAAACCATCGACTTTGTCTAACAAGCTTTGCTTCAATACCTAATGATTGTCTTATATAATACTTAGTTATTTGCTGTAGTCTTGAAATCAACTCATTTCTGAAAGAAGCATTCTTTTCTCGTCTTGCTTTCGCACTGTTTCGCAACATTCCGATCCACATAGGAAAATTGCTGCTATCGGCTCGTCAATTTTTTTCTTGGTTTTCTTTGTTAATTTTCTGCCTCTGTGTATCCTGTTCATCATTCCAAATGCTTGTGAAGTGTGTCCAATTCTCTAGAAGTATTGCTACCCGTGTACATGTAGTTAGGTTTAAGACTTAACAGTAATGTTTTTAAAGA
This sequence comes from Aporrectodea caliginosa, assembly GCA_020284085.1. NCBI lineage: Eukaryota > Metazoa > Annelida > Clitellata > Crassiclitellata > Lumbricidae > Aporrectodea > Aporrectodea caliginosa. The sequence continues at coordinate 2,970,973 of JACEVL010000263.1, read as the reverse complement.
GTGTAACTCAGAATGGAATACTTTATTGCAACAACGGACACCAGTATACTTAAAATGATATTTCGATCTGCACCGGATTTTCTGTTTTACAGTGATTCAATTGAAAAAAGAAGAGTAGTTTGACTGACACCTTAGACACAAAGCACTAATCCGTAGGAAAACCCTGTGAATACCCTACACCTGAATGTTTTATGTCAACTAACTATTAATTACCTGCTAAGAATTTGTCTGTTTGTATCTCGGCACTACAATAGCACGCACATCTTGTTAACATAAAGTCACAATTAAGTGTCTTGATCTTTCCTCAATGTCTAGCTACATATAATTATTAGGAATTACAAATCAGCAGAGATCAACACATAAGGGGTCAGGTTGAGACAAGCTATGGCTAGAACAATGTTCTAGAAATTCCTTCTCAATTTGAAGCATTTCACCACATATACCACATCCGAAGGATTTTTCTAGAAACGGTTTTGCATTCTCAGGCGATTTGATTTTAGTAATCGAAAGCCTCTCTCCCCGACTAATTTCCACAAAAGGTCTAGTTTTTTCACAAGAATCATGATGCACGTCTTTAAACAAACGTTCACTTGTTTTATCAATAACGCCTGCACAACTTAATGCTATCAAGCGAACAGTTGATTCACTTTCCATTTTTAGATCCTCTGGCTGTATTCCTGAGTGGAGCTTAAATTGCTTGGTTGAAGAACTGTCCTTATGATAAGGTTTACTAGACAAGTGTTGCTTCTCATTCACATGAGATCTTCTGTGTTTCTTTAGAGTTACAAGTTGTGTGAATCCTTTATTACAAAGCTCACATATGTATGGTTTGTCTCCTGTATGAGTTCTCATGTGACGATGAAGGTTATCAACTAATGATTTCTGACATAATGGGCACCTGTATGGTTTTTCATCAGCATGGGTTCTCATGTGCCTGTTAAAAGAACTATTATCAGCAAATGATTTCTGACATAATTGGCACCTGTATGGTTTTTCCCCAGTATGGATTCTCATGTGTTTTTTCAGAGAACTATTATCAGCAAATGATTTCTGACATAACTGACATTTGTATGGTTTCTCGCCAGTATGGGTTCTCATGTGCACTTTCACATCACGACCTCGAGCAAATGTTTTCTGACATAACTGGCACATATATGACTTTTCACCAGTATGGGTTCTCATGTGTGTTTTCAGAGAACTTTGATAAGCAAATGATTTCTGACATAACTGGCATCCATATGGTTTTTTTCCAGTATGGGTTCTCATGTGGATTTTCAGATGTATACCTTGAGCAAATGATTTGTGACATAACTGACATGTGAATGGTTTTTCCCCAGTATGAGTTCTCATGTGCGTTTTCAGATTACAATGCTGACCAAATGATTTCTGACATAACTGGCACATGTATGGTTTTTCGGCAGGATGGGTTTTCATATGGTTTTTCAGTTTACAACCCTGATCAACTGACTTCCAACTTATCTGGAACTTCAATTGTTTTTCTCCAGAGTGGGTTCTTGTATTCGCCATCAGACCACCTGATTACTAATTTCACTGTTTTTCTCAGGTATGAGTTCTTTGATGAGCTGTTAGATGATCACCTTGCGCATACGGTTTTTGAAATAATTGACATCTGTATGATTTTTAAAATCATTCGTATATGCTTCTCCTCACAAAATTCTATAGAAAGTGGGAATTTGTATGGCTTCAGATAGGCACTAGTTTTTGTATGCACTTCAAAGTAAATGCCTGTGAAAACAGTTTCTGCAATTGTTGTCGTCGTAGCCCTTCCAACACCTGCTGTGTCCAGTTTCTCACATTTTCGACGACTTCATTCAAGTTTGCATTTCAGATGCTTACAAGAAGGGTTCATGTTTCATCTGTGAGTGTCGGTTATTTTTCAAGTAAAGTAAGAAATTAGCCACACAGGAAAACCTTTCTGACGAAATGCTGAAGCTATCCAACCTTTGTTTATAATTATTATCACACCTTCATGGCAAGTTCAGTGTTACTTTAACTGAAGATGAAATAAATCCCTTCTAATTTGCTTGATGAAGATTAATGAGATGTAGACCTTGTCTTGCAACTGAATGTCGCTCCTCTTCTTCCTGTAGGCCTGCTTGCTAAAAAGAACAGTACTACAATCTCAATTTTTATATTCATTCATTCACTAGAGGTATATAGAGCTCCTTCCAGATTATCTACTTTATATCCTATAAAATATAGAAAATAATTTAATTCCTGCTCAATACATTACGGCGCCACACAATCGACCATTCACCCCAGAGCTACGAATTTTCCAGATTCTGGACTGACAGATGGAGCAGAAGGAGCAGGTGGCCTATCTGTCTGGTTTCTGCGTCTGGCCGTGCAGGTGTACTCTAACTTATTATTACATTATTTTGCAACTAAAGAGTCAAGACAACTGACACACCTCGACTTATTACAACGAGTTCAACAGAATAATAAAGATAGAGTTCAAAATATATAACTAAGGTTCAAGAGATGGAACCATTATTATATAGTACAATTTGTCTCAGACTCAAATTATTGGCATCAATTTACGGTATAGGACATGAATGTTGTTCTTAGAGAGTATTACACAAACTTGAGGTCGAGGTCGTATTATATTATTGACGTATGTTAATAGATGGAACGTGTGAACGCTTCCCCAGGATCGCAGATAGCAACGTATCCTCAGCCTTATTAGTCATGACCTCCACACCTGCAGGAATGTCCTCCGAAATATAACCCGCCCACAAGTTTAGCTCTGATATGGACCTTCTCGACACTACACCGTTGATCTGCATTGTTTGGCCCCACCACGCAGGTATGGCGGAAAAGATTCTAGCAAGTTGCTAGTACTAGTAGCAACTAATGTAGCCCGAGCAACATATAGTGTAGTGCATATTTCGGGTCTCCATAAAAACTGCGGAGCACATGAAGAGCTCCGCACACTTAGCCAAGATCTCAGCCACGTGTGTTATGACTTTAAGTAGCCTTGTATGGTGAAGCCTAAAATCTCTACTGCCGGTACTCTGTTCACTCTTTTGAACGTCTCAGGGAGCATGACAGTGCATCGACGAGGAATTGTCATCTCTCAGGTCTTAGATTTAGCTTCAGGTTGTTACATTCAGCCCAGCGTGATATTGTCTCAGGCTCCTCGATAACCATTGCTCTCATGGTACAACAAAACAGACGTGTAATCATGTAATCATGTAAACATGTAATCTACATGTTTGGATAATCAATTATCATCCTTTTCATCCTTCTTTGCTCCAGCCTTGCTCACCACCCAAACCAGAAGTAATCGTTCTTATGTATGCAACTTTGCTAGAACTAATACCCGCAAATTCTCAATCAGGTATCAAGGACCCCTTTTATGGAATAATTTACCGCATCTCATTCGAACAGCATCAGGTCTCCCCCACTTTAAAAGTCTCATTCGTGCACACACAATGAATAAATGAAAATATATTCACATCCCGGATCCAGTCTTTGTAGTCAATCTAATAATTATATTTCCAACATTACATATTTTATTAACCAGTCACTTGTCAATTTAAGTAGGCCCCTATCTAGCGGGACCCGTCCCTTCTGGTGAGCCTATTGTTCCTGATCAACTCTCTTGCTTATTAGCTCAATGTGTTGTTTTAATCTTCGATTGTTTGATGATATGACTATGTTGTTCAACACTTGTATCTGTTACTGCATGGGATCAATAAAGTGAATTGAGTGAATTGAATTATCTGAATACTTGGCTTCATACATGATGCGTCGACGTCATAAGAGACTGAGCCCAGTCCCGAATCCTGAATGATGTTTGCAGTGAAGACCACCTCTGAGAATAGGCCAGCACTGCTATTGCACCTTGTTGCATGACTACGATTTTAAATTTTAAGCTATCCAAACTCGACTTGCCAGATAGCATCAATAATTGGCTAGTCGGGTTCCTCCATGACTGAAAACATGCAACATGGCTTTGAGAATCATTTGTCGGTGGTTGCTTTATCAATGCTAGCGTGGTTCAGAGGTCGGGGTTGGTCCGCCGGATTTCACGGTCAATGCCTCCGATCTCTATTCAGTTCACTCTGAGAACAAATGGGTGAAGTACGCCGACGACACGTACATGCTGATTGGGGCATCCACGGGCGATACGGTCCCTGAGGAGCTGGACTGGATATCATTCTGGGCCTCTAAGAACAACCTATGGCTTAATCAGGAGAAGTTTCGAGAGATGCTGATCTTTCGCCGCGGGTGTGCTGCCTTTCACTGCCGCTTGGTGAGGGTTTCCTCGGTGAAGATTTCGGGAGTCACCATTTGTGAAGACCTTCTTACCACTTCCCACGTCCGAGAGATTCTGGGTGCCTCTTAGGTCTCTCTCCATGCTCTGAGAGTTCTCAGGGCTCACCGTCTCGCTTAAGAGGTGCCACACAGAGTGGCAGGAGCAACAACTGTTGCTCGGCTTCTCTATGCTGTCCCGGCCTTGTGGAGTCATGCTTCCGCGGAGGATCGAGCGAACCTGGATCGGTTTTATCTCGAACAAGGAGAATGGACTTTTCTTCCGAAGGACTCGGGGGGCGATGAGGAAATGGTGGACGCAGCTGAGGATCACTTACTGTCGGCCACCATTATTATTTCATTTCACACTAAGTCACAAGTCTGATTTAAAATAATGCATACTCAGTTGGTTCCATCACTTTCAGGTATGCAATTTTTATGCATCTTCCACGCCATGGCAGAGCAAAGAAGACAGGTCGATAATCCGAAGGTTCGATAGTCCGAAGGTTCGATAGTCCGAAGACCCAATGGTCATAGCAGTAGGATCGATGACAAGAATTCTTGCTTAAATGGAAGTTGGAAGTAGGAGGGTAAACATTTAGAATCAGGGTGCATAGGTTTTCTCGCTTCGGTTAGGGTAAGGTTATGCGTCGTGAGAGTCGGTTAGGGTCATGTTTATGGTCGTCAGTAGAAATTGGAATGATGAGCATTTGTTATACTTTGATTGGAAGCTGGATTGATGAAAAAATGTAATAGCGTAAGTAGAAGTCGGATCGATGCCCAAATTATATGCTACAATAAATGAAACCGGTTAAACCGTATTTTACGTTGCTAAATTATTTGATATTATCACATTAAAATGAAAGCTGGATTGATGGAAATAATTTTTCCCGTAAATAGAAGCTGGATGGATGAAACTAAGTTTTCGATTCAATAGAAGCTGGATTGATGAAAATAATTGTTTCCGTAATTAGAAGCTGGATCCATGAGACTATCTCTTTGCTTAAGTCAAAGTTCAATTGATGAAAAATATTTCTTTCGTTTAAAAAGATGTTGGATTGATAAAAGTAATTTTCCAATTAAATGGAAGATGGATTGATGATTTTTTGGAGGAAGTGGAAGTTGGATTGATGATAGTTATCATGCACATAGGTAGACTGCTTACTTACCAACGTCAAGTACGGCATTGAAGACATTAAAATAATCTAGCAACGTAAAATACGGTTTTACCGTGACACCTTCGGACTATCGAACCTTCGGACTATCGATACGTAACGGTGCAAAGTAGGATAGGCCTATATAGCTAACGAATCCCTGTCTAGCTGGTTAGATGGTGGACGCAGCTGACAATGCTAGCAACTATATTTTACTGACATATTTAAGCAATGCTGCAGTCAGAGTTTCAACTAATTGCCTTTCTTAAAGTCCCTGTGGATATTGTCTAGGTTGTTAGTTACAGTCAGATGATTGTGACTTATTTAGTGACTTTATGAGAGATCATAATGTTCGCTCAATTTATTTCATACCTAGAGGTAATTGACAGGAAATGAGCGAATCATATAAATATGTTTAATAATCAGGATGTTGTCATTTTTTTATTTAATAATGTGAGGTTTTTAACGAATAATGAAATATGGTAAAATACCTCACTTTGAATAGGTTTCAGGAGTTCGGCGACTTTCTAGAAAACTATTTTGGGGAAATCGGGCTTTTGCGTATTTTCTGTGCTTTGGGGATTCAGTTTGACCCCGGTAAAATTATAGATCACCCTTACAACCCAACCCTCACAATATTAAACAAAAATAATACAAAGCCATTTATATGAAACATAATTCATTCATTTCTTGTGAGCAGTCTCTCTGTAGGATATATAAGTTGAGGGCAAATTATGATCGTCACTAAATAAATCACAATCATCTGTATCTACTGACCTAGAACAAATACCAGAAATCGACCATGTGCCCATAAATTAACAGAACATGGACAAAAAAGAACTCGGTGAACTCATGCATATAGAGAAGTAATCGGAAAGCATATTGCAGTAAAACCGTATTTTAAGTTCCTAAATTATTCTCATATCTTCAGTGCCGTACTTGACGTTGGTAAGTAAGCAGTCTTCTTATGTGCATGATAAATAATCATCATTCCAGCTTCCATTTCATCAAGAATTTTTTTCATCAATCCAACTTCCATTTAATTCGAAAAATTACTTTAAAAGCAACTTCTATATAACGAAAGAAATATTCTTCAACAATGGAACTTTTATTTAAGCAAAGAGATATTCTCATGGCATCTAATAACGGAAACAATTATATTCACCAATCCAGCTTCTATTGAATCGAAAACTTAATTTCATCCATCCAGCTTCTATTTACGGGAAAATTTATTTAGAACAATTCAGCTTCTATATAAACACATGAATGCTTTCATCAATCCAGTTTCCATTTTCAAGTGACGATATCAAATCATTTAGCAACGTAAAATACGGTTTAACCGAACTATAAATAACTGCGTCTAACAACAACTAATGGTCCAATGTTCGAAGGAATGACTTTCCAGCCATCGTCTACGAAAGTAACGAAAATATAAAATATTCAGCTCAAATCATAAGATTAGAAACTCTCTCATTGTCATTAATTAAATATATTTGTCCACTAAAAAATATGCACAGAGTTTAAAATCTAACCAGGTTTGGCATTAAATCGAATTTCAACAACATCTGGTTCAGAATGTCAACAGCACAAAATGGCGAACGAGCAAAGCGTTTCACTGCTATGACAAGGAAGCTGGATGTGGTGAAAGTATTGCCTGTCATCTAGCGAACACATTAATTTTTAACAGCACGCAGCACGCATCAACTAAGATTATTTAGGCTCATGCAAATTATAAACAAGCGGCACAAGCCTATTTCTAATAATTTTTACTTTGTCATTAAAATAATAGGGCCTACTGGGAAGAAGAGAGATTTGACTTATTATAGCACACTAACACAATATAGGCCTACAAATGCGCCCAATATCAAACCGTTATATTTTTATAATCTAAGATGTCCTACATATTATATAGCTGCCGATGATCGCTCAACAAACTACGATATGCAGATGTGGTGATGCTGGTCTTGTATCGGACCATAAACTCGTTCTGTGGAAAATCAAATTTGCTGCTACCCCAAACCAGTGCGGCATGTAGGCCTCTTCCGTAATAATATTAGGCTAAAACGGTATGCAGTAAACCGTTTAGGCTAAAGTTTAGCGACTTCCTTGTAGATTCCAATCTATTCAGTGCTCCTGCAAAAAGTGCAGACGATTTCGAGGAACAACTGAAAAGAAAAGTGGCATTCGCCTTGGACAAAATCGATCCGATTCAGACCTGCCAACAGGTGACCATCTAAACATTGGGTGTGCAATAAAGACTTTACTGTGGTGTCCCAAGAAAGACTGGGGTTGAACCCCAAACCCCCGGAAATTCTCACCCTGCCTCTATGCGTAAGTCAGGCCCACAACTACAGAATTTTAAAAAGATACTATACGTTCCTTCTTAATTAAAGAAAACTGATTCTCTCACCTTGCCTATTATAGTCCATAGCCTATATATTGTTAGTTAACCCTCGGGCTACCAATGTGGTGCTTACCACCCCCTATATTTTTGGCTTCGCAAACATGTTCCACATGAAATATAATTTTGACATATTAGGTAGATGTAGCAGGTTCATATGCGCACATTTTGAGGTAAACATCATGCTGGTATCCGACGCCATTCAAAAGTTTCACCCGATATAGGCCTACCCGAGGCACCAGAGGTGGATACCACCCCTTAGTTTTTCGTCTATAGCGTATTCATGTTTTTCCTTGGAAGAGAAACAAATATACCATTCTTTAGAGGGAATGTAGGGCTTCATTTGCATACTTACATGCTTGTCTTTTGAAAACCAGAAGTGATCAAAATAAATAATAATAGCCTACGCGTAATCTGCAAAACAACGGGAGTAACTTGCAATAACTGCAAGGACAACTACTGCTACTTTCATGTTGAATAATTTCTCACATAACTTGCATAAAAATAAATGTGTAGATTACTGCTACTTTCAAATAATTTCTCACATAACTTGCATTTGTATCGCTTTTCTCCCGTGCGGGTTTTGATGTGACTGGTTAGATTACCATTCTGTCTGAATGATCTTAGACACACGTGGCATTTGTGTAGTTTATCTCCAGTGTGTTTTCTCATGTGTGTCTTCAGGCTAGCACCTTGTCGACGACGAGTTCTCACATGCATGTTATTTGTATGGCTTCTCTCCGGTATGAGTCGTCGAGCGAATTTTGAGATGGGCAAACCGCTCAAACGACTTGTTACAGAATTTGCATTTGTGTTGCTTCTCTCCAGTATTACAACTCATAAGTTCTATTCAGTAGGTCAGATAAATAAAACAACGGAGAGTTGTATGCATATGTTTCATGAAATGAATAACTATATCTTGTCGGTTTCAGACTTCTTCTTTATTGAAACTACAAAAGAAAAAAATTGTCATATTAAAGTTTACTTCAGTTCTTCCATATATTTAAATAATCAAATTAAAATATTATGCATTCGAATTTTATAGCATAATATAAATTCTTCATGTGGAATGGTCAGTACCAATCTATGACCACAAGTGCAGGACCCAATCCGACCTGTTGCTGTTGTGCAGATGTTACATGTGCAATAACTTATAAACTTTTATTTTAACTGTGACTAGCTTTGATGATGTGCCATATTTAATTCACCCAAATCTAAACTTATCAAATCATTAAAGAAGACAGAATAAAGATATATGACTTGAAAGATATCTATTTCGTAAAACCCTAATCGAAAAGATTTCGTGCTTGTGCAATCACAACAAAGTTGGACATAAGTTACAGAATGAATTCTTAGTAGGTGCTATTGCAAATTATTGCTATCGTAATTACGGTACTACCATCATCATCACCATCGTCATTGTTTTTATTATAATTCAAATGCTCAGAAACTTATTTTCTCCTAATATATGACTGAACCGTAAAAAGCACTGTTAAAATATAAATAAGAATAAATAAAATCTGAGATGAGAACTTGTAAAGCGTAATTCTAATATTGCTGAAGGTCAATACTGAAGCAAAACCTTTGTGGAACCCAAATTCCTGAGGCTAAGGAGGAATTTGACAAACAGCCTAACAATGTTTAGCCGAGATCCTAAGGCCAAACAGACAGGAGATACGTCTTCAATTGTTTCCAAACTATAGTAAAGGAAAAGAGAATGATGCCACAAAACCAGTAGTAGTGAATTACACTGACAAGGACAGTGTGCAAAAGGCACAGGAACCAAGAGTATCTTTTGGTAAGCTGCAACATAAGCTAGCTAAAATAAGATTATCTTAAATGTATCCTGGTGGGAACAAAAATAAGTGGAATGAAGAAGTCAGCAAGGCATACGGCAAACAATCTACTTCTTCAATATTCTGAAAATTCTTATCATCAGTCTCTCTGGAAACCATACAGGAGCCTAAAGTGGAAGTTTACGCTTTCACCTAGAGCTGTATATATATGCCTAGAATGACGGCTGAAATAAACTGCTACAAAAATCCAAATTTAAATTTGTGGCAGTAAAAAACAGCTATGTAAGTAAGAAGAACATAAACAAAGACGTGAAACTAAATAGTCATCGATTGGAAACTGACAGTTTTTTGGGTAAAACTGAATTCTAGCATGTTTAATTATGTCATTGAACAGAATTATGTATCCTGTATTTTAGTATATTTAATTATATCATCAATGATTTTCTTGATAACTGTCATCATTCATTCATTCATTACAGAGATTTATACAGCACCCCTTTGAGGTTACTACTCAGAAGCGCTCCCAACCTAACCACGGCTGAAAAGGACAGTCTTAAGGTTGCAACAGAATGCAACAGAACAAACCTTAGACATTCATGAGGCATATTGCTAATGGGAGCCCATTCGATACCATGGGCCCACCAACAGAGAAAACGTGATGCTCTCTAGAGGCAGTTCGCACGCAGGGAACGAGGAGTTCACCCTGTGTGGAGGAACAGAGCGCAGCGTCCCTGCACACCCAGGGAAGAGCGAGAGATCTCTGGTAAATATACAGGAGCTCCACACCAAAGCAGAAACTCAGTACACGAACCGCTGCTGGATGGGGAACCAATGCAGGACATCCTGCATATAACCGGTTACACGACCGAACTTTGGCATACGACCAATGAGGCATGCGGCCGTTCATAGGACATGCTCCAAGCACCCCAACCGTCCAGCCGGGAGGCCAGCACCTAAGAAGAATATCATGGTCTACACTATCGAAAGCAGCACTGACATCAAGCAGTGACAAAAGAGACACAGTCTGTGACCTATCGATAGCCCCATATATATATATATATATATATATATATATATATATATATATATATATATATATATATATATATATATATCTGATAGTAGGCGAACCAGACGAGTCTCAGCAGAGTGGCCCTTGCGAAAATATTATTGATAGACCGGAAGCTGATTGTTCGGTTACGCATCGATAGTCCGAAGGTTCGATAGTCCGAAGGTTCGATAGTCCGAAGGTTCGATAGTCCGAAGGTTCGATAATCCGAAGGTTCGATAGTCTGAAGGTTCGATAGTCCGAAAGTTTCATGGTAAAACATATATATAAGTACATTATATGTACATATAAGCATGTATAATGTATATATAGGTCGCTAGGTTTTGACACTTTTTGTAGAAATTGCAAAAATTGCGCATCTGACGCGTTAATAGCTTCATTATGAATTAAAATAAGCACCCATGAACACCAAGCACCATCTTTCTAAATCATGATCAATATGCCAACTGTATTTAAGTAACTAAAAGAATAATAAGCTTTTTTACAAATAAAACACTAATTTCAAGTTCTTTCTGATAGATAAACGGTTGTTGGCTTATAACTAATTTTTAAATTTTGCATGCCACCTTTTCATCACAATTCGTTTCATATGCAATTGTATTGTTCAATATTGCTCTGTATGCTGCTAATTTAGCGTGATTCGAGTACTTTTTTCGTCTGTGAAGCCAGCCTTGAATATGAAATAAGCTTACAGCACATGTTTTTTCACTTTCTGCAATAAAAGCTCGTACGTTACAAAACGGCAGCTATGGTGAAACTGGCATCAACAAGGAGTTCCTCACAATGTTGTCTGTTAGGGATGCCTGACAAACACTTTCTTGGGTCTGGACTCCCAAAAAATTGGGCAATCCTAAGGAATTTCATATTTCATTACCAGAATAGACTATAGCATTTGGTGAGGCCACGAAAGCAACAATAGTCGCTGCGTTGTTAATTCGGGAGGAGGCTAGAATCCCCGCACAGTGTGTGGATTCGGGTGTTCGCAAACTGTGGAAGTTGTAGGCTGTGAACACAAATTTGTGCTGATTCAAGGAGTTACACTTTGAGTTCGATTTAATTAACTCTTTCAGTCATCATCTCCGCTATTTCTCGAAGCGTGTCACTGAAGACATCGAGGCTGCTCTGGTAATACAATCTTTTTTATCCACCTAAACCGCTATCCATGTAGCGTCTGGACAGGAAATCCTTCGACCACCAGACTCCACTGGAAGAGTATGTCACAAGGAGATCTTTAAAACTGCTTGATCTTTTTCCCATCCAGGGTCAAGAACAACCCACAGCCTTCCTATCAAAGTCCTTTACTCCCTGACCACTGGACCCTACTTCCCAGTCGATGAAGGCAAATGTCAAACTGTTGATGGTCGTCAATGACTGCGCAGAACGTGGAGTGGCTCTGATCCATTCTTACAATGATATACTAAGGATGAGTCATAGAAACAATACTTGCTGCAACTTGTCTCCAGTCATCGGACAAAATTTTCTGTTCCAACAAAGGCAAAATGAAATAATAGTAGGTTGCTGGCTTTCCAGCACTTCAATGACGGGATTTATGCAGACTGGATTAGACCTACTTCTTTAATTATCCAAAATTATATTTTATTACAAACGTAATGCAGCCTGACTAAGCAGTAACACTGCAGTATATATTTCTAAATTGGGCTGTTTATTTTTCAAAATAATAACTGACTTGAAAATAATTTATAACCGATTTGAAAAAAATCAAAATTATACATGTTTTTTGACAAGTTCTTAATAATATGATTGTGGCAAAAAGTCGAAAAACATAACGACCTCTAAACATAATCAAATCTTTCCAAAATTCTGCATACAGACTCATGTTTTCATGTGTAACAAGGGCAGCCTTGTGGAGCAATGAATTTCCAACTTTTAATTTTTTGGACCGGGCTATTACACACCTATACATAAATATATACACATATACATATATATGTACAAATACATATACATATATTTATTTATATATATATATATTACATATACAATGTTTGGGAACGTTTTTAATGAGCCACCCGGTATATACGCATACATCTATATATGTATATATACATATGAACACACACATATATATATCATATGTATACTTATATCCATATATGTATATATACATACATGACACATGTACATATTATATATATATATAAATACATATATATACAAATATATATCCATATACAAACATATATATATACATATACATACTTATATATACATATAATGAACATATATGTTTTACCACGAAACTTTCGGACTATCGAACCTTCGGACTATATATCGAACCTTCGGACAAGGAATTTATCAACGTAAAATACGGGATTACCCATAAACATATATTTGTACATAGCCTATGTGTTTTACCATGAAATCTTCGGACTATCGAACCTTCGGACTATCGAACCTTCGGATTATCGAACCTTCGGACTATCGAACCTTCGGACTATCGACCTGTTCCCGATTGTTCCTTTCTAAATAAACAGTTACTTGAAAAGCAACAATCTTTTGATTCTTTTCGATAGTTTTGGAGAGGAAACAAATGTTGGCAACTGGCCTGAAGTTTCTTGAGTCAGTCAGTCAATCCAATTTCTATTTACACAAGTATTATTTTCATCAATCCAACTTCTAGTTTCACAAGAAACTATATTCATCAATACAACTACCATTTTAACGCAAAAAGTCCTGGTAAAAAATTCTTTTCATCAATCCACCTTCCATTTACCCAAAGAATTCATTTAATCAATTCAATTTCTATTTACACAATGAGTTCTTTTAATCTCACTTCCATTTACACAGAGAATCATTTTTATAGACCCAACTTCTATTAATACAGTTAGATCACAGACATAATAAAACACGCTAAAAAAAACTATAGATTCAATGTAATTATAAAATACGCTAAAATGCAGGTTTACCGTTTTTTGCCAATATAATATGAAGAATTATCGACAGAATAATTTTGGAATTGTGGAGAACATAGAGGCGCCCCTGCCAGCCTGACACCTGTAACCAAATTTAAGGTATACATTAGAAACTAGCAAACAAAAATAAATAGTTTTTCTTTGGCATGTTAGATCGATTATCAACTACCCGAATATGTATGTGAAACCGGTAATCCCGTAGCTTAGCTTGGTAAATGATTTGATATGGTCAATTTAAAATGGGAGCTAGATTGATGAACAAAATTATTTTCCTAAATGGAAGTGGGATTGATCAAACCATTTCTGTGTTTAAACAGAAGCTGGATAGATCAATCTAATTTTTCCAGTAAATAAAAGCTGGATTGATTAAACTAATTCTTTGCTTAGATAGAAGTTGGATTGATGAGAAGTAATTTTTAACTGAGATGGAAGCTGGAATGATGGTAGTTATCACGGACATAGGTAGACTGTTTACTTATCAACGTCAAGTACGGCACTGAAGACATTAAAATAAGTTACCAACCTAAACTACGGAATTACCTAAGAAACCAACGTGACCTAGACTGAAAATTTCGCATTAAAAGGGGAAGTGCTCAAACAATTACTGCACATGTAGCTTTGCTTTAAAACAAACAGCGAAAAAACAAAATAACAAAGTGAAGAAGTTGGGAGGGGCTAAAATAAGAAAATTCTTACCGTTTCCGCGTAAGTGTTAGTTCCAGGTCAAAGTTTTACTTTAAACTGATCAAAATGGCGAATAATTAAAAACTTCAATGATGAAATGAGAAATTTGCTTTTATTAACAAGTGGGAATGTTACTTCTGCCATCTACCGATTAAAATTAATAGGACGCTGTTGTTACTGATGATGATTCAATATGATTCTAAAGAACACGATGATAAACAGTGCACAGGTAGGGAGACAAGCAGGCAGGCAGACATACTGTGAGGGAAGATTATCAATTGGCCTTCGTATGTCGAGGTTAAGACAAAGGAAGCGGCCATAACTTCATTTCTTTCTATGAAGCACGGCTATATGGATTATGATTATCGTATGTATGTATGTATGTATATGTAAGCTAAGCATGTATGTATATATGTATGTATGTTAGTATGTATGTATGTAAGTTAATATGTATGTATGTATGTATGTATGTTAGTATGTATGTATCTATGTATGTATGTTAGTATGTATGTATGTATGTTAGTATGTATGTCAATATGTATGTACGTATGTATGTATGTTGGTATGTATGTATGTTAGTATGTATGTATGTATGTTAATATGTATGTATGTATGTTAATATGTATGTATGTTAGTATGTATGTATGTATGTATGTTAGTATGTATGTATGTTAGTATGTATGTTAGTATGTATGTATGTATATGTATGTATGTATGTATATACGTATGTACAGGGTGGGCCAGCATAAATGAACCAACTTTGCATGCATCTAACTCCGCCAAGTTTTGTAAGTTATTTATACTTGATACATGAAATTAAAGATATTTCAATCTAGTATTAGCCTTGAAAAAGTCGAACTGGTACTAGTTTAAATTTTAAGGAAATGTTTGGAAGAGCGCTAGCTACCACATGTATGAATGACCGCTAATCTGCTATGCTTCAACCCTTCGAAAACAGAATTCCTCATTATTGGCCTCCGCGAACAATTAAACAAACTAGCCTATCCTCCCGACCTTTGTCCAACCGATCTCACTTCTCCCGCACCTTACTCTTCTCCTGTCGCAATCTTGGAATCATCATGGATAAGAACCTCAGCTTCTCCGACCACATCAGCCAGCTATCTCGCACCTGCTATATTATGCAGTTTATGCACATCCGTGACTTTCGCCGATTGCGCCCAATACTTGACTACAAGACTGCCTGCACAGTAGCCGCCTCAATTGTCCAACTTCTCAGGGACTTCCAAACTCGACTACTGCAATTCCGTTTTTTACAACATTGACTCTTCTCAAATCAAACCCCTGCAAACAATCCAGAACGCTCTCGCCCGCGCAGTCACCAAAACTCCCAAACACCACCACATAACCCCTGTTCTGAAATCACTTCACTTGCTTTTTAAGTCCCTCAGCGCATCCATTACAAAATAGTATCTCTTACCTACAATGCCCTTCAAACGTCTAAAACCTCTTACATTCGCCAGCTATTAACCATCCAACCGCCTGGGTCTACTCGCTCATCATCATACCTATCTCTATCCCGGCCTCCAGTCTCATCCTCTCTGAAATTCTGCAACCGCTCCTTAGTCTATGCTGCACCAGCTCTTTGGAACAGACTCCCCAAAAAACCTCCGCCAGTTTGATCATCATCCTATCTCGCCTCTTAACTCAAACTCTCCTCCGCTTGCACTCTCCTCTCCTGCCTTCCACTCACGACTGAAAACCGCACTCTTCAGGATAATCCTATCCTGATTCAACTCCTGCGCCACCACACGACCATCATCACCGATTGCTACGGTAGCACCATGCCGTCTCCTCGGCTTGACCTCCCCGGAATTTGACCTGGCACCGAAACGAACAGAAGCGTTTCGCTATTGAGGACTTGATTTGATATAGCACCGGTGAATAAGCTAGTCTCCCTGACGTGGCTTTTGTGGGCGCTGAGAAATTTTCGAAGATTTATATTACATTACATTACTCCACTATCAATAAAATTCGCTGACATGAACATTTACCAAAAATGTCAGTGTTTTAAGTAAATATACTCCATTTACAGAAATATAGAAATGCGCAACTTACGACATGCAACTTATTTATTTAGAAGCTAAGAACAGAATTAAATATACCATAAAAAACTACCAAAAACAACAAACCACAAAAAATTCAGGATATAATATGAAAATCTTGATCACACATAAATTTATCTTTCGTAATGATCAACACTTGATCGACGTAGAATACGCTAATTAATTTATTATTTAATGCATCGTGAATGCAAAAACACTACACTAAGTATCAGTAGTCTAACATAGTCTCATAAAATGACGTACACATAACCGATGTTTAAATGTCTAGAATACAGCAGGAGTATTACTGCAGCTAAATTGAATATCTAACAACGAATTTGTCAAGCAGTGGAACTTAGAATGAAAGACGGAGTCCTTAGTAACTATAGCATAAAATTTCTAGTCTTACAATTATGCAATATTTGACCGTCCTGATCAGTTCAATAAATGATGTATGTTTACTACCATGTTTAATATGTATGTTTTTACCATATCTGTACATCAAAATGCATATAGCAATTGGTCAATAAAAGAATTTTCTTATCTAATCTTTATTTTATCTTAAGATAACACCTTAGATAAGTGGAGTCTAAAAGGAGGAATATCTGGATACTCTATATCAGCATGCCTACCTTCTACAAGTTTTCTTAAATGAAAGTGGTATACAGTAACTATGTATCCCAGCACTTATACACTATTCTTTTCTTTATCTCAAATTACAATTGTTTTCATCTGTCACTAACTAGAATCATAATTCAGCACAGGTCAGCAAATAAGTCGTCACGTGGAGAAAATATATGAATTGAACAATGCTTAAGAAATTCGTTCTCTCTTTCAAATAATTCATCACATATACCACATCCAAACGATTTTGACAAAGACGCTTTTGAATCTACAGGATACGTGAATTTTCTAATACACAGATATTCGCCATCTCTAAATTTCGGTGTATGACCTGCAATTCCACTCGAATCTGGATACACGTTTTTTGAGAGGCGTTCATTTGGTTTATCAATAATGTCTCCACTACTAAATGCGATGAAGTGATCAGATAGGCTAGCAAGTACTTCACTTTCCGGTTTAAGATCCTCGGGCTGTGTTCTTGCATGGAATTTAAACTGCTTTGCTGAAGAACTTCCCTTGGTATGCTTCTCAGTTGCACAGGTTCTTCCGTGTGTCTTTAGATGTCCAGTTTGTCTGAATCTTTTATCACAAAACCCACATATGTATGGTTTTTCTCCTGTATGGGTTCTCATATGATTCTTTAGACCAATGGTTACTGCAAAAGCTTTCTGACATAACTGACAGCTGTATGGTTTTACACCAGTATGGGTTCTCATATGAATCTTTAGAGCACCAACTCTGGGAAAGGCTTTCTGACATAAGTGGCATCTGTATAGTTTTTCACCAGTATGGGTTATCATGTGCCTTTTCAGATGATCACGATCACGAAATGATTTCTGGCATAACTGGCAGCTGTATGGTTTTTCGCCAGTATGGGTTCTCATATGGAGTTTAAGATGACTATTGTCAGAAAATGATTTCTGACATAACTGGCACATGTACGGTTTTTCACGAGTATGAGCTCCCATATGAGTTTTCAGATGACTATGATCACGAAATGATTTCTGGCATAACTGGCAGCTGTATGGTTTTTCGCCAGTATGGGATCTCATGTGCATTTTCAGACAACTATTGTCAGAAAATGATTTCTGACATAACTGGCAACTATAAGGCTTTTCGCCAGTATGGGTTCTCATGTGCCTTTTCAGATTTACATCTTTGGCAAATGATTTCTGACATAACTGGCACCTATAAGGTTTTTCGCCAGTATGGGTTCTCATGTGCATTTTCATATGATCATGATTAGCAAATGATTTCTGACATAGCTGGCAATTGTACGGCTTTTCACCAGTATGGGTTCTCATGTGGGTTTTCAGATTATGGTGATTAGCAAATAATTTCTGACATAACTGGCATCGATATGGTCTTTCACCAGTATGGGTTCTCGTGTGCTTTTTCAGACAACTATTGTCAGAAAATGATTTCTGACATAACTGGCAACTATAAGGCTTTTCGCCAGTATGGGTTCTCGTGTGCCTTTTCAGATGTGCACCTTTGGCAAATGATTTCTGACATAACTGGCATCTATAAGGTTTTTCGCCAGTTTGGGTTCTCATGTGGGTTTTCCGATGACCATGATTAGCAAATGATTTCTGACATAGCTGGAACATGTATTGCTTTTCCCTTGTATGTGTTGTCATATTCGCCATCATGCTATTCGCTTAACTAATAATTTCACTGTTTTGCTTCAGTATGCGTTCTTTGATGAGCTGCCAGGTGATCACCTTGAGTAAAAGGTTTCTGAAATAAATGACAGCTGTGTTTCTTTTGTAAATGTTTTCTCCAATCACCAGGTCCTACACAAAGTTGGAATTCTTAAGCACGAGTTTTTGTTTGCACTTAAAAAAACATGTTGCTGCAATTGTTGTTGTCAGTTTTTCCAGCACCAGCAGTGTCCAGTTTCTCACTTTACGACGACTTCAGTTTGCGTTTCAGGTGACTACAATGTTAATTTTCGAGTGAAGTAAGAATTAGACCTAAGATGAATATCTCTTGGTATATTCATCTTAGATTAGACACATGGAAAAAACTTTATGACGAAAAACCTGAGGCTATCCAACCTCTCTGTAAAAGTACACCTCCTGAAATGGATGAATTAGTATCGCAAAAGTTGTACACAAACAAAACGGTTCCTCCACAACTCGTATACCGACATTTCGTCTAACGACATGTGTATCTGTCTAATCAACACTTTCTTATAGTTTCGCTAAAACGTGCTATATATTCTCAGGAATCCAGCTTACAATTACTGACAAGATTATTTTCATCAATCCAGCTTCTATTGAATGGAAAACTATTTTCATCTATGCATCCAGGTTGATTTACAGCCTATATATATATATATGGGGAAAATTATTTAGATCAATCCAGCTTCTATTTCAACACAGGAATGTTTTCATCAATCCCACTTCCATTTCGGGAAACAGTTTTTTCCATCAATCCAGCTTCCATTTTAAAGTGGCAATATCAAAGAACTTTGTAGACGAAATGTCTGTAGACGAAGTGTCGTAGACGAAATGTCGTTCGACGAGTTGTCGTGACACCAAACAAAACACTGTAATGTTCTTTGTGAAGATTAATGAGATGCAGAGCTTGTCATGCAACCGAATTTTGAAGCTCTAACAAAATTTTGCACGTTATCTTCACGTACTTGCTAAAAAATAATAATATAGGCATACGTTGAGAAACGAGGAGGCAACTGCCTCCTATTGCTTTTTTATACACTGGAACTTCCATTGACCAATAACCCCAATGACAAAGGTGTGTGTGAAGTTGCCTCCTCTTGAATTTAAGTCTCGTAACGTGCTAAAATTTTTACCGATTACCTTACTTTTATTTTGTTGACCAACGAGTTATGAAGAACAAGTTTTAAAGAATGTTGCATGACAAGGAACTGCGTCTGACTTAGGGTTGCCACCTTTTGGAACTACGAAGTCGGGACGCTATTTTTTTCGTAAATTCACATGCGCCTGGGAGCAAACATTTTTCGAACTCCGAGAAAAATCTTCTGATGACTTTTTTTTTGCTTTTTCGTCTATTTAGTGTCAGAATTCCTCTCCTTATTGTGTCAGAAACCCCAATTTTGCGCCCCCCCATGTGTCTCTTTCTCTAAATGTCTCTATTTTTCTGTAAAAAACACAGAAAATTTGTCTATTTTCTTATGAAAAAAGTGCCAAAAACCCTCATTTTCGCATGTACAGTCAAAAACCTAAAAGTCGGGACATTTGGCTGTCCCGACTAGGTCAAGTCGGGACTCGGGACATTTACCTCGAAATCGGGACTGTCCCGACAAAGTCGGGACGGGTGGCAACCCTAGTCTGACTACATAGCATGGTCCAATGTTCGTCGGAATGACTTTACAGCTAGCATTTTCGCCAACCCAAGGTGAGTACAGCAAATACTTTCGGACCAATCAGGGTAATTTATCGTGTTTTGCTTTCTTAATAATTTTATATACATGGCATTTGAATACCAATGTCCAGGATTGCTGTCATCAATCCAACTTTAACTTACTCTAAAAGTTTTTTCATCAATCCAGCTTCTATTAAAGCAAGAATGATTTCCTCATCAATCTATCTTCTATTTATGCAAGAATGTTTTCATGAACCCAACTTCGACTGAAGCAAGAGTTATTGTCATCGATCCAACTTCTATTTAAAATTACCCTGTATAAGATAATTTAGAACGCAAAAGCGATAAATTACCCTGATTAGTCTTATATTTTTTGCTGTACTCACCTTGGATCGGCGAAAATGCCGTTAGCAATTGGTTTGGTTAAAGTGAACATCGGCTCGGTCGCCAATATGACTTATGTAAACAATATGGTCGCCCCAGATTTCGAATGAAATAGAGCGCTCTACCTTCCTACAGCAGCTCATGCAATATATGTATATATAGTAAAACTAGAAGTTGGATAAGCGATTAAAATATTTATAGTAGAAGTAGAAGTTGGCTGAGGGATGACGGGATGAAAATATGTAGAAGTAGAAGTTGGATGAGCGATGAAAACATGTCTAAAATATGTGTTAAATAATTAAAATTACGACACTGTACGTATTGGGATACGGGAAAATGCAAGCTCTATTGATGAAAAAAATTGTTTCCGCAAGTAGAAGTTGGCTTGATGAGAGGTATTGGACACTCACCAGCTTGCTTACTTGCTTTCGCGGAAATATTAGGCTGTTTGCACATAGGTAGAGCGCTCTATTCTTTCCGGCCATATTGTTTACCTGGGTCATAATTATTAGTGACCGAGCCGATGTTCACTTTAACCATCGGTTTATTAAAGGATATTCTTACTTACTTAGGTAAAGTCGTAGTTTACGTTGCTAAATTATTTGATATTGTCACTTTAACATGGAAGCTGGATTGATGAAAAAATTGTTTCCCTAAATGGAAGTGGGATTGATGAAAACATTCCTGTGTTCAAAATTGAAGTTGTATGGATGAAATTCAGTTTTCGATTCAATAGAAGCTGGATTGATGAAAATAATTGTTTCCGTAATTAGAAGCTGGATCCACGAGAATATATCTTTGCTTAAATAAAAGTTCCATTGATGAAAAATATTTCTTTCGTCAAATAGAAGTTGGATTGATAAAAGTAATTTTTCCCAATTATATAGAAGTTGGATTGATGAAAATATTTCTCGATGAAATGGAACCTGGATTGATGATAGTTAACATGCACATAGGTAGACTGCTTACTTACCAACGTCAAGTACGGCATTGAAGATATTAGAATAATTTAGCAACGTAAACTACGACTTTACCCTTACTTACTTAAAATGCAACGAGTTAGAAAGAACAAGTTATAAAGAACTGTGCATGATAAGGAACTGCGTCTGTCTGACAACATAGCGTGGTCGGCATGACTGTCCAGGCATCGCCTGCGGGGAATAAAACATTAAGCTCAAATCATAGGCCCAATAGTAGCCACTCTCTCATTAACTTACCAGTCGTAAATGTGTTTGTTGACCATATTAGATGCACAGAATCTAACTAGGTTTGGCATTAAAGTCGAATTTTCTCAAAATCTGGTCCATATACCGTCATCATAACAAAATGGCGAACCATTAAAACCTTTGACGACTATGACCAGTATGCTGGAATGAATAAAAGTATATCCTGTCGTCTAGCGAATATTTTGAACGTGCTACATCAACACATAGAATTATGCAATTTAAAATTGCAATTCTTGATAATACTAGTAAGAAATAAGTGAACAGACTATAGGAGAGCTGGCTCATTATACTGTTTCAACGTGATAGGCAATACGGTGTCACGACAATTCGTCTACCAACATTTCGTCTACGACACTTCGTCTCCAGACATTTCGTCTACCGACGTTTCGTCTACAGAGTTATTTTATATTGTCACTTTGAAATGGAAGCTGGATTGATGAAAAAACCGTCTCCCTAAATGGAAGTGGGATTGATAAAAAAATTCCTGTGTTGAAATAGAAGCTGCATTGATTGAAATAATTTTTCCAGTAAATAGAAGCTGGAAATCAACATGGATGCATGGATGAAAATAAGTTTCCGTTCAATAGAAGCTGGATTGATGAAAATAATCTATTCAGTAATTATAAGCTGGATTTCTGAGAATATTTAGCACGTTTTAGCGAAACTATAAGAAAACATCTTCTGTTGATTACCGATTATCTGCGGTCTTGGGAAAACCGGGCATGTACTCCGTGGGCTGCTCTCTCCCGCCACCCCCCCCCACACCAAAAGCCGCTTCCCTACTCCCTGCGCCCGAGATTACATGACCGTTTTATTCCACAAGCGGACAATCTCACACGCAGATCGTTTATAATAAGAATGTCAATATACTCACTTACAGCTACCTAAAATGTTAAAATCACATTCCATATGAAAACAATTATGCTTAGATAAGTAGGGAGTGGTAACCACCCCGTCCTTGGTAGCCCAAGGGTTAATAATTTGATGTAAGCCTAATAATCTGTGTTGATGTTCAAGTTCAATATATTCGCTAGATGGCAGGATATACTTCCATGCCTTCCAGCTTACTGGTCATAGTCGTGAGAGGCTTTAATGGTGCGCCATTTTGTGCTGATGACAGTATGGACCAGATTATCGAGAAATTCGACTTTAATGCGAAACTTGGTTAGATTCTATAACTCTGTGCATAATATATGGTGAACAAACACATGTAATTTACGACTTCTAAGTTGATGAGAGAGTCGCTACTATCGCGCTTCGGCATGAAACTCGGATTCAGTGTCCGCGCTGTAGTCGGGAGGGTAAAGTCGTAGTTTACGTTGCCAAATTATTCTAATGTCTTCAATGCCGTACTTAACGCTGGTAAGTAAGCAGTCTACCTATGTGCATGTTAATTATCATCAATCCAGCTTCCATTTCATCAAGACATTTTTTCATCAATCCAACTTCCATGTCATTGGAAAAATTTGCTTTTATAATCCAACTTCTATTTGACGAAAGAAATATTTTTCATCAATGGAACTTTTATTTAAGCAAAGATATATTCTCATGGATCCAGATTCTAATTACGGAAACAATTATTTTCATCAATCCAGCTTCTATTGAATCGAAAACTTTATTTCATCCATCCAGCTTCTATTTACAGTAAAAATTATTTCGATCAATTCAACTTCAATTTTGAACACAGGAATGTTTTCATCAATCCCACTTCCACTTAGGGAAACAATTTCTTTCATCAATCCAGCTTCCATTTCAAAGTGACAATATTAAATAATTTAGCAACGTAAACTACGACTGTCCGGAGCGCCTTTGAGTAGAA
This sequence comes from Aporrectodea caliginosa, assembly GCA_020284085.1. Lineage (NCBI taxonomy): Eukaryota > Metazoa > Annelida > Clitellata > Crassiclitellata > Lumbricidae > Aporrectodea > Aporrectodea caliginosa. The sequence continues at coordinate 2,947,191 of JACEVL010000263.1, read as the reverse complement.
ATCTTGAAGGGGCGCTGTAACAAGTGCTCATACATATCGGGCATATGATTTGAGCTTAATGTTTTATTCCCCGCAGGCCATGGCTGGAAAGTCATTCCGTCGAACATTAGACCACACTATGTTGTCAGACTTGGACCCTTATCATTCACCGTTCGGTTATGCACCGTTCTTTATAACTTGTTCTTTATAACTCGTTGGTCAACAAAATAAGTAAGGTAACTGGTTAAAGTGTATTTTTGCACGTTACGAGACTTAAATTCAAGAGGAGGCAACTTCTCAGACTTCCTGGTCATTGGGGTCATTGGTCAATAGAAGTACCAGTGTATGAAAGAGCAAGATGTAGCAACTGCCTCCTTGTGCCTCAATGCAGCTATGCCTATGCAAGTGGCAATGAGTCAGAAGGACGGACGATGGTGCTTACATAAGTAATTGCGTTTATTACCCGTCAACATAAACCGAACATTTAAGACTTTTGTCTTTTTTATGACTGAAGTACTTGGTGCACATTTTAGTTGAGAGTTTTAAATAAACTAGTGTCTTCTATAAAATAATCTGGTAGACAGCTAACAAATTTACCTGATTTTAGCTATGCTACTTTTGGAAACTATTGCAAAGATATGAAGTGGTGTGACATAGAATTTGGCATTATTTTAGTTGACTTTACATGGAATGGTGTACTTAAAAGCCTCAGAGTCCAGAAAATCTGTTTAGAGACAGAGCTGTAACACCAAGGGTTTAACCAAGAAAAATTCTAAGCTAAAAATTTGTTAAAGAATTCCTGGAAATGTGTCTATCCACTGTTGCTAAGTACTTAAATCTATGTCATTATTCTGTAATGAGCAGCAACTTAATTATGTTCTATATTTTGATACATGTTAAAAATTTAGGTTTTACTGTTATTTTTAGGAAGTGTGTGAAACTAACGAGCAACATTCTGTTAGAGCTTCAAAATTCAGTTACAAGACAAGCTCTACATCTCATTATTCTTCACAAAGAACATCTCAGTGCTTTGTCTGTGTATAACGTTTGCGATAGTCTACTACTTCATCCATTTCAGGTGTACTATTATTCAAAGGTTGGATAGCCTCAGGTTTTTCGTCATAAAGTTTTTTCTATGTGACCAATTTGTACTTTACTCTAAATATAACTTATTGTAGTCATCTGAAACGCAAACTGAAGTCGTCGTAAACTGGACACTGCTGGTGCTGGAAAAGCTATGACAACAACAATTGCAGCAACATTTTACACAGGAAGTTTCTTTAAAGTGCATAACAAAACTCATGCTTAGGAAAAGTTATACAGATTAAAACTTTCTGTAGTATCTGGTGATTGGGGAAATCATTTACAAAAGAAACACATATCTCAGTTATTTCAGAAACCGTTTGCTCAAGGTGATCACCTGGCAGCTCATCAAAGAACATTATTATACTGAAGAAGAACATTGAAATGATCAGATAAGTTAATGGCCTAATGGCGAATATGACAACACATACAAGGGAAAAGCAATACACATGCCATATATGTCGGAAGTCATTTCATCATGGTAGTATTCTGAAAAAGCACATGAGAACTCATACCGGAGAGAAACCATACATGTGCCACTTATGTCAGAAAGCATTTGCTCAAGGTGGTAACCTAAAAGCACACATGAGAACCCATACTGGAGAGAAACCATATACATGTCAGTTTTGTAAGAAATCATTTCCTCAAGCAGGTTACTTGGGGGTGCATATGAGAACCCATACTGGCGAAAAACCATACAGGTGCAAGATATGTCAGAAATCATTTACTTTTGGTAATCAGCTGAAAATTCACATGATAACTCATACCGGAGAAAAACAATACATGTGCCAGTTATGTCAGAAAACGTTTGCTCAAGGTGGTCAGCTGAAATGCCACATGAGAACCCATACTGGCGAAAAACCTTATGGGTGCCAGCTATGTCAGAAATCATTTCCTTATATTTGGACTCTGAAAACGCACATTAGAACCCACACTGGAGAGAAACCATACAGGTGCCAGCTATGTCAGAAATCATTTGTGAATAAAAGTCATCTAAAAACCCACATGAGAATCCATACTGACGAAAAACCTTACAGGTGCGAGTTATGTCAGAAATCATTTGCCACAGGCGAAAATCTGAAAAGGCACATTAGAACCCATACTGGCGAAAAACTATACATGTGCCATTTATGTCACAAATCATTTTGTGATCATAGTCATCTGAAAAGGCACGTGGGAACCCATACTCGTGACAAGCCATACAGATGTCAGTTATGTCAGAAATCATATTTTAAAGATAGTTGTCTGAAAACGCACATGAGAGCTCATACTGGAGAAAAACCATACACATGTGAGGTTTGTAATAAAGGATTCACACAAGTTGGAAGTCTCACGAAACACAGAAAAACTCAACACATGAGACATAATCTATACAGGTGTCAGCTATGTCAGAAACAATTTGCTGATCATAGTTATCTGAAAAGTCACATGAGAATCCATACTGGAGAAACACCTTATATTTGCCAGCTATGTCAGAAATTATTTACTGTTCATAGTCATCTGAAAATGCACATGAGAACCCATAATGGTGAAAAACCGTACAGATGCCAGTTATGTCAGAAACAATTTACAGCAGACAGTAGTCTAAAAATTCACATGAGAACTCATACGGGAGAAAAACCATACGTGTGCCAGTTATGTAAGAAACCATTTGCTGATCATAGTTCAATGAAAACGCACATGAAAACCCATACTGGTGAAAAACCACACAGATGCCAATTATGTCAGAAAGCTTTTGCAGGAACCATTGATCTCAAGAATCATATGAGAATTCATACAGGAGAAAAACCATACATATGCATAGTTTGTAATAAGGGATTCACAACGTTTGGACTAAAGAAACACAGAAGGAATCTGCAAATGAGAAGCAACACAGGCACAATGAACCTTATACCAAGAGCAGTTCTTCAGTGAAGCAGTTTAAACTCCATACAAGAACCCAGCCAGAGGATCTTAAACTGGAAAGTGAAGTCCTTGCTAACCTATCTGATCATTTCATCACATTTAGTAGCACTGGAGTCGTTTTTGATAAACCAAATGAACGCTTCTCAAGAAACGTATATCCAGATTCTAGTGGAATTGCAGGTCATACACCGAAATTTAAAGATGTTGAATGTCTGAGTATTAGAAAATTCAAATCTTTTGTAGATTCAAAAGCGTCTTTGTCAAAATCCTTTGGATGTGGTATCTGTGATGAATTACTTGAAAAAGAGAACGAATTTCTTGAGCATTGTTCGAGCCATAGATTTTCTCCACCTGACGACTTATTTGCTGACCTGTGCTGAATTATGATTCCACATAATTACAGATGAAGACAATTTTAATGTGAGATAAAGAAAGGATAGTATAGAAGTTCTGGGATACAGACATACATTTATTGTGTAACCTACTTTATACCACTTTCATTTAAGAATACTTATAGAAAGTAGGCATTCTGATAATTATAGAGTATCCTGATGTTCCTTATTTTCGACTCCACATATCTAAGGTGTTTTCTTAAGATAAGAAAATGATGAGATAAGAAATTCTTTAATTGACCAATTGCTATCTATTGAACTGATCAGGACAGTCAAATATTGCATAAGTGTAAGACTGTAGAATTGTTGCAGGTCATCAAAATGAAATTGTATGCTACAGTTAGGCCTACTAAATATACCCCGCAGTCGATCGAGTCGAGTGTATACGATCGACTTGGCTCGGCTGACGATCGACTTCGCCGACCTTTCGACGACTCGATCGACTTAGCTCGGATGACAATCTACTCGATCGACTTCGTCGACTTGGACTTTAGTCTCTTAGCCAAAATTGCTGACGACTGTTGCATTCTTATAATCCTGCAGTATCTAAATTATTCATGTATTTCAATTGCACGTTCTTCATAAAATTGTCAATGGTTATAACAGTTCTATTAACAACTGTAGTTGCAGTTGTAACTTCTATAGCTCTGGTGTCTAATGTAGACTACAAAGCATCAAAGCATAATACCTGAACTGGTATTTAACAGTTCAGGTATTATAATGACATCGTGTCTGCCTGTGGTTGACTTGTAAGGATTAAGCCTCTCTAAATCTGTCGACTTGATTAGCTAGGCAGCTAGGCTTCAATGGAATCTCCTACGGTACGGTACATAAATTAGTACCAGCTCAACAAATAACACGGCAGTAGAGGGCGCGTAATATCTATCTATCTATTCTAGTTAAACTGTGAAAGAGAGTAAGCTTATCTGTATAACTTCTACTAATAAGAAAGAGCCAAGAGGTTCATTATTCGCACTTTTTTTGCAGTGAACTTCATATTAGGTTCATACGGTAGTTGTGTGTTTACACATAATTACGTCATTATATCATAAGGTCTGTCATTTTGTGAAGAAATAATAAGTAAATATTTCAGAGTCGAGTCGAGGAAACAATAGAGTTGCCACCTCCTAAGGATACGAATCCGGGAGATTCAAGGAATTTGTTTAACATTTGCAATTGTGGTGGTGTTTAACGCATAGGAGATCATATCGAAATACGGGAGACTCCCGCCCAATCCGGGAGAGGTGGCAACCCTAGGAAACAACGATCGACTCGACTTGGCCGGGTTTACGATCGACTCGATCTTCTGCGGGGTATAATATTTCATATCGTAGTGGATCCATTCATGCCCCGGGCGTTAGCGGAACCCCAGTACTACATTCACGCCCGACGCGTTATTGGCTAAAGCTAAAGGGACAACCCTTCTGACTAGACGAAGCGCTCGTGAATAAGCTGGTGCCCTGCGCTTGGCTTTTGAGTGGCGCTTTAGAAATTTGGAGATTACGATTACGAAGCCTGTCACGTGAACTTGTTGTCTTCCCTTGGAATTTCGAAATGGCGGACATCTAGAGGGTCGGTTAGGATCAGGTTAGGATTCGCGGGGTCGTTTAGGGTAAGATTAGGCGTCGTGAGGGTCGGTTATGGTCAGGGTTAGGGTTAGTGTCGTCATTAGAAATCACGGTGAACAACCTTCCACCGCAATCGGGAATGTTTGTCGGTTTCTTTGGTTTCAGGTACGAGAAATCACGTGACATGCATTGACCAATTGCGAGGCGGGCGTGATTCTAGTCCCAGGCATTAGTTGAGGCATTATGTCGGGCAGCAGACGAGCATTGCCCTAGGACTTCTGCTTCTTACTATAAGCATTACTGGGATGATCATCTCACTGATCTCAAGCACAAGTCAATAGCAGCCCATGATATGTGGAAGGCAGTTGGTAGGCCCAGCCAAGGACCAATTTATGAAGCCAAAAGATGTGCAAAAACTGAATATAAGCATGCCAGGAGGAGCAAACAGGCAGCAGAGGATCAGCTTATTTCTAATGATTTGCATGATTATCTCCTGTCAAAAGATACCACGGCCTTCTGGAAAACATGGGAGCACAAGTTCAAAAGTAAACGCAAACTTTCTGTGTCAGTGGATGGCTTTACTGAACCCAGTAAAATTGCCAATGCTTTTGCCATCAATTTTAAAAAGGCGTGCACACCCAATAATGATAACAAAAACCAGGAACTCAGAAATAAATTTCTTGCTCGGTTCAGCCAGTACAATTCAGCTTGTGATAACAGCACAGTATCTGTAGAGGTGGTTGACCAGTGTATCCGCAAAATGAAGCGTGGTAAGGCACCTGGCCTAGATCGGATAGAGGCAGAGCATCTAGTACATGCTCATCCCAGACTATGTGTGCTTCTATCTCTTTTATTCAACCAGATGCTTACCCATGGCAATGTACCTACTAAGTTTGGCTTGGGCATCATAATACCTGTCGAAAAAGGGGCCACCCTAGACAATAGTAAGAGTGACAATTTTTGAGGCATCACATTAAGTTCTAATCTTTCTAAACTCTTTGAAATGTGTCTGCTGGAACTGTATGGTACCTACTTGCTGACTTCAGACCTGCAGTTTGGGTTCAAGAAGGGGTTGGGCTGTTCTCATGCATTGCTTGCTGTCAGATCAGTAGTTGACTACTTTACTAAGTATGGCTCTAGTGTAAACCTGTGTGCATTAGACATGTCGAAAGCATTTGATAAAGTAAATCACTATGCATTATTTAGCAAGTTAATGGATAGAGCAGTCCCCCGCGAGCTTTTATGCATCCTTATAAGTTGGTATAGCATGAGTGCAGCTTATGTCAGATGGGACAACATGATGTCTGACATGATCAGTCTAGGTTGTGGAGTCAGGCAGGGTGGTGTCCTCTCACCAATACTTTTTGCGGTATACGTCAATGACATTATAGAGAAATTGAGTCGGTCCAACCATGGATGTCGGATTGGGGAACTGTTCTTGGGGTGCATAATGTACGCTGACGACCTCATTTTAATGTCTGCATCACTCTGTGACCTACAAGCAATGGTTGCAATTTGTGTTGAAGAAATGGAGAACATTGACATGAAGTTGAATGTAAATAAATCTCAGGTGATGAGGGTTGGCCCCTCTTTTTGTACTTCATGTAAAATGATTAGCCTAAATGATGTTCAAATTAACTATGTTGAAAAGCTTAAATACTTGGGTTGTTTCCTTGTCTCTGCCAAGTCATTTAAAGTAAGTCTGCATGAAATGAGAGTAAAGTTTTATAAATCGTTCAATGCACTGTATAGTAAATGTTGCAAATTCAGTGAGCCAGTACTACTGCATCTTGTTAGTGCTCACTGCAAACCATTCTTGCTTTACGGAATGGAAGTGGTGAGCCTCAGTAACACTGAACTGAACTCACTGAATTACACCTACAGCAATGCCATCTGTAAAATCTTCAAAGTCAGCCAATGCAGTGTTGAGGACATTCTGCACTTTACGCAGGAACCTAATATCAATGACTGCTGGCTGGCAAGAAGAACAAGACTCTTTCAAAGAGGCTCAAATATCGGGAACACTATTGTAAACTTTGTATGTAATCTGTTATGCGCATAGTATACATGTAATTTGTAGTAATGAAACTTGGACAGTTGGACTACGTATGTAATATTTCTAATTAGTATAGTACAGACAGGTCTGCTGGTCTGAGAATGCTGTATCTCTCTGTGTTTTTTTCTCCTTTTTTTCTGTGCTACCATATTTGGTGAATAAAAGATTGATATAATAAATGGAAGGGTTAAAGAGTTAGAGATAAGCATAGAAGACAAATTAAACAACACGTTCTGTGTTTTATAAGCTTTTACTAAAGCCGTCATCACTCGCATTGGATTGCTTACTTTGCCTACAGAATAAACACTTTCATTTTGTGCCTACGCTAATAGAGGTGAATCGTCTCTGAAAGGTTGATTGAGTGGCTAAACGGGAACGGTTGCCGGTGTCACGAAATAGAGTATCCCCTTAAATTTGTCCCCTTAGCGAAATGAAGTATCCGACCGGATGCAGGGACTATCCCCCTCGTGCAAAAGTATCCCTCATCTAACAATGGGGATTAGAAATGGTTTATCCCCTGGATATTCTATACCGGCATATACCATCCGGGAGATAAATTTATTCATCTCCCGGATAGTGTTAGAGCGGATAGAGTATCATGGGACACTGGCTCTAGGTATCAGCGATAAAGGCGGTAACCTAGAGCGGCACTTTTCAAGGGGCAGCAAATTCCAACAAAATACATGATGGTCACTTCCATCAAAGAGATGTCATTTGTGAGTACTGGGCGGCATATTTGTCCTCGCCTATAGCACACAATTGAATGAACGTAAGAAGCAAGCAACCGATACGTCAATAGTAGGCCTACATAATTATAAGCGGTACCTGCAAAATTTTAGCCAGGTTCGGTAAACATCACGGTCGCCAAATGAAGTTATGAATCTCAGCAACTCAATAGGAGTCTTCGTTCGTCTGACTAAATAAAGAACGAAATGACATGATTTCGATGGTTCTAACGTTGATTATTTGAAAATTATAATTGCTTATGAAGCTGCATTTACTGATTTTAAAAACGCCCAAAAACTCACCTACGAGTATCTACAATATTGGCTAAATTATTACCCCCGGACCCACACAGTCCCCACTTAAATGGAAGGTGCTGGGAGGGTTTGAGAAGTGGGAGGCAGGGGAAAGGGTGTGGACAGGACGGGACGGAGAAGGCAGGGGAAGGGAAGGAACAAAAAAGGGAGGGGAGGTAAGGATAGGGAAATGGAGAGGAAGGGATGGGGGCGGCAGAGGACGGGAGTGGAAGGGGAGGATTTGCCTCGTCTTGATTTTGACTCTGGCTACGGTCCTGCTCGCTGTATGCCTTGCGCATCATCGCAGTGTGATTCTCCTGACAGATTTTATTTTAGTTATAGTTACAGTTATAGTTAATGTTTTTTTAATTTTAATTATAGTTATAGTTAGTATTTTTTAGTCATAGTTATAGTTATAGTTATAGTTAATGGATTTTTATTTTAGTTAATTTTAGTTACTACTTAGTTACAATAATTAAGGCTATAAGCAAAATTGTGCGTGTCAACACGCTGTTTCACAATTGCTCAGAGCTTTGAAAGCCTTTGAAGCATGGGTGCATTCAGCTTCATGAATACACGAGTTTGCAAAGTAACTGACAAATTGCATAATAAAAAATTAATAATGAAAGTTACTGGAACTTGCTGACCAATGATGATAACTGTGTCAATGTATAAGAAAATTTCATATTTTACTAATGTTTTAACAAGTACACAGAGAGGGTTCACTATCGATAGGGCGACTCCGAAAGGGCGACCATCAAAAGGGCGACCACAAAAGGGCGGCGATTTTAAAGGCGACTGATCGAAAAAGCGCCGATCACATACACACACACACACACACACACACACACACACACACACACACACACACACACACACACACACACACACCAAAAAATGTGTTGAGACTTGAGAGAGGTCAAGATTAGAAACTAACATTGCAGTCCATCTATTGAAAAACTAACTTACTGAAAATTTGAACCAAGTTGAACTATATTATTTTAGGGGTTGCACACAATGCACAAGTCAACCAAAGTCATGTTATGCAGCCTATACGTGAATTTCCTTGATGGCAAACAAACATTGGTACAAAGACACGACAATGTAGGCTATTCACAGTTTCAGCATTTAAGCTCTGTATAGAGTTTTGATTCATAAGATGGAAAAGAAATTTATTAAAGCTAAAGTTACAGAAGAGCGGACGGCAGCACAGAACAAAAGTTCCCAGGCAAAATACCTGATGCCATAAAGATCAATGCAAGCATAATTCAAGGCTCAGGGATGGGCCCAGACAACTTTAAAATAGCAATATCGAAATTGCAGCCGTTGAATCCAGAAAACAGAGTCAAATATGCGGATGACAGCTACATTCTTATTCCGACGGAAAATAGCGCGACGGTACAATTAGAAATGCACTATGCTTCGTTATGGGCGGAAAGTGCCATATGAAATTGAATCATAACAAGGTCAATGAAATGATTGGCAGACGGTCAAGGAAGCAACAGGGGGTAGATGAACCACCAAAGACCCAGGCACTAAACAGGGTGGACCAAATGAAAATCCTAGGAGTCCTCATGTCTAAACACCTCAGTTTCGATCTACACGTCAGCAGCATAAACGCAAAGGCTAGGCAGTCAATGTACGCGCTTCGGGTCCTGGGTGCCCACGGGTTGAAGGGAACAATGATGCACTATGTCACCAAGGCAACAACGGTACCGAGAATGCTACGGCCCCGACCTAGTGGGGTTTGGTCGGGCAGAGGGAACAAGCACGACTCCCAACTAGTTCGCGCAGGCTATTAAATTTATCACACCCAGCCCAAGATGTTGAACAACTGTATGCGACTGCAGACACCCGCCTCTTCAATGTCGTTATGAATAATATATAATCCATCGCACGAACTACACGGACTGCTGCCCCCGATAAAACAGACCTCATACTTACTGCGCCAAAGAGCCCACACTAGGGTAATACGACAAGCGGACAGTTTGGCACGCAAAACATTCATATTGCGGATGATTTATGCAGGCGTAATGCCGATGATGGCGTACCAATACTTTTTTGATATGTTAGGTTCGCCCAACACATAAATGTGATTCTTGTGTAAACCAAAATGTGATTAGCAATTGGTACCATAAAGGATATACAAGTACTCGTTTATATACTTAAGACGTAGAGCGCCCATCAAATATGCTACTGAAAGAAGCCACGAGCTGTTGTTATGGATTAAATATTAGGGTGGGGCAAAAAGTAACAAAAATTCGAATTCAGTTTCCGGACAAACCTAAATCAGGGGTCTATGTTAAATGCAATATTGTACCAAAAATGGATTTCTCATATATATCACCGTTTTCTAGCAACTTTGTCTGAAACACAAGCCCCGCAATTTTTTCAATTTCTTGGCGCAAATTTCTGTGGGGCCTACCTAAGCAATCGGTTGGCTTTAGTTAGCCATCTGGCATGACTGAGTGCATGCACCTGGTTGAGCGGTCTGCAAGTAGGAGATGTGATTCTCACTAGCATAATGATTGTAGCCACATTGAATCAGCAGACATATAGCCTATTAAGCATGTAGGCCTATAACTGATCTGTACTTAAGTCATTCATCATCGTATTTTCAGTTCAGAAACACAACCTGAAACAGGAGAAAATTCAATGATTGGTTTCTGTTGTGAGTCAAATTCCAACATGTCTGATATCTGTCCTTCTGCAATTCTTGGACCAGTGGTCTTCCCATCAACTACTTCCATTAGCTTCTTCTGATTCAATTCGTTAGCATGCATTAAACAAATTAACCACCGAAGAGGTCTTCTGAGATGAAGATGTGCAACATAACTTCGGCTAGGGATGCATACCAGAACACAGTGTTCTGCTTTGATTTTTCGATGAGTGTACACTGCAGGGCCAGCACAATGTGTAGCTGTTTGTGTATTGTCTAATGTGTGTAATAATGTGATTGTGTATGTATGTATGTATTTATGTATGAGCACATGTTATAGCGCCCCTTCAAGATTTCTACTCAGAGGCGATCCCGACTACTGCGCGGACACTGAATCGGAGTTTCACGCCGAAGCGCATGAGCAATTGCGAGTGAAGGACTTGCCCAGGGTCCCTACGCGACGGCTTGAGGTGGATTCGAACCCGCAACCCTCGGGCTGCAAGGCACCGAAATACCCCTACATCACCGCACCCCACAATATAATATAGTGTAATATATTATATTAGCTATTAATGAGTTTCCATGACCCCATTGTAATAATATTAATAAATGTGTATTAATTTCTAATGAAATATATTACGTCACACATCTTTTAAAGTTGCGACCCCTAGACATGATACAAAATATGAAAATGAATTATTTCATTAACCAGTAGATGAGGGACCTTCTATTTATTATTGTCTGGTTGAGGCAACTGCGATTTGCCCCACCCTATTAAATATTATATCCCATCAAAATAATTAGCCACTGCTTTATTTAATGGAAGAAATCGTAATCGTAATCTATAAACTTCTAAAGCGCCACTAAACCCATGTGCAGAACACCAGCTTAATCACGGGCGCTGTCTTTATGCAGTTGTTGTTTTACATGAACGCTGGATGTTCGTATCACTGTCATTCTGAAATGAAGTGGGTTTCTGAAAAGCACACGACGTGCCAATAAAATTTAGCTCTATGGCCTAGAACACAACAGGACACAGTTAATTCTCAGAAACGTAGTCTAGTGGTTATTCCACTACATACTTCCTTCTGTCTGGCCTTGTCAAAGGGTAAGGATAACAAAAATGAAATCAGGTGACGTCAGGTGACATATTTTTCTCTGTGTAGGCCTACATTACTGTGTACACACCCGTTGTCAGTGTGTGTTCCTAGGCTGATTAATCAGAATAGGTCTACGTTCTCTAGCTGTTGACGTCTCTTTCTTTCCAAAAACTAACGCTCGTAGACGGTCTGTGAAGGAAACTCGATATTCAACACGGATAACACAATGAAATCAATTTGGAAATTAGGAGGTAAGCCTATTTAATAATAATTTGGTTTAAAATTAATTCATTTATTAATGATATGCAGTTGAAAAGGTGTTATCTGTTGCCACGGAATATGTATGCGAGCTTGCGAAGTATTAAATTAGTTTTAATGTGCTCCATTAATCGCCTTACTCTAATTGCGGAAAGAAGTACAGAGAAAGAGAGAGAGGACTGGACTCCCGATCTCATATCCTGATATCAATTCAAACGGATTCAATCACACTTCATGCCTCCCTGCACCTTTCAAAGTCTACTTAAGGGACTGTGTCGTGAATTCGTTTGGAAGCACACGGAAAACCCAATATTGATTCCCCTTGTCCTCTGAACCATTTGAACCAAGATATGGAAAAAAGTGTCGACCTTCTCCAACCGGTTGCCTTGTACCCCTATGTCACACGTGGTACCGTATGCAACCATGGTCTTCGTTTTATCCGATAGACAAGGACAATAGACAACATTATTGTATGTAATGAGTAAGAAATCTTTAATTAAAATGACGACTCGTTCTAATATGGCTGTCTAAAGCGAAAGTAGTAATAAGATGTGAGTCAATGCTAAGTTGTGAGTCAATGCTACCATGTTACCAGTTTCAGATACTAATCACTTAAGCCAAATGCTGTGTCGTAGTGTTGATTGGAATAACTAACTGCAAGCAATAACAAGCGGCTGTGCAGTGCAATAATAGTCAGTAACTAATGACGTTTACAAAATTTCACTTGACAAAACTGACAAAATAGAAACATTCAGTGACAAGTACACCCGTAATAGTTTTACTACAGTTTCAGTGGGCATCTTATGCATTCGTATGATATACGTTTTTGTCCATGCTTTCCGCATACAAAGTGATTACATTTATTCGAAGTTGCAGAACGTAAGCCCTAATACAACAAACTAGGCACTGAAGAAAACTGTGACATGAAAAACCTTTAGAAATTCTCACCTATTTCTTTCGATAGTTTTATGCAAAAGTACGTAAACTACAATAATATAATGCAACAGGAAATGGAAATCACACAGCAAAGAATGACTAATTCATATGCAAAAATACAACAACCACATATCTCCAACAATTCAGTTCTATCAACTACTATGTTTACAAATACATAGTGCAGAAATGATTTATCCAGTACCGGAATATAAAACCTTATTCTTCATAGTAGTCTGCCGCTAGGTGGCAGCGCAATGTGGCACAGCTGAAAACGACATTGTGAAGAAAAAACATATCTAGGAAAGTCACAAAAGCAAAAGTCTTTTTTGTTTTATTCAAAAGAAGCGTACGAAAAAAAGTAGACTGGGGGTTATTTTTGCTCCCCCGGTCTACCTTGATAATAATACGTGTATCGAATAATTGCAGGTGTAATTTTACTATTTTTATCAGCTGCACAGGTATTTGCTCTAGCATTTACCTCGGTTTGGATGCAATCGGTGTGAAATCTGCCGATTTAGGTCATCTTGATAAACTTTATCGGTTAGCAGCAGCAAGTGCACCTGATAATTACATTGCGTTCAGTGTTTATTTTACTATTTTTATCAGCTGCACAGGTGTGTACAGTTTTCGCCGTGATGACACTGAAGCATGGCTTGACGAATCCTGGATACGAGTTTAGATGTATCTATACCAAGTAATAGGTTTTTCGCCCTCCACTCATTTTCTTTCCTCTTGTGAAAGTGTAACTAGGGATTGGGGGTCCCAAACGGGGAGGAGTGTGTTTTGGCGTATGTTAAATTACAAACGACAATAAACCCTAACCGATAAACTAGTCCTTGAAACTATTTTGTTTGGAATTGTTTTGTGAAATTATTATGCTTTTGGTATGAACTGCTTAGTAATTTCCTAGCTTTAGATGGAAACTCAGCAATGTTTAATGCTGTTTATTTATTTATCTTGTGTAATAGTGTAGTGTCTAATACCATTTATTTGATGATATTAAGAATATATTTATATATATTTATATTCTGTGTAGATGATATTAACTAACTTGCTTACGCAATATTACACAGGTTGAGAGACATATTATACTTGATAGAAGAAACTCCACAGGTGCATGGCTTCAATGATATTGTAAATTTTATTATCCAAATATGTTTTAACTGCTTACTTGATTGAATTATTTGTTATTTCCTTGTAACTTAGAGAAGGTAACTAATTACATTAATTAGCGTACATTTCATGTTTTCCATTCAGGAGATGAACCTCAGATACACCGCCTGAAGAGAAATGCAGTGCCAAGTGTGTTTCCTTGGACCAAAGCTACTGAGATTCCTGAGGCAACAGCATCGAGAGAGCAGCGGGCAAAGAAACGTTCCTCTACTGCTACACTAAAGACTACAAGAAAAGAGAAGCAGAAACGACTCGTGTCGGAACAGGATCTACCCTTTGCTGCAGAGGAGATAGTCGAGTTGCCTGAAGAGACTTTGTGTGAATCTGTCGGTTCGTCTAATGAATTAAATTTGTGTACTGTAGAAGTGCAAACGACAATTAGTATTGTTAATGACATGGTTGATAGTAGTACGCAGTCATACCAAAGTAAGGAGCGTTTTTCTTATTCAGATTTCGTTACTGATGACAAGGGCATCCATTATTTTACTGGTTTGGAAACCTTTGATAAGTTTTTGTTCGTATTGAATACTTTGGGGCCAGCTGCCAATTGTTTACGGTATCTTTACGGTGCTGTAAGTCTTAATGTAACTGACCAGTTTTTCCTTGTATTAATTAAATTGCGCCAGTACATTCCAAATTTTCAGTTGAGCCGCATGTTTGGAATTTCAACAAGTGAAGTTTATAATATTTTTTTCACTTGGGTTAGGTTCATGTCTTTACAATGGAGGGAGATTTCAATCTGGCCTTCACAAGATGTTGTTCGGTTTTATTCACCCACAGATTTCACAAGTAAATTTCCAACGACTAGAGTGATCATTGATGGAACTGAATGTCCCATAAAAAGACCCAAGATGCCAAGTGCACAGCAGTCAACATTTTCTACCTATAAAAATCGAAATACTGTGAAGGCTGTAATCGGGTCAACACCAGGTGGATTGTTATCTTATGTTTCGCCAGCATTTGGTGGTTCAACAAGCGATAGACAAATTGTTGAACGTTCAGGCTTAAATATCATGTGCAATTCAGGAGATTCAGTTATGGCCGATAAAGGTTTTAATGTTGAGGATCTGTTTCTCCCCTATAACATATCATTGAATATTCCAACTTTTTTCAGGAAAAAAAATAGAATGACTAGCGAAACAGTAAGGAAGGATAAGAAAATTTCTTCTAAGAGAATTCACATTGAACGTATAATCGGGTTGGGTAAAACGTATAAAATTCTGAAGAATTGCATGAATTCAACTGAGACTATGCTTTCTGGAGATATAATATTTGTGTGTTACATGTTATGTAACTTCCGTTCAGGGATTGTTTCAAGAAATGCTTAATGAAAGCTTCAAGATCCCATTAGAGTTGTAATGGATGTCAAAAAGTAAATTGCTGTAACTGAATAGTGTGGTAAGTCGATGGTGATCAAGAGTAAATTTTTAATAAGTTTTATAACAGTTGCATTTCAATGACATTGTTTATTAATCGAAATATTGTACACAAAAAACAAAGTACTTTTAACTACTGTTCGCACAAGTTGCAGAACTATACGAACTGCTTACATTTTGTAATTAAATGTGTGCTGTCTGCTGTTTCTGTACAGGTGATAATTTAGAAGTGCCTTCATGAAGTGATTGTCGTAAAAATGTTTCAGTTTATTTGTCATAGTAGATATGAAGATGTCATTTCGTTTAATGCGTACTGTTTTCATGTCTAACTGTGTGTATACAACAAAGTCACAATATTCTCTGCCAGTACACAGTAGCTGACCTTGCACCTGATAATAATAATCATGATTGTCTCTCAAACACAAACTATCATTCTCCATCACAAGATATGGCACAGTAACATCATTAATGACACCATGGCGAGCTGAATATGGACATTTCACTTCTAGCACGATGATATCATTAACCAGTCCATCAGGACTGGCAGCGAGAAATGGCAAAGCTTTGCAAACAAAAATGCCACACTCCCGCACCTGAACATTGTTCTCAGAGTTGTAGGCCATTACAGCAACAGCTTCATACTGAAGTCCATATCTAACTGACGCAGTTGAAAATTGAGCAGGCGTCATCAAATTTTTACACAGCATATCCATATCGGTCCTACTAGTAGCTTTACAAATACGTCCAAAATTGGAAGAATGAATTCTCTTCCGCCTTTCTTCCTTCCATGCTACATTTGAGACTTGTCCCCTTGTTTGGATCTCTAACTGCTCAGCTTCAATGGGTGTTATGGCGTCAACTTTCAGATACTGTAAACACATAGACTCCGGAGAAGTGCAAAAGTAATCATGATCATTGTAGAATGCATAAAGGTTACACGGAGGAACAGTTTGCAAAATGGGCATAGTTGGAGATTTATGTGCAAAGTTGATGCATGTATTACGGAAAAATGCAGGATAGGATTTTAGATTTTTGAAGTCACTTGCGCGTGGATCATAACTTGACTGTGAGAATATGCTGCTGATCAATGAATTGGGACGCAAATTCAGAGCAGTACTTTTTTGTGGAGAGCCTTTAAATCTCTTGCATTTATTAAAGGTTTGTAGTTTCTGTGTACATGTTTCATGCAGCACAACACAGTTACCCATTGATATCTGTGATAAGCCATAAAACAGAGCACATACATGCTTACAATGTGCCGTTGGTCCCATGCCAACAGCACACTCACACTGGCACTCTACTATAACACCTGATATGTCTAAAACTATGTCAACAACATAAATAACAGATTTCTTCATTTCAGCACAAAATCGTGCGCGAAAGTAACAGTTTGTGTTTTCTTCCGCTACACGTAGCGAAAGCAGATGACGATCCTTGTAGAGGTTGACAGCTTTGTCGTCCAGACTTTTGCCGATTGCCTGCAGGTAGCTTGTAGCATGAGCCTCACGAAATGTCACAAACTAGAAACAGACCAAAAAAACCTGACCGTTAGACGGGAGTGTGTAAGCACAATGTTACATGTATCACCCACTATGGCTGATTTGATCCTGCATAATATTATGTTTATATCATACTGCATAGTGATATCATTTATTTCTCAGACAGTGCAGATATTAGGCCGTAGTGGTTTGTTGATTAGAATAAAGTAATTTGTTATTTCTCCTAAACGAAGTTTGTTTTTTCTTCCCATTACTATTCTTTAATGGATACAACATACTTTATGAGCCATAGCAGAAGTTCACATCTCTCCGGGACATAAGTCTGTGTGCTCTCAAGATTTTGTGACAAAGTCAAACACAAAGAAAGAATTCATTGCTACAATAATTTCAATTCAATAGAAAGCGACATATTTTCTGCTAAGCAAATGAAATTCAACCTCAGTTGCCTCAGTTACATCCTTGTACAAGCTGACATCAGGTGTCTTGAGTGTGTATTCTGTTACGACATCGGAACATCCAGACATAGCATGGAAGGACTCCAACCTGAGAAACACGAGCAAAGTTTAAGCTCACTTTTCAATAACCAACTGTTTCACTAGTAAATTATTAAATTACCAACAAATGAGCTTATGAAACACAACATTATAAAAAAAATGAAAAGACATCGTAAAACAGATATCAATGGGTAACTGAGTTTCTTATAAAACAACATTTCTGCACATTTCCTCACTTGTGCTCAGTTCAAATAAATTGTCTTTCTCATTATTAAGATCAGTTAATGCATTGACATATCTAGAACATTATATTACACCAATGTAATTGTTTTTAACAAATGTAATATAATTAAATGTTTATATTAACACCATTAAATCTCGCTATTCTATGACGGCAAAATGAAGTCCTCAATAACTGATTTAGATTTATTTAAATACTGTAATGAAATTATGTAATCTACTGTAGGTTTTACTCAATAATTATTGGGGAAAACTTGACGCCGAAGCAGGCAGCGCATGTAGTACAAGCCGCGCTCAGTGTGTATATTTGGGACCCCGGAACTAATAGAGTGCCGGATACGGCAACCAAGAATATGTTACAAAATTGTTACAAACTTACTAACTACATTCTGCAAGAATTCGAGCATAAAAATATGTACATATAAGAAATAATACGAGCAGTTCTGCTTCAATAGCTTGTTTGGTTCGAGTCATATGAAATAAACATCTTTACCTTGCAACTAAATCTTTCTTCCTTCCCCCTACCCTCAGGTTTCGACGCTTTAATTCAGACCTTAGCTGAACCAGGGACAACGTTCCGTACTGTTTTGAAGAACTTCCTGCTTCTGGTTCCATTTTAAAACGCTATTTATTAATTTTCTTTAATTATTTGTCTCCATTATCTATACGTAAACAATGAGCGATAATAGATACTAAGGTGCACTTGCTCGTGGCGCATCTATCGACAAAATAGAGAACTAGAGCCCTGAAAACTCCTCATTGATTCCCAATTATGGTCGAAAGTAAAAGTTGACAGTTTTGAGCATAATTAAGTTCATGAGACTTAGGCAATATAAGGGTTAAGATAATATCTTAACCCTTACATATGATATGGATATGCTCAACGTAAAAATCAAAATATGATATGATAATGATATTATCATTATCGGCAATGTAATTATATTGTTCACAAGGTCTTTGCGTTGAGCAGTTTAACATAGATCTAGTCAGCCTTTTATCAAGGCTTGTCTGCACCAGGAGTAAAATGAGTCTGGCTGAGGATTTTAATCTGGATCTTCTCAAAATACAGAACCACCATCCCACACAATACTTCTTCAACAAAACGTATTCTCACAACTTTCTTATCAATCACACTGAGTCCAATTCCTATTGTATCCTGCACTGCCACTCTATTTGATCATGTTTTCTTACTAACTCGTTAGATGAGAAACAGTATTTATTTATCTTGATTCATGACATTTCTGATAACCTTCCCGTCATATTTTACACAGCTCTCCATTTCCCAAAAAATGTCCTGAAATTTCTGTCAAGAGAATGATTATCCCTCGGGCTACCAAGCTTTTTTGTGACACGGACTACCAAGGGGGGGTGGTTACCACCCCCCCCTGGATTTCGGGTTTGGTTTCACATATCATATCTTGTAATACACCAATGGATTCAGCATTCAATTCTGAACAGAATGGTATATTTAGTTGTACATTAAGTGTGAATGCACCTCGAAATTACATCATTTTTAACAAAGGAACCGATAATTAGCGATATTTTATATTATTGCGTACATTTTGTACTTTTGGATAAACAAATATACGATTATGTGTGTTTTGAAACTGATCTGTGTATAAAAGATACACAAATACATACCCACACATGTTTATATACGTATAAATATGCATCCATACATATATACATGTACATGTATGCATGCATACATGTACAATGCTGCATTCAGCCATTTTCACACAGATTACGCGTATTATTATTTATTTTGATCACTTCCGGTTTTCAAAAGACAAACATGTAAGTATGCAAATGAAGCCCTACATTCCCTCTAAAGAATGGTATATTTGTTTCTCTTCTGGGAAGAAAACTGAATACGCTACCGACAAAAAACTAAGGGGGAGTCCTTCCATTCAGCCATTTTTCACGCATATTACGCGTATTATTATTTATTTTGATCACTTCCGGTTTTCGTAAGACAAACATTTAAGTATGCAAATGTAGCCCCACATTCCCTCTATAGAATGGTATAATTTTCGTCTCTTAATATTAAATGACAGATAAGATATAGTCAAAACTCTATGGGGGGGTGGTATACACCCCTAGATTTTCGACTCTATGTGCCTCGGGTATATCGGGTATAACTTTTGAATGGCGTGGGCTACCACCATGATCTTTACCTCAAAATGTGCGCCAATGAATCTGCTACAGCTACCTAAATTGAAAAAATTATATTCCACACGGAACAAATTTTTTTGCATAAAAACTTAGGGGGGTGGCAACCACCCCCCTTGGTAGCCCGAGGGTTAATGAAACCAATATTGGCAAGTCCAAATGTTTTTTGGTCAACGAAATGTTGTTGTTTTGTGATGCCAGTGAGCGTTTCACTGAATACTCCCGCTTCCTGGAAGTACATAAACATTTGGCCCAACAGATAGAGACAGACAAATAGACAGACAGAGAGAGACAGTGACAGAGACAGACAGACATAGACAACAGAGATACAGAGACAGATACGGAGACACACAAAGAGAGAGAGAGAGAGAGGGAGAGACAGACAGACAGACAGACGGATGGAGTTATAAACCAGGACAAGTATTTAGCAGCATTCAGTGCATTCACAAAGACAGAGCCAGAGAGGCAGAGACAGAGAGACAGATAGAGAAAGATAGATTGGGAGTGACAGAGAGACATAGGGAGTGACAGAGACAGAGAGAGACACAAACACAGAGAAACAGAGAATGGGAGAGACAGACAGAGACGAAGAAAGCCAGATACAGAGAATGGAGAGAGAGAGAGACAGAGACAGAGAGAGAGAGAGAGAGAGAGAGAGAGAGAGAGAGAGAGAGAGAGAGAGAGAGAGAGAGAGAGAGAGAGAGAGAGAGAGGAGAGAGAGACAGAAAAAGGGGCAGAGACAAAGACAGACTCTGAGACGGAGACACAGAGAGGAGAGAGAGAGGCAGAGAGAGAGAGAGAGAGAGAGAGAGAGAGAGAGAAAGAGAGACACAGACAGAGACAGAGACAGAGAGAGACAGATACAGAGAGACAGAGAGAGAGAGAAGGAGAGAGAGAGAGACTAAGCCAAAATAAGCAAACTATTTTATTTAACTGCATGGCATGGGCATCTGTCCAGATGCTCATTTTACATTCGCCACCTACTTCGTTGAAGGCTGAATAGATCGTTACGCTTCCGCTCTTCACGCCAGTGTGACCCCTTCCCAATAAAAAGAAACGAGCAAATATCTTCCGAACATGAACACATAGATTGAATAATGAGTTATTAAACAATTGGAATTTCCTATTTTAGATTTATGTCGAGCGAAGCTTCAATTTAACCTAAATATTGGAGTTTAGCGATGGCTTCAAAGAAGTTGTTGCGGTTCCTCATCTGTGCAATACTTCTCCTGATTTGCATCACAGCAGTCCTACAGTGTACTACATCATTCAAAGATTTGTCTCCTTTAAATAAAGTTCATAGCTTCGGACATTTAGAAGAAACACTCAGTAAAAACACAAAGAAGCTGTCGGGCTTACACGTACTCGAACCAGCGCAGTTTGACAATCAGTCCGATGTCAACTGTGTCAATGCGATACTCGGAAATCTCAGCTTCCCGATGTGTGTCTACAATCCAAGGAACGACATTCACATATCAAATGAGGTCATAGCTGGTAAATACTTTGAGCCAGATCTAGTTCAGAAGATGCTCAGTTTCTTTCGCATACACCCCGACGTCTCATTTGTGGATCTTGGTGCAAACCTTGGAATATATTCGCTGCCAATTGCACATTCCGGAATTCATGTTGTCTCAGTTGAACCTAACAAGGACACTGTGCGACGATTGGCCAAGTCCGTTCATCTTGGACGAATAGAAGAAACTATCGATGTCTTTCATTATGCTCTTTCCAATGAGGAATCGACCACTTTTCTTGAAGTTGATGCGTTGAATCGTGGTGATACGTTCATGTCAGATAGAGGATCATGTCCTAGATGTCTGTCGCATAAAGTGACGGTCCTCAACAAACGAATACCATTCATAAGACACAAGAAAGCGTTCATAAAAATCGATACACAGGGAGCCGAAATCAAGATTTTCCAGAAGAAAAGTGCTGCAAAGTTCTTCGATGAAATCAATGTTGTGATGATCCAGATGGAATGGGAGTACTATCTCCGACGCTACATAATAACGGAGGAAGGAAGGCGAAGAGTTGTTCGCTTTCTGGAATTTTTCTATCAAAGAGGTTACGATGTCTTTGATCCAAGAACGGAAAAGAAATTAGGCGCCGATTGGACAAAATGGCCTAACGACGTTCTGTTCAAGAAAGAAGTTTTACCAAAGAACCAACTATTTCTCATATGAATATCTTTAGGCTATAGTTTCGCTCAATATGCATGGTCATTTGTAAACTTGCAATGTGAACGCTCTCGAATGACGCTTTGACCCATGGCTGTGCAACAATGACGAAAACGAGGGGAATCTGTAATCGCAATGAATGCGTAGCTTCGAAGAGTTTCTCGATAATACGGGAGCTTAGTATGAAGTGGAGGACTAGGGCAAAATATATAGTGTACATGTAGTGTGAACGGTATTATCGCTTGGACCTCTACACGGTCATTTAAAAAGAGTTACACTGAGTGTAGGATAAGATGTTTGTGATTCTCCACTTTAGTCTAAATACGATTCTGCCTTTTAAAACACAAGCTCATACCTATAGGAACCTTTTGGGTGTAGGCCTACTACTTATAATTGTCTGCTACGCAGTAAGGTGACGTTGATAATTTTATATCTTCTTGAACTCGCTAGATGGCTACTGTAAACCGAGGAGTAAGATAGATGGGCACCTTGCATTGTTGCGATACAGTTAAATTCGACTTCTATTAAACTTGTTATGGTCGTAATCGTAATCGTAATCGTAAATTTATATAGCGCCACTTCAAGAATTATTCCTCAGATTCACTCTCGACCTGACAACACTAAACCACGATCGAAAAGAATGGTTTTCAAACGTCTGCGGAAAAGGGGCAAGAAGAGACCACCAAGCAGCTCGTTACGGAGGATGCTAGGCAACCTATTCCAGACAGATGGACCGACCACAGCAAAGCTCTTATGAAACACCGTAGAAGTTCGAGCCATAAGGAAAACCAGGTCGCCTTGAGTGGCAGAGCGAAGGAATCTACGACCTGGTATGGATGACACATGCACACAAAGCTCCCTAAGATAGACTGGGGCTTGACCTGCAAGACAGTTGCGTATAAGCATTAGGATCTATTTCTATTTCTGTTGAAATTATATAGAGGTGTCCCTACTAAGCCTACTTAGCGGGATCTTTGATCCCTTCAGGGCCTTCCCTTGTGGCATTCAACAATCCGTAGGCCTACTTAAAAGTGCAATCTGATTTGTAATATTATTGTTTTGTTGTTTGGCTACAAATAAACAATTGATTGATTGATTGATTAATTGATCTTAAACTATATGCGTTCTTGCATTGGCAGCCAGTGCAGTTCCTCTCGTATGAAGCCAGATATATGCCCGACAGCGTTACGTGGTCTGTGCGAAGCAACGGTAGGAGGCAGTGCCTGCGATTAATGATAACACCTCCACCCAGCTGCGCAGTCCATGACTGGTGGAAGATGATTCATGCCAGACTCTCCTTTGAATAGTCCGATGCACGTTTGCTGGTATTCGTCGCTTGCTGGTCGGTAGATCGATGAAGCGACACCAGTTACTAACGGTCGGAACCACTTCCAAGCCCAACGTCGCTACTTCATCGCCGGGCATATCACCCAGCTGCAGACGGCCTAATAATAATGATATATCCATATATATATATATATATATATAGTCCTATGCTAAACCGTACACCGGGAAGCATATTACGAAAGTACACACGGAAATTGATCCAAGGGAGTCTCGCGACCAATCAGAAGCCGCCATATCAGTAATAACATTCACTGCGTCATGAATCCTCATTAGCTAGGCGCCTTGCTTAGATAAGTAGGCTAAATAGTGAACTACAGTTTGTAAAAACAGTTCGAATTTAAATTGATAAAATAGCGAAATGGCCGATTATATGAAAACTTTTCCTGCCGATTGTCAATAATTTTATTATTATACTATATCGAAGTTCACTGGCGAGTGGCGACTACTACTCTGGCGTGGAAAGTAAATAAATAAAGCGGTCTTTCACTTACCTTTTTCTGAGTGCCGCTTTAGGCCTAGTGTCCACCGAGACAGCGCTCTACCATACAAACCACGACATTGGCCTTATCATATAAATGTTTAATTGTGCCACTAATCGATTTGATTCTATTATTCTAATTTTTAATTTCAC
The DNA here is from genome assembly GCA_020284085.1 of Aporrectodea caliginosa. Classification (NCBI taxonomy): domain Eukaryota; kingdom Metazoa; phylum Annelida; class Clitellata; order Crassiclitellata; family Lumbricidae; genus Aporrectodea; species Aporrectodea caliginosa. Next base: position 2,923,127 of record JACEVL010000263.1, on the reverse strand, counting down.
TCTACACGTGAATACAAAGTTTGCGACTATCGTTGGAAGGTCGAAGGTGACTACCGTGTTCCACGTTACCCATCGAACTTTCTGTCTCTGGCTAGACTGCCGTTAGGCTAGAGGCAGATGAATATTCATGATTATTCATTAGGCAAATTCGCAGTCATCCTCTGATTGGTCGCGAGATGCCTTTGGATCAATTTCCATGTGTACTTTCGTAATATGCTACCGGGCCTGTAGTCGGCTATTCACATAACCGAATTATTCACATACCCGCAGTTGCCTTCCCTTGAAAGACACTATATAAAATGAGGCCGGCCAGCTTCTCTCTACGTGGGCGAATTATGCACTTAGCCTTTATACACTGTCGTCCTTTGTCAGATTCCATTACATGACCTTCCACGTGTCGTTCTTTCTGGGATATTATTTCTGCTGCGTGGTATTCCATGTGATGGTCAACCTCTGGGTTGTCGTCTCTTGGTAATATTCGGATGGTGAGTTCCGTCTGGGCAGTCATTCCCCAGGGCTGAATTTATCTGAGCTATCATTCCCATTATTTCTCTTTACGTGGTTGATCTTTCTTGGGTGGTCTTCGTTGGGTGGTCTTCCACTGGGTGACCTTACTTTAATGCTCTTTCTTATGGTGGTTTGAACTTAAGAACAAAACACCAGGATGGTCTTAGTCAGGTGCATGCAATCCATCCAGTGGAGGTTTTTAATTGTTCGTCTTTCTCTGCGTGCTCCTTCTCTCAGCTATTTTCCATTAAGCTCGTGTTTTACGAAGATGATGAATGTTCCCCAGTACGATGAACAGGTGTTTGGAACTGTTATTTGTCAGGTTCAGTAGACGTCAAAATGAGATTAAATCTGTGCATTTTATTAAGCTTTGTTCAACCGTAAAGACGAAATTATGACCACAGCAAAACCATGAATTAGTCAGACTAAGAGAAAACAAGACAATTGATAAGTGTGTTTTATGCCAGTGCATTATGTTTATCGGTATGAAATATTTCATTATTTTCTTAGAAAACCATATTTCACTGCGAAGTATTTCCAACAACATAACAGTTAACCCGTGATTCACGGCGCATTGATTTCAGTTGGTGCGGCAAAAGATTGTCACACTAATTTATTTAAATTAGATATTTTAAAAGCAGACCATTTTTGTCTAACAGAATGCTTCACGCTCGCGCATATTGTGTGGGCCTACTGACTATAAACCACATAGCCTACCAGTAGGCCTATGTAGGCCTAAATGTAAAAGTCTTTGTGAAGATTCTCAGATTACAGTAATTAGTTGTTTTCAGTTCAAACTTGTAACTTACCGTACTCTAGAAGATTAATTTTGTTATGCTGCCTTCAAATCAAAACAAGAAGCACCAATACCAATGAGAATTTTACACGAATACATGTGTGCACTGACTTCAGCTAAAACTAAGAATGATAAAATAGGATTTAATGCGGAGTTCTTGTCAAAATGAAGAAGGATTAATTACTAGCTTTGCCTATTTAAGATCGTATAGGTCCAACGTTAGCTTTGAGTCAGCTTTTCAAGTCTTCGAACATTGATGTGGTAATCGCCAATAATAGGCACGGTAAGAGATGATCTTGAATTTAATGTTCGAGGGAGAAAACTTCTGTCGCGCAGAAGCCAGCGTTGTTATTTCAATTGCAGCAAAGAATTATACAGCATCGGCTCAGATAGAAACTAATCAGAGGAGTTTTCTATGTTAGCCTATAGGGCCTAATATGATGTTAAATTCCATTAAGAAAAGACATTTTGCTAAGCATCATCATAAACAAGAAACTGTAAGTCATTTGCGTCGGCCTAATGAACCCACACACTGAGTCCATCCAACGGATTCCCATTCATAGATGGGCTTCTGATTTATGGGTTTATAGTTCGGTTGGGATATGGCAGGTTTAATGTTTGGCTATCGTTAGAAAGGTTGACTGTTCAAATCTTCCCCAGGGCATAAATCTATTTAGACTGTCGGCTCTAATTTCACCCAGAGGTATCTCAGCTATAATAATGAAAATGACGTACACTATCAGTTTAAGGTCAGGCGGCGAGGTAGAGAAATGGTCACCCTCCCTTATACGTCGGGGTTGAAAGAAACTTGAGTCGTTAAAGTCACAAGTTCATTCGAAACTCTCACTGCTAACTTGAGAGAATATTTTAGTTCAGAATAGGCCTACATTATAGTTCTGCTATAATTGTTTTAAATAAAATTAGTAGAGTAGGCCTACTGCTGTTCTTAGCTTTAACAACTCTCGTTTTCTTCAGAGCAGAGTCGCTTTTAAACTACGTCAGTTAAACGAAGTAGCTAATCCTCATTGACTTCCAGCAATTTTGCTCTTCGCATTTTGTTCACAAACGTAGCCTACGCTGTGGGTTAACAAAATCTAACCGCGGAGGCCATGCTGCACTCTGTTCGAAACCAAGTCGTCTGAACTCACAGAGAACGGCCATGTCTTCTTTCAACTGACTCACTCCAAGAAAACGTTATGTCAACCTTAGAATGCTTAGACCATCTAATTAGTCATTTATTTATGTCTGTTTTCGTGTTCCGTTTTCATACATAAGAGCACATAAACAAGACCAGATTGGCCCCAAATAAAAAAAGATTATTTTGTTTAAAACAGCCAGAAGAAATACTGACCTTGCTTCCAGTTAACTCATGAAAATGTTTCGCTGGTGCTTCCTCGTATGCATTCTATTCATCGCAGAAGCTGATTCATCGGATAATGCTGCTAAAAGTGAGGTCCTACCTTATTTAAACTACTCTAGACGTTATCTTATTTTATCTTATTTAAATAACTAGGAGTCGACAAAAGCGACCCCTAGACAATAACTAAAAACATAATATCTTGCATTCGAATTAAGGATTACTTTTACAATCAAATTTGTATAACAACCAAATGAACTATGGATAAAATGTGCTGGATCGAGAAACTGGAATAACAATAATTACGACAATTTATATGGCGCCGTAACACGGCCATGCCGTTACAAGGGCGCCGTACAAGACAACTAACAGCAGTCGGGATAAGCCCTGGCGATCAAATGTGATTTTAGCATGGATTTGAAAGAGTCCACGGAGTCGATCAGTCGAATAGCAGGAGGAAGTCTGTTCCAGCATCGAGGACCGGCGGCCGAGAAAGCACGATCACCGAAGCGCGTCCTCATCCTCCGCACACGGAGATCAATCTTCGCAAGCGATCGGAGCCGGAGCCCGGACGAGGAGGAATGAGTCCCAGTGCAGCAATCGCGCAGATACTCGGGTGCAGCTCCGTGTATTGATTTAAAGATAAGCAGACAGAGCTTGAACTCGATGCGGAACGGAACAGGCAGCCAATGGAGGACATCGCGGAGGAGCGGCGTGATGTGGTCGTACTTCCTCCTATTGCAGATAAGCCTTGTCGCGGCATTGAGAACCGACTGGAGTCCGTCCAAGAGACACGCAGGCGCGCCGGCCAGCAGGCTGTTACAGCGGTCCACTTTGGAAGCGACGAAGGCGGCGACTGCCGCTCTCGCAGCCTCAAAATGTAAGAATTTGATGCAGCTCCTGATGAGACGGAGCTGGCGAAAGCAAGAGCCAACGGTCCACTCGACATGGCGCCTCATTGACAGATCCTACTCCAGCAGGACGCCGAGATCACGCACAGAGGTCGAAGGCCGTATTGGGGCCCCACAGACATTCAGCACGTTGGTATCGAGATGGAGACATCGTCTGCTAGTCGCGCACCACAGAAAGTCCGTCTTCTCGGGGTTGGGTCGCAATCTGAATGAGATTCCTCTTTCCATCCGCTCACTACTTAGACTTGATATTTTTTAATGTGAGCGACGAGCCTACAATATACATGTACACGGTGCATAAGGAATTTGTTCGCATAGAACACCCATACATTGATTTGCAAACAATGAATCGAATTCATCGATTCATCGTTACTTTAGCGACACCCGCGTTTAAAGTATACTAGATGTCCATTTGTGCTATCTGTGTCATTTGTTAAGTTACTAATTAATAGTTAAGCTAAACATAACTTCGTTCCTGTATTTACTGCTAGCCACAGTATATCATTTATTGCAAACTGTTCTTATGTGGCCCTGGTTAGCGGAACCTCCGGCTCCTTTTGGGTCTCCAATGTGACCTTAATTAATTTGAGCCACCTCAGTGTAATTGTTACTTGTAATTTGGAGTTACCAAATAAACGAATACGAATACGAACTACCAAGTTGACTAACCCTCAGGCTACCAAGGTTTTTTGTGACATCGGCTACCAAGGGCACCCCCTCCCCGGATTTCGTGTTTGGTTTCACATATCATAGCTTGCAATAAAACAATGGATTCAGAATTCAATTCGGTAAAAAAAATTGTATATTTAGTGGTACATTATGTGAATGTACCTCGAAATTAAATAACTTTTAACAACGGAACCGATAATAAGCGATATTTTGTATTATTGCGTACATCTTGTACTTGTTAGATAAATAAATATAAGATTATGTGTGTTTTGAAACTGATCTACGTATCCAGGTTACATAAATGCATCCCTACACATGTTTTTAGGATGGGATGGAAGGAGTCAAATTAAGACAACCTTGGATGACATAATTATGGCTTATTGAAATCCTGCAAAAAGAAGACAAAATCATATGTTAATTATCTAAAAAAGCCTAATTTGACTAATAAAATAAAATTCACTAAGTATCGCAATAAATTTAAAACAGTACGTATTAAAGCTGAAAAATTATACTATGAAAAAGAATTTATAAAACACAGTCAAAACTTTAAAAAACATGGAGCATAATAAGATCGATAATCAAATCTGGACTTGAGCAAAGAAGGATTGAAGGCTTACTCATTAACGATATAATGGTTATTGACTCTAACTTAATTGCAAATAAATTCAATGATTTCTTTATAAATGTAGGTCAATCATTAGCTGAAAAAATTCCTCCTGGGTCCAAATCCTACCAACATTACTTAAGTGGAAGTCCTTGTAATTCATTTGTGGTAGCTCCCACCTCATCTGAAGAAATCATTCAACTTGGACGGACTATGCATATCACACACAGTTCTGGGCCTGATGATATTGATCCGTGCATTGCCAATCCTTACCTTAACTCATTAGCCTTACCACTAGCTGCTATATTCAATGCTTCCTTTATGACTGGCATAATACCTTCTGCATTAAAAATGGCTAAGGTAATACCTACTTTTAAACAGGGCAATCGTGCAGAAGCCTCAAACTATCGCCCTATATCGATCCTTCCATACTTGCTAAACTTTTGGAAAAATTAATGTATATAAGGCTTTATAACTATATTTGTCAAAATAATTTTCTATATCCTTTACAACATGGATTTCAATCGGGACATTCTACTGCCATGTCATTAATTGATCTCCAAGATAAAATTTCACTGGCTATTGACAATAATGAGTTTTCTTTAGGTATCTTCATTGACCTAGCTAAGGCTTTTGATACTGTGGATCATGTCATACTTGTAAATAAACTTGAAAATTATGGGATAAGAGGTCTACAACTTAAATGGTTTAAAAATTATCTGGATCAAAGGTTACAGTGTGTCAATTGCAATGGTGCCACGTCTAAACTAAAAACAATAAAATGTGGCGTCCCTCAGAGGTCAAATCTTGGACCTCTCTTATTTTTAATCTACTTTAATGACTTACCGAATGCTTCATTCATGCTTAATCTAATATTATTCGCTGATGACACTAATATATTTTTGTCCCATAAATCGATTGAAAATTTATTTATGATTGCTAATCGTGAGTTAACTCTTATAGCTGATTGGTTTAAGGCTAATCGTTTCTCTCTAAATCTTCAGAAAACAAATTTTGTGCTAGTCAGATCGAGCAGAAGGAGCCTGCCTGTCTCAGACTAGTCATTGTCTATTGAAAACTCAGGAATTTCACAAGTAAAGTCAGCTAAATTCCTAGGAGTTCATATTGATGAACACCTTACTTGGAATGTCCACATTAATAATATTGAAAATAAAATTGCAAAAAATGTGGGTATTATGACCAAGATCTCTTATCTGCCCCTCTCATATAATGCAAAAACTCTATTATGCTCTAATCCACCCATACCTGACGTACTGCAACATATTAAGCTGAGCTTCGAATTATTCAACTCGTCTAGATAGACTAATGCAATTACAGAAGAGAGCCATTCGTGTAATTACCAAAAGTAAGTACTATGCCCATACTTTTGAACTATTTCAACAAGTGAGAATCTTGAACATTGTAAAGATAAATAAATTGCAGACTGGTATTTTTATGTTCAGATAATTCACAAAGCCTTACCATTGAATTTTAAAGATTACTTCACTTTTTTAATGAGATACATAATTACAACACAAGGACCAAGGAAAATCTTCGCCCAGTCAGATATCGAACAAATTACAGGAAACACTCGATCAAGCACAACGGTCCTATGACTTGGAATAATCTGCCTTGCGAGATACGTAGCTTGAATATCTTAGCTTCCTTCAAAAATGCTTTAAGAATGCACCTTCTATCTACCAATTGAAATGAATGTGGGCTCTACTAAGAATTCTTTTTCTCCTCGACTATGTGTACCTTTCAAATACCTGCTCTAAATTTGCCTACCTTACTGATTTTTCACTTAATTCTCCTCCTAATGCTGGTTGTTGTCTAATGATTAGGTATGTTGTTGTTAGTTAAGACTAGTTAGGAATAACATGAAATTGTTGTAGAACTCGGTTCAAGTAATTCATTGTTTAGAAATATGCATCATGATGTCTGACTCCTCGTATTACTATAATATTTTGTTTAAAATTTTGCAACTTTTGGTTGTCAGCACTGGAAATTGTCATGTACAATTGATCATATATCAATGCTTGGGGGTTCCTGCCTAGCGGGACTCAAGTCCCTTTTGGTTCTCCCATTGTTTCTCTTCACTATGCACCTAACCAATTTGTACCTAATCTTTAATAATTGTTTGTTTTCAAAGGTGACCCGTCAAAATAGCCCCGTCAAAACAGCCCCGTCAAAACAGCCCGTCAAAATCGCCCAGCGTCAAAATAGCCCCGTCAAATAGCCCCGTCAAAACAGCCCCATCCACAGAAAACAATGTGAAAATGTTTCCACAAGATTTATTCATGTATTAGAAGAATGATACTAATAAATATACTACAATACAAATAGAGACTACAGCATGGAATGTTAAATGTTTTTTCTACGAAACGCGAACAAAAGTTTCTAGGTATTAGGTAATAATTGTGACCATCTAAAAAGAAAGTTAATGTCGATGACTTAAGCAAGAGCCTATATACTAGGAAAATACCGCTTTGAAGAAGGTCTTCCCTATTTCAATTAATGTTATCTTCATTCAGATACACCGTCGAAGTACTCTTTTGATCGTACCAACTAGTGATCCGATTTAACATTAACAGATTAATTTGTATTTAGTCAGTATGTGTCAGAACCACCTCTTTGAAGTATTGGTTCTACTTTGGTTCTCAGCCATCATCTTCAATCACCCACCATCATCCGCATCAGGCTCCTCTATCCATCACCGCCAAGGCTTTCCACTCGAAACTAAAGTCTCTCCTCTTCAAGAACTCTTACCCCGACTCAACTGATCTCTGTTCCTTCAAACTCTCGACCTAAACGACACCCACCTTAGCAGCTACTCTGACCCCTCTGATCATCTGGAAACCGAACTCTGACCTCCCTCAAACTACTCTTTTGGACAACCCTTCTGACTAGACGCAGCGCTTGTGAATAAGCTGGTGCTTTCGAGTGGCGCTTTAGAAGTTTGGAGATTACGATTACGATTTTGTTGAAATCAAAACATTTCTTGTTACATTCGACTGATTAGCCGTTTTGGAACTGCTTGCCTTTGGCGTATTTATGGGGCTATTTTGACGGGGCTGTTTTGACGGGGCTATTTTGACGCTGGGCGATTTTGACGGGGCTGTTTTGACGGGGCTATTTTGACGGGGCTATTTTGACGGGATGCCGTTTTCAAATGTGCGGTTCTCATAGACTGTAACTAAAATTGTGAAACAATAAAGAACGATTTGATTTGATAAATATACATCCATACATAAATATCCAAACATATAAATATTACCGGTTTACGTTGTGATGCTGCATTCAGCCATTTTCACACAGATTACGCTTATTATTATTTATTTTGATCACTTCCGGTATTCAAAAGACAAACATCTAAGTATGATAATGAAGCCCTACATTCCCTCTAAAGCAGTGCTGTCCAACCTTTTTGACACCGCGGGCCATCGAAGAAGTAATTTTTGAAGCCGAGGGCCGAACCAGTCAACTCAAAAGCAGCGACTAAAATTTATTGCAAATTAACTGTAGGCCTATTATTATTAATTATGGAATGCGAATCTTGGGAACTGGATTTTGTGTACACATTGTCAAATGATAAGCCAAGTTACGAACGAATAGCTATGCAAAGTAGGCCTAGGCCAGTGACGGTCTTTTACTTCATTTTAACAGAAATTGCAAATATTTAGCGAGCTGCGGCGGGCCACTTAGAATCTGCCGGCGGGCCGCGGGCCGCGGGTTGGACAGCACTGCTCTAAAGAATGGTATATTTCTTTCTCTTCAAGGAAGATAAATGAATACGCTACAGACAAACACTTAAGAGGGAGTGCTTGCTTTCAGCCATTTTTCACGCATGTTACGCGTATTATTATTTATTTTGATCACTTTCGGTATTCAAAAGACAAACATAGAAACGCACATGAAGCCCTACATTCCCTCTAAAGAATGGTATATTTGTTTCTCTTCTAGGAAGAATAGTCAATAAGCTATTGTCGAAAAACTAAAGGGTGGTATCCACCCCCGGTACCTCGGGTATATCGGGTATAACTTTTGAATGGCGAGGGCTACCACCATGATGTTTACCTCAAAATGTGCGCCAATGAATCTGCTACAGGTACCTAAAATGTAAAAATTCTATTCCATATTATGAAAACAAATTTTATGCATAAAAACGAGGGTTAAGCCATAATTTGTGCTCAAAATGTCCTTTGGAATCGATACAGGCGCAACTGACGCGCCTTTCGCGTCCGCAACTTACTCCATTGTTGCAGTAGGGTCTATGTGTTTATCCAATTCATACCACTCCTCTGATACGTTGACGCAGCTAACCGGCATTCCGAGGGTTTGTTCTATGATTTTCCATTATTTCCCAGAGAGAGAGAGAGAGAGACAGAGAGAGACAGACAGACAGACAGACAGACAGACAGACATACATACATACATACAGACAGACAGACAACACAGACAGGCAGACAGACAGACAGGCAGGCAGACAGACAGACAGACTGAGACAGACAAAGACAGAGACTCAGACCGACAGACAGACAGACAGACAGAAACAGAGAGGCGGAGACAGAGACAGAGACAGATAGAGATAGACAGAGAGACAGAGACAGAGAGAGAAAGAGAGAGAGAGAGCGAGAGAGTGTCTCTCTCTGTGTCACTCTCTCTCTCTCTCTGAGACAGTGACAGAGACAGACAGACAGACAGAGAGACAGAGAGACAGAGGCAGAGAGGCAGACAGACAGACAGACAGACAGACGGAATCAGAGGAGCTGTTAGAATGGATAGCATATACGATCAGAGATTTTGAAGAGGTTAGACTTCAGTTGAGAAGGCAAAACATGAAATGGTGTAGAGGAAGAAACTTGGGCACAGTCGCAGAGCTACGATGTTGTTGGATGGACTTAGAATGTGCGGAATTCAGGATGGAGATATTTACAGAGTCGAGGTGCAGTTTGGTATAAAAATTTTATACCAAACTCTAACATTCTCTAACATAGGCATTTAATGCCTATGTTAGAGAACTAACCTCTTGTTATCCAAAAAAAGCTACGCTCCCTCTTAGTTAATGAATTAATTGACTTATCTTAGTGTTGTATTTGTCTGTACTGCTATTTTAGTTAAGATTGTATATTCTTTTGTTAATGTCGTTTAATGGACTCTTCTTATGTTTTTGTTAGTTTAAGACTTATTCCAATCTAAGCATCGACTGGCTGTAATTTAGCGGGATCTATAATCCATTCTGGACCTCATGTAACCAATAGGCCTACTAATCAAATTATTGCCTTATTATTTCATTGCTGTTGTTCTCTTCTTATTATTGGTTACGGTAAGTTAAGATTTGTTATGTTAACCCTCGGGCTACCAAGTTTTTTTTGTAACACGGACTACCAAGGGGGGGGTGGTTACCACTTCCCCTGGATTTCGGGTTTGGTTTCACATATCATATCTTGTAATACACCAATGGATTCAGCATTCAATTCTGTACAGAATGGTATATTTAGTTGTACATTATATGAATGCACCTCAAAATTACATCATGGATTTCGGGTTTGGTTTCACATATCATATCTTGTAATACACCAATGGATTCAGCATTCAATTCTGTACAGAATGGTATATTTAGTTGTACATTATATGAATGCACCTCAAAATTACATCATTTTTAACAATGGAGCCAATAATTAGCGATATTTTATATTATTGCGTACATTTTGTACATTTTGGATAAACAAATATACGATTATGTGTGTTTTGAAACTGATCTGTGTATCTAAGATACACAAATACATACCTACACATGTTTATATACGTATAAATATGCATCCATATATATATACATGTACAATTGTACATGTAAGCATGCATACATGTACAATGCTGCATTCAGCCATTTTCACACAGATTACGCGTATTATATTATTTATTTTGATAACTTCCGGTATTCAAAAGACAAACATGTAAGTATGCAAATGAAGCCCTACATTCCCTCTAAAGAATGGTATATTTGTTTCTCTTCCAGGAAGACAAATGAATATGCTACAGACAAAAAACTAAGGGGAGTCTTTCCATTCAGCCATTTTTCACGCATATATACACGTATTATTATTTATTTTGAGCACTTCCAGTTGTCTCAGGTCGACTCAGTGACCATAGAAATGTAGCCCCACATTCCCTCTATAGAATGGTATAATTTGTGTCGCTTAATATTATATGACGGATAAGATATAGTCGAAAATCTAGGGGGAGTGGTATCCACCCCCCTGGTACCTTGGGTATTATGGGTATAACCTTTTATCGGTGTGAGATATCATCTCACATTTCACCTCAAAACGTGGGTAAATGAACCCCTATAGCTACCTAAAAGGTCAAATTTTTATTCCGTACCAAACAAGTTCGAGATGACAAAAACTTAGGGGGTGGCAACACCCCTCTCCTTGGTAGCCCGAGGGTTAATCAAGTCAACAACTGTTATACTAAGTAAAGCATTTTTCGGTCGCCACATATTCTTTTGAAATTATATAGAGGTGTCCCTACTTAGCGGGATCTTTGATCCCTTCAGGGCCTTCCTTGTGGCATTCAACAATCCATACTTAAAAGTACAATCTGATTTGTAATATTATTGTTTATTGTTGTTTGGCTACAAATAAACGATCTTGATCTTGAAGATGGATAGTTAGTGGTAGAAATCGGACAACAGAATCAGGTGGACGGTTAAGAGTTTGAGAAGATGCATTGGCCCAAAGTATTGTAAAGAGACATGTTAGGGAGAGAACTTTAATTTAACTAGATCTAGGATTTTATTTCGAGCCAATTGTGTGATGTAGGAAGCACGTGTGCCGCAGGTAGGATATATGATTGAAAAGAGAGACTGGTGTAAAAAAAAACATGTTAGGACTCACTGCGCACTTGTTTTTCAGAGTTAAAAGTGAGAAGGGAATTAACTGATAGCTGAATGGAAGAGTCACGAAATATTGGCCTGATAAGGCAGACCGAAAAATATTACTTCAGTTTTGATATGGTTAAGGCAAAAGGGATGTTAGTGACGATATCAAGTACCTGACGAAAAATATTGAAAGCGTTTGCTCCGAGGGTGAAAATCACAGTTAACGCTGATACCGTGACGATTGACATACACGGCAATGCTCTGGGAAGAGGTATTGTCATTGATCATGGTTTTGAAGTTACCCGAAAAAGATGTTTCATTAATAATATAAACGCACAGAAATCTCTGTGCGTGCGTGCGTGCCTATGTCTGATGCGTGATACATGTTACGCTGTTTTCGCCTTATATATAGTGATATAAATATAATATTATTATCTAGCCGAACTTCTTTGCGTGACGTCACACAAAGAAAAACGTCAAAGCACCACAATATATTTCTCAACAACGGACGGACGGAGCATATTGCTATTATACAGGCGTTCATGGACGGAAGGTTGGAGGAAGGGAAAGGGAGTTAGAGGGGAATGAGGAGAGAAAGAGGGAAGGGAGGGACAGAAGGGGAGTGAGAGGTGGTGGGGATTGGGGAGAGTGGTGGGAAGGGGCAGGGCAGGGGAGTGTGAGTGGAGTAGAAAGGAAGGTGTAGGAAAAGGAAGAGCAGTATAAGGTGTGGGTTAGAGAATGGGTGGGGAGGGGTAGAATAGGGGTATGATGGGAGGGAAAATAGGATCGGAAGGTTATGGGACGGGAAGGCGAGAATGCAAGTAAAGGGGCGTGAAGTGGAATTGGGGCGGGGGGAAGTAGAGCAAGGGAAAGGGAAGTGGAGAAAAGAGTGGGGCGCTGATTTCAAATGGCCCACTCGAGCACCTAAACTAACCGTCTTAGGACGGGCAAACATCTAGTTACCTCTTAAAACAACTAGATCTTATCACCCAAAAATCATTGTATTCTATAGGTTATTTGATGACGGTGAGTCCTAAATTTCGCCGTCTTAATCTTCTGGGACTATAACCTCCTTTTGTTATCTCGTATGTTAAGAAAATTTTATGAAAATATTTAGTGTATTTACAACAGCCACACGCCTGGGATAATTTAACCAGCATACCGCTTTTCACGCATAACCATTGAACAGGAAGAGAAAATAAAATTCGTTTGGACAGTTTTCATGAATATGTTTTCTACATAAAATTGTTATGGCTTCATAAAGGTACTCATATGTAACGTCGTGTGACATGTGACATGTTTTCAACTGTGACATCAAACTTTGACGTGACAGTTGAAATTGCATTGGATCAATGGTTTCCAATATGGCGGACGGGGGCCATATTGGATTTGGCCATAGCGTCATTCTTGGCGTCATGGCTGACAAGTACCTCGGTGATTTTTCATGTCTAGGGACCCACTGACTAAGTGGAAGTGAGAAACTCCTCCAACACCATTTTGCAAAGGGGACCTTAGGCGATGTACTAGATTATAAAGGAAGGATAAGTCAGTCAAGATTGGCATGTGTAAAAAGTTAAGTTTTTATATGCTTCTTTAAAACAGCAAGGTTGTTGCATGGCTTTAATACAACGTAACCGTGATATCCTTGGCACAATGAAAATGCCAAGCCAAACCGCTTAAGAGATTCGAGTGTATATTATTCGTCGGTTCTCCAGTATGTTGCCCGCTTGACAGCTAATCTCTCACTTCTTCTCGCCTTTTGACTTCTTTTATTATCTGTGTCTCGCTCTCTGTCTCTCTGTCTCACTGTCTGTCTCTGTCTCTGTCTGCTTCCCTCTCACTCACTCTGTCTGTCTTTCTTTTTCTCTTTAATGTTTCTATTTTTTCGTCATATGTACCACCTCAGTGGAAAATAAGCACCATTACGCCAGTACCTAAGGTTCCTCACCTGACTGATGTCGCAGATTTTCGCCCTATATCAGTCACCCCCATTCTATGCAGTCTCCTTGAGAAATTTATTGTGCACCGTTTTTTCTATCCTTTTTTGACAGATCCACACCAAAACCAGGACTTCTTGGATCAATATGCATTCCGCCCCACTGGTTCTACCGGTTTGGGGACGTTTCGTCAAAGGACGATTCGTCAACGGACTGTTCGTCAAGGACTGTTCGTCAAGTGGATTCGTCAACGGACTGTTCGTCCAAGGGAAATAGTAAACTTTTCCAGTGGAACCAGAAGATATTATATAATTATGTCCGCGCTTGGGGGAGATTATGTGAGCCATTTTTCTTGCACATACGGTATATCACGCGCTCTCAATTTAAATTGGCAGTTAGATTGATAAAAGAAAGTCTTTGCTTAAATAGGAATTGGATTGATGAGACTAATTCTTTGCTCAACTAGAAGTTGGATTGGTGAAAGAAATTCTTTGCTTAACTAGAAGTTGGATTGATGACAGGAATTATGTGCTTAAATAGAAGTTGTATCGATGAAACCAATTTTTTGCTTAAATAGCAAGAATTATTTTCATCAATCCGACTTCTAGTTTCGCAATGAAACTATTTTCATCAATCCAGTTATCCAACTTTTACTTTAAAAATTATTTTCATCAATCCAACTTCTATTTAAGGAAGAGTTATTATTATCAATCCAACATCAAGTGTATGTATTTTGCGCACCTGCCGTCACGCTTAATGGGCTAGCAATCCTTTTATTGGTCAACGAGAATTAATAATTATCGATTCCGTTTGACGAACAGTCCGTTGACGAACAGTCCGTTGACGAATCGTCCACTTGACGAACAGTCTTTGACGAACAGTCCGTTGACGAATCGTCCGTTGACGAAACGTCCGTTGACGAAACGTCCGCATACCGGTTCGCATATTAACATTCTATATACGAACTCAGACTCTGAATATTCATGAGTAATATCGGTCTGCTGTTGATTGGATGATAGGGTAGGTTTATAAATATTCATAAGTAATGACGTTTCTGCCTAGGATTAACCTGTGACTATTATTACTATTATTATTAGTAATAATAGTCCCAGGATTAATAATGCGTAGATTATACAAAGCAGCTAATATTTTAGTTTTGCCGCGCTTTACTATTTAAAGCATGCATTCACGTGATTTATGTGATATAAAGGGTTGATTTTTCACCATTTTGTCTGTCTGGCTGGCGTGATACTTTCCGAATATTATTTCGAAGTTATGATCGTATATTGATTTAAAATCAAAAGTTATGGTAATCCTCCAGTTCAGGTCCCCAAATTATTTTGCATTGGTATCCATTGAAACTGCAGTTTATTTTTCATCAATCCCACTTCTATTCAGCAGGAATTCTTTTCATCAATCCCACTTCGGTAAAGTCGTAGTTTACGTCGCTAAATTATTTGATATTGTCACTTTAACATGGAAGCTGGATTGATGAAAATATTCCTGTGTTCAAAATTATAGTTGGATTGATCGAAATAGTTTTTCTCGTAAATAGAAGCTGGATGGATGAAATTAAGTTTTCGATTCAATAGAAGCTGGATTGATGAAAATAATTATTTCTGTAATTAGAAGCTGGATCCACGAGAATATATCTTTGTTTAAATAAAAGTTCTATTGATGAAAAATATTTATTTCGTCAAATAGAAGTTGGATTGATAAAAGTAATTTTTCCAATTAAATGGAAGTTGGATTTATGAAAACATATATCGATTAAATGGAAGCTGGATTGATGATAGTTAACATGCACATAGGTAGACTGCTTACTTACCAACGTCAAGTATGGCATTGAAAACATTAGAATGATTTAGCAACGTAAACTACGACTTTACCCCCACATCTATTTAGCAAGAATTCTTTTCATCAATCTCACTTCTATTTAAGCAGAGAATTATTCTGATCAATCCAACTTCTAGTTTCACGATAAACTATTTTAGTCAATCTAGCTTTCATTTACGCAATCATTTTCGTCAATCCAGCTTCTATTTACGTAATTATTCTTGTCAATCCAGCTTCCATTTAGGTAGACAATTATTTTCATCAATCCAGCTTCCATTTTAAATTGACAATACAAATGCCAGTGCAAAATAATTTGTGGACCTAAGCTGGAGGATTGCCAAAGTAATTAGATTAGGCCTAGATGAGGATGGCAGACATAGTCTTTACGGAGTCTCTGCAACCGTGTGGTCCGTGGATAAGTTTTTCTGACGATCAATTGTGTCGCTGACATTTCCTCATAAGAAAGCAGCCACGTGTCAACATCTTCGGCGCATTTTAACAGCTCTGATCTCAATTCTTTCTTCATTATTTATTATAGGATACATTCATTTTCGAATGGCAATCGAGAAAATATCCGCTGTCCACCATTTTGCTTTTGCTCGTGTAGGCCTATCGAGGACCAGTAGCCTATAGCATCCAATCAACGGCAGGCCGTAATTACTCATGAATATTCAGAACCTGAGTTCGTATATAGAATGTTAATATGCTACCGGTTCTACCACGGCAGCCCTAATTGCCTTAACCCACAACCTATTGGAATTTCTCAACGAAAACCACTATGTTCATCTGATCGCACTTGATTTCTCCAAAGCTTTCGATACAGTCAGGCATTCATATCTTACAGAGCAACTCGCCACTCGCCAGTTTGCCCATCCCTGACTGTATTTATAACTGGATAATTGCCTTTTTAGACAACCGTAAACATGCAACCAAATTCAATGGCTTACTTTCGGCAATTATTAGCATCTGCGCCAGCATAGTTCAGGGATCGGGTTTGGGACCATCTAACTTTATAACAGCTATTTCAAAACTCAAGCCGGTCCACCCTTCAAACAGGTCACTAAAATATGCTGATGACACTTATCTGCTGATACCCGCCTCACATAGTGCAACGATCGCAGCAGAACTAGACCATGTCACAGAGTGGGCTGCAACCTGTAACTTAAAATTGAACTCAAAAAAGACCTTTGAGATGGTGATTCGTCGGCCACGGGGGCGTGCTGGGCGTGACGCGGTTCCGAGTACCACTCGGGGACTGACAAGGGTCTCCAGCATGGTCATCTTGGGCGTTACAATGAATGAAACCTTGAGTTTCGAGGCACACATCACCCGCATAATTATGTTGCCAGGCCAGACAATCGCTGTATGCCTTGCGCATCCTCGTGGCGCATGGTCTTTCAGGCCCTATGCTATACGACGTGGTTCGTGCTACAACGGTAGCCCGAATGCTCTATGCTGCTCCGGCTTGGTGGGGGTTTACAGGGCAACAAGTAAAGAACCGCCTTCAGTCGGCGATGCGGCGTCTTATTCGTCTGCGATACCTGCCAGAGAACAGTCCATCGGTTGAACATCTTTGCCACACTGCTGACTCACGCCTCTTCTCTGCGGTCTTGGGAAACCCGGGGCATGTACTCCATGGACTACTCCCGCCCAAAAAACCGCTCCCCTACTCCCTGCGCTCGAAATTACATGACCGTTTTATTCCACAAGCGGACAATCTCACACGCAGATCGTTTATAATAAGAATGTTATACTCTGTATAAATGTATGTACACCAAAGTGCGGTTATGCAATTGGTTCAATAAAGAATATACTTACTTACTTACTGTCTGTCTGTCTGTATGTCTGTCTCTCATCTTTGACCTGCAACTGTCAATCAGCCATCTCCGCCACAGCCTCTCCAATCAGTTGATCCATTGTTCGTCCTTTATATCTCCTCTTATCTAGGTCTATCATCACTACCATTGTTCTTGGTAGTACAACCCTGAATAGCATAGCGACATAGTTACACGGTTAAACGAATGCTCCAACACGCAAAATAATTAGATCAACTCTTCAATAGACTAGAACCATCGTTGTTTTGACGTATTTCGCTACAGTGGTGACGATTATGATTTGCGTTTTTCGACATGTTTTTGTACATTTTATCACGTCTCTACCACTCTTAGTGTCTGAGATCTTCTGGGGCTTAAATTATTCCTCAGGTTGCGGAATACATCGTCCGAATAAAGGTGCGTCATGAGTTGTAATACAACGTGACATGATAATCCGCGATACGCTTCGCTAAATGGCATCGCCTGGTCAAACCGATTAAGAGATTCTGGCTTCTATTAATCGTCGGCTGTCCATACGTTGCCCGCTGGCTAATCCCTTCACTCTCTCACTTGATCTCCTTTTAACCTATTTCACTCTCTGTCTGTCTGCCTCTCTCTGTCTCTGTATGAGTGTCTGTCTTTCTGTCTGTCTCTGTCATTATGTCTGTCTGTCTCTCTGTCTGTCTGTCTCTCTTTGTCTGTCTTTCTATATATCTCTCCACCCTCCAATCACTTGTTCCATTGTAATGTCTTTTATATATCTCTTTGTCTGTCTCATTTCAGGATAATCTCGGTCTATCATCTGCACCATGGTTCTTGATATTACAACCCTGAATAGTAGTTAAATAGCTACATGTTGAAACAAATGCTCGAACATGCTAAATAATTAGATCAACTCTTAAATAAACGAATAGCATTATCGTTTTGACATATTTCTCCAAAATGATGATGATGATTTGCGTTGTTCGACTTGTTCTAATACATTTTTCTACTCGAAAAATTTCTTAGCGTTATTTAACTTAGTAGAAATTGTATTTTAATCAAATTGTTACACCTTATTGTTTAATTAATTTAACTGTAGATTGTGTGATGGACTTGGTTTTCCTTATGGACCATTCAAAGAACATTACAACAGATGCAAATGGAACTTTCGTTCCTGAGAAATGGAATCTCATGAAAAATTTCGTTCAAAGCGTAGTGCGTAACCTGAACGTCTCACGCTTGGCCACCAACGTCGCTGTCGTCACCTTCGGTCAGTTGATTGATAAATATTATGTTCTAAATACATAAATACCGTGGTTGTGTACACTTGTGGAACATAATATTAGTTAGCCAATGATGAAATTCCATTTGTGATTGGTTTCTTCTCTTCATCCAACGTAGACTTGTGATTCACAGGTAATATAGTGCAGAAAACTACCAAGCCAACATCATGTGCGCCGATGTTTTCATCTTTCCTGGCTTTGCTAAGAATTGAAAATGTTCAACGTGCATGTGGTACTTTTGAGCAGAGCGAGTTATTTTCTCTACATTTATTTGAGTGCTCGATACACCCGCCTCCCAAAAAATATATTCGAGGCAGAGATTTTAGACTCATTTTAAGTCTTTTAACTCTTAGTTATTTCAACAAATTGATTTTAATTGAATGTAATTCCAAAATATTGTGCGGGAGACGGTTGAATGGTTACACGCTTGCACGAAGATCAGGTTCAGAAGGACGCGGGTTTTATACTCGCTAGCAATGCCATAGTAAAATTCGACTCCTGTGAAAGTTGGTATCATCTGTCAATATCACATCATTTTATCATACTGCGGTTTGTCATTCTGAATTGTGTAAATGAAATATATATAACCTTATAGCCTACATCACAGTTTGATGTCCTCAGCTCTAGCTTGCATCGATTCAAACACTAGCGTGACATAATCTATCCGACCTTTTAAACCACCATCGCTATAATAACCTAGCGTCGATATTACCAGTAACACTAAGAGAATTCCACATATTCCCACCTTCATCTTAGTGAGGACCTGATTGTGCAAAAATTGACGGCGTCCAAAAAAGTGTTCCGGTAAAGATCTAGCAAAGATTTTTCTCTAATCTACATAAAATTGTCACATTACCAAACCATAGCACACACATATTATATAATTATATATATAATGTAATGTAATGTAATTAGTAATTTATATAGCGCCGCTCACAGCCGAGGCCATTCAGTAGCGCTCCCAGTGCGAGAACCCGAGAGAAGAAATAGGTTTTAAGGAGAGAGAGAGAGAGAGAGAGAGAGAGAGAGAGAGAGAGAGAGAGAGAGAGAGAGAGAGAGAGAGAGAGAGAGAGAGAGAGAGAGAGAGAGAGAGAGAGAGAGAGAGAGAGAGAGAGAGAGAGAGAGAGAGAGAGAGAGAGAGAGAGAGAGAGAGAGAGAGAGAGAGATGAAGACAATGATCCAGAAAGGAAAGTCTCACGCAAAGTGAAGGGAGGGCATTCCATAAAGAGGTCCCAATGATGGCAAAGGATCGAGTTTGAGCAATCGTGGTCTGGTCCTAGCTCGTGGGACAAAGAAGTCAGACCGGTCCAGAGATCGTAAAGGCCGATGAGAAGATGCAGAAAGAGGAGGACGAATGACATAAGTAAGTAAGTAAGTAAGTAAGTATATTCTTTATTGAACCAGTTGCAATCCGCATTCCGGTGTACATACATCAAATACAATAAACAATCAATAGACAATATGAATAAAGCATTCTAACTATAAAAGTTTTTTTCATATTATGGTCCTATATATTGGTCCTATATATATATTTTGGTCCTGCAAAAACCATTTTAACCTTTATTTACCCACTATGCCTTTTAGGTGGAATTTTGAGATGGCCCTTAGATATGTGTTGTATGTTGATGGTATTAAAACAGAAATGACAAGCTTTTAGTGATATTTCACATTTAAGGCCATTTTTGGGATGTTCCAAAAATGGAACGTTGGGTCATTCCCACTAGCATTTTTCTACAATGGCAGTTCAACATGAATAAACGATACAATATTGGCTTATGCGCAATTTATTGAAAACCAGTTTATTTAAAGGTATGAAAACTTTCAATACAGTTCACTTGAAGTTCTTGAGGCACCTGACACATTTTTTGGTAGTTTTTTTCTTCAAAAAATGAAAAAAACAACGAGTCTGACTAATGAGAGGAATGTATTGCTCGATCCCATCGCAATGTGTCATGGCAACCTCTGACGTGCCTGGGCACTTTTCACAGGATTTACAGTATTGATACTGCTGGAACATGCTACTACATTGTTGTCTGACCACCTAACAGCAACAATTTTGGCATGACATGTGTAATACTGTGTATTCAAATGTACATCTTTCTTGTTTTGCAAACATTTTCTTGTCATTCAGAGGTGCGGCTCCGGTTCGACAATTACGGACGTCATGTCCGTGATGGTCGAACTGGAACAGCACCTCTGAATGACTGCTGCCCCACACCTCAGCTTAGACAGAAGACTGTAACTAGTAAAAACATTGGCAAATAATAGCATGTGATATAGTTTCCTGTGATGAGTTAGGCAAAATTCATGGCAACGCGCTCACCAAAAGTGGTTTATGTGGGTCGCCTACTCCTGTCACAATAAATTGTTGCTTGACATGGATGAACATCCTATTCATGAATAAGACATCCAGATCTTATAACTAAATATGATTGGCTTTCCTCTTATAAACATCTCTAACCCATGATGTCCGTAGTTAGGGACCCACCGACTCATAAATGCTAAGTTTGAAATGAACAATTCCAAATTGCAAAGATTTGTGTTACTGATCATATAGTGAACAATCTGCCATTATAGAGATCTCTCTTGTCAGCTGCATGCATGACAGTACATCCTCCTATCATGGATTTAAACATTGCAGTTGCTATTATAGTGCATCAGGCACTCAACTGTGTTGCAGTTATTGCGTTATTTTCTAAAACTCAAATTTAAAATATGTACTAATTATTACAAAATCAGTGTTAAAACATGGGCATATATAAGGGGTTTTACGGGGTGGGGTCACCCTAAATAAATTGCCGACATTTTATTCTATGCAATTATATGCGAAATACAAAAAACTGAACTTTTTCGACCATTTCCAATAGAAACCCCAGAAAACTTACCCCCACCCCGAATTTTTTCCTGGCTACGCCCCTGGTTAAAATAAATTAAATAAAACATAATATTAAAAACAAATTAATGATACATGCAGCAATCCAACAGTATATATACTGGCAAATTATGAACATGGAACACAATCACCTCATATTGGAATTATACTAATGAGAGTAACCCAACGTGCCAAAAATGGAACATGCTTCAAAACTGGGTTTTTTCTTCTAGAGTTTTGCTTCTTTTTGAGTAATTTTGGTTGACTCATACGATACTACAGGAATATTTCCAACGATTACACCAATAACTCATCGGATCGTGTGAGTTTATCGATACCAAAGGATTTCTAGCAGTTTAAAGATGAATCATCAACGCGTAGAAGCGGCTATGGGGACGCGCGGACGCAATTGAGCACCGCGGGTGTGTAATATTTTAGTGACCTATAGGCTAGTTTTTGACCTAGGTTGAAGGCATGTGCACGGCGGATCGAAACTATTGGCGTTTTACCTGGTTATTGACGCGTTCATAATCGTAATCGTAATCGTAAACTCGTAACTTCTATAGCGCCCACAAAAGCGAAGTCGCGGGAACCAGCTTATTCACAGGCGCTTCATTGGAGGGTTGTGGTTATTAATAACCTAGGTTATGATGCAATGCGTAAAATCTAACCTAGGTTATGGTTGTGGCCCAGAGTATAAAAAACAACTACTGATATACCTGTATTTAGGAGCTTGAAAAAAAATATATAACCAGATTAATAACCACAAGAATAATAAGTATTATTACTGAATTATTAATTACCACAAAAGTACAAAAGATCACCAGCAAATCTATAGTTTACACCAAACTTGGTAAATCACATAAAAAATAATTCAAGTTAGTGGAACTCACTGACTAATGTTGATATTCATGTCAATGTAGAAGACAATTTAATATTTTACTGATGTTTTTACACTTAACCTGTCTGGTTAACCGATGATGAAGGGTAGCCATTCCAGAGTGATCTGTTTTGAATTATTGTCTTCACTTTGAAAAATAAAGAATAAATTACCCTTACGATAATTATTATAAGCTGAAACAACACTCAATCTCTTAATAGATTTATTTTTAATCTCGTAATATGAAATATTGCACCCGTAGTAGGCCTATAGCTATTTGAAGCAGTTTAATTAAATACATGACACATAGAAATTATTTATGTATGACATCACCTAGAAAAAAGAGAGACGCTGTAAATCTCGCAAAATTCAACAAACAAAATGGAAAACACAGCCATTTTCAAAGTTGAGTCTGTTAATTGTGCATGTATGGTACACTAATATCTTACCAGTTTTTATTTTCTTCGCCGAGTCTCCTTCTTTCTATCAGTCTCTGCAGCGCAGACCTCTTTGTATGTAGATGGATGGTGATACTGTATATGATTGAGCAGATTAGTCGTGTTTTTACCGGTTATGAGCCGGCCACATAACTTCCCCTCATTAGCACCAACACCGCTGATGATACACGAACTCTTATTTCTGACTGAATCGTACTTGAAATGACTCCAAACAGAATTTCCACGCTTGCGGCCGCTCAAGATCTTTAGAGACATTTTTACTACGAGATTACTGTGACTATTTTTTTGCAAATTTGAGCTAGTTAACGTGGGTCGCATTCTCTATGAAAACGTTTACAATAAAATGCGCCAGTAGCCTACTACTGGGTTAAGTCACAAATTAATATTAATATGTAGTGCATTCTCAAGTTATCATGTTTGAATTTCAATTTTTTGGCAGGCCTAACGAAAATAGCGATGAATTTTCGTTAGTGTTATTTTCGTTATAGTTATAGTTAATGATATTTTTTAGTTAGGCTATAGGGCCTAGTTATAGTTATCGTTAACGAAGTCATTTTATTTTCGTTATCGTTATCGTTAACGAGAATCACGCTGCTTTCAAATTGAGTCTAAGTCATTTCTACCAGCCGCCACAAAAAGACAAAGCATTCTATGAACCCACCGATATGTTCTGGAATCCGACTATAGTTATTGGCTGTGACACCAATACCTAGAAAAAGAAGGTTTTGAAAGAACTAGCCGACAAAACCCAAGCTTTCTGCAGCCAAATAGCAAAGCAAGTGCGGAAAGAAGCCAAGAAGCGTATGTCTGTCACCCATTCCCAATCGCAAAAGACTGCACTAGGACAATTGGATTCGAACCTGCAACCCTCCGGCTGCAAGACACCGAACATACCCCCTACACCACCGCGCTACGATCGTCTTTAATTGGTAATTCAAAGTCATGAGGTCTTTGGCGCAGTGCATAGCTCAGTCGGACTGTCGGTGGAAAAAGGCTGCGCAGTACATGATTTGAGTTCCATATGACTGCCTGAAAAAGCTGATTGTCTGCCTTTTCCATCATACAAACTACATCTGGCTCCAGAGGAGGGAGGTAGCCCATTCGCTTGACTCGTTGTAGAAACCTTTGTAGACTGTTTCGATCGTTAGCGGAGGTACACCCCCACCAGGCAGGTGAGGCATACAGAAGGCGTGCAATTGTGGTATCCCGTGTAACCTCGTGAAGCGCCGCTGATGGAAGACCGTGTGCTCTCAGAACTCTGATCGCATGTAGCGAGCTTGAGCAGGCGCCCACCACCTGACGGACATGAGCTGATGTTCTTAAGTCGTCGGTGATAGTGACTCCTAGTATAACCATTTCGGTTACT
Source organism: Aporrectodea caliginosa (assembly GCA_020284085.1). Classification (NCBI taxonomy): domain Eukaryota; kingdom Metazoa; phylum Annelida; class Clitellata; order Crassiclitellata; family Lumbricidae; genus Aporrectodea; species Aporrectodea caliginosa. The sequence goes on along the minus strand of JACEVL010000263.1, from coordinate 2,898,972 downwards.
CGCTCCATATCCATCAGGGGCGGAATATCCTTGTTTCTGCAGCCACGTCGGAAGATCAGCATTTCACGAGATTTTTTCTTATTCAGTCTAAGATTGTTCTTTTCCGCCCAGTCAGATACGTTGTTCAGCTCCTCTTGAATCGAGTGCCTCGGTTTGGGGACGTTTCGTCAACGGACGATTCGTCAACGGACTGTTCGTCAAGGACTGTTCGTCAAGTGGACGTTTCGTCAACGGACGATTCGTCAACGGGAAATAGTAAACTTTTCCAGTGGAACCAGAAGATATAATATCATTATGTCCGCGCTTGTGGGAGATTATGTAAGCCATTTTTCTTGCACATATATCACGCGCTCTCAATTTAACCCATATAAGCCTACGATCCTTTATAAAGTATCTATGTTTAATTAATTGCAAATCTGTAATCTTGCAATATAATGTCTATGCTGCAATAAACATGGCGTATCTTGTATCTATTGTTGACGTCCGTTTTTAAGTTTTACTTAATTTTTTTCATTTCGTATGAAATATAGATACGTTTTGAAGTTTAATTGCATTTTATGGAATCCCGAAAAAGGTTAGCTCATAAATTTATTTGTTTCTTTGAAAACCAGTATTTTATTGATTAGTATATTACTAATTAGTGTTCTTAGTCAGTATGTTTATTGCCCGTGCGCGGGGCATGATTGGTTTATGAATAAAATGTTTTTATTGTCGATCCTTTATAAAGGATCGTAGGGACACGATATACCTAAAAATTAACATATGTATAACATGTGTAGTTTTCAACAAACATACTACTGAAACCACTTTGATTGGTCTTGTATTTCAGGTACACAGCGAATGAAGTCATTTCCATGGTGGAGTCCGGCTTCTTTGACAACCCACTCATTTACATAACGCCGCCAGATGGCGTTCAGACGGACGAGGACAGCGCGGACGAGGATCAGGGTGGACTGATCGACAACCTGAACGGACATCAACTGCAGGCCGAGGCTGAAGTTGTCGATGGTACCGTACTTCGGTCACCACGGATGCAAACAGTTTATCCGTGACAAACCGATTAGATTCGGTTACAAGATGTGGTGCCTCAACAGTACCCTGGGCTACCTGGTACAGTTCCAAGCCTATCAGGGCAAGGGTTCGGTGACAAATCAGGAGCTTGGATTAGGAGGCTCTGTCGTCGTTGACCTCATCAACAGTCTACCTGAAGGCCCGAAGTACAAGTTGTTTTTCGACAACTTCTTTACGTCGCTTCGCCTGCTGGACCACCTGACTGACCATGGCTTTGGAGCTACCGGAACTCTGAGAGCGAACCGCACGGACAAGTGTCCACTGATCACGCCAGCAGCAATGAAAAAGAAGGATCGCGGCCACATTGATCATCGCTACGACCAGACTGGAAAAGTCATCGTCATCCGCTGGCACGACAACAGTCCAGTAACAATTGCATCAAACGTGTATGGTGTCCAGCCAGTTGACAAGGCCAAGAGGTGGTCCAGCGCTGCCGAGAAAGAAATCCTGGTGACCCAGCCTGCAGCGATCAAGCAGTATAACGTCTGTATGGGCGGCACCGATCGGATGGATCAGAATATCGGCTGCTACCGTACCAGCATCCGGTCGAAGAAGTGGTGGTGGCCACTGTTCAATTACATGATGGACGTGTCGATCCAAAACGCATTCTACCTGTACAAGAGATCGCCTGCCTACAGCCAACGCCGTTTGGACCTTCTCGGCTTCAGGCGTGAGATCGTCGAGGTATATAGCCAGAGGTATGCACAAAGGCTAAACATTCAGCAGTCGAATGGCAGGGCCACTCGATTTGGCGACTGGAGGGTGTCAACCGAGATCCGTCTAGATCGTCTGGATCATCTGCCACTTTACGTCGACAAGCAAAAACAGTGTGATGTTTGCAAGAAGAAGGCGAACTTCGTTTGCCAGAAGTGCACTAGTGGCGGTGCACCTGTTGGCCTCCACCCAAAGGACTGCTTTGTGCGCTACCACACGGAGTAAAGTAGTGTTGATCAACTGTAGAAACAGTGCACTGTGACAATTATGATATTTTTTGTGTCGTTATGTTGAGGCAGAATGTTTTTTTTTGCCAAAGTAAATGTGCTGCTGTATGCCTATGATCCTTTATAAAGGATCACCTTTTATAGAACAAAAAATACTACTAATTGTGAAAATATTTTCAAGAGTGATTTAATATCTCAATAAGACTTGTATGAAGAACAACTCATATCAGCATAACATGCAAATTCACACCTAGGCATATATGGGTTAAATTGGCAGTTAGATTGATAAAAGAAAGTCTTTGCTTAAATAGGAATTGGATTGATGAGACTAATTCTTTGCTCAACTAGAAGTTGGATTGGTGAAAGAAATTCTTTGCTTAACTAGAAGTTGGATTGATGACAGGAATTATGTGCTTAAATAGAAGTTGTATCGATGAAACCAATTTTTTGCTTAAATAGCAAGAATTATTTTCATCAATCCGACTTCTAGTTTCGCAATGAAACTATTTTCATCAATCCAATTATCCAACTTTTACTTTAAAAATTATTTTCATCAATCCAACTTCTATTTAAGGAAGAGTTATTATTATCAATCCAACATCAAGTGTATGTATTTTGCGCATCTGCCGTCACGCTTAATGGGCTAGCAATCATTTTATTGGTCAACGAGAATTAATAATTATCGATTCCGTTTGACGAACAGTCCGTTGACGAACAGTCCGTTGATGAATCGTCCACTTGACGAACAGTCCTTGACGAACAGTCCGTTGACGAATCGTCCGTTGACGAAACGTCCGCATACCAGTGCCTCATGCTAGCTCCAGTGATTAAGTATCATCTGCATACTTGCTGATCTTGTTCTGGCAGTGAATAGGATGTAAATCAGAAGCATCTATGACCAGGGGCGGAGACTTAGAGGGGGGACGGTCCCATCCAAAACTTGAGGTGGGGGGGACGGAGCTGCTTATATCCTCCCAATATTTCTGAAATATTTCATGAATATAATAATAATAGCTACGAGTGACAGCGAGCAATTTGTTCAGATGACAGCTTAAAATGCTACCATTTCAGTGTGGAAATTCAAATTTTTTTATATAGGGAATGGTCATATCCCCTCCACAAACCCCTCCCCAAAATCAAACATGATTCAAACTACCTGTATGCAACGAGCCTACGAGTGACAGCTGGTTCCTATCAGCACTCAAATTATAGATCAATTTTTTTCAGATGACAGCTTAAAATGCCACCATTACAGTGTGGAAATTCAAAAAATTTTAGATAGGGGAGGGGTCATCTCCCTTCCCCAAACCCCTCCCCAAAATCAAACACGACTCAAACTACCTGTATGCAACGAGCCTACGAGTGACAGCTGGTTCCTATCAGCACTCAAATTATAGATCAATTTTTTCATATGACAGCCTAAAATGCTACCATTACAGTGTGGAAATTCAAAAAATTTTAGATAGGGGAGGGGTCATATCCCCTCCCCAAACCCCTCCCCAAAATCAAACACGATTCAAACTACCTGTATGCTAGGAGCCTACGAGTGACAGCTGGTTCCTATCAGCACTCAAATTATAGATCAATTTTGTTCAGATGACAGCTTAAAATGCCACCATTACAGTGTGGAAATTCTAAAAATTTTAGATAGGGGAGGGGTCATCTCCCCTCCCCCCCAAATCAAACACGACTCAAACTACCTGTATGCTACGAGCCTACGAGTGACAGCTGGTTCCTATCAGCACTCAAATTATAGATCAATTTTTTTCAGATGACAGCTTAAAATGCTACCATTACAGTGTGGAAATTCAAAAATTTTTAGATAGGGGAGGGGTCATATCCCCTCCCCAAACCCCTCCCCAAAATCAAACACGACTCAAACTACCTGTATGCTACGAGCCTACGAGTGACAGCTGGTTCCTATCAGCACTCAAATTATAGATCAATTTTTTTCAGATGACAGCTTAAAATGCCACCATTACAGTGTGGAACTTCAAAATTTTTTAGATGGGGAGGGGCACATCCCCTGCCCAAACCCCTCTCCCTGATCGGCGAGTCGCGCAGCGCCGATCGTCCTTCGGCCACTCCTCCACCGGTCCCCCCCCCCAAACCCAAGACCAAGTCTCCGCCTATGTCTATGACGTAACCCGACGGACCGAACCCGGACCCCTGAACAACGCTGGCATTGATAGATGCCATTTCTCCCATAGGGTGTCATGTGCTTCCGCTCGTGGAGAAACTCGACCAGCCAGTTGTAGATTTGGTCCGGAATGTCAAGTTGGCAGAGTTTACGAGCTAAGGTGGAATGTCGCACGGAGTCGAACGCTTTAGAAAAATCCAGCGAAATCGACGTCACATAGTTGTTGGTTGTGAGAAGATGATTAACTTGATGGAGGATGGATATCATGGCAGCAGTGGTGGAGCCCGTTGGGCGGAAGGCAAATTGATCGGCTAGTTGGTCCGATGCTGGTGGAGTGCAGAAGGTAGGATAGATGTACCGATGCACGATTTCTTTCTCGATCATTCTGGAGAGGACTATTGATATCGGCCTAAAATCGACTGGCGACGTAGGCTGGGCTACCTTGGGGACTGGTCTGATGACAGCTATCTTCCGTTGTGCAGGGACATGGGAGTGAGACAGTGAGAGGTTGACAATATCGGACAGTACTGCTGCATAGACAGGGGCAGCAAGTATACCCCGCAGCCGATCGAGTCGATCGATCGAGTCGATCATAAACTCGACCAAGTCGAGTCGATCGAAAAATCGTCGACTCGATCGACTCGCCGATCGAGTCGATCGTAAACTCGGCCAAGTCGAGTCGATCGTTGTTTCCTCGACTTGACTCGACTCTGAAATATTTTACTTACTAATTCTTCACAAAGTGACAGACCTTATGATATAATGACGTAATTCTGTGTAAACACACAACTTCCGTATGAACCTAATATGAAGTTCACTGCAAATAATGAACCTCTTGGCGCTTTCTTATTAGTGGAAGTTATAGAGATACTTTCTTCCACAGTTTAACTATAATAGATAGATGTTAGGCCTACACGTCCTCTACTGCCGTCTTATTTGTTGAGCTGGTACTAATTAATGTACCGTACCGTAGGAGATTCCATTTTAGCCTAGCTGCCTATCTGATCAAGTCGACAGATTTAGCGAAGCTTAATCCTTCCAAGTTTACCACAGGCAGACACGATGTCGTTATAATACCTGAACTGTTACTTACAAGTTCAATTATTATGCAGTTGATGCTTTGTACATTAGACACCAGAGCTATAGAAGTTATAACTGCAGTTACAGTTGTTTATAGAACTGTTATAACCATTGACAGTTTGAGGAAGAGCGTGCAATTGAAATGCATGATCTCGAGCAATTTAGATATTGGATTATAAGAATGCAACAGTCATCAGCAATTTTGGCCAAAAGACTACGGACTGTAGTCGACGAAGTCGACGAAGTCGATCGAGTCGATCGTCGTCCGAGCCAAGTCGATCGAGTCGTCAAAAGGTCGGCGAGTCGACGAAGTCGATCGAGTCGATCGTCGGCCGAGCCAAGTCGATCGTATACACTCGACTCGATCGACTGCGGGGTATAGCAGCAAGCTTAAGGAACCAAGCTTAATTGCATAGGACCAAAGCATAAAAAAATATATATAGTAAGATACGTTATTAGAAAACACTAATCTTTAATGTTTCCATTTCAGGAAATACTGGTGCCTCGCCTGTAATTAAGCTCGAGGGATGGAACACAAAAGGCGAAGTCGTGGCTGCCATCGGCCGCATCGAGGTCCGCGTAAGAGAAGGTCCACAGTACATATGGGCTGCATTTTTTGCAACGAGAATCTTTGTATTACAGTTGGACTACGGAGACAGACCAGCGATACCCAACGTGATTGTTGCAGTCACTGACGTAGTGCCCGACACAGTTTTATCAGAACTCCTGGAAGAAGTCGACAGACTCAAAGCTGGTGCGGGAGCATCTATCATTGGCATTGAAGTTGCCAAAAACGACGTATGTAGACCGATCATCTTCAATGCAGTTATTTTGCATGCATAAATTTATAGGGGCCTACATTAAATTTTTAAGTGTCTAGATCATCTAGATGACTAACTGTCAGGCATTGTGCGAACGCAGTTCAACGCTGAAACACCGTGGACGCTATAGGCTACAGTCAGTAAGGGGTCATCCATTAATTATGTTAAAAAATGGGGAGGGAGGAGTTTACAAAAGTTTTACAGTAGACCTAACTGTTGTTGACAAGAGGGAGGGGGTGTTCGATAAGAAATGACGTCAACAATTTTTTGGCAACAATGAATCCACACAGACCCTTCAGAATGATAGCTTAAACATTAAATAATAATATGGCTAAACGCATTTGAGTTCGCATCGGAATCCTAAATAAATAGTGGATTTCGTGGCGCAATGCTCCATGGAACCTAAACCTCGTCTGCTAATTATGAAAAAGCATGTTAACGGCGGATTATCACCAGCTAATTCGTTATCTAGTATAAAAACCAGAGTCAAAATCATTATATGTTTTATAAAGCGGTTTACCATTAAAACTGTTTCTGCGAATCAAGTGAACTCACTCCTTATCGGCTAGTTTATTCACAAAATAAGCCAATGTATTGTTTTGAAATACGTTTATTATCACTAAGTCAAAAAAATTATAAATAACTTAGAGTTCAAAATAAAGCTGTTATTAAACTTGGGTGGTGAAATCCACTGTATAATATCGGTGATGTGCGTGAAACTAAAACAAAGTTTATAATTCATTAAAATTTATATAATTAGAACGTGTAGGCCTAAAGTTCTTAATATTTAATTTATTAATTCGTTCTGGAGATTTTTTTATATAGCGCCCCTTCAGGACAACAAATCTACTCAGGAGCGATAAATAAATTCGTAGCCTATTCGTAAATTCGTTTGTCAACTTTGCTTTAATACTACTACAAAGCGGGTATTAAATAAACTTGTATGTTTTGAAATTCTATATTGTATTTCTGAATGACAAAATTTTATTAGGGGTCCTTGAAAGTTTGACAGTAACTGTTGACAAAGGGGATGGAGGGGTCAAAAATTGCCTAAAATTTGTAAGGGTGATTATAAGTTTAAGACAAGTAAGCCTAGTGATGCGTCAGGGATGACTGTCGCATGCGTACCGATGAACGGCGGTCGCCAGTCGTAGATTAGAATGACGTCGTATTTGAGTATCATTTGAACTCTCACGCGTATAAGACGATGAGCTTACTTCGCGACGAATCATTTTCATTTCCAGACATGAATTTTCTGACTGTGAATATCAAGACTTATGAGGGGCCATAGGCGATAAATCGAACCTGTAAAACTATTATACAAGTTCATGTCCACATTTTGTGAAACCGAGAAAGACGATTTCTTAGGTTTGCTGACGTAAATGTTCTGCCCTGTTTGGCAACAGAATTAATTAACATTTTCAGACAACACTGTTTTTCTCTGATTGGATATGATATGCATATTTCGATCATAGTGTAGCCTAAACCGAACGTGAGTAATTTTGAGATAATTATGGCAGAGGTGACTATTTTTTGCCGTTGTGGACTTATCACCGTAGAATATTGCATGAGCTTATCTGCAGGAAATCAGCACTGCATTATTATGCAATAAATTTCTTTGACATGGCAGTTAATACAGTTCACACTCACTGAAACTGGTCCTTTCAGTGATTGCATACTATCCACATGGAACACGTTGAAAGCTATATTTGAAACTACCGTTTATAGCTGCACTAGCATTATTTACCCGGCTTTACCCGGGTTTCGCCATGCGTGATTTTTAACGGCTGCAAATAAAGGCTACTCACTTACTTACTATTATATGCTGAAGGGCTTCAAATATTTTAAATATCTACATATCTGAATGGAAACGATATTTAGAGGTGACAATCGTTTAGAATAAATGACCACGTCGAAATTAAAAAAATTCCGTAGGTTATATCGGAATTTAAAGGAACAATGAGTTGAAAATAGTAGCCTACCGCACAGGTTTTCTCTACCTTATAAAGGCCTATCATCTGTTCCCCGGGCTAAATAATATATTAGTAACCTAGACGACGCTCGGTCGTGTTCCATTATAGCGATCGTAATTTTTCGGAGCGTTTTATTTCGATTGCGCCCGATTTGCATATTTAGCCTCGCGTGACGTAAGACAAACTTTCTCTTACGTCACGCCGCTCACGCGAGGTTAAGATTATGCATATTAATGGCCTCCGTTATTTGTATTACGGTAGGCCTACATCATCATTTCCAAGTTTAAAATGTCCATAATTATTGTTGCGGGTTCCCTCTAGCATTAATGAAGATTAAGACTCGATTCTAGTTTTCAAGGTATAATTCTCAACAAAAAGACAAATTAGAACGATACATTACCCAACCGCATAGAACAACGGTGGAAGACGTTTCGCTCTCTTGTAGAAAGAACGCCGACAAACAAAGTCTTCAACGCAGCAACAGGCTGACGACATGAACAAACTCAAGCAACCTTGAGTAACCAAGAAAAGTGGAACTTGCCACGAAAACGACCTTGACTAACATGCGTAGAAGAAAGGAAGAACTCGGACAAGACAAATGCCCAACGGCAGTTTCATCAGAGTCTTCCAAGACGCCCCTTACTCTACCTCCTTATATAGGAGAATTTCTCGCTAGAGGTCTCCCCTCAGCTAAGGAAACTATCCAACCAAGACTATGGCCCATCCCATGACCGGTTAGGACTCAGTCATAGTCATGAGACCCTAACATACCCCCGGATCACAAACAAGGCAGAAACCAGAAGGGTTTCTGACTTAACTAACATGCAATACCATGCACATTAAAACAAATATCACAATCAAAATATAAAACAAATACACAATAAATTATTATATACAACGAAACATTTAATCTATACACTCTACGACTTTCATTCACGTCAGCCCTAACATGATCACTCATTTGTAACCATCGACGGGCGACTCAACAAGTCTGGAAGCAAATTATCTCTCCCAGGACGATGTCGAATGTCCAACGCATACTTTTGGAGTTCCAAACTCCATCGGAGTAATTTATCATTCGAATTAGCCATCGAATTAATAAATGTAAGCGGGCTATGGTCAGTAAAGACCACCCCAGGCGCAGAACCGAAGTACACGGAAAACGTCCGTACAGCCATGACCAAAGCCAGGGCAGGGCCTCTTTCTCCACCGTCGAGTAGCGTACCTCGTGCTTCCCGGGCTTCCGACTGTAGTAGCATACAGGGTGCTCGATTTCCTCGTGAATCTGGAACAGACACGCTCCAATACACACCTGCGAAGCATCAACAGCAACAAAAAACGGTCTGTTATAATCAGGTGGTTTAAGAATTGGTTTGGACGCCAATCTCGACTTCAACTCAACGAAAGCCCTTTCTGCTTTATCAGACCACATAAATTTATTCCCTTTCTTCAAAATTTCAGTGAAAGGCTCAGTCAACTCTGCAAAATGTGGCAAATATTTCCGATAGTAGCTTGCTAACCCCTGCAAAGACTGTAATTGCTTCTTATTTGTAGGAGTTGGGAAGTTCAGCATCACTTCCACCTTCTGTGCACGTGGTGACGCTATTCCTCGCCCCACATGACCCAAAAAATCCACCTCAGCGTTAGCAAAAATGCACTTTTTAACATTCAACGTTAACTTAGCATTCTCCACACGTTTTAGCACCTGTCGTAAATGATCCATATGATTAGACCATGCGATACTGAAAATTATAACATCATCCAAATAGGCGTCACAAAAAGACTCCAAACCTGCGAAAACCTTCTTAACTAACCTACTAAATGAACTTGGTGCATTTCGAAGACCGAATGCCATGTATTTCCATTGGAAATGTCCATTAGGTGTTACAAAAGCTGTTACCTCCCTTGCCGATGGCGCTATAGGAATTTGCCAGTAAACTTTCGTCATATCCAATTTCGTAAGAAATTTTGCCTGCCCAACTTTATTTATGAGAGTTTCCACTCGAGGCATCGGAAACGGATCAGGAACAGTGACTACATTCAGTTTCCTTAAATCAGTACACAGTCTTAGAGTACCATCTGGTTTTGGAACCAAAACTATTGGCGCCCCCACAGACTTTCAGACTCTTCAATAATCCCCTCTTGCAATAACTCCTCTATTTCCTTATTTACCAACTTTAACCTTCCGGATGAAGCGGATACGGTGATTTCCTCATAGGTCTTACTCCCTCCATCAACTTGACATCATGTGACACGAAAGTTGTCTTCCCCGGCTTGTCACTAAACACATTCTGAAATTTGCACAACACATTTGTTAAATTATGAATTTGACTCTGATTCAAGTGATCCATATTCACTGATTCCAAAAATGATGTAGGAGTGCTTGTATCAGTTACCAAAACATGTATTTCAGGTTCAATATCCACAACCAACACCTTCTCCCCTTGCCGTGGCAAATATCTCTTCATGAGATTCACATGCACCACCCTTTTCGTTTTCCTCCGATCTGGAGTACCGACGAGATAATCCACCTCACCAAGTCTTTTCAGTAGGCCTACTTGATAGGGATCACAATACTTCGCTTGTAATGGTTTCCCAATCAAAGGTAACAACAGTAACACTTGTTCACCCTTCTCAAAAGTAACAGACTTCGCATGCAAATCATACCATTCCTTCGACCTAGATTTATGCACCATTTCATTTTCATTTGCAATTTGTAATGACACCTTAATCTTCTCTCGAAGATCCAACACAAAATCAAACAAATTCGTCTTTTTTCAATCAGGCACAACATCAGTTCGAATCCAACTGTGTTTAATCATTTGCAAGGGCCCTTTCACATCCCTTCCAAACATTAAATCAAATGGAGAGAAACCCAATCCCTGCACCGGAACTTCTCTGTATGCAAACAGTACCCAAGGAAGAATTTAATCCCACTATCACCTTGAAAAGTTTCTCCCACAGCTTTCAACATATCCTTTAAAGTATGGTGAAATTTTTCGAGACATCCGTTGGTCTGCGGATGAAATGCACTAGTTTTCAACTGCATTATCTGACATTCATTCATCAGTAATTGCATCAATTCTGACATAAATTCAGAACCCTGATCTGTCAAAACTTCGTCAGGAAAACCAAATGTCGAAAACATCGACACCAACGCCTTCGCTACCTCTTTCGCTGTATGCACCTTAAGCGGAAACGCAAACGGAAAATGCGTAGCCAAGTCCATTATCGTTAAGATAAATCTGTTCCCCGACTTATCACAAATGTCCCAAGGACCAACGATATCCAAAGCAATTCTTGGCCATGGTTTATCAATAACAGGCAAATTAATCAACGGCGCTAGAGCTTTTGTAGGTCCCTTGCCAAGCCTCTGACAAACATCACAAGTACGACAGTACTCTCTCACGTACTTGAAAATACCTGGCCAGTAAAAATGCCTCAACAATCTATCAAGAGTTTTCTGTGTACCTAAATGTCCACTTGACGGAACATCATGCGCTACACGAATTATCTTAGACTTCTCAAAGAAATTGGAACGAGTACTTGCGTTCTACCGAAACCTTCTGGCTCCAACACACTCCTCCAGACACGAACCAAAACTCCATCACGAACCTCGTAGAAAGACCTCTCGCTTCTGTCCGGAGACCGTGCTAAATCAAAAAGACAATCGAGACTTTCATCACTGTGTTGCAACTCAATTTTACTTCTCCCTCGAACAAAATTCTGAACCAACAATCTTATTGTTATCCCCTTTCAGAAAACAATGTATCAATTTCCAAATCTACACAGTCAATTACATCCAAATTCTTAATTAAAGGAACGTCAATGTCTACAGCGTCCTGTTCCACCACGCTTGACTGCACAGTCGCACCTAATTTACTTTGCGCCCTTGTTACCACTGCTACCTCTATCGGTTCGTTTTGAACTACGTCGTTTCCTATCAAGACATTAATCCCTTTTGGCAATTTATCCACCAACCCGCAAAGAATAGTTCCCGAAACCAACTCACTTTCCAATTGAATTTCGACTAAAGGTACCTTCACCGCTTCCCCCAACAATCCCTTGAATTAACCTGTCTTCTCCCGTATGGACATAATCGCATGAATTAAGCCCATCCCTGCTAACTATCGACTGTAATGCACCCGAGTCTCTCAGTAGCACCACATGACGCTGCGAACCTTGTCGTCCGTACATCAGTCCATCCTTAACAAAAGGTCTATACTGTTGATTTATCGTTGAATCGCCCGAATGCACATTCACTAAGCCAACATTATTATCTGCGTAATTTGTGTTCGCTTTAGCCAAATTTCTCTCTCTGAGCTTTTCACAATTTGTAATACTATGCGATCTTGCATGACAATACGCACAAGATACAGGAGTGCCAAACGCACCTGTATAATTCCTTGCTGTATTCTTAGGGCTGCCCCAAGAATTTTGACCTCCGCTTCGTTTCACATTAGCAGTGTCATTTGCCCATCCCTTTTCAAATTTCACAGGTGCTACACTAGCTTTCTTGAAAGGTTTGTACAACAAATCATATTCATCTGCCATACGTGCTGCTTCTGAAAGTGTCGTTACTTTGCGTTCGATTATCCAACGATGTAAATCCCCAGGTAGACAATTCAGAAACTTCCAATTTGAAAATTTCCAAAGCCTTATCTAAATCAGACAATGCACCTTCACCTTCCAGCCAACTCTTAAATGGAATATTCAAACGATACGCAAAATTTGAATAAGTTTCAAGATTCCCTTTCTGTAATTCTCGAAACCTTTTCCTATAGAACTCTGGCACTCTTGAATACGCCGTAAGCAAAGACTTTTTCACAACATCATAGTCCTTACATTGTTCCAATGAGAGCTCGCCGAAAATTTGTAACGCCTTCCCAGTTAACTTCGTATGAATTAACGACGACCATTTATCTTTCGTAAATTGATGTAGCTCCATGGCTTTTTCAAATGACTGTAAATAATGTTCCAAATTTGTGTCGTCAAACCGAGGTACAAATTTAACTGCCGATGCGATATTAAATTTCAACGTATGCCCCGTTCTTTCTGCATTTTCCTCACGCAAACCCTGTGCTCCGCCCTAGAAATAACCTCCTGTCAATCTTTCAAAGGAGCCACCTAATTCTTTCATTTGCAATTGATGCTGTCTCTGTTTTTCTTTCTCTGCCAATTCCATTTGTAACTTTCTCTCATCTGCTTCTATCTGCACCCTCTTAGCCTCGTTTTCCATAGACAACCTTGCTGCCAATGAGTCATTATCTACCCTCAGCTTCCTTTCTAAAATTTCTGCCTCCATCCGTAATTTCCTTTCCATCGCTTCTGCCTCCTCCTTCTTAACCTGTATCCTCCTTTCTTCCTCTTCCTTCTTAACTTGTGCTTCTATTTGTATTTTCCTCTCCATTGCTTCTGCCTTCTTTTTATTTTCCTCTCCATTCTTCTGCCTCTTTTTCAATTCTTCGTGATTCTAACTCTGCTTGTTCTAACTTAAGCTTAGCATCCGCATTTAATTGTATTTTCATCTTCTCCAGCTCAAACTGTCTTTCCTCTTCTCGTTCTTCTCTGCGCTGTGTACGCGCAATTTCGGCCTGTTCTTTCTCCAATTTCAATTTCAAACTTTCGGCCTGAACCCCAGATTCTTTTGAATTTGGTGAAGAAATTGGTAAAGTAACTAATTTCAACAATGCTTTTTGCATCTGCAATTTCGTAAGACCTTTTACTTCTTGCCCAAATTTCTCCAATTCAGCACGTAATTTATCCTGTTTCATTTCCAAAATGTCTTCCGCTTTTAACATTTTCTCCGCCTCTGGTGTCTCCATTTTTAAATTCGAGAACCCAGATACGCCCTCTAATTTTCAAATTTCCTTATCTGCCTCAACTTCAAAAATCTTAACCGGAATGAATGCCGTATAGTCTATAGCACAAACACGCCCTCCAAATTTCTCTTACCGACGCAAATTTCGTATTCTAAGAGAACAAAAAAATTCCCGGACGAGCCCCCATATGTTGCGGGTTCCCTCTAGCATTAATGAAGATCAAGACTCGATTCTAGTTTTCAAGGTATAATTCTCAACAAAAAGTCAAATTAAAACGATACATTACCCAACCGCATAGAACAACGGTGGAAGACGTTTAGTTCTCTTGTAGCAAGAACGCCGACAAACAAAGTCTTCAACGCAGCAACAGGCTGACGACATGAACAAACTCAAGCAACCTTGAGTAACCAAGAAAAGTGGAACTTGCCACGAAAACGACCTTGACTAACATGCGCAGAAGAAAGGAAGAACTCGGACAAGACAAATGCCCGACGGCAGTTTCATCAGAGTCTTCCAAGACGCCCCTTACTCTACCTCCTTATATAGGAGAATTTCTCGCTAGAGGTCTCCCCTCAGCTAAGGAAACTATCCAACCAAGACTATGGCCCATCCCAGGACCGGTTACGACTCAGTCATAGTCATGAGACCCTAACAATATAATATAATATAATAATAATAATATAATAATCTTTTCTTGTTTGAAGCGCCTGACAAACGCAGTGCGCTGTACATTTACATGTTATGCAATTGAAATCTTAACTACTAACAGAACATACAGCCTGCAATACACGGCGCTAATAGCGACCTACAAAGCATGTCCGCCCTACGGGACTCGAACTCGGTACCTCTCGCTCTGCCTGCCAGTGTGTTATCCAATACACTATCGGGCCCCCCATATCAGCGTTTAAATTAAATTGCGAGCTGATAATAGTCGCGTTAATCTACACACGCCCGTAGTAATATTTTGTAAAAATTTCAATTCGCTAAACCGTTCCCTTTAGTAGCCTTTAGCATACAGACAAACAAACAGAAGGAAAAACTTTAATATAGTATAAGATAATTTTTCATCCTTCAGTAACACGTATTCAGATGGATCGGTATAATAATCAGAACTAGGCCTATAGACTTATACTGTGCCATAAATTATTTTTGCATTGTTGAATGTTGTTGATGGTACGTACTGTAAAGCTACAAGTTTAAGGCACGTGTTCAGAAACGCTTTCAGGATTGGCTCGTCGTTTAGTCGTTAGGAACGTAGTGTATGCACACGTGACGCAGAGCTACGAATACTAAGTAAGTAAGTAAGTAAGTAAGAATGTTCTTTATTAAACGCAAGCAAACGCTCAGCGCTTTACATACAAAGTCAGAAATAAGTTATGTATAAAGAAAACGATAATTAGAAGAAAATTAAGTCAACTAACAGATGTCTAACTGTACAACATCCTAGCTAAGAAGCCGCGCCTGGTAAGGGAATCAAATCTAGGGAGAACACGGCTATGTGAGCGTGGGCGCAGGTCATGACCAGTACAATTAACAGGGTGGAGAAGGTCATGGAGGGTGTGGCTAGTATTTGTTAAGATGTTTCTAAAGAGGTCTAAGTCAGCTAAGTCAGAGGTCTAATCGATGCGGACTTGTACCTTTGTAGTTGCTTAATACAGTCTAAATATCTGGACACGGAGCGATTAATTACTCACAGAGAGCGCTTAAGAAAGAGTCTCCAGTTAAGCTTGACTGTAATTCATGACATAGACCATGTCATCCTGATGACGGACAGATAATTAGGTTGATTTTTCAAACAGTAGATATAGACTTGTCTATAGTTCTATAAGCACGTAATTTAATTGTTGTGTTTTGTAGACAGTGTCATGGGTACAGAGTTACTTTGGCCTATAACTGACACAGTATTGCCGACTCTAGTAGTGCCAGTCCAGAGCCTGGAGAAAAGAGGAGGGCGACACTAATCATCTTTGTTATGACACAGTGTCGTTAAGCAGCGACTAACGAACGACGACATTAATTTTTCAATTTGTGCATGAATAAGTTCTAATTCTGGCGATGAAACTTTTTAATTTTATGCCAGCGGCTCTCTTTTTTAGAGTGACGGTCACGAAAGAGACTGGACGAAACAAGGACTCGAATTAGATGACTGTCTGAAGCTCGATTGAGAGAGAGAGAGAGGGACAGAGAGACAGAGAGACAGAGAGACAGAGAGAGAGACAGAGAAAGAGAGAGACAGACACACAGACAGAGAGACAGAGAGTGAGACAGAGAGTGAGAGAGACACAGACACAGACAGACATAGACAGACAGAGACAGACAGAAACAGACATAGACAGACAGAGACAGAGACAGACATACAGAGAGTGAGACAGAGAGAGACAGAGAGAGAAACAGAGAAACAGAGAGAGAGACAGAGATACAAAGAGAGAGAGAGGTACGGAGACAAACAGACAGACAGAGACGCAGAGAGAGACATACAGAGAGAGACATACAGAGACAGAGAGAGAGAGAAAGAGAGAGTGAGAGACAGACAGACAGAGACAGCCAGACAGCCAGAGAGAGACAGGAGAGAGGCAGAAACAGTGACAGAGAGAGACAGACAGAGACAGAGTCAAAGAGAGATAGATAGAAACAGAGACAGACAGACAGCAGACATACACACAGACAGAGAGACAGAGAGACAGAGAGGTGGCCTGATAAACAATTTGAAAGCCGTGACTTTTAAGTTGAGAACGGGCTTATCAGAGAGGTTTAGCAGAGCGAGCAGATGCAAGAGTTTAGTTTCAGCAACAAAGAGATGCGCTTACCAGTAGATAATATCCTTTCATCGTTTTAGGTTGAGCAAGGAAAGACAATCACAACGCAATCACAACGCCTAGGTCGAATATTGGTCAGAATGAGAAACATTCTGATCAATATTCGTTATTTTTAGCCATGATCTCCAACTTGAAAAAGATTTTGATGGCCAAGTATTTCATGCAATGATTTTAAAGCGGGGGTTATATGCTCATAATATTATATTATCGTAAATTACTAGTTTTGACTCTAGCCAAAAAGTTATAAAAGCTTCTCTAAATGTTATTCACTTACATGAATTAGAAGCGTGTTAAAGTTATCTAGGCCAGTGCTTCCCAAACTTTTCAGTATCACGGACCGGCAAGAACTAACTTTCAGTCTCACGGAGGACCGGTGCCCAATTTTTTAATGCAATAATGCTATTATATTTTTTTCGATAACCTAAAATATATTCCTAAAATATGTACTAAAATTGATTTAAGTGCATGTCTAGCCAATTCTATGACTCTGTTGTCCTTAAATGCTGGCCTTATAATTGTTTTTTGCTATGACATTTAAAAATGTAATAGCCATTTCTTGATTCCTCGACAATTTGACCAGTTTCTTGACTCACTTTGCGGACCGGCAACTGAGGGCTCGTGGACCGCACCGGTCCACGGACCACCACTTTGGGAAGTACTGATCTAGGCGGTTTTAGACAAACGCACTCGTTTAGATAGCCCAGCAGACATATGGACATTATTTTACGAAAGCAATTGACTAAGTCGGTAAATGACATAGTGTTATGAAAGCAACGTCCAGGTATGAGCAGAGTAACTCAACCTGGTTTGAAAGAATTAAACAACACTTTAGTTGTTCAGTGACCAGTGGCAGATATTCAGTGTTTTGACGCGTTAAGAAGGAGCATATTTGACGCCATCCAATCTGCACCTCCTCAGAGACCGGGTGCAACCGATACACAGATCAAGCAGAATTTTCAAATGCAAAATAGATGGACTGTCATCCACGTAAAACTGATACTTGAATGAATGATTGCTGGTGGTGTGCTAGACATTGTAAACAAGGCTCAGTGACGCGATAGGTTTTCAATCAAGCAATCAATCAGCAGTGTACTGAATCAACAACAGCCCAATTAATTAACAATCAGTCATTTAAAAAAATAAAAATAACAATGTTAATCTGCTGATACCGTCAACCGGACAGCCCTAAAGGATAAAATAATCCGCTATTGCAGGGCTGCCCCTTTTCCACATTACAATTACTGATGGCAAGACGATTTTTATGATCACATAGTTACAGAAAATTCAACTTAAATAACAATGTTAGGGCTAAATCATAGCCAAACACCTAAATAACAAAACATTGCAGTACAAGATTTAAAACAAACAAACAAACAAAATCAAAACAAAACAGATTATTATGTTCACAGTTGCACATTATAAACAATCTTAACTACAGGTACAATCTATCGAGTCATATTCTTTTTATGTGTTCAAGAGATAATGTTTCAATTGAGCTTTAAATTGCGCCATGTGTAATATATTTATTAAATTTGAAGGAAGAGAATCCCAAAGTGGTGGACCTGAGCATTTAATTGATAACTGCTTAGTTCTGGTTCGTGCCCCTGGGGTTCGATATTTACAGGATGCTCTAGTATATTGTCCATGGATAGCTACGCCCTTAAGGAAATATATATCAAACAGTGATGGAAGAAGCCCATAATGATAACAGTTACTGTACATGAATAGTGCAATTTGATATTTTGTAATATCATTCAATTTTAGAATATTGTGATCCTTAAATATTATTTTAGAATATTGTGCTCTTTAAATATTAGTTTTGAATCTTTGTATGTCTATGGTGTCACGACAAGTCGTCTAAAGACTTTTCGTCTACGAGTGTAGCTGTATCCATTAGGGCTAATCAACAAAGGCCGCTTTCTTAAAACATACTAAATATTCTCAAGGATCCAGGTTCTAATTATGGAAACAATTATTTTCATCAATCCACCTTCCATTGAATCGAAAACTTAACTTCATCCATCCATCCAGCTTCGTATCCAGCTTCTGTTTACGGGGAAAAATTATTTCGATCAATCCAGCGTCTATTTCAATACAGGGATGTTTTCAACAATTCCATTTAGGGAAACAGTTTTTTCATCAATCCAGCTTCCATTTTAAAGGAACAATTTTAATCATTTCGTAGACGAAATGTCTGTCGGCGAAATGTCTGTAGACGAAGTGTCGTAGACGAAAAGTCTGTAGACGAGTTGTCGTGAAACCGGATGCCAATTGCCATTTTAGAATACTGAGTATACGACAGAGATAAGCAGAAAGCCCACTCAGTGGACCAAATTCCAGGTCAATTTCTGGATTCATTATAAAACACATGAACGGTCTACAATATGATTACCATCAGTTCTTATTCTTAGACCTTATGGTGTCATTGTGAAAGCAATTATATATGTGGATACTTGCATGCATGAACGCAAGCATGCATACATGCAAACTGGCACACATACAGATAATGTGCGCACATAATTATAAACATTAATTTTATTGTTTGGATTGGTATTTTGGAATCGTGATAGGAAAACGATACTGCGATGCAGATGGTGGTAACAGCACCATCGTCAGACAACTACTTTCGAGTCTCAGGATTGGAAAATCTCGGCGCCATCGTTGATACAATAACCAGGGCGACTTGTAGAGCAGCGAGATTTCCACAAAATTCAACTGGTACATTTTCACGTTTCGTCCGGCCTTTCACTTTAATCTCCGATTCAGAATATTTACTTCTTTCGCGATTTACGCGTCAAAATATCGATAGGGACACCAGAGGCATTGTCAGTGATTGAAGACAAAAGAAGGAAGAATTATGCTTTTTAAATACTTTGAATATTTAACTTGTAAGTCTATATAATTTAGGTAAGTTATTAAGTTCGTGTTGCTGTAAGGGTGATAACTTTGTTCAACCCGTTTTTCTTGAACCTCTTTGTCCGGTGTGCCAATTACAATCGTAGTTATCGAAAAGCGCTGCCCACATTGTGTGGCAATGTGTTCTGGGTAGAGCACCTACCTATCTCCAGGAGCTTTTCATATTGACTTCGGTCTGCTCTGGTCGCCGATCTCTGTGCTCGGCTTCTAGAGGTGACTTTATGGTACCGCATGCTCGCTCTGCCACCAGACAGCGTCGGGCATTCTCGATCGTGGGTCCTTCTCTTTGGAATGGTCTCCCCTCTGACCTGCGTTCTCTTCCACGAGACTTCTCTTCTTCTTTTTATAAATTACTTAAGACCTTCCTTTTTGACCGGGCCTGGGTCGGGAGCGCTTCTGAGTAGTAATCTTGAAGGGGCGCTATATAAATCTCATAGATAGATAGATAGATAGATAGATAGAATCTAAGCTTTTGACTCCAGATTATTCACGAGCCATGAGTCAAGTCTAGAAGGTTGCCCAAAGATAGGCCTACCAGATGCAGAACACATCCGACAGCCATAAGACAAAAACATAAGGATGCTATAGAGTTAAGGGATTGGTACTTTTAAGAGGAAGTTTAGTATAAGCGGCGGATTGGTTCGTGCTGGGAAAGTTTCTTGACAGGGTGAGAAGTTGGTTGCGAATGGAAAGCTTGTGGTGTCATGCACAGATAAGTTTGAAGCAGAAGATGGTAGATGAGCTTGTAACGCTCTCCACTATAATAGGTAGCCTACCTCACCCTACAGTAGAGATAATCCAGAACTGGAATCTGTTACTTCAAATTTATGTCTAAGGCTCGTGAATGGTTGTATGTGTGTCAATTCGCAAAGTTCATCCAATGAAAATAAGTCTCTTTGGTACATTTTTAATATTAATTTAAACACTGAAAATGTCGAATTACACATAAACTAATACTAAATCGTTTGTCCAGGGGTATTTGATTTATATCATCAAAGTTTCACTTTAAGTCTACTTAGACCAGCGCAGTCGAATTTATAATACGTATTATAGGGACCTAAGATACCTCCCACGTTGAATTGAAGCTTCTTCAGATTTACTTCAGACCTCCGCTATGCAGACCTTCGTCTTCTCTTTAGCCTATGGATGAGATGTAGCGTGCTGCCGACAGGTAAGTGTAGATTTGTTTGTCGTATCTTGACCGTTGCAGTTCATTTCTTTCAAAGTGAATTCGGGCCTTCGACGAACAAAGACTATCACACTTTTTCGCAATGTACAAAGTACTTCGATGAACGTACTTCTACTAATCGAACTGACTCGAGCGAGAACAACCGTAACGTACGCAGTCACTCAATTCAAACAATCCGTACAAACGCTTCGTACGATCGCTAAATCCCTTTGCGTAGGATTCGCTTACAATGTCACCTCAACTTCTACCGTGACAAACTAGTTGCAATCGAGTTGATTAACAATCTAGTAGTGATTAACAACGCTCGATAATCCTTTGACGATCATCCGAGACGAATCCAAAATCGACCCTCTCCATCAACGATCGGAGACAGGAACTCCCTTACACCACGTCATCGTTCAACCGTTCGTCTGTACTGCGCCTGCGCGTCATCGTTAATCCTTCCGTGACCGTTACACTTCAAATCAGCCAATGTCTTGGTTCCAACGAGATTGCGTCGTTATGTCCTTCAATTCGTTCTGCCCAATTAATATTATATTAAACCACTAACACTGTGCTAATCGTACTGCTCTGGTCAATTAATTAATTAATACACATCAAATACTATCTGTGACCAAATGTTTTGCATATATAATGAGCACAGGTGTTCCTTAGGTTGATATATATATATATATATATATATATATATATATATATATATATATATATATATAGTGTGTATTGATTGTTAAGCGGTCTGAGTGTTAGGCCTTAGTTGCGCGGTCGGCCTAGCGGGCGCTTGGCCTAAAGTAGCCTAAACATTGGCTGACGGTAGATTGTCTTTGCACGTGCAGTTAGCGCGCCAAGCTTAGAAACTGCTGATGACAGTGAAATTGAACAATACAGTGTAGTAGTTGTTTTAATGCAGTAGAGAGCTGTATACCCGCAGTCGATCGAGTCGAGTGTATACGATCGACTTGGCTCGGCAGACGATCGACTCGATCGACTTCGTCGACTCGCCGACCTTTCGACGACTCGGTCGACTTGGCTCGGACGACGATCGACTCGATCGACCTCGTCGACTTGGACTGTAGTCTCTTGGCTAAAATTGCTGACGACTGTTGCATTCTTATAATCCAGTATCCAAATTACTCATGTATTTCAATTGCATGCTCTTCCTCAAACTGTCAATGGTTATAACAGTTCTATTAACAATAATAATTGCAGTTATAACTTCTATAATAGCTCTGGTGTCTAATGTACAAAGCATCAACTGTATTTAAACTGGTAAGTAACAGTTCAGGTATTATAATGACATCGTGTCTGACTGTGACGGCAGTAGAGGACGTGGAATATCTATCTATAATAGTTAAACTGTGAAAGAAAGTATCTCTAAAACTTCCATTAATAAGAAAGCGCCAAGAGGTTCATTATTTGCAGTGAACTTCATATTAGGTTCATACGGTAGTCGTGTGTTTACACAGAATTACGTCATTATATCATAAGGTCTGTCATTTTGTGAAGAAATAGTAAGTAATATATTTCAGAGTCGAGTCAAGTCGAGGAAAAAACGATCGACTCGATTTGGCCGGGTTTACGATCGACTCGATCGGCGAGTCGATCGAGTCGACGATTTTTCGATCGACTCGATTTGGCCGAGTTTATGATCGACTCGATCGACCGACTCGATCGGCTGCGGGGTATAGAGAGCTATTAGAAGTTACAGTTGAGTTGTGTTGATAAGAACTTTGATACTAAAGGGTACGTTTTAAATAAATGTGTTTGAAGAAACAAGAAACATTAAAAGAACTGCGTCAATTTAATTCTTAAACAGTTAGAAGACTTTGAGCAGATTTTACGTAGAGATAAGGAGAAGTGTTTGAGTTAGGTCACAACTAAGAAAGAAAAGAGTTGGTGACACTATCCTTAATGGGTATTTGTATAAGATTAAATGGTGCCTATAAAATCCTATATATAAACATAGATAAGATTGTTTGTGCTAAATAAGGGAATCGCTACAAATATACGAGGTTAAAAATATAATAATAATAATAATAATAATAACAGTGACAATTTATATGGCGCCGTAACAGCCATGCCGTTACAAGGGCGCCTCAGAGTCAACTAACAGCAGGTTAGGCCTTAGAGAACAAATAAGTCTTGAGTCCGGATTTGAAGGAGTCAATTTTGTTAGCCGCTCGCAGGGCAGGAAGGAAGACCGTTCCAGCATCTGGGGCCGGCCGCCGAGAAAGCGCGATCGCCAAAACAGGTTCTCATCCGTCGTACGCGAAGATCGCTTTTTTCGAGCGATCGAAGTCGTAACGTGGAGGCGGAAGAATGCGTCCCGAAGCAGTTAATCGCGCAAATACTCAGGCGCAGCCCCATGAGGTGACTTGTAAGCCAGCAAACAGATTTTAAACTCAATACGTAGAGAGACTGGCAGCCAGTGCAGAACATCACGGAGGAGCGGCGTGACATGATCATATTATTTCCTTCTGTTGCATAGCAGCCTCGCAGCAGCGTTGAGATCGGACTGCAGGCAATCCAAGAGGCACTTGAGCGCACCAACCAGTAGTGGATGAACTAAGAATATTCGGGGATCAGAGTAGAGAACGCTTCGAAGTTGAGGTGTAGTCTAGTGCTGCATTGTTCGTTAACAGAACCCAAGATGAGTTGTCACTGACGGTGGGTAAGAGTCAGGTGCACCATGTGTGAGGCGGAAGGATGATCAGGTAGAGTAGGTTGATTGGATGTTCCGGGGTTTGCGAAGATGCGTTATGGCTATGCTAAGAGATTATCAGCTTTAATTTAACAATTTTGAAACCTTCGCTACCACACGTTAAGGTTCCCTGACCCTGAGCTCCCCGTGGAATTTAGAACATACAACATGCACACATGCATATAATTATACAAACATAAATACATAAATACATACATTCATACATGCATACACACATACGTACATAAGTACATACATATATACATATATGCATATACGCATATATACATCATCATCACCGATGTTGCCCTAAGACGGTCGGTTCCTGAGGGATATTCTGTCATTGATGCCCCGCGGCGGAGCCATGGATCACTGGGCCCTGGACCTGGCCACGGAGGCATAGCGATCATCCATCGTGCGGAACTCCCAGTTAAACGGGTGTAGTACTGTGTGAAACTTGAAACTTTTGAGTCTCTGCTCTTTTTCTACTAAACGGGATCCTACTACAGTTGTTGCGATCTACCGTCCAGGATCTGTACCACCATCTGCGGCATTCATCGAGGAGCTTTCATCACTGCTGGGCGTTGTGGCAAGGTGGAATACACAACTGCTTGTCAATGGGCAACTTCAATGCCCATATGGGGAATCAATGTTGCCCTTGTCCTTGGGTATCAAACAGATGCTGGTAAGCTGTGGTCTTCTTCAACATGTTGGAGGGTCAACGCATCGAGCTGGAGGTTGGCTTGATCTAGTGGTTACCAGGGATGACTGGGCGTTGTCCAACATGACCATTGAGCCACCAGCCATATCCGACCATGGCCTCATTTCCTACCAGTTGCCTTTTCTTCGTGGAGCACCTGAAGTCAGCTGGAGAACGATCAGATCCTGGTCTAAGCTAGACCGGGATGAATTTCGACGTCGACTGCATGCTAGCCAGCTCTGTGACTTGGAGTTGACCCGTCGGAAAGCTACTATTGATGAGTTAATAATGGTGTATGACAACACTCTCACCTCCATTGTCAATGACGTATTGCCTTCCCGGGAGGTCCGCATTCGGAACAGCCTGCTAACGCCTTGGTTTGATGGAGAGTGCAGGGCGTTGCGTCGTAAAGTGAAGAAAGCAGAAAGGCTTTTTCGAAGAACCTTGCTGGATGATGATCGTCGGGTCTGGAATACAACACTGAGGGAAAAGCACGACTGCTTCGTAAAAAGGACAGACGATACTGGGAGGGCCGCATCGCCTCCAACTCGGGAAATACATGCCGCCTTTAGAGGGACCTCTCTACTACTCTTGGACGGAGGCCTGAGCCTACTGTGGCACCGACCTTTGGTGTGAAAACTACCAGCTCTACCTCAAAGAAAAAGTTGAAGAAGTTTGGAAAGCTACTGAAAAATCTACTCAGCCTATGTACACTGCAGCATGGTCACGCATGGACTCCTTTAGGAGCGTTACTGAAGCTGAAGTACGTCAAATCCTCTGTTCCTCGCCGTCGAAGAGCTGTTCGCTTGATCCTATTCCGACCTTTCTGCTTCGTGCAATGCTTCACTGGATGAGGCAATCCTACCGGCCAGAAGCGTGCCATTGTCAGGCCTGTCCTTAAGAAGTCTGGGCTTCATCTGAACTTACCATCCAGTTACAGACCCATCTCAAACCTAACCTTCATGTGAAAGCATATTAAGAGAGTGGTTGCTGTCCAACTACTGCGATATGTTGAAGAAAATAGTCTGATTGCAAAACATGATTGTGGCCTTCGCAAGGGTCATTCAACCGAGACACTCTTTATCCGTCTTTTATCAGACATCTATCAGGCTATGCATTCGGGCAGGGTTACACTAATGGCTCTTCTCGACGTGAGTGCTGTCTTCGATTCCGTAGATCATCAGATACTCCTTACAAGGCTTGCGGCATCATACGGTATCTCAGGCCGTGCATTTGCTTGGTTCTGCTCCTATCTTGAGGGGCGGAACATGAGGGAAGAGATTGAAGATGACAAGTCTGTCTGGGCGCCTGTTGTTTGTGGTGTTCCTCATGGCTCAGTCCTGGGGCCACTACTTTTCGTTCTCTACACAGCCGACCTCTATAATGTTGTAGCGTCGCTGGGTCCATCTCATCAGTTTGCCGATGACCTTCAACTGTATTTGTCCTGTCGACCTGAGGATTCAGTGGTATGCGCGTAACAAATGCATTGTGCACTTGAGACGGTGCTTGACTCGATGTCTGCCAATCGTCTTAGACTCAACCCGAGCAAGTCACAGTTTAAATGGTTCGGTACAACACGTACACGATTTAGGATTGATCAAGATGCTCTTGCATCGGAATCACTTATTGGACAGTCCTGTGATGTGGTGAGGGACCTTGGGATGCTTCTTGATGGTGGGCTAACGATGGCTGACCATGTGTCACATATCTCCAGGATTAGCTATTATAAGCTCAGGCAGATCCGAGTTATACGAAGAACGCTTTCGCTAAGCGCTGCGGCTGTGCTAATACACTCTTTCGTCCTCATACGACTTGACTACTGTTATGGGGTCCTCCAGGGCCTCCCTGAGTTCCGTCTTCATCAACTTCAGATTGTTCAGAATGCAGCAGCCAGATTTCTGGATGATCTACCGAAATATTCACACATATCCGACTACATGCGACGTGAGCTCCACTGGCTTCCAGTTGTTAATCGTGTGCAATTCAAAATTGCTACGCTGGTTTGGAAGGCTACGACTGATACTGCTCCGGACTACATTACTGAACTGTGCCTTCCAGTTGGCACTCAAACTGGTCGGAGGACTCTCCGGTCTGCCTCGCGAAATGACTTGATGGTACCTTCGTTTCGAACTACCGCCCGGGCTCGTCGGGACTTCTCGATTGCGGACCCACGGATCTGGAACGCTATTCCGCCGTCTGTGCGTGCTGCACGCAGCTATATGGTTTGCTCTAAACTCTTAAAGACGCATTTTCCAGCTATTTGATGGCCACGTGTTGAGCGCTTCTGAGAGACTCTTAAGTGGCCCTTTATAAATGTCTTGTTACATTACATTACATCCTCATCAGTTCCTGACGCCAGCCACTTGACGGCGATGGGTACGAATAAATTAGCTCCATTGTTCTCGGACTCTTGTCAAGTCCATTGCTCCCCTTAGTGTCAGTCGAAGTGATGTTATGTCTTCATTTATATCGTCTATCCAGCGTAGTCTTGGTCTGCCTTTGTTTCTTTTTCCTTCGAATCTTGCATGTACATGTAGTGCATTTTGTGGTATTTATTTAACTGGAATTCTTTCTACATGTCCTAATCATCGGAGTCTTTATTGCACGACCTTATCTAGCAGGGTCGTTTGGATACCTAATGCTTGTCTATTGTCATGGTTCCTTATTTTCTGCAGTCTTGAAATCCATGCGATCTTCCGTAGCCAGCTCATTTCTGCTGTAAGAATTCTTTTATCATCTTGTTTCGCATTGTCCAGCATTACAATCCGTATAGGAAAATCGGTTGTATCATCGTCTCGTATATTTTAATCTTGGTTTTCCGTATCAATTCTCTGCCTCTCCATATCCTGTTCATCATTCCAAATGCTTCTGAAGCTCGTCCAATTCTTCTTTGTATATCTTTATCATTGGTGCCATCTGCGTTTATTAGCCCACCGAGGTAGACGAATTGTTCTACTTGTTCAATAGCTTCTCCTTGGATGTTGATCCTTATTGGTGTCTCTTTGGTCACCATTGTTTTGGTTTTCTCTGCGTTGTTCATTAGATGATTATATCTGAAAACTCGAGGTCTAAATGGGGTCCAGTTCTTCTAGGACCCCTTCTTTTCATTCTATTCACGTCTGATATTACTTCTTTAATTTCTAATAACTACGCCACGGGTCACCTCTTTGCTGATGACGTCCAGGGTTACGTCCTTGGTTCTCCTTCAGTTCAACTGATGCTCTTTCTCATGACTTACACCTATGAATGTCTTCAAATCACCTCTCTCTCTCTCTCTCTCTCTCTCTCTCTCTCTCTTCTCTCTCTCTCTCTCTCTCTCTCTCTCTCTCTCTCTCTCTCTCTCTCTCTCAATTTATCCGCAACTCAACTCATCTGGTTTGGCATTCCCCAACAACTCCAAAAACTTGACCTTTTGCTTCTTGCTGAAAACTTTCCCCACTTCACTTTGGCCCAAAGCAGATCGTTTGCCACCATTGGGCTCCCCTATGGAATGCCCTTCCTTCGTTTCTACGAGCTACCATTCTTTCTGGGTCTGTTCCTACAGCCTTCTCCCATCTCGAAACCTTTTTCTTCTCTAGGGGTTCTCGCACTGGGAGCGCTACTGAATGGCCATTGCTGCTAGCGGCGCTATATAAATTAACAAATACAATACAATACAATACTCTACACCACCGCGGGGCGCGGTGGTGTAGAGGTATGTTCGGTGCCTTGCAGCCGGAGGGTTGCGGGTTCGAATCCACCTCAAGAGGGTATATTTGGTGCCCTGCAGCCGGAGGGTTACGGGTTCGAATCCACCTTAAGCCGCCGCGTAGGGACCCTGGGCAAGTCCTTCACTCGCAATAATTATTGCTCATGCACTTCGGCGTGAAACTCCGATTCAGTGTCCGCGCTGTAGTCGGGAGCGCCTCTGAGTAGAACCTTGAAGGGGCGCTATATAAATATCTGAAATGAATGAATGAATGAATGAATGAATGCAATACAATACAATATGCATACATACACATACACATACACATATTCATCCACACATACATACATGCATACGTACGTTCGTACGTACATGCAGATATATATATATATATGCACACATGCATAAATACATACATAGATGAATAGGCCTACATACATGGATACATGTATAAATATCCCCATACCAACATACATAAATCCGTACCAACATGCATACAACATACATCATACATACATACATTACATACATGATACATACATGCATAATATGTCCATACGTATATGCATACATACATACATACATACATACATACATACTTCCCTCACTTCATGTACAAATTTAGGATGTACTTCATCTATGCATGGACTCTTGTCGGTTTTTAGCCTCTTCAGTTGTTCCAACACATTTTCCTTAGTAATTACATGTATCTGTACTAATTCTCTCCCACCACTGTCTAAAAATGCTTTTTTGAGCTCAGGGATGTTTCCCAAATCTTTAAAAGGAAACACTAAACTGAAATATTTATTCAGAACCCCAGCAGCTTTCACATTATCCAAAATAACTTCTCCATTCTCCTCTTCCGTTTTCAATAGCTTACTTTCCTTTTCCGATTGCTTCTAGCATAGTTGTAGAAACTCTTGCTATCCTCTTTTAAATGTCTGAATAGCTTCTACTCGTAGCTTTTTACTGCTTCTCCTTTTGCATTATTGCAGATGTTTCTTTTATTCGCATACTTGAGTTTCAAATTCTCAAGTCTTCTCAAGTAGAGAATTGTCTGTGAATTAACAGTAGGCCTCAGACACCCGGGAGTCCGAGATTATTGACATGGTTTATGAAAACGGAGACGACTGCCAGTGATGACGACGACGACGACGACGATGACGATGACGATAATGATGATGACCACGATAATGGTGACGATGATGATGACGATGATGATGATGATGATGATGATGATGATGATGATGACGACGACGACGATGATGATGATGATGATGATGATGATGATGATGATGATGATGATGATGATGATGATGATGATGATGATGATGATGATGATAGAGATGATGATAAAGATTATGTAGATGACGATGATTATTAGTTTGAGTTTTATCGATTGGTATGGATCCGTTTTATTCTCCTTTAAACATTAGTTAAAGCCGGACAACTAATTATATAGAAACGTTGTTCTTTCGTCGAAGTGTTACTTTTAATTGTTTTGTTCCTGAACTGTAGATTGTGTGATGGACTTGGCTTTTGCTATTGACGATTGGAAAACGATTGCAACAGATGCAAATGGAACTTACAACGCCACGAAATGGAATCGTATTAAAAACTTCTTTCAGAGATTGGTGCTCAGACTTGACGTTAGACCCAATGCCACCCACATCGCTTGCTTCACTTTCGGTGAGTTGATCAAACATTCAACCGACGCCTTCGTTTTATTCACTGAATAACTGAATATAGTACAGGTTGCGATAAGATTCCACTGGTCATCGGTTTATTCCATTTCATATTATCATGTCTCTCTATATGAATCTCATGACATCGCAATCACTATGCTCCACGAGTTTTTCTTTTCTCTTTTCGCAAAGCAGTAAAGAACAATTATGCCCTGAGTGCAAACGAATCCTTCTGAAATAAAATAAAGAACAACACAAATTGTTTATTATCTGAAAAATTAGGCCTAATTGGGTGCTGGATGCATTTCGAAAATACCCGACCGACCAACGCGTACCCATTGCTAGTCTAAGTGTGGACGCAAAATGTTAATTTAATGGTAAAATTTAATTATTGTATGTTAAATTAGACACCGCAGAGCAACCATCTAGAATTCTAAAGATCCTGTTTGCATTAACTCTAAACACAAATGTGACCTACTTTAGCTCCCTGAGCTATAAAACCTCGACGTCATTAGAACCTGGCGAGAAATGCCAATAGGACGTTCCTTACTAGACTTTATCTTTCAAGTGGATCGATATTTACACGCAAATTTAAACAAACTACCACCTTCCGCTTTGCTGAGAAAAGGCGAAAGAAGTGTAGGTTTACAGCGATGCTAAATGGCAAAAATAAACTTTGAAATGTTCTGGTGATGTTCGAGCATAGACGTTTAAACTTCTAAAGATCGTCGGACAGTCGAAATCTAACTTATAAAACCACCCAAACAAGCACGTATCTGACCGGACAATAATTCAATCAACCAGCAAATGATTGATCCCGATGTTTGTCCAAGTCTTAGACAATAATCCAGATTTCGATAATCCATTTTCAATTTGGCGAATATTTAAATGTTGCAATCCATTAGGCCCTGAAGATGCTGAACTTATAACCGGATCTGGTCTATACATCAAATTTCGTAGAATCCATACCTGACTTAGCTTCTGCAGCTAACGCAGGTGTTATGGAGGAAGATTTTTCGTCGTGTAGAAACTCTAAAAGGCAAAGACGCTGAAGTAAACACGCTGAGACCAATGACTCCCGCCCTTCGCTCTGACATGCCGAAGCCCGTAAAATGTCTAATTCTATTGCTTCTCATGCGCTCCAACTTGTCTAACAAAATCCACCTAATATTGGTCTCGACGAGTATTGTAACCATTCAAAATCAGTCATAGTGCGGCTGAACGTAACAATATCAACAAGCTCAATTTCAGCTCCGTTGTCACTAAGATCTCACAAAACATCTTCCTTTGCTTAAACTTCTCCATTCATGGTCGCTTAAGCATTCTTTGGACTCTACGATACATACATTTATGACCTAATAGACGCTGAAAAAATAAAAAAAACTCTAGGCTGTTGCCCGCCTAAATCTGGTCTTCCAAGGATCGTGCACATATCTGCCCTCATTCGGGACACTTTTCACTGGCTGTCTGTGCCCCAGCGCATCTAGCTTGAAATGTTAACTTTTATACGCAGCCGTTTGGTCAGAGCTTCTTCAGACCTCAAGACCTTCTGTACCTCAGACTCTTCACTCCCTGTCGCCTAAGCTATCATGCGAAACTGAGCTGACTCCAGATTAATTCCATGCAGACTAGAGATACGTTGTCAATAATTTATGCGAATCATCAATTGGAAAAGCTATTTAAATTAATCGCTGTTATTCAGTTCTTCGTCTGCTAGTATTTTTGAAACTGCACTCAAAGCGAAAACTATTCTTTAACTTGCCATTAAATAATTCTGTATAAATTACATGTATCTGTGTTAGAGAGTTTATGGGTCTTGAACATTGTTGGTGATTAAACTCACAACATCAGGCAAATTTAAACTATGGATATAATTGATTGATAAACGAAGACTAATCTTGCCGTTTACCGTTACAGGTGGCGGGGTTTCCACGGTTTCGGTTAAACTTAACCAATGGCAAAGAAAAGAAAACGTCGTGTGGAAAGTCGGTCGAATGCACTACAGACCTTATAACCCATCAGGTCTTAAGGGCACAGGATATGCTTTTAGGGGGGTGAGTTACGGATTGTTCCGACCAATCAACGGGGATAGACCAGAGATACCCAACGTACTTCTCCTATTCACAGACTACATCACAGAAACAACACTACTTACGGAGGAAGTCAACAGAGCCAAAGGTTTTGGAACGTCAATTATAGGCATTGGATTTACCAACGTCGTACGTAGACTATTCGTTATTAATACGTAAGGTTATATTGTATAGTATAAAATGCACATCAAATGTCTATTGGTAACTGATGTGCACGCTGCCGCCGTAACTTTAATGCTAAAGCAACATAGACGCCATATTAAGCCAATGAGGGCGATTCACCTGACTGCACTTTTAAGATAAAGTGGAGATGAATCAGTAAGTTCTTAATTGACCATGGATGATTGTGTCATTTGTCCATTCATTCATTCATTCATTCATTCAGTCAGTCAGTCAGTCATCCATTCATCCATTCATTTATGTAGCGCGCCTTCACGGTAAGTTCTCAGAGGCGCGACTGACCGAACCCCGAAATTAAAAAGACAAGCTGAAGATGATAATTAAAGGTATCAGTAAAGACCCTAGGCAACGAGAGCTCAGTCAGAGGACGCACATTAAGCAGCGCCGTGCTTTTTCGGTTGTGGGACCTTCCATCTGGAATGACCTCCCGCTTAAGCTTCATTTTTTACTTGTGAGCCATCCGGCAGGGTTCTACAAGTCCCTCAAGTCTTTTTTCTTTAGTCGTGGCTGGGCCGGGAGCGCTTCTGAGTATCTTCTTGAAGAGGCGCTATATAAATGCTCTGAATGAATGAATGAATGAATTCCAGACCTTAGGGGCAACAACAGAAAAGCACGACGCTGCACAATAGAGTTTCGTGCATAATGGGAAACGAAGCTTACTCAGCGCAGAAGAAGAGAGCAGACCCCGAGCCAGTGGCTTCTAAGCCCCCACTAAACAACCGGGCTCAATCCCTTTCCTTCCCTTCCCCATCCTGGGCCGGTGTCACGAAATAGAGTATCCTCCAAAATGAGTATCCCTCAGCGAAATGGAGTATCCGATTTAGTTTGCATTATTGGCGGTTTCTGAGTGTATTCAGTCGTACTGTTTGGATTTATTGTACCCATAAAGAATTAAGATATGTATTTTTAGTTTGTACGTCGACCTGAAATTAATTTTTTTTCGTTTTTCGTGATTTTGCCTGGATTTTCGTCTTGGCTATCGTGATGCGTATAACGATGGGGGATAGAATAGTTTAAACCCCCGGATACTCTACACCGGTTTATTCCATCTGGGGGACGCTTTATCGGGAGATGGAATATCACGGGACAATGGTCATCCCTCCCTCCCAGATCCCATATCGTAGACTAGTATTTTAGTCAATGAAATACGCAAATGAAAGCATATTTTGATTAGGCTTCTTAAAGGGGCGCTATATAAATTCTCGGAATGAATGTATGAATGCTTACTTAAAAACAGTAATAATAATAATAATAATAATAATAATAATAATAATAATAATAATAATAATAATAATAATAATAAGGAAAGTTTTGGCTCTAGTCAGTAACGAGATCATCCGAGCCCAAATAAACGCACTGCAGATCCAAAAAGGCATTATTCTACAGTCATAAGATGACTTAAACGCGTCGACTTCTCACTCGGATGATTGGCAATATTTTGGTCCACTCTGCAGTCATGTACTAAATATAGCCACGATTCATATATTTGCATACTAATCTTTTCAAAACAAAAAATGTACATAGGCCTACATGGTTGCCTCCCGGATTGGAAATGTCATAAAATGAAATACAATAATTAGTGTCATGTAGATTCGTGGAAAAATACTTGCAATTTCAACAGGCGATTTGGAGCATTTGTATGTCATATAATCTACATACATATGCTGAACTGTGACAGAACACTCCAAGTGGTTCCAAGCTTGAACCATCTAACTAACTTCAGCAATCGTGGGCAGTTTGAAGTTTCTTGAACTAACTCTAATTCATTACGAAGATTGATATAGCGCCTCAGGACGGATTAATATAGACATTACACGTCCTCTAGTACCTATATACTGCCGTCTTATTTGTTGAGCTTGTACTCATTTCTGTACCGTACTGTAGGAGATTCCATACATACATGTGCACACACACAGGCATGCACATAAATGCTCATCGATATTTAATTATTGTCTTTGAAAAAACAATTTCAATTATTCTTTAAGACAAACGCCACTGTGATGGAGACGGTGGTCTCAGCACCAGTGTTGGACAACTACTTTGAGGTCTCAGGATTGGAAGATCTCGACTCCATCGTTGATATAATAGCCGTGGCGACCTGTAGAGCAGCAAGAAGACGACTTGCTGTCATGGACTCAGGTTCAATAAACACCAATTATCACCCTAAAGGTTGGCCATATTATAAATTCCTCCATCAACATCAAATACTCCTCAGCCAACAACTTCTTCCTTGGCTTAAAAGTCAAAATGCCAACAGCGACACCGCAAGAAATTTTCAATTGACTGCCAGAAAAACTGGGAACATGAAGAGGAATTGTTTAAATGCTTTGAACTATTCTAAACTGTAGACCTAAAATTTGCAACATACTAAATTTTTAAAGTGTTTCCTATAGAAAATATTATAAGCATTCGACATTTTAAACTGTAATTAATTTTTTTTAACTGATTTTGAAAATTCGTAAAACAGTGTTGAACTTAAAAATGTTTTGTTTCAAGATACCGTCAGAAAAAGTTACTAATTGTCTTTTGTAAATAATTTATTTCCGTATTTGGCTAAAAACTGAAGTGTCCCAAGAAAAACGTCAACTGCAATTAACGTGTCTTGTATTAATACAAAAAATACACTATATATTATAATTAAGGGGATTTCTTAACTGTACGAGTGCATGTACACGTATGCACATGTGTGCATATGAAAACTCTGAAATCTGTCTAAACGTACAAACTTCTTCAGGTTGCAATGAGGATTAAGGTCTTTCTCTCATCTCTTCTCTCTTTCACCAGAATCAGTCACTTATGTTGCTTTGCATTATATACACACTGAGAAAGTAATCATTCAATTTGAAAGATATTTGGTGTCAAACATCCGCCAAAAGTAAACATTTTGACAGACTCAGTGCAATGGGTAATTTATCAAGATTACTAATTCAATTTTCCCCATCCAAGTGAGCTGATATACATCAAATATACTTCAAAGAATGGAGATTGATCCCGAAGAAATAAACGTTTCACCCGCATCTTACTCAGGTATAAAAGGCAATGAAAGCAAAGCAAGACATTCATTTGCAGTGAAAGAGTCCAGAAGTATTATAGTATATAAAGTATAGTAAGAAACGTTTCTTAAAGCAAGTTTTGCTATGGATATGGAAGACGAGTTCGGCATCTCCAAGCGAGGAAAGCCAAATCTGTTGACGTTCTAGACTTTTACGTAATTGTTCGTATTTTGTATTACGTATTTCACAGTAAAATGATCCAGTAAATAGTTTTCATGTTTTAAAAACTTCTTTGTTTTAGCCTTCGATAGCCTTCGATAGTCCCATCGCCGATAGGACCTATGACCGGTAGGCCCTATGACCAATCGTCCGTATGACCAATCGTCCATATGACCAATCGTCCTATGACCAATCGTCCTATGACCAAACGTCCTATGGCCAATCGTCCTAGAACCGTTAAACCAACCACTCCATTAGATCGTATGTTTTCCGTAATATTCTCCGGATGGATAAAAGCCATCTTTAGTGTATTCCAGCCCTTGGCATTGCTGTTTGACAGCTTCTCTCGCCCTCATACTAGTCGAACTGTATGTTCACCAATAAACAATTCATCAATAATGAAATTATTAAAAGAGGTATAACCTGTGACTCAAACAACTATCAACCAATCTCACAAATTTTTACTTTATAGTCATGGAAATATAATTAACTACAGTAGGCTATTGTGGACCACTCATTTGAACATGGATTTGTAAAATAAGACCAGTATGAGTTTCTGTGCAGAAGTTTAGACTCATTCGAATTGGTTTAGGATCTTCTCATTTGCACAAGAAAGTATTTAGTGTATTAAAAGTTTTGCTTCTTTTCACACGTATGTCGTTTCACTACTGTGAGTTCAAGAGCACCAACAACTTCAAGAGTCCCTCAAGTACTTTTGAAGCCGATGGCGGGTTAAGCTTTAGACACCTCGCCATCAGAGAATCAAATTTTAAAAAAGCAACTATTCTATCCTTAATCCGCGTCAGCAAGTTCTTTCAATGAGCTAAGACTTAGATTGTTCTAATCGCAGTGGAGGCGCCGCCTATACTTGTGGTACAAGCCGTAACACTTTTTAGGATGCTATGGCAACAACATATTTTTGATAGCAAGATCTGAAATAAGAACTGTGAACTAAGTTCAAACTATAAACAAGTAGAAAAACTAAACTGCATAATTGCATAAGAAGATTGCCAAGGTAATCGCAATTTGTAACACATTAGACTTATGCTTCTATACATAACGACGACCTCGTAAGTTGACCTCATTGAGCACCATCTTCCAGTTGGAGTAGGAAGCTGAAATTTTCTCAGTATAATACAAATAACAAGTGTACAAAATTTATGGGGTGTCTTGGTTTCTGACTTGACTTTTATTTTTTGGACCATGCATAGGCCTACATATAATATATGTAGGCCTATGCATGGTCCAAAAAATCAGAAATTCTTTGCTAGTTACTGTACTGCATTGTGTATGAGTGGACACAATGCATACATAAAATGCTTCAAAAATAAGGAGATCTGTCACATTAAGTAAGTAAGTAAGTAAGTAAGTATATTCTTTAATGAACCAATTGCATATCCGCACTTTGGTGTACGTACATTTATACAGAGTTTACATTTATACAGTTACAGATGTTACTTTTCCTTTCTGCATCGGAGGGTCTTAGATAGGGTTCTAATTACATTGCTTGGACATACACTTAGCGTATCTTCGGAGATTAGCAAAATGGAAAAATATGGAATATGTTTATTTCTACAGCGAAGTTCTTTCGATCTATCATGGCTCTGCCATCTGTGCACTTCACATCCATAATTATATTTATGCACCAGTGCGACCATTCGCCAATTTCTGAAATCCAAAGCTCTTTCCAGAAAATCCCAAGATTGGTCAAAAGTGTACCAAAAAATCCCAAGTTACTGAAAACGGAAAAGTTGTGTTGAAATCTTAAATGCGTTTCAACGGTCACAATTATTCACAAAAATACCTAGCCAAGAACTCGCAAAGAAAGAAACCGGAGCATAACGTTGAATTTATTAACAATTTACAAAGTTGCAAGTAACAATAATAATACATGTCTTTCAGACAAACTCACTAAGCGAGTTTTTTTCTAATCTGATTCGCTGCCACTGTTGAAAATTACGGTTAAATCTAGTCTGTAGACCTTAGAAAACAATCCCAAGATTGCTATGCAAAATCCCCAGATCCCAAGTCGACCCCAAAATACCAAGATCTTGGGAAAAATCCCAAGGAGTGGTCACACTATTATGCACTGTCGAAGCCGCTTGGAGTGCGTAGCATCGAGAATGCCTTCAACCTGTGTACTTAACCGTCTGATACACATAATAGAAGTTTACATGTGCTATGTAAATTTTTTACATGTATTGGTACATGCATTTAATAACAAATATGGGATCTACATACAACAATGCATTCAGCAGCAATTCAGTTACATCACCTGCTGATAGGGAACACAGTGTAGTTAAAACAGGCCACTGTACAGCCGGAGTAGTTTGCTATCCACTGCCTAACGGCATAGGCGACCAGAAAGTTCTAAGCTGCCTATGCAGTTAAGGGTCTGTAGTCGGCTATTCACATAACCGAATTATTAAAACATCTACTAAATACATTATCTCCGGTCTATGCCATATTGGTGCCCTAACTAACATTGCCATTAGCCTAATTCTTCTTTAGGTAACCGAATTATATTTGCTATCTCACCCATTTAATAACTAACTGTCAGAGCTTAGACAATTTTTCCTATCTGCCTGTAACTTCCAGCTTGAGTGTTGTGAATAAACGAAATTGATTGATTGATTGATTGATATTCATATACCCGCAGTTGCCTTCCCTTGAAAAACACTACATAAAATGAAGCCGGCCAGCTTCTATCCACATGAGCGAATTATGCACTTATCTCCTTTATACACTGAAGCGGCGTCCTTTGTCAGATTCCCTTAGATGACCTTCCACATGTTGTTCTTTCTGGGATATTAATTCTGCTGCGTGGTATTCCATGTGATGGTCACCCTCTGGGTTGTCGTCTCCTGGTAATATTCCAATGGTTGGTTCCGTCTGGGCAGTTATTCCCCTGGGCTGAATAATTTATCAGGGTTGTCTTTCCCATAATTTCTCTATACGTGGTTGATCTTTCTAGGGTGCTTTGTTGGTGGTCTTCCACTGGGTGACCTTACTTTAATGCTTTCTTGTGGTGGTTTGAACTTAAGCAAAAACACCGAGATGGTCTTAGTCAGGTGCATGCAATCCATCCAGTGGCGGTTTTTACTTGCTCGTCTTTCTCTGCGTGCTCCTTCTCTTGGTCTTGTACAGTTAACTATTTTCAATTAAGCTCGTGTTTTACGAAGACGATGGATGCTACCCATTACGAAGAACAGGTGTTTGGAACTGTTATTTGTCAGGTTCAGTAGACGTCCAACTGAGATTAAATCTGTGAATTTTATTAAGCTTTGTTCAATCGTAAAGACGCTATTATGACCACAGCAAAACCATGAATTAGTCAGACTAAGAGAAAACAAAACCACTGATAAGTGTATTTTATGCCAATGCATTATGTTTATCTGTATGAAATATTTCATTATTTTCTTAGAAAACCATATTTCACTGCGAAGTATTTCCAACAACATAACAGTTAACCCGTGATTCACTGCGCATTGATTTCAGTTGGTGTGGCAAAAGATTGTCACACTAATTTATTTAAATTAGATATTTTAAAAGAAGACCATTTTAGTCTAACCGAATGCTTCACGCTCGGGCATATTGTGTACTGACTATAAACCATATAGCCTACCATTATGTAAATGTAAAAGTCTTTGTGAAAGATTCTCAGATTACAGTTATTAGTTGTTTTCAGTTCAAACTTGTAACTTACTCTAGAAGATTAATTTTGTTATGCTGCCTTCAAATCAAAACAAGAAGCACCAATACCAATGAGAATTTTACACGAATAAATGTGTGCAGTGACTTCAGCTAAAACTAAGAATGATAAAAAAGGATTTAATAGGGAGATCTTGTCAAAATCAAGAAGGATAAATTACTAGCTTTGCCTATTTAAGATCGTGTAGGTCCAACGTTTGCTTTGATTCAGCTCTTCAGTCTTCGAACAGCGACATTGATGTGGTATTCGCCACCAGACACGGTTAGAGATGATCTTGATTTCTCGCGGGAGAAAACTTCTGTCGCGCAGAAGCCAGCGTTGTTATTTCAATTGCAGCAAAGAATTATACAGCATCGGCTCAGATAGAAATTAATCAGAGGAGTTTTCTATGTTAGTTTATAGAGCCCAATATGATGTTAAATTCCAATAAGAAAAGACATTTTGCTAAGCATCATCATAAACAAGAAACTATAAGTCATTTTCGGCGGCCTAATGCACACACACTGAGCCCATCCAACGGATTCCCTTCAAAAGATGGGCTTCTCATTTATGGGTTTATAGTTCGGTTGGTATATGCCAGGTTTAATGTTTGGCTATCGTTAGTAAGGTTGACGGTTCAAATCTTCCCCAGGGCATAAATCTATTTAGACTGTCGGCTCTAATTTCACCCATAGGTAACTCAGCTATAATAATGAAAATAACGTACACTGTCAGTTTAAGATCAGGCGGCGAAGTAGAGGAATGGTCACCCTCCCTATAAATACGTCGGGGTTAAAACAAACTTGAGTCGTTAAAGTCTCATGTTCATTCGTAGCTCTCACTGCTAACTTAAGGGATATATTTTAATTCAAAATAGGCCTACATTATAGTTCTGCTAGAATTTTTTATTAAATTAGTAGGGTAGGCCTACTATTGTTCTCAGCTTTAACAATTGTCGTTTTCTTCAGAACAGAGTCTTTTTTAAACTACGCCAGTTAAAAGAAGTAACTAATCCTCATTGACTTCCCAAAGTTTTGCTCTTCGCATTTTGTTCACAAACGTGGCCCACGCTGTGCGTTAACAGAATTTAACGGAGTTGCACTCTGTCCGAAACCAAGTCATCTGAACTCACAGAGGACGGCCATGTTTGGTTCCACATATCATAACTTGTAATATAGCAGTGGATTCAGCATTCATTTCTGCACAGAATGGTATATTTAGTTGTCTTGCTTCCATTGCCTCACTCCAGTAAAACGTTATACCAATCTTAGAACGCTTAGGCCATCTAATTAGTCATTTCTGCATGGCTGTTTTTGTGTTCCGTTTTCATACATAAGAGCACATAAACAAGACAAGATTGGCCCCAAATAAAAAGAGGTTATTTTGTTTAAAACAGCCAGAAGAAATACTGACCTTGCTTCCAGCTAACGCATGAAAATGTTTCGCTGGTGCTTCCTCGTGTGCATTCTATTCATCGCAGAAGCTGATTCATCGGATAATGTTACTAAAGGTGAGTTCTTGTTTAAATCTTGGGAAGTGAGGTGAAGCATTGTAACGTTTGAGGTGAGGTGGGGTCTGACATACCCCAATACATATAAAATCACTTGCAAGTCGCAATATCAACTACGTAGTATAAATTGTGAGCTAAACTATAGCTATGTAACCAATTATCGGCTAAATTGGTGATTTTCAGGAACAAAATAACAGATTTCAATCATAATTGATATTGCCAGCGTGGTGGCGCTCAAAATCAAAGCGGCCCTTTGCAATGGCATCTGCCTTACCCTCGAAACATGTAACATTTGGGAACACGTGACGTAATACCGGTAATAATGGATCAATTTTGCACCGATGCAACACTATGTGCAGTAATATCTTATAATAGCACCATTTTTTCGGCACTGTGTCGTTACTTTTTTTAATTCATTAACCCTCGGGGTACCAAGCTTTTTTTGTAACACTGGCTACCAAGGGGGTGGTTACCACCCCTGGATTTCGTGTTTGCTTTCACATATCATAACTTGTAATATAGCAGTGGATTCAGCATTCATTTCTGCACAGAATGGTATATTTAGTTGTACATTATGTGAATGCACCTCAAAATTACATCACTTTTAACAACGGAATCCATTAATTAGCCATATTTTATATTATTGCGTACATTTTGTACTTTTTGGATAAACAAATATAAGATTATGTGTGTTTTGAAACTGATCTATGTATAAAAGATGCACACAATCATCCCTACACATGTTTATATAGTATAAATGTACTTCCATACATATATATATCCATACATATATATCGGCTTACGTTGTAATGCTGTATTCTGCCATTTTCACACAGATTACGCGTATTATTATTTATTTTGATCACTTCCGGTATTCAAAAGACAAAGATGTAGGTATGCAAATGAAGCCCCTACATTCCCTCTAAAGAATGGTATTTTGTTTCTCTTCCAGGAAGATAAATTAATACACTACAGAAAAAAACTAAGGGGGGAGTGCTTCCATTCAGCCATTTTTAACGCATATAAGGCGTATTATTATTTATTTTGATCACTTCCGGTTTTTATAAGACAAAGATGTATGTATGCAAATGAAGCCCTGCATTCCCTCTAAAGAATGGTATAATTGTTTCTCTTCTAGGAAGAATACTCAATAAGCTATAGTCGAAAAACTAGGGGGTATCCACCCACCCTGGTGCCTCCGGTATATCAGGTATAACTTTTGAATGGCGTGGGCTACCAACATGATGTTTACCTCAAAATGTGCGCCAATGAATCTACTACAGCTACTTAAAATGCAAAAATTATATTCCATATGGAAAAAAATTATGCATAAAAACGTAGGGGGTGGCAACCACCCCCTTGGTAGCCCGAGGGTTAAAATCAATATGTATACGAAAAATTATAATTTAACTTTAATATGCAAGAAATAAAAAAAAATGAAGTTCAAAAGTACCTGAAAGTGTCCTAAAGTGTCCGTATTTCACATTCACTAAAGTAGACAAAAATGATCCAAGCTGGTTCTACGTTTTCCGTAGAAAAAAAACAGCTTAGAATATCTATGGGGTTTGTCATACCCAACTCACCTCCAAAGGGTTAAACAAGGCCAACTTCAGGAGTCATCTAACTTGTCTTATATAGACTAATCTTAGGAATTGAAAAAGCGACCCCCAGATAATAACTGAAAACATAATGCCTTGCATTCAAATTAGTAAGTAAGTAAGTAAGTAAGAATATTCTTTATTTGACTACCAGCAAACGCACAGTAGCTTACAGAAAAAATAAATAATACAAACATTTATGCAAAGTCATATAACATTCTCATAATAAAACTTCTTTTAGCAAAGGCATCAATTCTAGGTAGGGTGAGATCATGTGGTCTGGGTCGCGTATTGTATGGAGTAACCTTACGGGGAGGGAGGAGGTCGTGAAGGACGTGACAAGGGTTTGAGAGAATTGAACGGAAAAGAGTAGAATCAGCTCTAGAACAGTGTTTGTCGAAACTAGGAAAATCGGCAGGGAGTAAGCCTGAACGGGTCAATTTTCTCAGAATAACGTTAAGTCGTTTACGCTCACCTACAGTGGCAAATCCCCACCAAACAGGGGAGGCATAAAGTAGCCGTGCGAGGGTAGTAGCTCTAACAACGTCAAAGAGACGTTGACCGTGGAGACCGTGGGCGACCAAAACACGTAGCGCGAACATGGATTGTCGGGCTTTGCAGCATATTTTGTCAATGTGTGCCCCAAAGCCAATCCAATAAGAGATAGTGACACCCAAAATAACCATCTCCTGGACCCGCTCGATGCCAGGGATGGGGGATGGGAGGGCAATAGCTTTGGACCTCGGTCGTCTAACGACCATTTCTCTGGTCTTAGCATGGTTTAATTTAAGATTGCTAATGGATGCCCATTGAGAGATATGATCAAGCTCAGAAAGAGTGCTGTCAATGCAGGAATCAGTTACTTTTACAATCATATTTGCATAACAACCAACTGAACTATCATCGTGTTTTTTAAACAATGATTTGTGCTAAAAAGTCATCTTTTGGATTCAACACACTGCAGGGGCAAGGCGCGTCCGTCACTTACTGTCTTGTTGCGGCGTAGCTATGCGTTGATTCAATCCATCCCACGTCCTCTGACATGTTGACGTAGCTAACCGGCATTCCTCCAAGTGTTTGGTCTGTGGACGTTTTTGCATTATTTCCCAGACGTCGTAGTGAACAGGAGTTAGGTCTGTCTAGATTGTTTCGATGTCAGGGTTACAGTAGAGGTTACAAATGTTGATATGAGAAGTTTCATTCGTGAACAGTCCGACAAAATCACGAACTCTTTGGGCAGGAGGGAGGCAGGGAGGCAAGGAAAGAGGGAGGGAGGGGAGGGAGGGAGGGAGGGAGGGAGTGAGAGAGACAGATAGACAGACAGACAGGCGGACATACAGACAGACAGAGATAGAGAGACAGAGACAGAGAGTGAGAGTGAGAGACAGATAGTGCGAGATAGAGACAGAGACAGAAAGACAGACAGAAACAGAGACAGCGAGACAGACAGATGGACAGCAAGAGAGAGACAGACAGAGACAGACAAAGACAGTGACATAGAAAGTGAGAGACAGAGAGAGACAGAGAGTGACAGAGAGACAATGAGAGACAGACAGACAGAGAGATAGAGAGAGACGGAGACAGTGAAGCTGCTAGAATGGATAGCATGTATATACAATCAGGGGTTATGAAGAGGTTAGACTTCAGTTGAGAACGGAAAACATGACTGGTTGTAGATCAAGAAACTCAGGCACAGCCATAGAGTATCGATATTGTTGGATGGACTTAGAATGTGTGGAATTCAGGAGGGAGATATTTCCATAGTCTAGGTGCAGTTTGGTATAAAATGCCTATGTCAAGATAGAAATCGGAAAACAGAGAGACGGAGACAGAGGAGCTGCTGTCCATTCTAGCAGCTCCCGTAGAAATCGGAAACCAGAAGGATGATCCGGTAGAGCGGATGACTGGATGGTTAAGAGTTTGAGAAGATGCGTTGGCTCAAGGTATTGTAAAGAGATATGTTAGGGAGAGAACTTTTAAGTTTACACGTTCGAGGATACGTGTGCCTTAGGTTGGATATAGTTATGATTTTAAAAGAGAGACTGGGTCAGAAACCATGTTAGGTCTAACTGCGCACTTGTTTATGAGAGGGAATTAATTGCACATCTCGGGATAATTTAACCCACGTAGCGGTTTTTCACGCATAACTTTTGAATAGAGGAAGAGGTATTAAAAGTTCCTTTATCGAGTTTTCATGAATATGTTTTCTCCAGAAAATCGTTGTTGCTGTATAAAGGTACTCATACGTATCGTCATGTAACATGTGACATTCTTTCAACTGTGACGTCAAAGTTTGACGTCACAGTTTAAATTGCATTGGATCAATGGTTTCCAATATGGCGGACGGTGGCCATATTGGATTTGGCCATAGCGTCATTCTTGGCGTCATGGCCGACAAGCACCTCGGTGATTTTTCATGTCTAGGGACCCACTGACTAAGTGGAAGTGAGAAACTCTCCCAACACCATTTTGCAAACGAGACCTCAGGCGATGTACTAGATTATTTAAAGGAAGGAGAAGTCGGTCAAGATGGGCCTGTGTAAAATTTTAGTTTTTGTATGTTTCTTGAAAACAGCAACCTACGTAACTTCATAGACCATGATATCCTTCGCACAATGCCAGGCCAAACCGTTTAAGAGATTCGAGTGTCTATTATTCGTCGGTTCTCCAGTATGTTGCCCGCTTGACTGCTAAACTCTCACTTCTTCTCTCTCTTTGACTTCTTTTATTCTCTCTGTCTCTCTGTGTCTCGCTCTCTGTCTCCTCTCTGTCTCTCTCACTCTCTGTTTATATCTCTCTCTGTCTCTCTGTCTGTCTGTCTCTCACTCTCCTCTGTCCTGGACCTGTCAATCAGCCATCTCCGCCACAGCCTCTCCAGTCAGTTGATCCATTGTTCTCCATCGGTGTTATTTTAGGACAATTTAGGTCTATCATCACTACCAGTAGCGGCGCCAGGAATTCAGGTTTGGGGCTAAAACTCCAATTTCTTCCCTTTCTCCCTCCTCTCTGGCATTGGCAGTGATTTCGTACTCTTGGGGGTTTTTTTGGGGGGCGTGTGAGCCACCGATAGGGGGGGACTTCAGCCCACCCTAGCCCCATGCTGGCGCCGCCTCTGATCACTACCATTGTTCTTGGTAATGCAACCCTGAATAGCATAGCGACATA
Source organism: Aporrectodea caliginosa (assembly GCA_020284085.1). Classification (NCBI taxonomy): domain Eukaryota; kingdom Metazoa; phylum Annelida; class Clitellata; order Crassiclitellata; family Lumbricidae; genus Aporrectodea; species Aporrectodea caliginosa. The sequence goes on along the minus strand of JACEVL010000263.1, from coordinate 2,853,986 downwards.
CTTAAACGGTTAAACAAATGCTCCAACACGCTAAATAATTAAATCAACTCTTAAATAAACTAGAACCGTCGTTGTTTTGACGTAATTCGCTACGGTGGTGATGGTGACTTGCGTTTTTCGACTGGTTCTAGCACAGTTTATACTAACATTTCTTAGCTTTAAGGAGCTTAGTAGAAATTGTGTTATTTAATCAAACTGTTACATATCACTCTTTTATTAAAACACTGTAGATTGTTCGATGGACCTGATTTTCCTTATCGACTTTTCGAAGGGTATTACAGCAGATGCAAATGGAACTTACGTTGCTGAGAAATGGAATCGCATGAAAAATTTCGTGCAAAGATTAGTGCGTGCACTGAACGTCTCATGCTTGGCAACCAACGTCGCTTGCGTCGTTTTCGGTCAGTTTATCGAAATGTTCTAAATACCCTTTTTGTGTACAATATTCGGACATAATGTTAAGCTATGATCAGGTTCCATTCAATTGGTTTCGCTAATAATTAGAAACGTTCAACTTGAGCAGCGCGAATTATTTTCTCAACATTCATTCGAGTGCTCGACACTCCCCTCCCCCTCCAGAAATATTTATCCTACTATGATTAATAGATTGTAGACTTATTTGAACTCGTAACTTTTAGTCAATGTTTAAATTTATTTTGACCTGACTTCATTCTAAAATACTGGGGCGGGGATATAGTTGAGTAGGAATCAGAAGGACTCGGGTTGATACGCGCTAGCTCCATAAAGTTTACTCAGCCTTCCATGTTGGTAAAGTGAACAGTAATACAGTTAAATTCAATTCCTGTTAAATTTATTATCATCTGTCACTACTATATCATTTAATCATACTGCGATTGTCGGTTTGAATTGGGTAAACGTAGATATATATATATAATATATATTATATATCATATATAGGCCTACATATATATAACCTTATAGCCTACATCACAGTTTGACGTCTTAAGGTCTAACTTTCATCAATGCAACACAAGCGTGACATATCTTCAAGGTATCCATGTGACATCGTAAAACCTCGCGAATAATAGGCTGAGTGGACCTTTGGACGATTGCTGGAAGCGATCCCGCTTCCTACTGCTCTTCACGGCAGTGATGTTACTATTGTTACCACTACTCTATGAACCCCCATAGAAGAAAATACGGACTGAGCAGCCAAGAAAAATTGGCTGGAAGTATACGAGGGTAAAGAGCCAGTCGGCCTATTCGTGGCAAAGGTAGATGTTTCAGAGATACCTATAGAGGACTTGCAAGCGGCCCTACCAACCTTCGAAAGGCAGCTCCTACTATCCCACGGCTATTGGCTATATTCTATAGACTACACCCAACACTTCTCCGGTGTCCTCGATCGCAAAACTCTCGTCGAATATATATATATATAATATATATATTCGAGTATATATATATATATATATATATATATATATATATATATTAGGGTGTCCCACGATAATATAGGAAATATAAAATTGTTGAAACTTTTGATGCAGTCCCTCCTAAAAGTTTCTTTATGATCCCGTTATATCACCTGCCAAGTTTTATGACATTTCGAAAATATTTAGGGGTCCCGCAAGCTTATAGAGTTAGTGCAGTTTATCGTAAATTACGCATGGCGTCATTGACTTTAAAATATTTGGGTAACCACATTTTGATCCTATAATAACATGTTTAGCATCACTAGAAAGCTCTTAAACAGTAGAATCTACAGAGATAACCTTCTTGCATGTATATATATATATATATATATGCATAAAGTTTCAAGTATGAAGAAGACATAAAACACACTACAACAAGAAATCAAATTTCTTGGCTTGCAAATCAACGAAGACTTTAGAGCCTTTAAATCTGTCGTGCACTGGGAAGGCAAGCTGCTCCCTGACATAACTTTAGTAAACACGGACAAAGTGGACAGATTGTTCCCCGTGTTAGGATTTCTTCTCCAGTTGATAGAAGTACTAAACTTCAGGGTCTGCACAAGTTGGCTTCTGTGTCAAGACAGGCAGCAGCAGTAGCAGTTCTGGACCTTTTGAAGTCGTGCCAGTGCGATACATTTATTATAGGGATGTGTTTTGACACAAGGGCCTCAAATACCGGCAGAGTTAATGGAGCCTGCACCCTTCTAGAGGCAGCCACCGGTCGTAATCTGCTGTAGATGGCTTGTCAACATCCCATGTTTGAAGTCCTGTTGTCTTATATATTCGTAGTGTGCCTTGGTAAAGTTTGTCCATTAACTGGGGAGGCATTCTTCTCTTCAAGCGATTTAAAGATAAATGGTCCGACCTGGCTCACCTTCAAATAAGCCTCATTAATGTCTGTCTGTGTCTAACAAACTGAAGGCGTTCATTACTGAACAGCTTCAACTTGACAATCCTCAAGATTATTAGAGAGAATTCTCCAACTCGCGGCATCCGTGTTTGGATTGAGCAGTTCGACAGCGGTTCGCAAGCCTGGTGCCCCTCTAGAGCGCGTTGGATGGCGAAGGCAATATACTCAATGAAGATTTAGTTGCGTTTTAATGGCACCGAATCGGTTATCCAATTAACGGCCCGTGAATTACAGGGCATCCACGATTTAACAGATTTTTTATTCAACATGTATACATCTAATCGTGGTTTTCGTGTCGAGTCACTGCTGATTCACCTATCAATGACGTTCAACTAATAAAAAGGCTGCAATATTACGATGCTGCTCTGAAGACCACTAAAGACGATGCGGTGTCATTCTTGGTTCCTAAGCCAAGAGCTGGAAACCCTCTCTCTGTTCTCACACCATCTCTCTTCTGAAGAGAAAGCACAGCTTATGTCGACAATGAAAGATGATCGAGGATTGCACCTGATTCAATCTCTTCCTCGTACGATAAGGGAATTATATATTTCTCGAAGCTTCTTCCGAACTACCGCCAACTCATCGTGACTTGTATCCTCGATATCCCATGTGAAGAGTGACCCAAAAGCCAATTGTATACTATCGCATGTCAGGCTGTTAATAACTTTTCCTGTGTGAATGACAAAGCTGAACTTGGAGTTTCTCTTATACAGAATTTCAATTCAACAAGAACGAAGAACAGAAACAGTTTCTTTTGCAAGTTGTTGAAAAACATATATAGGCATGACTTTTCCAAGTGCAATCGTGACAATCTTGTAGACATATCGATTATTGTAAAATGTAGAACTGAACAATATGCATCTGAAGGTATAAACAGTGATTATGAATAAGCAGACGAAGGTATGGAGGAGCTGAAACCATGGCTGGTTGCATTATCAAGGATTTGTAATAATGATTCTTCCTAACGATTAATGGCAATAACTGATATCGAGAAAGTCCAAAAATCTTGAGTTTCTGTACAATGTTTTCATTATTTGATCGTAAAACCATACCTATGTACGCAATAAAGTCAGATACTTGTAGATTCCACTATTTAAGAGCTTTCCAACGGCATTAAACATGTTATCATGGGATCAAAGGTCGGTGTCTAAAAGCATTAATAAATTGGACACGTCCGGCGCAAATTATGCCAACATGGTGAAAATGTGAGTGTCTTGCGGGACCCCTAAATATTTTTAAAATTTCCTAAAATTTTCCAGGTGTTATTATGGGACCATAAAGAAACTTTCTAGAGGGAATGCATAAAAATTTTCGACAAAAAATATTTCTGGGACACCCTAATATATACAGGGTGGTCCAAAATAAACCGCACAGTGACAGTTTTCTTGATATAATGTATAACAATTCAATGTTTAATGCCATTTTTCTTACTTATTTATACATTTTCTCTGACGTCATTATTGACTTCATCATTGTTTATCATAGTTTATGGTAAAGAAGTTGTTGTTTATAAGAGATTGTGATCATGGGACGCTTAACTGAGAATGACCGTTGTCTAATTTGGAATCTACGAACTCAGAAACATTGAGCCTGACATGTGGCCCCCAAACAGCCCGGACTTGAATCCAGTCGACTACGCTGTTTGGGGCGCCCTTCAACAGATGGTATACCGTCGTAGAAGTTTCACTACAGTGGATCAGCTGAAAGAAACAATCGTCACAGAGTGGACCAAGCTGTCACAGCGTTTCATTGACCGCGCAATTGATCAAATCAAAAAATCAAATCAAATCATTTATTCGGTGACCAACAAACAAAAGTAGTACACAATCAATGAGAAAATGGAGTCACACAGGGGACCCTGAAAGGGTCTTACGGCCCCGCTAGGTAGGGCCCCCTAAGGTTGATCAATGGCGTCGTCGGCTTCAATGCGTTGTCCAGCAGCAAGGAGGACACATTGAACATTTTATGTAACGAAATCCATCCATGTAATGTTACAGTAAAAATAATTGCTGTGTTTTTGTGAATTTTCACGGTTATATTTGAATTGGTCTGACTAAAGTACTATCAATTTATCATTGTGCGGTTTATTTTGGACCACCCTGTATATATGCAGGACACACAACTTTCGAGAGCAAAGCGATTTCTTCAGCGCGATGTGCTACAAAGAAATACCAAAAATTTCGGACAACACCAACTGCGTCTGAAACCATGGCTGCACATGGATCCAAAATACCCAATGTGGCGGCACTACTCGCACAAAAATCTACAACAAAATTGTCTTGAATTTCGAGGCGAGGGAGGTCCAAGCGACGATTGGTGCCCATCTCTCCGAATATGTAGGATGTCCAAACATCTTCGCCAAACCTTCCACCACCCAGATGTAAAAAAATGAGTTTGCACACGAATCGAAGTTTTGTCTGTACGGGTGTTTTGAGGACCAGCTCTCCACAGGCACCGCCAAAACTGTTGTAGACGTGGCACTAGAGTATGGAACTTCGAACAAAGCTGGACTGTTCGATGTTCGTTGTGCAAATCACGGAACAACAATGGAGGAAACCTCGCTGCAGGTCTTGACAGATGCCTCGTCGCTGCCCATCGAACACAAAGCGAAATCCACGTAGCTCGGTATTATGCCCAATGTGTTCATGCGAGAACCGGCAGAGTCGCGGGTATTCGAATCGTTCCAAAACAGACTACTACAGAAGACGATGGAAAGTGGGAGCGAGCCGTTTCTTGGGCCCCAGGAGATTTCGGATTTCGCGCCTGCCCCATATTCCGCATACGTATACTTTCTACCGAACCGGAGACCATCGAGATAGCACACATCTACGATGCTACACCAAGGACATGGATTATAGAGCAATTCTGGCTGGTAGCGAAATGCCATGGGCTAGGCAATCCATGTATGTCCTGCGCATACTAACTGCCCATGGTCTATCTGGCCCTAGGCTTTACGATGTGGTGAGGGCGACAACGGTGACACGCTTGTTGTATGCTGCTCCGGCATGGTGGGGCTTTGCCTAAGGGAGAAGGAAATGCTCCAGTCTGTAATGAACAGATTGATCCGTTAGGCCAACCTTTGAACAACTATGCCTTAAAGCCGATACCTGCCTATTTTCGGCGGTCCTGGGAAACCCGGGCCATGTTCTCCATAGGTTTCTCCCTCCAAAAAAGCCGTTGGCCTATTCCCTTCGACCCCGGTCACATGACCGTGTTTTACCTTTAGCTGACCTTAATATGAAAAAAACTTTTATCGTTAGAATGCTTTATTCCTATTGACTATTGATTGTTTATTATTTATTATATATGATATATGTACACCAGAATGCGGAGTGCAGCTGGTTCAATAAAGAATATACTTACTTACTTACTTACAATGCAACTACACGAAGGAACACCAGATCCGGCAATACTTCTTCCATAAACTCTGCACATTTCGTGGATTTGGAGAAAAACGAAGACTCACTCCATGTACAAGCAGTAGCAGCGAGCAGAAAAATCTCTATGCTTTCGAAGGACACACGAATGGCGACAACAAACAGTAGATCTTCGAGAGGAGCAAACTCTCCGCGAAGAAGAACAACACCAAAGACGAAAGACCGGCTTGATGGAAATGCGCGCCTTTGTCGGGATCCTGAAGCGAAAGAAAGCGCTTTCGATCCAAAGATGCCAGAAAGTAGCATCTGCACTAAGAACCGGCAAAGAAAGTGTCAGACATAGCAAAATCCGAGACATGGTGCTGCCAAGTTCTTCGATTTGTATGCCCAGAGGCTAAAAAACCTTTCCAACCCAACAGACCGTCGAAAACATTCTAGTTGTTCTAGCACCTCGCCAGTCCGTAGCAAAGGACGACGAGGAGGAGCAAATAGTTGTATGGGCCACCAAAGGACTATCGAAGATTCTCCAAGGACGTTCCTGCAACTTCCAAATTGAGAAGGGCAAATACAGATTAAGAAACATCTGCCAAACACCCGCAAACAAGGAATGCAAAAAAATCGACATTTTACCACAGAAGTCATTTCTATCCGCCGCCACAAAATAGACGAAGCATTCTAAGGACCCCCACTATGTTCTTTGTTCACAAACTTGTTCAATAACTTTGTCAGCTGAGATACGACAGTTCAATAGCTTCTATTCATACTTTCATCTTCTATTGCTAAAAGGTCTAAGACAGGGAAAATCGAATCGCTACTCAACAGTTTATATAAATTTACGAATTTTCCCAATTTCGGAACTGCAAAGAAGATTTTAGAAGAATTTGAAGATTCGATTCTAGACTTCAAACGACAACGAATATAATCGCATCGGTGAATGCAACTTAAAAAAATTGTCCTATCGCTAATTCAGGTGTAGTCCTATATAGAGCAGCTTAGTATGTCTTACCTTAGTCCTTCCTCGCGCTGGCAGCGCATCGGGCGACACAGCCTCTCCACGTTATCCTGTCTTCCGCGGCCAGCATAGCATCGTCCCACGTCATTCCGCCGCCTTCCAGATCCTGAGTGATCGTGCTTCTCCAAGTCTTTCTGGGTCTTCCTCGCCCTCTTCTCCAACCCGACGGAGTCCAATCCAGTGCCTGCCTTAGCGTTCTCTCCTCTCCCGATCTATGTATGTGCCCCAACCAACGTAACCGCATCTTCTTCAGCATGTCTTCCAGTTTCTCCATGGATGTTCTCCTTCTTACTTCCTCATTTCTGACCTTATCCCTCCAAGTGATCTTCAGTAATCTTCTCAGCCAACGATGATGTGCCGCCTCCAGTTTCTTCATATTGACTTTTGTCATAGACCATGTTTCTGCCCCATACAGCAACGCTGTCAATACCAAAGCTCTGTACAATCTTGTTTTTGTTGTCAGACTGAGTCCTTTGTTCTTCCATATATTGTTCAACCTTCCAAATGTGGCATTGGCTTTTCCCAATCTGCTTCCAATCTCCTTATCACAGCTGCCATTGCTTGAAATCATACTCCCCAGATAGCAAAAATGTTCCACCTCCTCCAGCACATCCTCTCCAACTTTGATGTTTTCAGTCACTGTCCATTTTCCTACTTTCATAATCTTTGTTTTGGTGGTATTGATCCTCAGTCCGACCAGGCCCGCCTCTCTCTCCACACTGTCTGTGAGTTTTCTCATTCCTTCCCAAGACTCCTCCAGTAGCGCTATGCCGTCTGCAAAGTCTAGATCCGCCAGCTTTCCCTCTCCTTCCCACTCCAGGCCACACTCCCCTTCCTTTGTGCTTCGTCTCATGACCCAATCGATCGTCAGCAGGAATAGCAATGGTGACAGAATGCAGCCCTGACGCACGCCCGTGAAAATCTGGAACCACTCTCCTAGTTTCCCCTCCGTTCTCACTGCACACCTGCTTTCTGTATACATTCCTTTTATGATGTTTATAATCTTCTCTGGTATACCGTATTGTGCGAGGATATTCCACACCACAGGTCTTTGGACGCTGTCAAATGCCTTCTTAAAATCGACGAAGTTGACAAGTACATTTACATTTCCCTCTACGCACTTCTCGACAATCTGTCTCAGTATAAATATCTGTTCGCTGCATGATCTGCCTTTCTGAAGCCCGCCTGCTGTTGTCTCAATACGCTGTCCACCGCTCCCTGTATTCTTCTCAAAATTATGCTGGCCAAGACCTTCCCCGGTATGGAGAGCAACGTGATTCCTCTCCAATTGTTGCAATCACTAAGGCTCCCTTTCTTCGGAAGCGGTATGATGATCCCATCTCGCCAATCTCTTGGAACCTCCCCGGTCCTCCATATCATATTGCATAGGTACGTCAGGATCTTGTTCATCTCTCTCCCTCCATTTTTTAGCAGTTCTGGTTGAATATCATCAATTCCTGCAGATTTTCCATTCTTTAGTCTTCTCATCGCATCCTCTACCTCCTTCTCCGTGATATCGTCCAAGTTCACATCCAAAGTTTGTAAACACTGATCCTGTGAGAAGTCGTGCATAATCTCTGGCTCTGGGCAATTCAGGATTTTGTCAAAGTGTTGTCTCCATCTTGCTGCCTGTTCCTCGTGTGCTCGAAGCGTGTTTCCTGCAGCATCTCTAATTGGTAGCTTTTACGTCATCCCTCCCGTTAACTCTTTTGTGATCTTGTATAGTGTCTTGGAGTCTCCTCTCTCTGCCGCCCTCTCTGCCTCCTCCAGACGATCCTCCGTCCACACTTTCTTATCCTCTCTGCAGCGCTTCTTTACCTCCTTATCCTTCCTTCGATAGTCTTCGCATAGATCCTCTGCATATGTTCCTCTGTTGTATGCTTGTTCTCTCCTGCTTTTGAGTTCTCTGCATTCGTCAATTGCTCTCAATGTACCCTCCCTGATCCATGTTTCCTTCCTTGTACCCCTTCTCAACCCGATCACTTCTTTCGCCGTTCCATAGTATGTCTAATAATATTTTTTTAAATTTACCATTGCTCTCAGTCTAAGTGAGCATGGTTATTCGCCGATGGGTTGGAAGCGCCTTCGCGGAGTCTTCTCGATGTGGGCAGATCTCTGAAATTTGCTTAATTGCATAGAACCAAACCATAACAATATATATATAGTAAGATAAGTTATTGGAAAAAACTAATCTTTAATTTTTCCATTTCAGGATATAATTATGCCCGGCCTGAATTTAAGCTCGAGAAATGGAAGACAAAAGACGAGGTCTTGGATGCCATCGGCAGTATCGTGTCATCTCGAGCTGAAGGTCCAAAGTCTTTATGGACTGCATTTTTTACAACGGACCGCCTTGTATTAGGGTCGGGCTACGGAGACAGACCGAATATCCCAAACGTGGTTGTCCTAGTCACTGACGTAGCGACTGACGGAAGTGCAGAACTCATGGTAGAAGTCGACAGAGTCAAAGCTAAAGGAACAGCTATCATTGGCATTGAAGTTGCCAACGACGTATGTAGACCGATCATCTTCAGTTCAGTAGTCTAGCATGCATAAATTTATTCATTTTAAGTGTTTAGGACTGAGTACACAAGCCAGAGACGCCACGCCTACAAAGTGTCTAGATGACAATGTAGACAATGTAGACAATGCCCCTATAGTGGGGTCTGAGAGTTGCCGATATGGCCGAAACATTTCACATCTGGTAACCAATGCGCCCCTTTGGTTTCAAATAGTACATGGGTAGACGAGTCCAAATGCCCGGGACACAAATTTTCACGACCCTCTAGCGGTTATGGCAGCCATTTCACAAAATGGCCGAACGAAATACATATTGTTCAATATCTCAGGTTCTCCTTCACTTATATCGTGATTTTGGTGTCTAAACATACATATTTAGGGGCAGGGATTCCAATGGCACTAATTGCAAACACTTATCTACACGAAATTGGCAGCCATTTTCCAAGATGGCCGACGGGAATAGAACTTTGTCAATATCTCAGCTTCTAATTCACTTAGAATCGTGATCTTGGTGTCTAAACATATATATTTAAGGGCAAGGATTCCAAGAGAACTAATTACAACAGTTTTTAGCTGTTCAGTGACCAGTGGCAGACATTCCGTGTTTTGACGGGTTTAGAAGGAGTTTATTTTAACGCCATCCAATCTGCACATGGTCATAGACAGAGGCAACAGCTACACAGATGGACATCAAGATGAATTTTAATAAACGAAAAATAATCTGGTTGCCATCCACGTAAAACTGATATCTTAATTAATTATTTTTGGTGGTGTATTATACATTGTAGACAGTGTCGCGATATGTCTTGAAGTGGTGTAGCCTATACATTGTAAACAGTGTCGCGATATTTCTTTAAGCTTTTGCTGTTAATTGTCATTTTAGAATACTTAGTAAGTGGGAGATAAGCCCATTCAGTTGACCAAATTCCAGGTCAAATTCTGGATTCATTACTAGACACGTAAAATGGTCTCAGTATGGTATCCATCTGCTCTTATTCGTCACATTCATTGTGAACAGTACAATATAATGTCGATACGTGCATGCCTCAACGCATGCACACATTCATACAAACTGGCATACATACAGATTTTATGTGTACATATTTGCATGAAAACAAATTCCAGGTCAAATTCTGGATTCATTACTAGACACGTAAAATGGTCTCAGTATGGTATCCATCTGCTCTTATTCTTAGAGCTTATGTTGTCATTGTGAACAGTACAATATAATGTAGATACGTGCATGCCTCAACGCATGCACGCATTCATACAAACTGCTATACATAGGCCTACAGATTTTATGTGCACATATTTGCATGAAACATTAATGTTATTGCTTGCATCGTATTTTGGAATCGTGTTAGGGAAATGATACGATGCAGACGTTGGTCACAGCACCATCGTCAGACAACTACTTCCAAGTCTCAGGATTGGAAGGTCTCGACGCCATCGTTGATACAGTAGCCATGGCAACCTGCAGAGCAGCGAGAAATCAACCAATTGCCAACTCTTCAGATTGGATTTACGACCGTGATTGCCCTAAGGAAACAGGTACTCGAACTTTCACTTTAATCTGCGCTTCACAAATGTTTCTCTGAGGTAGGCCTTCTGGACCATTTACTTCATTCATGATTTACGCGTCAAAATATACGATTTAACGCGTCATAATATCGCCTAAGTAGGCCTACCTCTGTGACTAGATGTGTTATCCGCTCTCTGCACGTTATTCTCGCCCGCTTCCTTCTGCTGACCGGCTTGATCTCTTCGGACTTGGATCGCGAACCTCATTACCCAGCATCGAGCTTTCGCTGTTGTTGGTCCCTCAAAACGGAATGACCTTTCCCCTGCAGTTCGTAGGATTCTGGAGTGGATTTCACTTGCATCTCTTCACTGCTTAAAGACCTTTCTCATTTCGTGGACCTGTCACAATGAGACCGCTTCTGAATAGCTCTGCTGTGAGAAGAGCTTTACAAATGTTCAGATTATATTATAACCATATAACCGAAACCATTGGCCGTACTTCTGAATCTATGGATTCTCATAAACAAACACTGGGTGTTTTCCTCGATCTTTCTAAAGCCTTCGATTCGATCCGGCATGATATCCTTTTGGACAAACTGTCACATTATGGCATTCGTGGTTTACCATTGGAATGGTTTGGTTCCTTTCTAACTAACAGATTCCAGTTTGTCTCTTATGCTGGCGCCATTTCTGATCTACTTCCCATTCTCTGTGGGGTTCCTCAGGGGTCCATACTTGGCCCTCTGCTTTTCTTAATCTATATTAATGACGTTTCTCATTCCTCCAAGACCCTTACTTTTATGCTCTTTGCTGATGACACGTCTGCCTTTCTTTCCTTATCTAGGATGCTGCATCTTTTCCAGGACATGACTCTCGAACTTAATAATCTATTCAACTGGTTCTGTGCCAACTTTTTATTCCTTAATATAAAGAAATATAATTATGTTTTGTTCAGTGGTCCTAGGACTACCAACACTGACCTAAATATACAACTCCTACTAATAAATTCTGTAGAACTGAAAAAAACTCTTTCTATTGCCAAATTTCTAGGCGATATTCTAGACTAAACACTTGACTTGGCATGACCATATTTTCATGATTAAAAACAAAGTATCTAAAGTAGTGGGTATTATTAACGCACTCAAGTGGAAGCTACCTACTGGAATCCAAAGGAATTTATATAATTCGTTTACGCAGCCGTACTTAACGTATAATTGTACTAGTGTTTGGGCTGGAGGCTCTGCAAATCGCATTAAACCGATCTTTTTACTCCAAAAGATATTGGTTAGAATCATTGCGGGTGTACATTACCTTGCCTATGGTTCCCCAGTATTCAAGTCTCTCAATTTACTCTCCATATATGATATTTAACGTCATAAACTGGCCACTCTTATGCATGGACATCAGTCGGGTCTACTTCCTTCCATATTTAAAAAAACTTTCACGACTAATTCTGATCTTCACCAATACAACACACGCAAGAGGCAGGATTATCGATCTGCTATATCTAGAATCGGGGCGCTCATCCTCGGTTCGAATCATGGGTTCCAATTTATGGAATTCTACTTATCCTTCTTTACGATCTGCCTTTCTCTTTCATACTTTAAATATACTTTTAAATCCTTATTGGTCTCTCAATACTTCTAAATTATCCTACTTTACTCAAGATTAATATTGTTGACTTCTAGTGTTCCATATTCCCGATGTAGCTTTTCTGTTTTCATTCTAGTACTCACCCTACCCATTTGGTTTTCCTATCTATGGGGATGTCTCGATAAGCACTTTGTGCTTCTCCTCCTCATCAGTTGTTACTTTATCGCTTATGAACGGATGTATCTTACCATTGAACTGTTAATACATTAACTTGTCTAATTATCATTTCTGAACATTGTTTTATTGTATGCTACATTTCTGTTATTGAGTTCTTGCTGTACACTGATTCAAATAAAATAATAATAATAAAGTGATAGTTAAGCATGCAAGAATATATTAGGTTGTGGACACCAGAAGAAATTGTCCGTGAATTGAGACAAAAAAGGAAGAATAATGCTTTAAATGCTTTGAATATTTTAACTTGTAAGTCTAAATGTTAATTAAGTAAGTGTTGCTGTAAGGGTGATTACTTTATTAAAGGTTCACCTCTTTGAACGGAATGCCAATTACAATCGTAACTATCGAAAAGCCCCGGCTTATTCACGAGCCATGTGCCAAGTCTAAAATGTTGTGCAAAGATATCAGATTCAGAACACATCCGACAGCCACTGGCTAAGTCAAAAACATAATAACGATACTATAGAGTTGAGTGGATTAGTACTTTTAGGAGCAAAGTTTAGTATGAGTGGCGGAGTGGGTTCATTACGAGAAGGTTTCTTGAAGAGGTGTGAAGTTATTTGAGAATGGAAAGCTTGAGTTATCATGCAGAGATCAGTTTGAAGCAGAAGATGGTAGGTGAGCTAACAGGTTAGTGGATGAACTAAGAATATTCGGGAATCAGAATGGAGATCGTTCAAAATTTCATGTATGCTGCATGGATCGTTAACAGAACCCAAGATGAGTAGTCACTGACGGTGGTCAATTAAGAGTCAAGTGCGCATGTGTGAGGCAGAAGGATGATCAGGTAGAGTAGGTTGATTGGATGTTCCGGGGTTTGCGAAGATGCGCTATGTCTATGCTAAGAGATCATCAGCTTTAATTCAACAATTTTGAAACCTTCGCTATCACATGTTTGGGTTCCCTGACCCTGAGCTCCCCGCTGAATTTAGGACATACACCAGGCATACATGCATATAATTATACAAACAAACATACATAAATACATACATACATACATACATACGTACATACATATATACATATATGCATATACGCATATATACATCATCATCATCATCAATTTCTGACGCCAGCCACTTGACGGCGATTGGTACGAATAAATGATCTCCATTGTCCTCGGTCTCTTGTCAAGTCCATTGCTCCCCTTTGTGTCAGTCGAAGTGGTGTTATGTCTTCATTAATATTGTCTATCCAGCGTTGTCTTGGTCTGCCTTTGTGTCATTTTCCTTCGAATCTTGCGTGTAGTGCATTGTGTGGAATTCGGTCAACTGGCATTCTTTCTACATGTCCAAATCATCGGAGTCTTTGTTGCACGACTTTATCTAGCAGGGTCGTTTGGATACCTAATGCTTGTCTAATGTCATCGTTCCTTATTTTCTGCAGTCTTGAAATCCGTGCGATCTTCCGTAGCCAACTCATTTCTGCTGTAAGAATTCTTTTCTCATCCTGTTTTCTTATTGTCCAGCTTTCCGATCCGTATAGATTATAGAAAATCGGTTGTATCATCGTCTCGTATATTTTTATCTTAGTTTTCTGTGTCAATTCTCTGCTTCTCCATATCCCGTTCATCATTCCAAATGCTTGTGAAGCGCGTCCAATTCTTCTTTGTATATCTTTATCGTTGCTGCCATCTGCGCTTATTAGCCCTCCTAGGTAGACGAATTGTTCTACTTGCTCAATAGCGTCTCCTTGAATGTTGATCCTTATTGGTATATCTTTGGTCTTCTCAATCATCATTGTTTTGGTTTTCTCTGTGTTGATCATTAGATGATTATATCTGGAAACTCGAGGTCTAAATGGGTTCCAGTTCTTCTAGGACCCCTTCTTTTCATTCTATTCACGGCTGATATTACTTCTTTAATTTCTAATCACTCCGCCACGGGTCACCTCTTTGCTGATGACGTCCAGGGTTACGTCCATGGTTCTCCTTCAGTTCAACTGGTTCTTCCTGGCCGTATTGATGCTCTTTCCCATGATTTACACCTATGGATGTCTTCAAATCGCCTCTCTCTCTCTCTCAATTCCTCCACAACTCAACTCATATGGTTTGGCATTCCCAACAACTCCAAAAACTTGACCTTTTGCTTCTTGCTGAAAACTTTCCCCACTTCACTTTGGCCCAAAGTAGATCGTTTGCCACCAATGGGCCTCCCTATGCAATGCCCTTTCCTCGTCTCTACGAGCTACCATTCTAAGCCTTCTCCCACCTCAAAACCTTTTTCTTCTCTAGCATAGTTGTAGAAACTCTTGCTATCCTCTTTTAAATTTCTCAATAGCTTCTACTCATTGATTTTTATTGCTTCTCCTTTTGCATTATTGCAGGTGTTTCTTTTATTCGCATACTTGAGTTTCAAATTCTCAAGTCTTCTCAAGTAGAGAATTGTCTGTGAATTAACAGTAGACCTCAGACACCCGGGAGTCCGAGATTATTGACATGGTTTATGAAAACGGAGAGGAGTGCCGATGATGATGATGATGATGATGATGATGATGATGATGATGATGATGATGATGATGATGATGATGATGATGATGATGATAGAGATGATGATGATGATGATGATGATGATAGAGATGATGATGATAGAGATGATGATGATAGAGATGATGATGATAGAGATGATGATAGAGATGATGATATAGATTATGTTGATGACGATGATTATGGTTTGAGTTTATCGATTGGTATGGTTCCGTTTTATTCTCCTTTAAACATTCCTTAACGTCAGACAACTAATTAAATAGAAATGTTGTTCTTTCGTCGAAGTGTTACTTTTAATTCTTTTATTACTGAACTGTAGATTGTGAGATGGATTTGGCTTTTGTTATTGATGATTGGACAACGATTGCAACAGATGCCAATGGAACTTTCAACGCCACGAAATGTAATCGTATCAAAAACTTCTTTCAGAGATTAGTGCTCAGACTTGACGTCAGACCCAATGCCACCCACATCGCTATCTTAACTTTCGGTGAGTTGATCAAAGCGTTGTAACGACGCCCTCGCTATATGTTCAGAATAACTGAATATAATACAAGTTGCGATAAGATTTCCACTGGTCATCGGTTTATTCCATTTCATATTATCGTGTATCACCTTGAATCTCATAACATCGCAATCACTATGCTCCACGATTTTTTCTGTTCTCTTTTCGCAGACGAATCCTTCTGAAATAAACTAAAGAACAACACAAATTATTTATTATCTGAAAAATTAATTAAGTGTTGGATGCATTTAGAATATAGGGCCTACCCGGCCAACGCGTACCCACTGATAGTCTAAGTGTGGAAGCAAAAATGTTAATTTAATTATTGTATGTTAAATTAAACATCGCAGATCAACCATCTAAAGATCCTGTTTGCATTAACTTTAAACACAAATGTGACCTACTTTAGCTTCCTGACCTATAAAACCTCCACGTTATTAGAACCTCTAGAGAAGAGCCGATTAGTCGGTCGATAATCGGTTTGGCCTGATTTAGCAGTAATCGGTATTAATCGGAATCGGCCCATCCTAGGACTACCGATCCAAATACCAAAACGTAGTATTTTTCATCAAAAACAATTTTTTCTTTCATTTTAATACATAAATATCAACAGAAATAGACACCTGTTTTTCGACCCTCCTGTGGTAATCTTTAATCTTTATCATTGAAAGTCCATGTAAAAAAAGAAATAGGTCAGTGAATCGACTCTCGTTTGAATTACATCCTTTGGTCTAGCTTTAATTATTATATCTTTGCAAATCAAAATGAATATTTGCTCATTAATCGGATCTATTCCGGATTCGGCCGAAAAAGTCGGCCAAATATCCGGTTACTATCCCGTATCGGTAAACGAAAAAATGCCAATCGGACGATCCATACTAGCCTTTATATTTCAAGTGGATCTATATTTACACACAGATTTCAACAAACTACCATCTTCCGTTTTGTTGAGAAATGTCAAACGAAGTGTAGGCCTACAACGATATTAAATGTCAAAAGTAAACTTTGAAATGTTCTGGTGATGTTCGAGCATAGACGTCTAAACTTCTTATTAAAGATCGTTAAGACAGTTGAAATATATCTTATAAAACCTTCCAAAGACGTTGATGTCTTTATGGGACAATAATTCAATCAGCAATCGACTGTTTGTTCCTGATGGATGTCCACGTCTTAGGCAATAATCCAAAATGTTATCCCGATTTCGATAATCCATTTTCCATTTGGCGAGAATATTTAAATGTTGTAAGCGATTAGCTCCTGAAGATGCTGAACTTATAACCGGATCTGATCTAAACATCAAATTTCGTAGAATCCATCAATGACTTAGCTTCAGCAGCGTAAGCAGGTGTTACGGAGGAAAGTTTTTCGTCGTGTAGAAACTTTTAAAGGCAAAAACGTTGAAGTAAACACGCTGAGACCAATGACTCCCGCCCTTCGCTCTGGCATGCAGAAGGCTGTAAAATATCTACTTCTATTGCTTATCATGCGCTAACAAAGTCCACCTAATATTGGTCTCAGCTCGTAAACTCTGCCAGCTCGACATCCCAGACCAAATCTACAACTGGCTGGTCGAGTTTCTCCACGAGCGGAAGCACATGACACGCTATGGAAGACAGACATCAACACTGGCATCCATCAATGCCAGCGTTGTTCAGGGGTCCGGGTTTGGTCCGTCGGGTTATGTCATAGAAGCTTCTGATTTACATCCCATTCACTGCCTGAACAAGATCAGCAAGTACGCAGATGATACTTACTTAATCACAGGAGCTGGCATGAGGCACTCGATTCAAGAGGAGCTGAACAACGTATCTGACTGGGCGGAAAGGAACAATCTTAGACTGAATAAGAACAAATCTCGTGAAATGCTGATCTTCCGACGTGGCTGCAGAAACAAGGATGTCCCGCCCCTAATGGATATGGAGCGAGTAACCGAAATGGTTATACTAGGAGTCACTATCACTGACGACTTAAGAGCATCGGCTCATGTCCGTCAGACCTGGTGGTGGGCGCCTGCTCAAGCTCGCTACATGCGATCAGAGTTCTGAGGGCACACGGTCTTCCATCAGCGGCGCTTCACGAGGTCACACGAGCTACCACAATTGCCCGCCTTCTGTATGCCTCACCAGCCTGGTGGGGGTACACCTCAGCTAGCGAACGAAACAGTCTACAAAGGTTTTTACAACGAGTCAAGCGAATGGGCTACCTCCCGCCTCAGCAGCCTGATGTAGTCTGTATGATGGAAAAGGCAGACAATCAGCTTTTTCAGGCAGTCATATGGAACTCAAGTCATGTTCTGCGTAGCCTTTTTCCACCGACAGTCCGACGTAGCTATGCACTGCGCCAAAGACCTCATGACTTTGAATTGCCAAATAAAGACGATCGTAGCTTCATCCCTCGTGTGCTCTTTAAGTCAATATCAAAGAGATAGAACTGTTCGTAACTTAATCCAATCCATCGGTTCACTGCCGTACTGACATCTGACGATAACACTAATAATTATAGCTATTTTCCCTCTTTTTTCTTCTATGTGAGAAGTTGCGGTCTGTCAACTTTCTATTTTCAATAAACGAAATTATATAAAAGGTATTGCACTATTTAAAATCAGTTATAGTGCAGCTTAACGTAATAGTATCAACAAACGAAAACCTCAATTTCACATCCTACCAAAGGGGCGAAATCAAAAGGGCGAAATCAAACGGGCGCGTGTTTTAAAGGACTAGGCCCTACAATCAAAAGGGCCCATGTTTAAAAGGGCGAATAGCAAAAAGGCGCATGTTTAAACGGGCGAATAGCAAAAGGGCGCATGTTTAAACGGGCGAATAGCAAAAGGGCGCATGTTTAAACGGGCGAATAGCAAAAGGGCGCATGTTTAAACGGGCGAATAGCAAAAGGGCGCATGTTTAAACGGGCGAATAGCAAAAGGGCGCATGTTTAAACGGGCGAATAGCAAAAGGGCGCATGTTTAAACGGGCGAATAGCAAAAGGGCGCATGTTTAAACGGGCGAATAGCAAAAGGGCGCATGTTTAAAAGGGCGAATAGCAAACGGGCGCATGTTTAAAAGGGCGAATGTGAATAAAGAGCGTGATTATAATGGCGAAGAGCAAACAGGCAAAATACGTAAGGGTTTAAAGTTGGGTAAACCCGTAGTTTAGGTTGGTAAATTACTTTAATATCGAAACACGCTGTTCGTCATTTCGTTCTGATAGATGAAAATATTTGTTTGGTTACATAGAAGTTTGATTTATGAAAATCGAATTTCGTAAATTACTATAATCTTTTCAATGCCGTACCATACGTTGGTCTGCCAATGTCCACGATAGCCGTCGTCTATTCAGCTCCAATTGAAAGAATTATTTTCATCAATCCAACTGCCATTGTAAGAATTCCCTTCATCAATCCAGCTCCCATTGAAACTAGACTTTTCATCAATCCAGCTCCAATGGAAACTAGTCTTTTCATAAATCCGGATCCCATTGAAACGAGTCTTTTCATTAATACAGCTCCCATTGCAACAGTTCTTTTCATCAATCCAGCTCCTATTTAAGCAATTATTTTCATCAATCAAGCTTCCATTTGGGTAAGTAATTAATTATGTTCATCAATCCAGCTTCCATTTCAAATTGAGATCGCGAGAAACGTTTTCCCGATATTAAAACAATTTGACCAACCGAAAGAACGGGATTAAAAGCAGCGTCTGAATTTACCAACCTAAACTAGGGTTTAACCTACCTTAACCCTCTAAGGGATATGAGACATATATGCCCCATGTCAGAAAAAAGTGCCTGGATTTATTAGATTGAGGAAATGGGTTTCTCTCACAATTTTATTTATTTGTTAGGTATTTGATCAATCTAACTGTGACCTTTCCATCAGTTCCCGCCTCTGAGTAGGTCTCTTGAAGAGTCGCTATATAAATTCTCGGAATTCTATGAGCCAGATATATTTATTTTAAGATTATTGAATTCTTTAAATAAAATAAAACTCTTTTTTTCTAACAGAGGATAATACATTAAAAACATTTAAATAATGTACATGGACTCTTCACAAAAGAGTATATTCATTGACAAGAACCATTGAAGAAAATGTTCGTGGGACATATTTGTCCCATTGTCCCTTAAGCAATGTCATAAAATGCATGTACAAAATGCCTCTACATGAAATGGCATTGCAAAAAAGTACATAAATGCATTCAAGCACACTTCCATTCATACATATATATAGTAGGTGTTTCTTGTTTTCCAACTTTGGATTTCTCAAAGTCTCACCCCTAAACTTGTTCCTTTGTTCAAATTAATAGCTTCTACAAAATTTTAGTCAATTTGGTTAACATTTAGGGGTCGGTCAACAGAGTTGAATTTCTTGGGGTAGGCCTATGCATGTTTTCGGTCTTCAACACAAACTACGCAATACAAATAGGAGTTCAATAATAAAATTTAGATTTTTTGCTTCTACCTATTTATTTCTTTTGTATTTTACTTATCTGTTTTTATTTTGTTCAACAATAATAATAAAATATTATTGTTATAATTATTATTAATAATAATAGCAGTAATAATTATAATAGAGATTCGAGTGCCATAATTCGTATAAAATCGATTAATCAGAGAAACAATTCAGAAGCACTGTATGATTGTTATATTTACTTCCAATCCTCCATACTAACTTACAAGGAGCTGTTGGTGGACTCTCAACACCTGCAAGCTGTAGAAAGAGGGCACGAGTTAACATTATGACAGCCAGCTTATGGCTGCAGTCCTCAATTGAACCAAATTGAGCGGCAGAAAGGCTACGTCTGTATTAGCAACAGTTGCTCAAAGTCTTGGTCATGATGTCTATGAGTTAAATATCAATCATTCGTCAATTCACAGAAGAGCACAGCACTATCGAGCTAAAATTGTTTCACAGCTTAAAGAACAGTTTCAAGGAAATGTCTCTCTTGAGATCCACTGGGATGGTAAACATCTGAGATACTTCACTGGGCAGGAGGTTGTTGATCGATTGCCAGTAATTGTTGCAGGAGCTGGAGTGAACCAGTTGCTTGGTGTTCCAAATTGACTTTCAGTAGGCTACTGGTGAAGCTCAGATCTCAGTCGTAGCCCGTTTGATAGGAAATTGGTGCCTTGTAGATCGCATTGCTTCCATGTGTTTTGATACCACTTCCAGTAACACAGGAAATAGAAATGTCGCTTGTGTTCTGCTGGAACAGAAACTCGGGAAGAAGCTTTTGCACCTGGCATTTCGGCGCCACATAATGGAGTTAGTTCCAGCTTGCAGCCTTCCACGGCAGTTTGCATTGACCTCAGGGCCAGACGTTGCCACCAGGCCTGTAAACGTTTCCAGATTAACTGGACCAACATTGATCAGACCAGATATGAACCTGAAGCAGCTCATGAAGAGGTAACAGGTCTGCTGAAAGATGACAAGGACAGCCTGTTGGCATTTTCTGAAAGCCAGCTTCACTATTATCAGCCCAGAGATGATTTTTCTCCTGGAGCCATACATCATGCCAGATGGATATTAAAGGCAATGTACTCTTTAAAGATGTGGATGTTTCACGGCCAATTTAAAAGAGGAGAAGGGACTCCGGAGCATGTGCATCTTCAAGGCCTGGTTCACTTTCCTAATCCAATTGCATCTTCAAATCATGATCTCTTTTTCCTTCAGCTCTTCCATTGCCAATGCCAGAAGAAAGAAATTTGCTGATCACCTTTGGTATCTCAGTAAAGGACTCACTGGCTTTGCTGTTTTTATACGACAGTGCCTGTTGATTCCAACGAGCAGTGTTAAAGGCAATTAATGAGAAGAAAGGTTTTGAAGAACCTGTAAAACGGGACAAAATATATAAGGTAATGCCAAAACATGCGAATTGACTCAATTGAGGACTCGTGACAAAAAATACGATGCAATTCTTCTGCCAGCTTGGAATTCCGGCTGGATTCCTGAATTGTGACCGGGACTTATGACGTCATCGAGACGATTACAAGGGCGCCATCAAGGCTGTTGAACATCTTAGGTTGTCAGTGGCACTGCTGATAGAGGCATTGCCCTCATTGAGGAGTAGGCCCTACAGCAACATTATTACGAAGAAAGAAAATCAGAAACAGTATTTACTTCAAGTCGTCCAGGGACACCGTCGACTATTTCCAACTTGTAAAATAGACTTCTTTCCTGCCTGGTCATTGCCAGGAAATTTTTAGACAAGTAGACAATAGGCACTCATCAATAGACTTGTAATCAAGCTTCCTAGACTCTCTACAGATAATGATTGTTAATTCTTGCTTGCTTGAAGCTTGCTAAAATAGCCTATACATCTCATTTGCGTACAAAATTCAACATTTCGCAGAAATTAATGAAAACTAAAGATCTCTTGAGCGACCTCTAAAAATTCAAATAATTTCCTACAACTTGGCAGGAGTTGTTTCTATACTAATTGGAACCAATCTGGGGGTGAGACCGTAAAAAATAAAACGTTTATTTTTTCTGTACTGCTAAGAAACACCCTAATATATAGGCCTACATATTATACATACATATGTACATTACATATATATATATACATATATACATGCCTACATAATACATACATACATATATGCATTCATAGAGACATACATAAATACATTCACACATACACTTATACATACACGCATTCACACATACATAGATACATACATATGCACTTACATATAATACATCCATATGTAGGCCTACAATATACATACCATGCATACATAGAAACATATGTACATATACATACATATATACATGCATACATAGATACGTACATATATATGTACATGCATACACACATACATAAATACACGCACATATACACTTACATACATACATTCATATACATGCATACATGCATGCATACATACATACATACATACATACATACATACATACATACATACATACATACATACATACATAAATACATACATACAAATATGCCTAGGGTCTGCAAGCATACAAGAGGAGACATTCAGTCTCTCCATTCAACGGACAAGGAGATGAACTCTTGATGTGGATGGACACAAAGGCTGTCCATCTCGTATCCAATTCTGAACCATCCGTAGACCTGTACAGAACCTATAGATTGACGTCAGAAGGTCTTGCTGTGAAGGTTATTATCAACGTTCCATCATGAGTGAAAGAATACCACAAATATGTGGGAGGAGTTGATCTGAAAGACCAGCTCACATCATATTATGTAATAGAATTTGATGCCGATAGAAGTATTATGTGACAGTGATGTTTGATAGAATGGACAAAGCAGTGGTGAATGGCTACTTTAATTACAAGTCTCCCAACAGACCAAAATAACACATTTATAGTTCAGACAGCAGGTGGTTCGTGGTCTCAGAGGTACTTGTACTTCCAGGAAGAATGCTTTTCCGATTGGAGCCATCAAAGAGAGGTATCTTCAGTGTTGATACATAATCATTTGCCTCACATCTTGTCCGACAGGAAGAGATGCAAGCTTAGCCACAAGGGGCAAAGATAACCGGTCAAGATGTCAGTGTGCCACCTGTTGTGCTGTTCTGTGTTTGCAAAGTGACCGTAACTGTTTCACCAAGTTCCACACTCACTATCTATATATCATATCTGTTCAATTAAATTCGTTGCTACATGGTACATGATCACATTTTATCAACATAGCACAAAAATGTACTTTTACTGCCTAACGGATAATGGGACATATCTGTCTCATAAAATAAAAGTGGCCAAAATGTAAATGTGTACTACTAAGCATAAAATAAACTACATTATGTTGACTGGAAAACCCTAGACAATGTATTTGTGTTAGTTATGAACATTTTGCAGAAAGAAAAAAATCTTGTCCCTTAGATGGTTAAAATTGTACACCTCAACCAGTGCTATTTTTGTCAATAAGAAGTCGATTATGAATAATAATTACTTAATTTTCGTGCAGTAGAAGTTTCGATATCGCCCGTTTGCTCTTCGCCATTTTAAACACGCTCTTTAGTTACATTCGCCCTTTTAAACATGCGCCCTTTTGGTTTCGCCCTTTTAAACATGCGCGCGTTTGATTGCGCCCTTTTGACAGTAAACCGTCCTGAGATCTCTCAAAACATCTTCCTTTGCTTAAACTTCTCCATTCATGGTCACTTAAGCATTCTTAGGACTCTACGATACATACATGTATGACCTAATAGACACTGAAACAATAAAAAAAACTCATTAGGCTGCTGCCCGCCTTAATGTGGTCTCCAAGGTTCGTCCACATATCTGCCCTCATTCGGGACACTCTTCACTGGCTGCCTGTGCCCCACCCCATCTAGCTTAAAATTTTAACTCTTATGCACAGCCGTTTGGTCGGAGCTCCTTTATACCTGAAGACTTTCTGAACCTCGGTCTCTTCACTTCCTGGTCGCACCACTCGGCTACCAGAGGCCTTCTGGTTGTTCCCGGCGGATGCGGGCTACTGCTCCATCTAGAAGTTTTGCTTATGTTAGCCTATCCTGTTGGAACCGTCTCCCGCAGGAATTGCGCTTGAGTTCCTCAACCTTTCCATTCCACTGTTCCGGAAACGATCGATTGCGATAATTGATGTATCGTTACATTTTTTCGATCAACTAAACATCAGACGATCCAGGTTTGCCTCATCAGTCCAGCTTTGTAAACTGCTTTGACTTGTTCGTTTAGTCCCAACTGTTTGGTAGTCCTCTACAAGTTGAAAAAATTAAGATCCAGAGTCCAACAGCACTCTCGTACGCTTCTCGCTTCGCTGTGGCTCTAGTTCTAAGAAATCAACTCGACTTTGCAATATAACATAATTTGTACATTTAAATTCGAATGTCCATTCACCTGCAGTGCTTATGAAGTAAATGTTTTTGTTCTCTTACAGAAACCTTCTTATTTGTGATCTACTCTTGACATAATTATGTAAGTCGGGATGGGCTTCCTGAGGCTCTTCGCTTGGTGACGAGTGACCTTGCCATCGCGTTTTATTCCAACCTTAAGACTATTGTCTTTAGTCGGAGTTGGGTTGGGAGCGCCCCTGAGTAGATAACCTTGAAGGGGCGCTATTAACCCTCAGACTACCAGAATTTCTTTGATACAGTGAGTACCAGTGGGGTCAAAAATGACCCCAACAAAATGTTTACAATAAGTTCTTTGTTTTTTTATTTTTTTATTTTTTGCCATGAAAACAAATATTAGTAGAGTATTTGGAACATGCTTAGGATGTTGAAATAAATGAATTTTTAATTTAATTGTTGCATATTAGTGTTCAAAGTGTTCGAGTGTTCAATGTTCAAAACTAGTATTGACAATACCCGGTCATTACAGTTACTGTATACAGTTTATGCAGGTATACTTGGCATAAACGACATAATTGCGCTTACGTGTGGCACAGATTATATTGGACTTCTTATCATTGTCCTACGATTTTGTCCACTTGTCAAATATTGTTCTAATAAGTGCAAGTTGTTTAGGATATTGACTTTCTGTTCGGCGCACCACATCGTAAAATCTAAGGGCATGTGATATTTTCTGGAACCGATTTCTTGTCAATGCTGTCGCTTAGAACAACGTCTAAACTTTACAGTTGCTGTACTGCTTCATTTCTTGACTTGTCAGATACATCACTCCATGTTTCACCATAATATTTTTTTATTATATGGCACTGCCTTCCTTATTTATCCACTTCAGTTTCTTTTAGAATTGGATTTCTCATTACTAGTTGGAACCTGTTAGCAGACTGTCAACATTTTTGGCAATAAATTTATTAAGTTAACAATATTTAATAGTTTATCTTTGTTACAAATCGTAATCGTAATCGTATTCGTAATCTCCAAACTTCTAAAGCGCCACTCGAAAGCCAAACGCAGGGCACCAGCTTATTCACGAGCGCTGCCAAATAAAATACATTTTAAATCAATGTTAGCTCAATAAAAATGTATTTTGTTATTTTAACATATGTCAGAATTATTCAGTTTACACTGGGGTCAAAAATGACCCCATTGGTACTCAGTGTATAAATGATATACCAGCGCCATCTGGTGAGAGAAAATAAAAAATCAAACTTGGAATTTTGTACAGAACAGGAATAGCCTACCTATAAAGTCATAAAATTTCATTGAGATATCTCTTATGAGGGGTGAGCAGCACTAATGCAAACTACCTCTGGGGTCATTTTTGACCCCACTGGTAGTCGCAGGGTTAATATTAATCACCGATATGAATGAATGAATGAATGAATGAATGAATGAATGAATGAATGAATGAATGAATGAATGAATGAATGAATGAATGAATGAATGAATGAATGAATGAATGAATGAATGAATGAATATATGTCAATGCAATATTCATCTTGCCCCACACCAAACATTTGACGTATCACTTGAATATTTTAAACACATGACCTGGTTTTAAACAGGCTAACCCGGTACTTTTCCATACATAACTTTATAAAGCATGGTCTGAAATTTACCGATCATGTCTGCAAATTTGAGATGATGCTCTATAAAGTCAAATAAAATTATTATTCGACTGCGATGAGCTGGTGTCACGACAATTCGTCCACGACACGTCGTCTACGACGCTTCGTCTACAGGCATTTCGTCTACAAGTTATTTGATATTGTCACTTTAGAATGGAAGCTGGATTGATGAAAAAAACTGTTTCCCTAATTGGAAGTGGGATTGATCAAAACATTCCTGTTTTGAAATGGAAGCTGGATTGATCGAAATAATTTTTCCCGTCAATAGAAGCAGGATACCAAGCTGGATGCATGGATGAAACTAAGTTTCCAGTCAATAGAGGCTGGACTGATAAAAATAATCTTTTCAGTAATTAGAAGCTAGATTCCTTTTAGCGAAACTATAAGAAAGCGGCCTCTGTTGATAGCCGTAATGGATACAGATACGCTTGCAGACGAAATGTCTGTAGACGAAGTTTCGTAGACGAAAAGTCTGTAGACGAGTTGTCGCGGGAACCGATGAGCTTTATCACAAAAGATACTTAATGTACGATGAGCTGCACAAAGTGAAGAGGCAGTTGAAAGACTCTGGGTCGTATCGTGAACCCTCTTTTCTCTAACTCATTGCTTCCAACTTTCCTCGACATGGTCAAGAGCATCAATTTACTTGTTCTTTGGAGAGCGGTGAAAGGGACAGAACGTCCCTTTCACCTCTCTCAGAAAATAGCTCATTTACAACTGCAGCCATTGGTTTTCTTGCTTTCATAATCAGACATGGATTTTATTGCCAAACTCTGAGAACTTCCCGGAGGCCGGAGTCAACTAAGGGGCGCAGAAAGAGACTAGTTTTCTCCTGATTAACTCTTGAGTTCAAGGGCGTCATCGTTATACTTTCTAGCGATACATAGTTACGCCTATTTTATTTCGTTATCATAAGTTTAAACAACTTTGACAGTATCAGTGGATTATGTCGCCAAAGCTATGCAGACGGGCTATGGGATGACTCTAGATTAATTCCACGCGGAATAAAGATACCCTGTCAATAATTTAAACGAACCAGCAATTAGACAGGCTATCGAAGCTCATCACTGTCGTGCAGTTCCTCGTCTTCTTGTATTTTTGAAACTGCGTTCAGAGCGAGAAATATTCTTCTAACTTGCCATTAAATTTCTGCATATCTGTGTTACGGATATTATTGGTTTTGAGCATTGCTTGTGATTAAACTATTAGTTGGAGTCGAGTGGTCATGCATTATCATTAGGCTTCAGAATGGTTGCTCCCATTTCGTCGTCATTCGACATTTTCATCAAATTCAGTGATGGAAACCATTTTGCCATTGTTGATCGTCTTCAGGGCAATTCTCGTGTTCCAGTGACGACGGGCTTTCTTGAGCTATACTTTAAATCTTAACGAAATTCTTTTTCATCATAATATTGATATTGACAAGGACAGATTGCTGCAATAGACACATTTTCCGCAAATCGCTCAACTTGTTATATAACTTTTAATCGGAGAAACGAACGTTCTTTGTCGTTTCTGGTTATTTCTAAGACAGGAACTTTTATTTTAAGCAGTTACTCACGAGTTGTGCGTGCATAACGAGCTATGTAGGCGGCTAGGCGTAGCCTAATGTTTCTGCTGGGTTGCACCACCTATCTCGATTAAGGCCTTACAGATTCTTATAGCTGTAATACTTCATTTCTACAGAGCTGTAATATGCCAAAAATAATCTTTGCCGGCGGCAACGGCCAATGTTGTCATAAGCTGCCGTTAAACTGGGAAACCAACCACTAAACTTATATATATATATATATATATAATTATTAAAGTATAATATTTTAAACTTTACTTTCAATTTGAGTGAGAATGGTTATTGAAGGTTAGGCTGGATGCACCTCCCTGCAATCAGATCTCTGACATTTGTTTCATTGCAAAACATCAGGCAAATTTAAACGATGGATATAATTGATTGAAAGGCCATGTTACAGAAATTGAACATTTGTAATATCGAACGTATTATAATTAAACAGACCTCAGAGTTTATGTTTAAATACATGTATAATCTTTTGCCTGCAGCATTAACTGACTTCTTTAGCTTGACATGCCAATCTAATCCTTACAATGTTAGGACATCTTCCAATTATAGAGGAATTGCCACTAGAACGAATACACGGAAATTCTCGATCCAAAGCGCTGGCCCTTGGATATGGAATGATCTCCCTGTCACCATTCGTGTTTCTCCTTGCATTTCAATATTTAACTAGAAACTCCGTCATCACTTAGTGACTGTGGATCCATGACTCCCACCATGCATGCTCGCATTGCTTCCCTTGCTATTACCTGCCTTAAGTGCTTCAATCATGTGTAACCTACATGACAATGTATACTGTGCTTGTGCAGACACTCATTGTGTTTAATTTTTGAGATTTAGTTAACTAGTTAATAGGGTTTCTCACCCTTTGCTTTTTGTTGGCCAATGTATGATCTGTTTGTGATGTTGTAATATAGCCTACTTGAAGCAATAAAAACATTTAATGGTTATGGTTATGGAAAACGAAGACGAATCTTGCAGTTTACCGTTACAGGAGGAGGGGTTGGCTCGGTTCACTTTAAACTCAACCGAGGGCAAAGAAAAGATGGCATCGTGACTGAACTCGGCCGAATGCGCTACAGAGCTTACCCATTTTTTCGAAAGGCCACAGAATATGCTTTTAGGTGGGCGAGTTTCACAGTGTTCCGACCGATCGACGGGGATAGACCAGAGATACCCAACGTACTTGTCCTATTCACAGACTACATCACAGAAACAACACTACTTACGGAAGAAGTCAACAGAGCCAAAGGTTTTGGAACGTCAATTATAGGCATTGGATTTACCAACATCGTACGTAGACCATTCGCTATTAATACGTAAGGTTAGATTGTATAGTATAAAATGCATATCAAATGTCTATTGGTAACTGATATGCACGCTGCCACCGCAACTTTAATGCTGAAGCAACATACATTGTAGACGTCATAAGCCTATGAGGGCGATTCACCAGACTGCACGTTTAAGATTAAGTGGAGATGAATCAGTAAGTTCTTAATTGACCATGGATGATTGTGTCATTTGCCTATTCATTCATTCATTCATTCATTCATTCATTCATTCATTCATTCGGTCATCCATTCATTCATTCATTTATGTAGCGCCCCTTCACGGTAAGTACTCAGAGGCGCTCCGAAATTAAAAAGACAAGCTTAAGATGATAACACTGGTCAACAAGCATTTTGCTACTGGGATTCTAACACCTGTTCCTAACTAAATTTGATATGCTGATTCCAAATCCGGAAACCGTTGTTGTCTATCACGTCCAGTTTTTAAGTTATAAGGTTTCTGTGATTCTTTCAGTTGTATACGCGTACATTAACACTGGGCAACAAAAAACCTATTTTTTGTTTGCTACTCAGAACTTTAGAACTGTTCTTGGCTAAATTTTCGGCGCTGATTTCAAATATGAAATCGAAATTTGTCTAGCACGTCAGGTTTTTTAGGTAGACCTACGCATAAGTGAAGTTCTACACAATTGCGGATTCTCAACTCATACTATCAGTGAAAACACAGTATTAAAATTGTATAAGGCATTTACTTTTGTGCTTGCTCTCAACCAGTGTGATTCTCGTTAACGATAACGATAACGATAACGAACAATGTTCGTTAACGAAAATAAAATGATTTCGTTAACGATACTATAACTATAACTAAAAAATATCATTAACTATAACTATAACTATAACGAAAATAACAATAACGAAAATTCATCTTTATTTTCGTTAATAAAAAAAATAAAAAAAGGAAGTGCAATATGGACGATTCGACATAAATGAGAACGAAATATGCGATATTTTTATTATGAAATTTGTCAGTTACTTTGGAAACTCATGTATTCATGAAGATGAAAGCACCCATGCTTCAAAGGCTTTCAAAGCTCTGAGCAAATTGTGAAACAGTATGTTAATACGCACAATTTTGCTTATAGCCTTATTGATGTAACTAAGTAGTAACTAAAATTAACTAAAATAAAAACCCATTAACTATAACTATAACTATAACTATAACTAAAAAATAATACTAACTATAACTATAACTATAACTATAACTAAAATAAAAACCATTAACTATAACTGTAACTATAACTAAAATAAAATCTGTAAGGAAAATCACACTGCTCTCAACTAAATTTTAATTTTTGGATGCTGGTTTCAAATATGAAATTGAAATTTTGCTAGCACGTCAGGTTTTTGAGGTACGCATCGTATAGTTCATACTGCAAATGTACCGCATTAATTTGCGGTTATGTAGAACCACACTGATGCGTACCTAAAAAACCTGACAAGCTGGCCAAATTTTGATTTCATATTTGAAATCAGCGTCCAAATTTAAACGAAGTAAGAACAAATGCGAAAGCAAATGCCTGGCATTGTGTGCTACAGTTTTGATACTTTGCTTTCGCTTACAGTATATGAGCTGAGAATTCGCAATTGTGTAGAACTTCACTGAAGCGCAGCTGAAAAACTAGACGTGCCATCCAAATTTCGATTTCATAGAACCTCACCGATGGTTAACTGAAAAACCTGACGTGATAGCCAAATTTCGATTACATATTTGAAATCAGCACACAAAATATAGCTAAGAACAAGCGCAAAAGCAATGTCTGATACATTTTTAATACTTTACTTTCTCTGATAGTATGAATTGAGAGTTCGCAATTGTGTAGAACATCACTTATGCGTACCTAAAAAACCTGACGTGCTAGCCAAATATCGATTTCATATTTGAAATCAGCGCCCCAAATTTAGCTAAGAACAGTTCTAAAGTTCTGAGTAGCAAACAAAAAATATTATTTTGTTGCCCAGTATAAATTAAAGGTATCAGTAAAGACCATAGGCAACGAGAGCTCAGTCAGAGGAAGCACATTCCAGACCTTAGGGCCAACAACAGAAAAGCACGACGCTGCACAATAGAGTTTCGTGCATAACGGGAAACGAATCTTACTCAGTGTAGAAGAGCAGAGGAGGCAGCGACCCCGATCCAGTGGCTTCTATCTCCCACTAAACAACCGGGCTCAATCCCTCCTTCTTTTCCCCCTCACGCGAAATAGAGTATCCCTTAAATGAGTATCCCCCTTAGCGAAATGAAGTATCCGGTTTAGTTTGCATTTTTGACGGTTTCTAAGTGTATTCAGTCTTACTGTTTGGATTTATTGCACCCATTAAAAAATTTAAGATACGTATTTTTAGTTTGTACGTCGACCTGAAATTAATTTTTGTGTGATTTTGACTGGATTTTCGTCTTGGCTATCGTGATGCGTATAACGATGACGGATAGAATGGTTTATCCCCCGGATACTCTACACCGGTTTATTCCATCCGGGGTGGGGGGGGGAAGGAATGCTTTATCGGGAGATGGAATATAACGGGACATCGGCCATCCCTCCCTCCCAGATCCCATATCGCAGCATAGTAGTTTAGTCGAAGCAGGACGTTTTGGCGCGGCCGTTTGGGCGCCGGCCGTTTGGGCGCGGCCGTTTCGGCGCCGGCCGTTTAGGCGCCGGCCGTTTTGGCGCCGGACGTTTTGGCGCTAATAAACGTAGTAAATAATGTTATTTTTAATGCAAAGAAATATCAGTAGCATAGCCAATTTCTTGTGGTGAGTTGGATTGATGAATATAGAATTTGGTAAATTAATAAAAACTTACCATCTTTTTAATGCTGTATTATTTTTTCTTTAGAAGGCAGTCTACCAATGTCCATGATTACTGTCACCAATCCAGCTTCCAGTGAAGTAAAAAAGAAATTATTTTCATCAATCCAGCTCACATTGAAACAATTATTTTCATCAATCCAGCTCCCATTGAAACAATTATTTTCATCCATCCAGCTCCCATTGAAACAATTATTTTCATCAATCCAGCTCCCATTGAAACAATTATTTTCATCAATCCAGCTCCCATTGAAACAATTATTTTCATCAATCCAGCTCCCATTGAAACAATTATTTTCATCCATCCAGCTCCCATTGAAACAATTATTTTCATCAATCCAGCTCCCATTGAAACAATTATTTTCATCAATCCAGCTACCATTGAAACAATTATTTTTATCAATCCAGCTCCCATTTCATTACGGTAGGATTAGTGTCACTTGTAATCAAGCCATATAGTCGGTCCAAACGGTGACGCCAAAGCATCCGGCGCCAAAACGGCCGGCGCCTAAACGGCCGTCGCCAAAACGGCCGTCGCCAAAACGGCCGCGCCAAAACGGCCGCGCCAAAACGGCCGCGCCCAAAAGTCACGTACCGTAATAATAATAATAATAATAATAATAATAATAATAATAATCATAGTAATAGCAAGAATAATAACAGTGACAATAAGAGGATTTATGTAGCGCCTGAGCTCATCCGAGGCCAAATAAAGACACTGCACATTAGCTACAAAGGCATTATTTTAGAGCCATAGGATGCCGTAATATTATACAAAACAAATACATACATGCATACATACTTACATACATACTTACATGTACATTCATACATACATACATACATGCATATTAATACTAACGTACCTATGTACATACATACATACATACATACATAACCATAACCATAACCATAACCAACAATTGTATTCCTTCAAGTAGGCAACATCACAACATCACAAATATATTATAGAATCGCCAACAAAAAGGAAAGGGTGAGAAACCCTTAAGGCACCAGGGTCCCGGTAACAGGGTTACCCATGTACATGGGAAACGTGGCAGCAGGTTCTGCATGAGGGTACCAAAAATTTTACATCTTAACTAGATAACTAAATATCAAAAATTACACACAGTGAGTGTCTGCAACGAGCACAGTATGTACGAATTTGAGCATGTACGGCAGGTAATAGCAGAGGAAGCATGGTGGGAGTCAGGGATCCACAGTCAGTAAGTGATGATGGAGTTTCTTTTTAAATACTGAAATGCTAGGAGAAACACGAATGGCAACAGGGAGATTACATACATACATACATACATACATACATACATACATACATACATACATACATACATACATACATACATACATACATACATACATACATACATACATACATATACATACATATATACACATGCATGCACATAAATGCTCATCGATATTTAATTATTGTCTTTTAAAATTTGTTTTTCAATTATTCTTTAAGACAAACGCCACGGTGATGGAGAAGGTGGTCTCAGCACCAGTGTTGGACAACTACTTTGAGGTCTCAGGATTGGAAGATCTCGACTCCATCGTTGATACAATAGCCGTGGCGACCTGTAGAGCAGCGAGAAGACGACTTGCGGTCATGGAACCAGGTTCAATAAACACCAATTATCACCCTCAAACACGGCCATATCGTAATTACTCCTCAACATCAAGTACTCGGCCAACAACTTCTTCCTTGGCTTAGAAGTCAAAATGCCAAAAGCGACACCGCAAGAAATTTTCCGTGAGCTACCAGAAAACTGTTCCATGAAGAGGAATCGTATTTAAATGCTTTGAACTATTCTAAACTGTAGTCCTATTAAATTGCAACATACTAAATTGTTTAAAGTGTTTCCTATAGTACAGATTTCAAGCACTCCACATTTTGAACTCTGACTTTAAAACTGCGGTTGAAAATTCTTAAAACAATATTGAACTCGACAAGTTTTTGTCTCAAGATACTTTCACCAAATTTCACAATTTTAAAAAGTTGCTAATTATTGTCTTTTTAGATAATTTATGTCCGTGTTTGGTTAAAAATTGACGTGTTCCAATAGAAAGGTCAACTGCACCAAACGTGTCGTGTATTAAATACACTAAATACAATAATACACTGCATTATGTGTGTGTAAGTGGATTTCTTATGTACGAGTGCGTGTACACGTATGCACATGTGTGCATACTAGAAATCTGTCTAAACGTACAACTTCTTCAGGTTGCAAAGAGGATTAAGGTCTTTCTCTCATCTCTTCTCTCTTTCACAGGAATCAGTCACTTATGTTGCTTTGCATTATATACACTGAGAAAATAATCATTCAATTTGAAAGATATCTGGTGTCAAACATCATTTTGACTGAAGTAAGCATTGACAGAGATCTCCCGCTTTATGCTTTGGGGGCTGAACAGCATTGTGGGAGTTTATCACCCACTAGACCCCGCTGGCGTCGCCACAGCAACCAACTGATACCATAGACAGTTGATAGATGACATGGATGTTCACTGTTCAGAGTCTATTGACCCGGTTGCGTCGGACGATGGGAGATATCAGATGACATCGCATAATTATAATATTTAAGTGATAAATGCTTATAAGCAAGCATTTACACCGATCTATTGGACACTTTTTCAAGTAAATTGCCAATTAATGCCTCTGTCTGACCCATCCAACCAGTCCACTGGTTCTGAACGCTACCTAGATTGGTTTCCATCTATAGAATTTCATGCATTCACTAATTCCATGTGCTTGAGCCCATCTAAACATAATTAATACTTAAGCCTACTGTAACAGGCCTTGAGTGACCTGCTTAAAAACTCCTGATCTCTCTATTTCCTCAACCTGTATTCCGTATCCTTCCACTAGAGAGTGGCATGGGGAATTTCCCCGCGGGGAAACCGCGGTAAATCCCGCGGTAGTGGGGACAACAATTGCGGTAATACCGCGGTAATGGGGACAATAATTGGGGTAATACCGCGGTAATGGGGTTTACTCTCGCGGTAACACCGCGGTAATGGGGAATGAGTCGGCAATAAACCATGGTGATGTTAAGAACTTGAGAACTGATAAAGAGATTTTTTATTTCCTGAAGCCTACTTGTCAGAAATAGTCAGGACTTGGTTAATGCAAACTGTCAATAAGATAATAACAGACAAATGTAATCAGCAAAACAAAGAGCTTTGTATGGTAAAAATGGTATTGTTTAAATTTGAATTGGTGTAAAGTTTTTGCGAGGAATGTGATGTCGTCCTGCGGGGATGGGGTGGGGATGGGGAGAAAACCTGCGGGGATGGGGCGGGGATGGGGACAAATCATGCGGGGATGGGGTGGGAATGGGGACGACTTACTTGTTGCGGGGCGGGGATGGGGACGAAATTGTCTCCCCGCGTCACTCTTTACCTTCCACAAATTCACTACCATTTCTAGTTATCTGAACATTGCTTCATAGTGCGACTGAACTCTTTGATGTTAATTGAATTTAACATGTTTTCGCTAGCGTGGAGAGCGCCAGAGATTAGTTTATCTTGAAGAGGCGCCTTATAAATGTCCAGTAACAATTGCGATTGCACTTGGAGAAAATTAAAGCAATAATTGACACTACAGTTTATGAAGTTTTGCACGTTTAGATCTACAGTTCCCCTCAGTGTCTGCGATTTAAATCCTGAGGTTTAAAACGCACATTCCTTTTTAGTGTTGGTTCTAGATTTCATTTGACAAAGTGGATAGCCTATTGAATTAGTTTCAACTTACAACTGGTACAGTGAACGACACTCATTGTTTAGCCATCGGGAATCACTCTGAGAAACTCGTTAATTAAACACACACCATGCCAAAGGCAACGACAGGCATCTTGAACTATTGTCCTGCGCCGCTTTGAAGGAAGACTCTTGCTCCGTAGAATTCCTAAAACTGTTAGTTGCTAATGGATCCATACATTAGTTGTGGGTAGTACTTGACTTTGAACGAGATAAAATTCAAAGATAGATACAAAATTATTGTCACACGTATTCATTGTCATCCAGCCCCAACAGCCCGCTAATAGGCGGAATATCCACTCAGGCCCGCCCCTAGCAATACGCTGAATTATAGACCACCTACAGGACCTAGGCGATTCCTCCGAAAGTTAAGGGCCCCAAATAACATTATTTTATTTAAAAAAATGACAAAAGTGATATTATATGCTGCATAAGTCTGAATTAAATGCAAAGTAACAAATCCGTCAATATATTGGAAAACGCACGTCTTATAAGACCAAAGAACGTTTGAGTGGTCTGTCCATATAATCGAACAAGACATTGCTTCCTCTTTGTGATGCCATCATGTCATATTTTGCGGAGAAGAAAGCATACCTATCATCTTCTCTATCCCTTTCATCACTTCCTATAAATCTTTTCCTTTGTTTCCTCCATCATTCCCTTCCATTCATGCCTACGATCCATCCCTGTCGCCCATCCTTTTTGCCTTTCTAACTCCCTGAATCCCTCCTTTCCCATCAATCTCTTTTCGCATCTGTCCCGGCCTACTTACTTAATTGCTTCACTCCTTCTTTGCGTGTCCTTCATTCATTCATTCATTCATTCATTCAGAGCATTTATACAGCGCCCCTTCAAGAAACTACTTAGGAGCGCTCCCGGCCCAGCCACGACTAAAGAAAAAAGACTTGAGGGACTTGTAGAACCCTGTCAGATGGCTTACAAGTAAAAAACGGAGCTTAAGTGGTAGGTCATTCCAGATGGAAGGGCCAACAACCGAGAAAGCACGGCGCTGCCTAATAGCCAAGCGAGTCCGTGGAACAAGGAACTCACCCCTCGTCGCAGAGCGAAGCACCCGACGCGCTGGAACATCAGAAACTGGGCGGCAAAGATCACGCAAGTAAGATGGAGCGCAGCCAAGAACACAACGAGAAACCAGCGCAGCAATGCGATATGAGATCCGCTGAGACACAGGCAGCCAGTGCAACACATCACGCATGTATGCAGAGACAGGAGAGTACTTAGGAAGCCGTCCAATAAGCCGAGCAGCCGAGCGTAGAACTCGATCTAGTCGCCCCAAAACACCAAGGGGAAGGCCAGTAAGTAGTGAGGAACAGTGGTCAATTCGACTAGTAACAAAGGCATGAACAAGGACCACAACTGCATCATGAGAGAGAGAGCGAGAGACCACTCGAAGCCGACGAAGCTGATAATAACAACTCCGTGCAATTGAGTTCACATGTTGCGACAAAGTAAGCTCGGAGTCAAGAGAAAGTCCCAGATCACGAACTGTGAGGGAAAAGGTTGTGTGAGGAAAGAGCAGGGTAAGTTGAGGAAAGTCGATACCTGCAGTTGTCTACGGCTACCCAGCCAAATGAGCTGTGTTTTAGGGGGATTTAAGAGTATGTTTATATGTTTTTTTCATATGTTTCCTTTCATCCTATTTTCTTTGTTCAATCATTCCATGATCCCTCTTTTTCGGTCACTGCTTATAACAGTGCAACTACTTAACAGCCGAAGAAGCGGGTCAGTTAGTTTAACGTTTTTCTTTGCAGGCTTGCTTCTCAATCAACTTGCAGAGCGCCATCATAACGCAAACGCTACATAAGCCAGCCGTCCACATATTAGCATAGTCATTTATTTCGCCGAAAGTACAATTAACGTTCCGAACACGCACGAACCAAATTTCGTCAAAATTACGCATGACTTTGAATTGCCAAATAAAGACGATCGTAGCTTCATCCCCCGTGTGCTCTTTAAGTCAATATCAAAGAGATAGAACTGTTCGTAACTCAATCCAATCCATCGGTTCACTGCCGTACTGACATCTGACGATAACACTAATAATTATAGCTATTTTCCCTCTTTTTTCTTCTATGTGAGAAGTTGAGGTCTGTCAACTTTCTATTTTCAATAAACGAAATTATTATCAAATCTATGAAGGTGCTGCAGCAAGTCAGCATAATAATTGTCCAAAGAAACGTCAACAAGAATATTATTCACTTGCTATGAGTCTCGAGAGGGAAGTAAACACAAGATATAATACAATGAAATCTATTTAGCTGAGGAGAAAGCAGTCTACTGGGATGCTCAGTCTGAGACTCTGAGTATTGATTTGCTCAGTCAGGTGACAATCCAGTCATCCCTCATTACAGTGAATATTCTTAAAGGCCGCCTATGCACCATCCTATTTATGCAGACATAAACAAGAAAAACATTGTAGTGTTTGTGAAACAGCGAGTCTACTTGACTTTGAAATGAGTTAGTTTTCACATTATCAGTTTTCTGTAGCCAATTATTTCTTAGACAGTAATTTCTTAATATTGCCAGAAACATTCTATTCCATTCAGCGATAGACCAATAATTCTGAGTTGACGACACCAAATAACTTTGCAATCCAACCCCTGTCTACAGAACATTTGCACTTTTTCATATCACGCTGAAGCAAGTTATTAATATTGAATTCACATGAATAGACCTTTCCTTGATCAACGTAGTTACAAACATCGATGCGAAGAACAAAGCCAATTATTATCATTATTAACTAATATTAAGCCTTCCAGATGACCATTTGTGACGCCAGGGGTCAAAACCCGTCGCTTGTCGCTTCCTAGATACTGAGCTAGAAGCTGAAATAGGCGAGAGCGATAAACAATGTAGAATATTCTTCAATTCATCAGTTGCCTGTGAATTTGCCATAACTTGCAAATTACTAATCCCATTTTGATGCCGTTTGTTTTATTTCACACAGAATAGAGCCCTTTATTGTACATCACAATTGCAGAATAGCGAAGTAATGGTTGCTGAGGACTTTAATTACATGAATATTCCGAAACTTTTTATTAGATTTTTCACTTTATACCAGTGAAAGAATCAAACGCACATAATTCAGTTAGAAAAAAGCTATTTTCATTCTGTAAAAAGTACAGTATTTTGAAACAGATTAATTGTAGAATATGACTAAATAAAAAGGTCAGAAACCGACATGTGACGGGTTTTGACCCCTGGCGTCACATTTTGCCCGTATCCGGAAAATTTTTGTGCCGATCATACCTCGGGGGAAAAGTATTATCTTTGTCTACTAACACACGTGATACATTGTTATTTTGGTAGCATTGTAATGCTGACAGTTATGAGTGAAGGACCTGCTTACTATTCAACACAGTGACAATCTCGGGGAAGGCTCGAACCCGAACTCCGTCTGATTCGCCAAGTCAAAGAATAGTAATATTTCGTGCTCCGTTTGATATGTAGGAATCAGAGATGGGAACGATTAGAATTAGAATCAGTTAGGCCTACTGAAATTTGCTAATCGATTAGAATTAAATTAGCAGCAGCTAATGGATTAGCAATTAGAATTAGATTTTGATGATCAATAGTTCGATAAATGTAGGCCTATTTGCTTCAAGAATTTGTCAAATTTTATTCAAAGCAAAGTAAGTTACTACAGCAAGATGCTGTAGCCTATTACAAAACCTAAAGCTGCAGCTTATAACCATGCTATTATTGGCACTGCCACTGCATGAGCTCACTATTGCATTTTGCAATAAACATGTCTTGAATCATTGTATAGCTTAATTAGCCTACTGTGCCTAGCGTTTACGCTGTAGCCAGCCGAATTAAATACGCGTGCCATGGCAGCTGAGCTTGCAGGAACACAGAATTAGCTAAATCTTCTAGCTAATCGTGATGATGCTTGAGATGAAGAACATGAAGACAAGCAAATCTTTCAGCGTTGCATCAGCAGAATGGACATATCGCCATGAACAGATAACTTAAAGTTTGAAACATTACATTGTAGCCTATATTCTTCAAACTCAATTAGTAAACTCATTCTTAATGAACGCGTTCTCAGCTTAGTTTTCAATCATCTAATCGATCAACTAATCGATTGTCGATTAGAATTAGCTGAAAATTGCTAATCAATTAGAATTAGAATTAGCATCAGACGATAGCTAATCGATTAGAATTAGCTGTTTTCTAATCGATTAGCTAATCGATTAGCTAATCGATTAGCTAATCGATTAGCATCTAATCGATCAGTTATCCATCTCTGATAGGAATACCAAATGGTTGTCGATGTCCAAGAAACCGTAAAATGTAATGCATTACACTGAGCTCTTAAAATAATTCTACTGTAACTTTTTCTGATATTTTTGACAGCAGCCTGTGTTTGGGAGGATCAGACTGCAGAGGAGAGAACTGGTAATCCGCTGTAATACGTCGTAGCTAAGTTGATAAGGATTCAAAAGCATGTCTGTATGTCACGGTTCTTCTGTGTTGTATAATTATTTTAAAGTGCGCTATGAGGTATGGTAGCTGAATGGATGGAGGTCTCCGTCTGTAACGCGTCGCCTCAGCTCCGTCTGCCACTTTATAGGTACATTGAGCAAGCCAGTCACGCGCAGTTGCTCAGCGTCATCAAGGTTCTGTAGTACGGTCGTGTGTGAACTTCTAAACCTTGGAAGGAAGGCAATATCAAATCGGTCTCTTACTCGAGGTTGTCGCAATTAGCGGTTAATTTTCTTCTAAGGAATCATAATTTCCAACATTGAAGGACGAAACTTGATAAATTGTTTTCTCTTTCTGTCGTAATACCAAGGCAGTAGCACTATCACCAAGAAAAATCTGAATATGAGTTTGGTCGTTCGTGTTAGAGTATTCAGGTCAAACAGACAGAATATCCTTTCGTCATGTTAACCACAACAAGATTATTGCTCTGTATCCATAAACAATCGCATTTCATCGTAAAAATGATCGTCCTTGAGGAGAAATTGTTCGATAATTTTCCCATTGGCAGAGGCCCGGAAAGTGTTTAAAAGTTGTGTGAGCCAACCTCAGCCATGTAGGCCATAGACCTAAGGTGGATAAAATTATACATTATGCCTGATATTATCTATAACAATAGACCCCATTTTGTCATTTTTTACAACCATGCACTGGTTTAACCCATTTTGGACCAATGTTCGTTATACGAACACATTTTTTGATGACGTCACATTGGTTGACGTCATCGTTTTAATTTTCTTTTCATGTACTCTTATGTCAGCCAAAAGGTTGATTTGTCGGATAAATCGCAAAAATTGGTGTTTTTAAAGTTTTGAACTGCTTTGTCTAATGCTAAATAGGTCTACTGCAAGTCCAGGTACGTTGACCGTCTTTTGTTTAATTTTTTTAATTTTGGGTCGATGTGTGATATCGTACGAGCTGATGGGCATTTGATAATTGCACATATTTAGCACCAAGCACATGCCATTTGCATAATTTTATAGTAATAAATGGAGTCGTAAAATTTTCATATCTGGGTGGTGTTCGTTTTACGAACATTGGTCCAATATGGTACTGATGACGTCAAGTCAGTCAACGTTGATTTACATATGCATATTTCTGATCCTGAGCTACATGTGTCAACCAAATAATTTATTGTTGTATATATAAATAAGATATATTTATATATACAGGGTGTCCAATAAGTTCGTGAACGATTTTGCTAGTTTGTTAAAAAAAACTACACAACAAAAATCAATAATTATTGTACCATTTAATAGGCAATAGTGTTGCCTTTGCTGGCTATAACAGCTTTCATTCGTCTGGGCAAAGATTCGATGAGGTTGTGCAAAGTTAGTTTCAAGTGATATCGAATTCCATGCTTTTCGCAAACGACGTTTTAGCTGAGCAGGAGTTTTTGGTTCAGGATCTTTGTAGACACTGCTTGACAGTATACTCCAGAGATTTTCAATCGGTGAGAGATCAGGAGAGTTTGGAGGCCAGTTTTCAATGTAGTTAGGAATATTTTCGTTCAGCCATGCTCGCGAAACAGCAGATGTATGTGCTCGCGCACCATCCTGCTGGAAAACGCTAACGGCGTTGTCAGTGAATAGTCGTCGTTTCGAGATCGTTCCAGAAGTGTCCAGTCTGTCGTAAACTGGTTTCAATTCCTTCTTTAAAATGTTATTGATATAATACTCCGAGTTAATTGATGTATGCTGAGGTACAAAATGTAGTCGCGTTAATCCTGAGGCTGTCATACCTCCCCACACAAGAACAGTCGGACTAAACTTGACCTGCGAGGCGACAGGAACATTTTCTTCTTGCGAACCCCAAACGGTGTCATTGCGTGAGTTTGGAACACAGAACACTTGATACGGCGATTCGTCACTAAACAAAACATTAGACCAGTCTTCGAATTTCCAATGTCTATGCTGCCGCGCGAATAACAACCGTTTTTTCTTCTGAGCGTCTGTTAGCAATGGCGTCTTTCTGCGTTTCCAACTTCTCCACTTCAACTCCACTTTCATGTAATTTCTGATTGATTCTTTGTTGCCCTTCAGTCCACCTGCCTTGAGAGATTTTTCTATCTGTCTCAATCCAAATCCTCGTCTGTATTTCGCCTTTTTGATTATTTTAATAGCAGCCTGTGTCAAAATCTTTGGTCGACCGCATCGTGCATGATCGCCTAACTCGCCTTGCTTGCTTCTTTCAACCCATTTTGCAACCCAACCTTTCGATCGTCCTAATTTATGGCCTATAACGGAATATGAATATCCTTCTTGAGCAAGAATAGCAGCTTTCGAGCGTAACTGAACGTCTGCTATTTTGCCCATTTCCGAGTTTGTTTACGAAAAACGATCGCGAACTGCATAAAATTCGCTAAAATAGCCTCTCAGCATAAACTGATGACGTCATTTCCTAGTTGCAAAAACCTCACACTTTTTACACTTTCCGCAGCATTTAGAACAGACTAAAGAGGAGAGACGAACCTTTGGGAGACCAACCAAGAGAGAATTACAGTAATCAATCCGAGAGCAGATGAAGGCATGGACAATAGAGGTAAAGACAGAGAAGGAGAGGGAGCGTCGGATTGCTCTAAGACACCCTGAGGCAGGTGAAAGAACGTGTAAGATTGGCAATATGTTCAGAAAAGGTAAGAGTGCTGTCCACGACTACGCCAAGGTCTCGTACACTGGAGTGGAAAGTGAAGGACGGGAATCTCTCTGCAAGAAGAGGGATATCTAGCTTAAGAAGCTGTTGGCGAGTGCCTAACCAGATGAGCTGTATCTTATTTGGATTCAGTGAGAGCCGACTGGAGGATATCCAGAGGTGCAAGTCGAGAGAGAGCATCAATGCGGCCAGTAAGAGCAAGCCGAGCAGAGGGTGGCCCATGCATGGACAAGCGCCTGTACATCGTCAGCGTAGAGGTGACCAGTTGAGGAGTGTTTAGAGAATATGGCTGGAATGTCGGCCGTGTAAATGACGTAGAGGAGAGGACTCATGACAGAGCCCTGAGGAACACCATATTTGACCAAGACCCAGGGAGTTCTAGAGTCACCACAAATAACCATTTGAGTACGACCAGAAATGTTCCCTCTAAATTTTGGTGTCACGACAACTCGTCGAACGACATTTCGTCTACGACACTTCGTCGAGCGACAATTCGTCGAACGACATTTCGTCTACTAAGTTATTTGATATTGTCACTTTAAAATGGAAGCTGGATTGATGAAAAAAC
This sequence comes from Aporrectodea caliginosa, assembly GCA_020284085.1. NCBI lineage: Eukaryota > Metazoa > Annelida > Clitellata > Crassiclitellata > Lumbricidae > Aporrectodea > Aporrectodea caliginosa. Next base: position 2,810,687 of record JACEVL010000263.1, on the reverse strand, counting down.
TGTTTCCCGAAATGGAAGTGGGATTGATGAAAACATTCCTGTGTTGAAATAGAAGCTGAATTGATCAAAATAATTTTTCACGTAAAAATAAGCTGGAAATCAACCTGGATGCATGGATGAAAATAGGTTTCCATTCAACAGAAGCTGGATTGATGAAAATAATCTTGTCAGTAATTAGAAGCTGGATTCCTGAGAATATATAGCACGTTTTAGCGAAACTATAAGAAAGCGGCCTCTGTTGATTAGCCGTAATGGATACAGATACACTAGTAGACGAAATGTCGTTATACGAATTGTCGTAGACGAAGTGTCGTTATACGAAATGTCGTTCGACGAGTTGTCGCGGAACCCTAAATTTTTCGCCGTGCGCGCATTGGCCTGCCGCGTGAGCAATAATATTTGTAACCCTTGATAAATAAATCGTAGGCGTAGGCTACTCGTGAAGAGGTGTTTTCCAGTATAGCTTTACTTCCGTTTTTTTACCGAGACAACATGTCGCGTCGATGTCCCCCATATTCCGTCCTTCAGGCTCCTTATCTCACGAATCTCTTATACCGGCGAGTAGGCCTATACTCGATAGAACACAACGCTCTCTGTTTCCAGCAGGATTATACTTCGTGAAGGTATCGTGAGCGTGCTGGTCATGTCGGGGTCATAGAGGCCTTTAGAGAGGCTTGATCCCCATTTTCACCATATATAAGACTACACTAAAAACCTAGAGAATCGCATCATGCAAAACGAAAAGGTATAGATAAGATGAAGTAAGTAAGTTAGTAGTACTTATGTGCATGTGACAAACATTGTAGTAGAATTGTATAGAATGATTAGGCCGACGTAGGCTATAGCCTAAACATTGTAATTTGATCATAGCATGAACAAATATAATTGACAAGCATGTAGGCTGCACTTTCTTCTTCTGTCCTCATGCGGGTTCAATCGTGCGATGACCCCATTCAATATAGCCACTTAATATAACCAAAGATTAATCGATTCACAAGAGTATGCTTTTTATTATTGCATTTTAGCAACGTAGGCCTACACATGATTCAAGTTGTTTCCTAAACAATTAAGGCTCGCCTATTATAGACTATTAAAGGCTATAAAATCCTTGTAGGTTAAAAAAAGGACAACAAATTAAACTTTGATTTTCTCGCGTATGTCTTTGCGAGATTGCCAATGAGCACACGCGTGATCTAGGTCAATTATTTGCCCAGAATTTACAAGGCTCGTAATTCTTATTAAACAGTGCAGGTGGTCAATTTAATAGCAAGTATGACGCTATCAATGAAAACTTTCACCTTTTCCGGCTTAGATGCATTTCGCTGCGCTAACTTTAATCTTTCGCTGGTTCAATCCTTGAGCATCTTCAATATGCCTTGATCGTTATGCTTGAGTTTGTAACGGAATCGACATGTTTTTGTGTCTCATGTGTCGTTTTAAATAATTCCAACTTCGTTCCATCGTTTACCAGTAGACTGTGTTGGCTGTGGTATAATTTTCGTTTATCCATTATATTTAAAAGCAGAAGTGAGGTGCACGTAAACAGCTATCTAGTCAAGGACTGGCTATGAAGTCAACTGGCTCATATAGCGACTGTAATATGAACTTGAAGGACTGCATTCATATGCAGTGTAATAGAAGTCGGATTGATTAAAATTAGCCTTGCTTAAATAGAAGTTGGATTGGTGAAAAATAATTATTGTTAAAATAGAAGTTGGATTGATGAAAAAAGTGTTGCTTAAATGGAAGCTGAATTGATTAAAAGAATTCTTACATAAACAGAAGTTGGATTGATGGGGCGCGGTGGTGTAGGGGTATGTTCGGTGCCTTGCAGCCGGAGGGTTGCGGGTTCGAATCCACCTCAAGGGGGTATGTGAACAAGTGTTTTGCATATATAATGAGCACAGGTGTTCTTTAGGTTGATATATATATAATGTGTATCGATTGTTAAGCGTTTTAGTCTTAGGCCTTAGTTGCGCTGTCGGCTCGTGGGCGCTTGGCCTAAAGTAGCCTAAACATTGGCTGACGGTAGATTCTCTTTACACGTGCAGTTAGCGCGCCAAACTTAGAAACTGCTGATGACAGTGAATTTGAACTATACAGTGTAGTACAGTTGTTTTAAGGCAAGAGTTGAGTTTGTTGTTATTAAACTGTGTTTGAAGAAAGAAAGAAACATTCAAAGAACTGTGTCAATTTAATTCTTAAACAGTTAGAAGACGTTGAGCAATTTATATGTAGAGATAAGGAAAGTTCTTGAGGTAGGTCACAACTAAGAAAGAAAAGAGTTGGTGACATTATTTGGTGGCAGCAGCGGTGGAATTCGAAACAACGTCTGGAATTCGAAACAACGTCTGGGATTCGAAACAACGTCTGGGATTCGAAACAGCGTCTGGGTTCCGAAACAACGTCGACTGGTGAATACGCATTCAAATCATTGGTAAATCTACGACAACGAAAGCCTCAACGACAAAGGTATACAAGTTTGTTGTTTTCAAACAAAGAACAATCCCCAATACTTCAAACACAAAAGAAAACTCGTGTTTTCCAGAAAGGACAGCACTGAAGTAAAGAAGTAAGATGGAGAAATTAAGTGTCAAGAAACAAGCAGAACTGAAGAAGATGTCTTCTGAAAGATTAAAACAGCGCTTGTTAAAGGCTGGTTTTGAAGAAGAGAAACTGGAAGATATGTCACGTGAGGACATGCTAGAAGCGCTAGCTGAAGTCTGGCTTAAAGAAGAAGCAGAAGAAGAAGAAGGTGCTGTCGGCGGTGCTGTGGAAAAGGTTATTGAAAAACCGCCTGGACTTATGTCTATGGAGATGATGATGCAGTGGATGATGATGAAAGAAGAAAGAGAGGAGAAACGGAGACAAGAAGAGAAAGAGAAAGAGGAGAAACGAAGACAAGACGAGAAAGAAAGAGAGGAGAAACGGAGACAAGAAGAGAAAGAAATGCGACAGGAAGAATTACGTCTTCAGAGAGAGAAAGAAGAGAAGGCAGAACGTCTTCAGAGAGAGAAAGAAGAGAAAGCAGAGAATGCAAGACAGGAAGAATTACGTCTTCAGAGAGAGAAAGAAGAGAAAGCAGAGAATGCAAGACAGGAAGAATTACGTCTTCAGAGAGAGAAAGAAGAGAAGGCAGAACGTCTTCAGAGAGAGAAAGAAGAGAAAGCAGAGCAAGTTCGTGTGGCAGAACTTGAGTTGCAAAAGCAGCAATTTGAGATTCAATTAGAGCAATTGAGAAGAGATAGAGAAGATGCTGAAAGGAGAAGATTAGAGCAGATGATTGAATTTGAAAGGGCGCGGAAAAGTGACGAAGAGATACGTCAGCAACAGATTGAAGAGAAGAGACTACGTGAAGAAGAAAAGGAAAAAGTGCGAATTTCAGAGTTGGAGCGAGCAGAAGAGGTTAGACAAGAAGAACTGAAATTACAGAAAGAAAGTATGGAGAAGGCGGAAGAGGAAAGACAAGAACGTTTAAAGTTGGAAAAAACAAAAATAGCATTAAAAGAAGCACAACTCAAAGAGGAGAAGCAAAATAGAGAAGCACAAGAACAAAGAAGGCAAGAAGAACGAGAAGAACAGAAAAGGAAACAGGAAGAAAGTGAAACGATGGTTTCGAAAATAAAGAAAATTGGTGATGCCATGAAACACGTGTTACCCAAAATGCCAAACGATATGATGGAGGTGCCATTATATTTCGAAACGGTTGAGAATGCGTTTCGTAGTTTCAAGGTGCAGGAACAATTCTGGGTGAAGTTACTATTGCCATTGATGACTCCGAAAGCTAGAACTGTTCTAAACAGATTGTCATTCGCTGATTTAGACGATTATGAGATCGTGAAACAGCACTTGTTAAAAGAATTCAAGTTGACACCGAGAGAGTACAGATCGAAGTTTATTGATGCGAAGAAGACAGCTGAAGAAACGTATACAATGTTTACAGCTAGGCTGAAGAACTTGCTGAACTATTATGTGAAAAGTCGCAAAGTGGAAAAGAATTTTGAGAAGCTGTTTGATTTGTTAGTGGCGGATAAGTTGAAAGAATCACTACCACCAGGTCCACTACAGTTTGTATTGTCGAAGGAAGGAACTGATTGTTACGAAGCTAGTGTTGTGGCAGACCTAGCGGACATTCATGTTAATAATCGAATTGGTTTGGCAATTCCGAATAAGACAAGTTTTGATTTTGTTCCCAATGGCAAAAGAAATCAACAGTTCACTCCAAATTTTGGTTTTCATTGGAAGAGCAATCAAGAAACAGGAAATCAGTTCAGAGGTGCAGAAGTGAAACCAAATTCTCCGGTTGTTCACGAGAATAGAGAGTCGATGATGACCAGACAACGTCAGGTATATAACAAATCACCACCAAGGTTTGTCGCGAGAGAAGGCAATGCATCGTTTACTCCATATAAAAGAAAAGAAAGCATCGAACAACGAGGTGCAGTGGTGAAACGTTGTCACAACTGTGGATCAGACAGGCATTTGATGAAATTCTGTCCAGTTCCTGTTACAGCCTCAAATTATGGAAAACAAGAAAATTCGAGGGTGAATCGAATTCAAGTGGTTGGTAATTCTGAAAGTCAAGCCACAGAACATCAGAACAATGAAACTGAAGTAAAGTCAGTGATGAAATGTCACCTTTCACCTGATATTCAGAAAGAAATTCTATTGCACAATGGAATGCAGAAAGAAATGGTTGGAAGAGATGAAAGTACAGCATTGAAGAAAGTGGTATTGCAGTACGTCGAGGTAGAGATTCGTGGAACAGCAGGAAAAGAACCAGTGAAAGTAAAAGCACTGATTGATTCTGGAGCAGAGGTTCCGGTGATTAGTGAAGAATTACTGGAAGGCATGAAGGTGGAGCAGATTGGAAAAGTGAACTTACAATGCGTGGCAGGAGATGCCATTCCTGCAAAGTTGGTGAAAGTTGATGTAAGGCTGTGTTGTAACGATGTGGAAGAAGAGGTAATTCCGCATAAAGTCAAATGTTCACTTACACCGTATGTGACATTGATGTGTGCTAGTATTGCAAAAATGGGAAGCACAGAAAGATTCTTGTTGCATCCAGAAATCATTGCAGAACTTAAAGCCGTGCCACAAGTGAAAATGATACAAGGAGATGTGCAAGCGAATGTAACGACGAGATTGCAGAGTCAGCGAAAGAAAGTGATAGAAGTCGAAGAGGAAAGTGAAACTGAAAGTTCAAGTGAAGAGGAAAACGAAAGCGATGATCAACAAAGTTTAATGCAAGACGGTATAACAGCAGAGATGAGTGAACAAGAGATGGCTGCATGCAAGAATGGTAATCTAAATGAAACGAAAGAGGATAATGAATGTGATGTGGAGATAGGAGATTTGTTTGAAGAAGATGAGAAAGATGAAGAACAACAGATGCAGATTGCAGACGCAAAGAAATTCGAAGAACAGCAGAGACAAGATGAATCATTGAAAGCATGGTGGAATTTAGCGCCAGATAAAGAATCTGAATTCTGCGTGGTAAATGGCTTACTGTACAAGAGATATCGAATATTAGAGCAAACGATATATCAATTGGTGTTACCAAAAGAGCGACGAATGAAAGTGATGGAGTTGGCTCACGAATCAGTATTTGGAGGACATCTTGGAGAAGAGAAAACTAGAGAACGAATAAAGTTGTCTTTTACGTGGCCAAAGATGAGAAGAGATATAGTGAAATTTTGCAAATCATGTGAGAAATGTCAGTTAAAGGCAAGAAGTTTGGTGATGGACAGGGTTCCTATCACTCCAATTCCAAGAGAAGATGTGGCGTTCAGAAGAATTACGGTGGATTGTGTAGGACCAATCGAGCCAGCATCTGCTGCAGGTCACAAGTACTGTTTATGTATTGTCGATTCTTGCACAAGATGGCCTACAGTGTTTCTGTTGAAATCATTAACTGCGAAAGCTGTGTGTGATGCTTTGATGGAGTTGTTTATGAACGTTGGTGTACCTTCAGTGATCACAAGTGACCAAGGAACAAATTTTACTGCGAGTCTGACAAGAGAATTTCTGAATTTAATGGGGTGTAGTCCAAGATTTGATACGCCAGGTCATCCAGAGGCAGCTGGATTAGTAGAACGATGGAACCAAACATTCAAGAAAATGATCCATCATGTAATTGTTGACAATCCAAGGCAATGGCACAAAGTAATTCCGTTTACAGTGTGGGCATTACGAGAAGTACCGAATGCAACTACTGGAATTGCTCCTTATATGTTGGTGTATGGAAAGATTCCGCGTGGACCATTGGCAATTTTAAAAGAAAGTTGGACAAGAGAAATTAATTTACCACCTCATATTGGAATCCAACCAGAAAAGTACTTGAAAGACATGAAAGCAAATATGGAAAAAGCATTATTGTTTGCAGAATCATATTCACGAGAGAAGCAATTACAGTATACGAATCAATACAACAAAAGAGCGAAACATAAAGAATTTGAACCGGGTGAAAAAGTCATTGTGTTATATCCGACTTCAACGAATAAACTGATTTCACGATGGCATGGTCCATGTACTGTTATACAACGAAGGTCCAAGTACTCTTATTTGATTGATATGGGTGACGATTGTCGGAAGATAATTCACGCAAATAAAATCAGAAAGTACATTACAAGAGCAATGAGTTGTGGATTAATCGTTGAAGAAGATGAAGACTTTGGTTCAGTGGTTGAGTTGTTGACGAAGAATGACTTGCAAGATGAAAAGAATTCACTGAATCTTGATCCTGATCAGATTAACCATTTAACATTGACTCAACAAAAACAATTGCTGGAAGTACTAAACAAATATTCTGATCGATTTTCTGAAAAGCCTGGACTATGTACATTGGTTGAACATGAAATTGAACTGAAACCGGAATTTCGTGAAAAAGAATTTATGGCTTACCGTATTCCACTCATCTATCGAGCAGAAGTTGAACGACAAATTAAAGAAATGCTTCAAGCCAACATTATAAAACCATCTTCGAGCAGAATGGCAAGTCCGCTGGTTATTGTTAAAAAGAAAGACGGTTCTCTGAGACTTGCCTGCGACTACAGATACATTAACTCGTTCACTGTGGATTGTAAATATCCAATGCCGATTGTAAAAGACGTGTTGCACAAAGTTGGAAAATCAAATGTGATCTCGATTTTTGATTGTCGAAGTGCTTACTGGACTTGTCCTGTTAGCTACATTTTTTTTCACGCGCTGGTTCAGGCCCATCATAAATATTCATGAGAAGTTATGACGTTATTTAGCCTAATCGACTGTGATGAATATTAATGTCTGCATATTAAGATCTGCGATGACGAACGGCAAGATGTCAGCGTCTTCGGTCAATGTTTGTCCGTTCTGTTCTGCGAATAATGCACGTATTTCCATGAACGACACTTTAATAGTAGGCAATTTCATTCTTACGTCCCTTTTTGAAAGTCTTTAGACCAAAAGCTCTAGTCTATGTCTTCGTATTGTGGCGTCCGCCGTGTATTGAAACACGTCCGCCACAGTATTAAGACTTATTAAGGTCTAAGACCTTTAGCACTGTTGATACCAACGTCTGCTCGTTTTACTTTCTGTAATTTTGTGGAGGTATTTTTTCGTTTATTTTACCTAGATAATAAAAGTTAAAGAGCAAGCTGGATTATCGATGAAAATATACGTAGGCCTACTAAAACTGAAAATAGAATTTGGCTGTATGCAGCATAAATGATAGGGAGCACTGAGACAATAAATTATCTTTGGTGTGCAAACGGTTTACCTTATCGTTATGGGTAGCCCAGAAATTATTTAGTTTTGTCATGCGAAAGTATATTTCTTAATGCATGCTGGCGGATGTACTAAACAAATGTTGGATATATTATTCAGTGGATTTTATTTAGCCTGTGATGGAAGTTTTTTGCTCTCTCAGGGTTGGATGCCACCCAACTATTTGTACACAGTGTGTGCAATGGACGGTCTGTCCGCGACACTGCACGTCAACATAACAACAGTGGCATCGGTCGAGATCTGGCTGTCCCAATTTCACAGCCGATCACAAATGACATTTCGAGTGGAACGCAATCGTTTGGGTACAAATCCGAAGGAAAACCTGTTCAATGTTAGCATTGTTTGTATATGTAGCCTACTCAGTAAAGCCATACGTTGATTGCTGCCCACAGTTCTTTTTCTGCAATAATTTCATTTTGGAAATAACCTCCCTCATCGTTCAGCATTTAGCCTCTTTCAACATTTGTTTCAATCAGTGAATCTTTAAACGCTGATGGGTGTGGTACAATAACTGGCACGTTTGAAAGGAATAGGAAACAGAGTGGTATTATAAGATTAGTGTAGTATTTATATGCTTTCTTAGTGATGTGCTTGTCAACAGTGTTGTTCAGTAATTGAAATACATGTAATTGAATTACGTAATTGAATTACTTATTCTGTAATTTGTAGCATGTAATTGCAATTATAATTGAATTACATTTGCAAAGTAATTGATACAACACTGCTTGTCAACTGTTCGTGTGTTTTTATTGCTAAACCAGTGTGACTACAGATGCATGCACAAGACGAGGAGCACTGACACAGCACAGACAAAGCTTTCATCCAGAAATACTGGATGCACAGCTGCCATGAAACTGCTCCTTAAGAAGACAGCATGTCATCGTAGAAGTCGTGGAGATGTTCGTAAATCGCGGTTAGTTAAACCAGAATATAATCGAGACCAACTTCAAGATATGTATTGACAAACAGAACATTCTCCAAGTGAGCTCATGTAAATCTCTTGTTGTTTATATCGACTGGCATGTATTTCATCTACCTTTTTAAATTTAGAAAAGCATACTAATGTATCATATTCGGTTATGTACTGTCTCAACATCTCTTACTAAACTTATACTACTAATTGATTTAACCATACCTATCTTACTGTGGTCTTGTATGAGGCTATGTCATATTTGAATTGGGAACAATAAATGATGATGATGATGATGATGATGATGATGATGATGATGATGATGATGATGATGATGATGAGGATGATGATGATGATGATGATGATGAGGATGATGATGGCCTACTTGCCAATGCATCTCATATAGGTACCCGCTTTGGAAGAGGAATATAAAATCCATTTAAATGACATGCACCCTCTATGTCTACTGAAAGCATCATCGCTTGTTTCTTTCCCTCACATTGCAGCACCGGCATTGGAAAGCATTGGTACAGAGTACATAGCTGTTCAAGCAGCTTTCTTTTGCCAATTCACTCTACTGGGGCGAATAAACCAATTCAATTGCGTGGAATATTTATTGAATTGCCTAACTTACTGGTGTGTTTAATTGCAGCTCCTCAAATCCTCACTTGCCAAGTCACCCGTTTCGGGTTGTTCTTAACTGCAAGCACAATCACCCAATTGTTGCCGGGGATGCGCTTCGCCATCGTGATGTCGGTCCAGAGGCATGTGAAAAGATAACCCATCTGCTGCAGATGAACCACTCTCCATCAGCAGCCCTAGACATACTGAAGTATGATCTACAGATTGAGCATCCTGACGACTACATTGTTTATGCTGGCGACCGATATCATTGTCCAGATCCTCAGTGGTGCTATCGGTAAATACATAACTAAGCATTACCACTCCTCTATGAAACTTAGTGTATCAGCTTCGAATTGACTTTTGTTACACTTACGTTGATGTATTTAGGTGAGCATTTTGTTTAAATAAACCGTTAGGAACACATGTGCACAGCCATGTATATGTGTATGTATCCTTTATGTGTGGGCATAAGTTTTTAGTTATTTAGTTTGTATGTATGCATATATATATATATATATATATCATGCATGTATGTACATTACGTATATATGTATCTGCATGTATGTACGTATACAGGATCCCTCAGAGACTTAAATTCATTCAGTCATTCAAAGAAGTTTTATATAGCACCTCTTCAAGGGAACAACTCGGAAGCGCTCCCAACCCAACCAAAAGCGTTGTATCGTTATTATTGTTATTATTTTTTCGCATAATATTCATTTCTTTATTTAATCGGATATTTCTATAGCACCTCTTCAAGTCCACTACTACTCAGAGGCGCCCCCGACAACATTGATGTAGTGAAAGCGAGGAAAACGAACGATGAAATAAAACGATGATACGAACGAACATAAACTATATGTATAAAATAGTTATATTGTGTAGATGTAACCGTATGAAACATTAACCTAAAGACATGTATACTTAGATAGACCGAGCATGGAACTCGAAATTCATGTAACTCGGGGTGTACGCTGATCGCAGATACCTGCACCCATTGCGCAGTAGATTTGACCATATTGATGTAAACACGTGAAGGATAATTGTATACGTGAAGGACACTTGTACTCTGACTAGCCTAGGGTTGAAAACTAGATCATGTAAACAGGGAAAGCCATGTAAGCAGGTGGGACACGTGCACTTGACCATTTGGGCAGAAATTAGTGCACGGAAGACTGACCTTGTTGACATAAACACAAGGACATTTGTACCTATATACTGACCTAGGGTGGGACTTAACTAGGTCAGGTAAACAGAGAAGGTCAGGTAAGCAGATAGGACTGACCAATCGCGAAGAAGCAGGGCTGACCATGTTGGGGAAAAGACGAAAGATATTGCGCAGTTAGATTGACTCAGCAGGGACTTGAATTGCGTAGTTATAAGTGTATGGATGTAAACAGGAAAGGGAAGACGTGCAGAATGGAAAGTAGCGCGATGGAAGAAACGACGCAAAAAAGCAGGAAGCTGGAAAGGAGGGAGAAAGGGAGAGAGAGTATATAAGCGATGGAAAGACAAAGCGAAGGGACTCTGAGGGACGGCAGCGACGCTCAAGAAGAGACTTAGTTAGCCAGAAGGTTTCTCAGAGTACATGAACGTTGTATGACAGTCAAGTCGATAAGCTGTAGCATTTATCATCGTATAATAAAATCGTGAGAACGAAACGAGTGTCGTTTACTGAAGAGGTCGTCACGAACAACCACGCAACAGGAAAATCCCCCGAAGAGACGCCTGCTATAGTACCGCTGCCACCAAGCCAGTTTTTCATCAGATGATTGGTACCACGCCAATCATCGTTTAAAAACAGTACAATTGATGACACTGTGTCAGAGTTAACACGCCGAATTACAGCAGGCAATTGCGAGTGAAGGACTTGCCCAAGGTCCCTACGCAGCGGCTAGAGTGGGATTCGAACCTGCGACCCTCCGGTCACAAGGCACCGAACGTACCACTGCGCCACCACGCCCCACAATATGTCGTTAACCATGGCAATTACTATATTGCGTTTCACTTAGTTCTAAATCAGAGGTAATTTTCTTATTCTCTTGTTGTGTGCTCTGTGCAGGCTCTACTACCAGCTCTTTGAAAAAGAATATGGACCCTCTTCAGGCACTCTGGAAATCGCAAAACTGCAGGATCTCGTTCTGAAACGTAGAGGATTTCTGCACCCCCAGGCAAAGAGCGCATCTGAACTAGCTCTAGAGACAGACAGTCGTTTGCTTAGAGCCATTTCCTTCAACCAACATCATGTTCTCTACCCATTGTTCCCTCCGATTCGTCCTATCAGATCAGACAGATACTCGCTTCGACCCCGTCCTCATGGTTTTTCCCTTCCAAACAAGGATGATTGTAATTTTGTATCTAGAGTGCTATTTAAAAATATGTATTGATTATCTTCCCTCAATTATAATACTAATGGTCCATTATGTATAACATGCCTATAGTTTTAATTTCTATCTAAACATTGCCTTATTCTAATCTTAAAACTTCTATTGTCATTTTTATTTTATCTATGTAATAATTTGCGTACTTACAATACTATACAAATTAAAATTTATAGCGCGCTTTAACAAGACAAGTCTTGCACGAAAGCGCGTTTCGCTACATTCTTAGTCATAGTGCAAGGTAAACGAAAATTGATTGATTGATTGATTGCAAGCGGTAAAATCTTACTTACTTGCATGCTCACTTTTTACAACCCTACCTTGAAAGCTCAGTTCACCCTCGCAAACTTTACATTAATATTCATGAGAGTCGTTTAAGCTAAGAACGTCATAACTTCTCATGAATATTTATGATGGGCCTGAACCAGCGCGTGAAAAAAAATGTAGCGTCCTGTTAAGCAAACTGATCAATGGAAAACTGCTTTTGTTACTCACAATGGACTGTACGAGTTTACTCGTGTTCCTTTCGGAATGATCAACTCAGGAAGAACATTTGTTAAAGCAATTAACATGGTTTTACAGCCTATAAATGAATTTGCTGAGCCCTATGTAGATGACATTGCTGTGCATTCAGATGATTGGAAGATTCATTTACAGCATTTAGATGCATATTTAATGCAAATGAGACTGCATAACATTACTTTGAACTTAAAGAAATGTATCTTTGGTAAGAGTGAGGTAAAGTTTATCGGTCATGTGGTTGGTTCTGGAACAATTCAAATGAATCCAGATAGAATTGAAAGTTTAATTAATTTGAAAACCCCAGAAACGAAGAAACAAGTTAAGCAATTGCTGGGATTTTTTGGTTACTATAGACAGTTTATCAAAGATTTTGCACAGATTGCGAAGCCTCTATCTGATTTGACAAGTAAACATGTTCCAGATAAGATTGATTGGACTGATAGACATCAACAGGCATTTAATTTACTTAAAGATGCCGTACGCTCTAAAGTTGTTTTATATGTTTTTGATGTTGGAAAACCTTTTAATTTGTACTGTGATAGCAGTGATTTTGCAGTAGGAGCTGTTTTAACACAGATGGATGATAAGGGAATAGAACGCCCTGTATCATTTATAAGTCAGAAATTGACTGACATTCAGAAGAGATGGGCAACTGTGGAGAAAGAAGCCTATGTTATTGTTTGGGCTCTAAATAAGTTGAAAGAGATAATAATTGGATCTAAAGTTCACATCTTTACCGATCACAATCCTTTAACTTATCTGACTGAATCTATGTCTAAGTCTGCTAAACTGGTGCGTTGGGCTTTAGCACTGCAAACTTTTGATGTAGAGGTTAATTATAAGAAAGGACGATTAAATGTTGTAGCAGATTGTTTATCTAGATTATAAGATTGTTTATTTTAACCTTTATTTAACCAACGTTCCATTTTTGGAACATAATTTGTAATGTTAAAAAAAAATTTCTGCCTTGGTAAATTTATTATATTTGCACATCAAATGAAAGATCTCAGAATGGAGAATGTAAAACAGTGGTAATTTTCTAATTGACTTTATTTATTTTTGTGCTACAAATGCGTAATTTTGACGAATTTTGTGATTTTTGAAAAAAATCTTTTAGGAAGTTGAAATAAATATTTGTGTTAATATTTTACATGTGATAAACGTTGTATTTTGTTGATTGATATCTAAAGTCAGTGATAAAAATCAAAATTACTCAAAAAGAAGCAAAACTCTAGAAGAAAAAACCCAGTTTTGAAGCATGTTCCATTTTTGGCACGTTGGGTTACTCTCATTAGTATAATTCCAATATGAGGTGATTGTGTTCCATGTTCATAATTTGCCAGTATATATACTGTTGGATTGTTGCATGTATCATTAATTTGTTTTTAATATTATGTTTTATTTAATTTATTTTTAACCAGGGGCGTAGCCAGGAAAAAAATTTGTGGGGGGGGGATAAGTTTTCTGGGGTTTCTATTGGAAATGGTCGAAAAAGTTCAGCTTTTTGTATTTCGCATATAATTGCATAGAATAAAATGTCGGCAATTTATTTAGGGTGACCCCCACCCCGTAAAACCCCTTATATATGCCCATGTTTTAACACTGATTTTGTAATAATTAGTACATATTTTAAATTTGAGTTTTAGAAAATAACGCAATAACTGCAACACAGTTGAGTGCCTGATGCACTATAATAGCAACTGCAATGTTTAAATCCATGATAGGAGGATGTACTGTCATGCATGCAGCTGACAAGAGAGATCTCTATAATGGCAGATTGTTCACTATATGATCAGTAACACAAATCTTTGCAATTTGGAATTGTTCATTTCAAACTTAGCATTTATGAGTCGGTGGGTCCCTAACTACGGACATCATGGGTTAGAGATGTTTATAAGAGGAAAGCCAATCATATTTAGTTATAAGATCTGGATGTCTTATTCATGAATAGGATGTTCATCCATGTCAAGCAACAATTTATTGTGACAGGAGTAGGCGACCCACATAAACCACTTTTGGTGAGCGCGTTGCCATGAATTTTGCCTAACTCATCACAGGAAACTATATCACATGCTATTATTTGCCAATGTTTTTACTAGTTACAGTCTTCTGTCTAAGCTGAGGTGTGGGGCAGCAGTCATTCAGAGGTGCTGTTCCAGTTCGACCATCACGGACATGACGTCCGTGATTGTCGAACCGGAGCCGCACCTCTGAATGACAAGAAAATGTTTGCAAAACAAGAAAGATGTACATTTGAATACACAGTATTACACATGTCATGCCAAAATTGTTGCTGTTAGGTGGTCAGACAACAATGTAGTAGCATGTTCCAGCAGTATCAATACTGTAAATCCTGTGAAAAGTGCCCAGGCACGTCAGAGGTTGCCATGACACATTGCGATGGGATCGAGCAATACATTCCTCTCATTAGTCAGACTCGTTGTTTTTTTCATTTTTTGAAGAAAAAAACTACCAAAAAATGTGTCAGGTGCCTCAAGAACTTCAAGTGAACTGTATTGAAAGTTTTCATACCTTTAAATAAACTGGTTTTCAATAAATTGCGCATAAGCCAATATTGTATCGTTTATTCATGTTGAACTGCCATTGTAGAAAAATGCTAGTGGGAATGACCCAACGTTCCATTTTTGGAACATCCCAAAAATGGCCTTAAATGTGAAATATCACTAAAAGCTTGTCATTTCTGTTTTAATACCATCAACATACAACACATATCTAAGGGCCATCTCAAAATTCCACCTAAAAGGCATAGTGGGTAAATAAAGGTTAATATATTGTATAGTATTAAGTTTATTGCATAATTTAGTACATGATGATTTCGCAAATTTTTAAGTTTAATTTGCTCAATCCAAAGAAAGGGAAGGAGGTAATGTGAACAAGTGTTTTGCATATATAATGAGCACAGGTGTTCTTTAGGTTGATATATATATAATGTGTATCGATTGTTAAGCGTTTTAGTCTTAGGCCTTAGTTGCGCTGTCGGCTCGTGGGCGCTTGGCCTAAAGTAGCCTAAACATTGGCTGACAGTAGATTCTCTTTACACGTGCAGTTAGCGCGCCAAACTTAGAAACTGCTGATGACAGTGAATTTGAACTATACAGTGTAGTACAGTTGTTTTAAGGCAAGAGTTGAGTTTGTTGTTATTAAACTGTGTTTGAAGAAAGAAAGAAACATTCAAAGAACTGTGTCAATTTAATTCTTAAACAGTTAGAAGACGTTGAGCAATTTATATGTAGAGATAAGGAAAGTTCTTGAGGTAGGTCACAACTAAGAAAGAAAAGAGTTGGTGACAGGGTGTGTTTGGTGCCTTGCAGCCGGAAGGTTGCGGGTTCGCATCCACCTCAAGCCACCGCGTAGGGACCCTGGGCAAGTCCTTCACTCGCAGTTGCTCATGCGCTTCGGCGTGAAACTTCGATTCAGTGTTCGCGCTGTAGTCGGGAGCGCCTCTGAGTAGAAATCTTGAAGGGGCGCTATATAAATATCTGAAATGAATGAATGAATGATGAAAAATAGTAATGAAATGTCTGGCGCCGAATGTCTGGTCACCATTTGGAAGCGTTTTTTCACGATTATAAAATCAGCCAATCTGGGAGTAGAGTCTAAAACTTCTGAAAACTAATTAGAGCATCATATTCTAAACGACATAGGTTTGAAGAAAACACATAAGAAACCAACCAATGACACTGAATTTTTACGATTCCGCAAGTATCACCGATATTATAATATTGCCATTGACAATATTTTAGTCTGCACTGTATTTTTCATTCACTCCTTTCTGAAAGCTGTCGAAGTTTTTGTTTAAGAAAATAGTGTACGATGTGCTCAAAAGGAAGACTAGCTTTGAGTTTCTTAATATCGTGCATTGCTTCTGAAAGTGAGTTACAGTAATCGATCAAACATCTCACTTTTAAATATCTTGCAAGGAAATATCTTCCAAGACAATAATTGCATATCATAATATAATCTTGTTCAAGAACTTTAGAAAGTAAACACTTGTCAGAATGAATCTTTTCGACACAATCCTGGTTCAACATCCAATCTAAATCGTCTTCAATTTCGGCCAAATCTTGATATGGAGGCGAGAAATAACACAACATTATGTTAAATCCAAGCAAACATTGCAAGTCTCTGTCGAAATAAGAGTCAACCGGTGTGATCACCATTACACTGGAAAATGCAAATTCCTTAAAGTCCCTCTGGAGACCTGGCTCTTCGAGAATTCGTTCGCACAAATGCAACACTTCAGGATATTTACGACACTTGTATAGATACGCAGCGCGGTAGCAGTCAATTGGATTGCAGTGAATGCCAAAGTCTTTGCATATCGCATTGTAAAAGGATGTCAAATTTTGTATGGAATATTCCATGAGCAATTCAACCATTCTACCTGTAGTTGGCAAACAGCTTTCACTGGGCGCTTCTAGCCTATTCACTGGATCAGTTCTTTGATAAACCCGTAAAAGACTATTTCTTTTCTTTGACACTTGCGAAGATTTTCGATTTGTAATAGCTATTAAACTCGCATCGAACGGAAATTTTGGAGTTTGGAAAATGTTGTCATATCCACAATCCCAACCTTGTATTTCCATTGACGAAATTGCTAAATAGTGAGCAAACACCTCTGGTGTAAGACGCAGATCTAGAAAGACCTGTCTCCTGGTATAATGCAAAGAAACATCTTTAATCTGTCTGAATATCAAATAAAATCCAATTATCTTATAAATGTCTTCAATATACAGTAAACAGCCAGCATTCATTGTTTCTGTAGGCCTATCCTCTTTCTCAGACTTTTTATTCATGATCACTCTCGAACAAAGGTCTATAACAATTTGATATTCTGATGCGGCATAATGAAGAGCCGCCATGTAGGACAAAGTTGCTCTGGCGATTGTATTTGTTTTAGAATCCTCGCATTCGAAAGTTTTTCTGAGAAGTCCTTTTGCTATTTCAGACAAAAGTTGAAATGTTGTAAAATCATTTGATCCAGTCAGATTTTCCATCAGGTCCTGAGCTGTTATAAAATATAATTGTCTTCCAGTTAAAAATACCAGTCTTCCTTTAATACCAGTGTTTAATGACTTTGGTAAGATGTGGTGCTTGGATCTAAACGTTTTGGTTTAATTGATATTCGTCTGATTTCTTCGACAAACCATTCGCTGTCATAGTGCATTTCTTCACAGTCCAATAAATGTACAGCGTGCAATAGGCGAAGCGTTGAGCCATACAGGCAATAGCATGACTCAATCTCGGCGGATGGCCAAAGATCTACTTTTTACCAAAAAGTGAAAAAAGTCTCAAAACATATTTGCAAAAATCTGGAAATGATATTTTTAATGCTTCCTTTACTTTGTCATATGCACTTTCAACATCATCACAGAAACTTGACGAAACATGTAAGTCTATAGATTTTGGTTTATCTTCCTTCATGGCTTCACAGGTGAACAACATATACTCATAGACGCAGCTGAAGACAAAAGGAGTGCATTTTCCATCCAATGATTGAAGAAAACTTAGCTGCATATAATGTTGCGCAAACCAAAGGCTCAGAATGTCGGATTTGCAAAAATGAATCAATTTTTTAGCAGTTTCATCAACGACCCTTCGGCTAAAGTGTTCATGAAACAAATTTGCCTGAGGAATAAAATAGTTTCGACATCTTGTCTCGTTTAGCCATTTGTAAAGTGTTTCCAATAAATTGCAGCATATTTTAATAACGGATGAGGAATTCCACCATTCTGGTGACATCTCTTCACATGACCAGAGCATGAGTGTTTTAAAATGGTATGTACAGAGAACCTCATCTTCCTTCGGACACTTTTTTTTAATTAGTTCTCTTTTGGCAAAGTATCTGAGCATATGATAGACAACCTGCTGGACTGGAGTCCAGCTCTGGAGTAGAATGAATTCTGCAACTGAAAACGAGAGCCTCCACTGGTGTATATCTTCTCTGCAAGCAGGATGTGTTGCATGTACAACATGACAACCATTCTGAGCTACCTCGTGGATTATGGCAGTCGTCGGCCATCCATACTTTCTTTGTCTGTTAGGCCAATCTTTTGCTTCATTTGGCCACTGTGGGCACCATACGGTTACAACAATATCAGCTGAAAGTGGTTTTATAAGCACCCCTCTACTCGCCGGGCCAACCCTGTTCCATTCTTGATCAGTTTCATCCATGTGAATTTCACCCAGTTCGGTTGTGAATGTTTTTTTTGGATGCCTGCCATCGATAAATTCAAAGATTTTTCGTTCCAAGTTATACCTCAGTTGTCCCAAAAGGCGAGGCCGTACAAAAGCCGGATAATCAAGGTATGGTTCCCTAAAATAACAGTCTATTTTATTACAAATCTGACGGACAACATAAGGCAATACTAGCCTTTCATCTGTAAAGAATAGTAATTTTGATTTAACCCTTAAGATATCAACGTCGTCGATGCATGAATGTAAAGGCTGAATGAAGAACTCAGCGCAGCTGCCACTTAAAATTATATAATAATTATAAGAGATGGCAGCTTGCAAATATATGGAATCCAAAACGTTAGTATTCGTCCTTGGAAGAATTCGGCATGTACGAACGATGAATTCCGACACGATGTCGTCCATTGCTGTAACGAGATAAGAACATAATAACAAGATAAAAACATCATCATGATCATCATTAGCTGCAGTAATCGTCACCATGCTTAAACATAATTAGTACGGTACTATTTCTGTATTCAGTGAACGCCGGTATCTAATAGCCAAAGCATCAACCGATGGCGCTGCATAACTGTGCTTATACAGTAACCGTCTCCGCATTAGCTCAAGCATGTACATGTTACAGGCAATTTGTAAAATCAGCGATTTAGTTTCTTAGGCAATTTGTAAAATCCCTAATTCACTCAGGCACTTTACAAAATTCCTGTAAACACCAGGGATTTAGTAAAATCTCTTAAAGCTGATGATGAAAATTTGACAGATTGCCTGAAAAAATGATGGACATAATCGAAGTTTATTATGCACACAAGCCCTGTTTTCAAAGGATTAACATTTTTACATGGTATTTTCACTCGACATACTCTTTTCCACCATAACAGGATGGTTGTCGACTGTCTGCTGTTCTGATGTACCCAGACGTGATTCATTGGTGACTGCTACCTCTGTTGATGTGCCAAGATCTGACTAGACTGGTTGTTGTCCACGGTTGTGTTTGGGGTACGTGGATCAGACGAGTTGTTGTCTGAGGAAGCTGCAAATAAGTCATATTCAGTCACCGTACGCTCTGAAACCTCAGCGGGTAAAGTCGTTGAACATAGGCCAACTTTGGGAGTTTCTCCGAACTGGGGGATGTAAGGTGATTGCTTGAATCCCGTGTGAAAGCTGGAGTTTTTGCTAAATTGAACGAATATGCGTCCTACTAGCTAGTCTTTCGATTTCTATAACCTAACCAAGCAATTATCGTATCGTATCGTATCGTATCGTATTTAAAGATTTACAAAGCGCCTCTCGTAGGGTGAACCGTTCAGAAGCGCTCCCAGTGTGCTAAGCCCCGCGAAAATAAACACATTTTGAGAAAAGCGAAGGAAGAAGAGAGACTGCCAGAGAGAATTTTAGAGCGATGTAGTTGATTAGCATGTCTTTAACATGCTAATCTTTAACGTAGTTAATTAGCATGTCTTTGATGTAGTTAATTAGCATGTCTTTAACGTGACATTTAGACGTTCGACTGAGCCTTGACTTGCGGATGGCGTGGCGTTCCGTGTACCTTGAGTTACTCAGTTCACAATAGCTTTAGTTCAGTGATAACTAAAGCGGTAAATTCCGATTCGTCATTGCTTTGCAAAATGTGTGGGGCACCAACAAGGAGATAAAGAATTATAAGGAAACAGACAATAGCCGTTCTATCTCTCTCTCTCTCTCTCTCTCTCTCTCTCTCTCTCTCTCTCTCTCTCTCTCTCTGTGTCTCTCTCTCTCTCTCTCTCTCTCTCTCTCTCTTTCTCACTCTCTGTCTCTCTGTCTCTCTCGGTCTCTCTGTCTGTCTCTGTCTGTCTGTCTGTCTGTCTGTCTCTCTCGATACCTTGTCCTTGGATCCTCCCTTCTTTCGATGTCCACTGAATCCAGCCTTTAGCCCTTCACGGTCTGTCAGAGGACTTCGTGACACCACCGATGATCATCTACTGAAGGTGTGCGATGAAGAGACGACACCAACACAGTTCAACATTTTAGTTTTTTATTAACGACGAATTGACAACGAATCAACATCTACTGTTCATCTGGTCTGATCACACTGTTTCCTCTGTGTCTGGCACACAGCTCCATTTATACTCCTGAGAGGAAAGGGAACACACAAGCCCCGTGTACATGACTCGAAACATAGCCAGCGGACATGTCCGGACATGCAGCCAAAGGCGGACATTACTAGAAATATAGCCAAAGGACGTGACTAGGAATATAGCCAAAGGACATTACTATTGACTAGAGGTATAGCCAAATCGGACATAACTAGGCAAATAGCAACACACAGTCGTCCGGCCACCTAGCAATTTTGCAACAGTATCAAGAACTTCATTTATTCTGCAACTTTAAAGGCGGAAGTTGCTAGACAACTATAAGTGCAAATGTTTCGGAATGTCAAGTGCAACAGTTGACTGATGTCAAACTTCGACTATGTTCATCATTTTCCTTACAGGCAATCTGTCAAATTTTCGTCATCAGATTTTAGGGGTTTTACAAACTTCCGGGTTTCCTCAGAGATTTTGTAAAGTGCCTGAGTGAATTGGGAATTTTACAAATTGCCTAAAAATTTCAGGCATTTTACAAAATCCCTGATTATACTAATTGCGTGTAAAATAATATGCGTTTATGCGTGTAGGCCTGTACGTGTTTGTATCAAAGTTTTCATGTGCATGTAATTATGCTTTCATACACATAAACGTGAATGGAGAAAGTCTTCACTAATGGTCTCACGCTGACAAGTAAGATCACTGAAAACAAACTGACATTTACGATTAACAATTAACATGCAAAAGTGACAGTGCATGGCGGCGGTTTTCAAACTATTTTTTATTGAACCATCAGGTTAAACATTAGGGTGCAGTGAAAAAATGAAGTTTACATTTCAGAATCGGCAGGGTGTGCAAAAGTTGTGCACTGTAGCCTACACAGTAGCCTGGGGGTAAAATAATACCGGATTTGATGAACTTCTTGAGGTGCCCCAAGGCCACCCAAAAAACACAAAAAGTCTAAATTTTGCATAAACGTCTTGAAATTTGTTAAACTTACAATGTTATGTTTTCACTAATGTGATTTTATTATGGCAATGTCTTTTGTTAGGCTAGTACATTGAAGACTGAAACGTATCCCTGGATTCGCTCACGTCTCTGGCTGCTATATGCTGAATGTGCTGCACTGGCTCCCCCTCCAGCAACGAATGACGTACAGGATCGGTGCTTTGATCAGGTGGTGCTTGCTGGACCTTGCCTCTGTCTACCTTCGCGAGCTCTGCAGCCGTATACCATGGGTGTCTGAGGCTGTTGCTGCCTCCGCTCAACTGAGCTGGGTGTGCTCCTTGTTCCTTTTGCCAGTACATCTAATAGGCAGAACCGCGCCTTCTCGGTCGTTCGCCCCTCGGTTTGGAACGGGATCATCTTGGTGCTGCGTTTGCTCTTCAGAGTCCGTTCTGATTCGTTCTATTCTAACCTCAAAACTTTCTTTTTTAGCCGTGCTGGGTCAGGAGCACTTCTGAGTAGTAGCCATGAAGGGGTGCTATATAGATCTCTTTAATGAATGAATGAATAAATGAATAAAAGGTCGACTGCAAAAATGGCAACCAAGAAGCCGAAACAAGAGAAACTAGTAGTTGTCCAGTATTTGTCTTTCCTTCAGAATTGCCTCAAACGGTGCTTCCAACATGTACTGACATGATGACGTTCTCCCGGTTCGTTGTGATGATAAGAAACGAGAGGAATCAATAAAGTAGCGGCTTGGATGGGAGCGCTCCTGAGTAGGTTTCTTGAATGGGACCTACATAAGTTTTCAAAATGAATGAACTGAATGAATGAATGAATGAATAAATGAATGAATGAAAGGATCTAACAGTAGCTGATAGAGCAGAATAGGTGGCTCATGCTCTTAAAGAACGGTGGTGCAAAGCTGGTGGAAATGCCCTGATGAAGTTGCTAATCGGAAACCAGGTCCAGTAGTTCATTCAAGATGGCTTACAACTGCTATCGGAATTCTTCGTTTCCATGCTGTGTCTACAAAACCATCATAGAAGGTTTTCGCCAACTTCATCGACATTGTCTTGTCCAAAGATATGTTGGAGATTGTTGATCCGGTAGTACAAAGGAATGCCTTCTTTGGACATACTGAGAATCTTTTGCTTGCGATATTAACCGATGGCAGAAGTTATATAAGAGAACTGGCATCCGGACGACAAGGCGCATCCACTATACAGTCAGACAGTGTGCAAACTTTTAACTTTTGCTGCTACAGATTACGTTGACTTAACTATTTAAACAAAACTTGTTTTTAGCAATCCAGCTTCTATTTAAGCAAGAATTCTTGTCATCATTGCAACAACTATTTAAACAATAATTCTT
The DNA here is from genome assembly GCA_020284085.1 of Aporrectodea caliginosa. NCBI lineage: Eukaryota > Metazoa > Annelida > Clitellata > Crassiclitellata > Lumbricidae > Aporrectodea > Aporrectodea caliginosa. The sequence continues at coordinate 2,787,888 of JACEVL010000263.1, read as the reverse complement.
TTCATCTACCCAACTTCTATTTAAGCAAAAATTCCTTTCATCAATCCAGCTTCTATTTAACCAAGAATTCTTTTCATAAATCCAACCCTCATAAATCCAACCCTCATAAATCCAACCCTCTTGATGAATAGTCCTTTGATGGAAAGATCTTTCATGAACAGTCCCTTGATGAATCGTCCATGATGAATAGTCCCTTGATGAATCGTCCTTTCATGAACAGTTCGCATACAATTAGGGAACATAGTAAATTCTCTTGCAGGGTCTTGGACTGAGTCGTACGTAGGCAAATTTAAACATTAATAGGGGCCTATATAATTTCAAGAATGTAGGCCTAATCACATTGAGCAAAATGGAAAAATAAAATCACAATTAAAAATAAAGTCACTGCATAAACTTTTAAAACTGTTGATACAGTGCTATCACTGGCTGAGGATTGGTTCAGTGCAAACAAACTTAATCTCAATAATTAGGAATAGTGTGTTATTAGGAAACACACGAACTTCATTATATTTAAATCACATAGGAAAACTGGGCCATTAGGTAACCAAATGTCGTTGCATAAAAACGATGTTCCTATTACTCAGGTTACATCGAATAAATTCTTAGGACTATAATTATGTGGATCAATACATGACTTGGAAAGAGCATGTAAATAATGGTTCCGCGACAACTCGTCGAACGACATTTCGTATAACGACACTTCGTCTACGACAATTCGTCTAACGACATTTCGTCTACTAGTGTATCTGTATCCATTACGGCTAATCAACAGAGGCCGCTTTCTTATAGTTTCGCTAAAACGTGCTATATATTCTCGGGAATCCAGCTTCTAATTACTGACAAGATTATTTTCATCAATCCAGCTTCTGTTGAATGGAAATCTATTTTCATCCATGCATTTAGGTCGATTTCCAGCTTCTATTTACTGTAAAAATTATTTCGATCAATTCAGCTTCTATTTCAACACAGGAATGTTTTCATCAATCCCACTTCCATTTAGGGAAACAGTTTTTTTCATCAATCCAGCTTCCATTTTAAAGTGACAATATCAAATAACTTAGTAGACGAAATGTCGTTCGACGAATTGTCGCTCGACGAAGTGTCGTAGACGAAATGTCGTTCGACGAGTTGTCGTGACACCGTAAATAATATCACTATTAAACTTGCAAAAGATGTTCTACCGCGTATTTGTTGCATCTACCAATAATATTCGTATGAAGTTATAATGTGCATTCTTATCTCAGTGTGATTCTCGTTAACGATAACGGTAACGAAAATGTTCGTTAACAAAATAAAATGATTTCGTTAACGATAACTGTAACTATAACTAAAAATATAATAAACTATGGGTAAACCCGTGTCGAGCTTCTGTTTTCTGGGAGCTACGATAGATAGGGAGGGGGATGCGAGAGAGAGATACGACGAAGAATTACTCTGGGAAAAGGAGCAATGCAGGGACTGGAAAAGATATGGAAGGATAAAGCGGTGAGCCTAGAAACGAAAACAAGAATTGTAAAAGCAATGACAATACCAGTGGTGCTGTACGGGTGCGAGCCATGGATAAAACCAAAGCACTAGAGAAGAAAATCGAGGCATGTGAATTGTGAAATGTGGATTTGGAGGAGAATGCTGAGGGTCTCCTGGATTGAGCAGATAACAAATGAACATATACTGGAAGAGATAGGACACCTAAGAGGAGAGATGACACTGAGGCAAAGAGCGGCGAGACAGAAAATGATGTATTTTGGCCATGTGATGCGTGCGGACGGCATGGAAAAGGAGATGATGCTGGCGTCGGTACGTGACTTTTTGGCGCCGCCGTTTGGGCGCGGCCGTTTAGGTGACACCGTTTGTCTGACGTTGGTAAGTAAGCAGTCTACCTATGACCATGATAACTATCATCAATCCCGCTTTCATTTCATCGTGAATTTTTTAATCAATCCAGCTTCCATTTCGTGAAAAAATTATCCAACTTCTATTTAACCCAAAAATGTTTTTCATCAACGGAACTTGTATTTAAGCAAAGAACTATTCTCATGGGTCAAGCTTCTACTAAAGGAAACAATTATTTTAATCATTTCAGCTTCTATTGCATCAAAAACTTAATTTCGTCAATCCAGCTTCTATTTTCGGTAAAAATTATTTCTATCAATCCAACTTCTATTTAAAGACAGAAATGGTTTCAACAATCCAACTTCCAGTTAGTGAAAAAATGTTTTTCCTTAATCCAGCTTCCATTTTAATTCAACGATATAAAATAATTTACCAACCTAAACTACGGGTTTACCAACTTGGCTATACTACTGATATTTCTTTTCAATAAAAAAATTAACATTTCTTATCAATTGTTATTTACTATGTTTAGTAGCGCCAAAACGTCCGGCGCCAAAACGGCCAGCGCCTAAACGGCCGGCGCCAAAACGGCCGCGCCCAAACGGCCGGCGCCCAAACGGCCGGCGCCCAAACGGCGGCGCCCAAACGTCCTGCTTCGTGCTGGCGTGTGGGGAGGGAAGACGAGGTAGAGGACGACCAAGAAAGAGATGGATGCAGGAGATACACGAGACAATGAGGATGAACCTTCCGGAACTGAGAGAGGCGACGAGAGATCGGAACGCATGGAGAAGGCTGACTATGGCGGTCACTAGGATTCAGCGAGTCGACAGCACAAGGTGACAAGGTAAACCCGTAGTTAAGGTTGCTAAATTATTTTATATCATCAAATTAAAATGGAAGCTGGATTGATTAAAGAACTTGATTCCCTAAATGGAAGTGGGATTGATGAAACCATTTACGTGCTTAAATAGAAGTTAGATTGATCAAAGTAATTTTTACCGTAAATAGAAGCTGGATTGCTGAAACTAAGTTTTTCATGCAATAGAAGCTGGATTGCTGAAAAATTATTCTTTACGTAAGTAGAAGCTGGACCCATAAGAATAGTGCTTAGCTTAAATATAAGTTCCATTGATGAAAACAATTTTTTGGTTAAATAGAAGTTGGGTCATTTTTTTCATGAAATGGAAGCTGGATTGATTAAAAATATTTTTCGATGAAATGGAATCGGGATTGAGGATAGTTATCATATACATAGGTAGACTGCTCACTTACCAACGTGAAGTACGGAATTGAAGACATTCAAATAATTTAGCAGCCTAAACTACGGGATAACCTTAACTATGATTATAACCAGACTTGTATAGGAGACATCAAACTTAGAGACCGAGACCGAGACAGTGGGGTCCGAGACCGAGGCAGTGGGGTCCGAGACGAGACACAAGGTCCAAGACAATTCAAGACAGTTCAAAACGAGAGAAATGCACATTGGACCAAATCCAAAAACAATTTTTGTCTCAACTTTTGAAGTATAATATCAAGGACAAGTCACTGAAATCAGCCGATCACCTGCATTGCATAAACTATAAAGAAATTAAATATTTCAGGGGTTGATTCTTCGAACGACTCAGAATGTTAGAAAGCTTCTTTATGAGGCCATTCTGAAATCTTCTAAATGAGTCTTAAATTTAAACCAACAAAATTCCACATAAGTCACATCATTCACCTTGAGAAAATGGATGATGTTCCAAGCGTTTCGCTCATGTTAGCTTTATACCAGCGGCCATTTATTTTTGCTTTTCATTGATTTCAAATTGCATGAATGCAAATTTCACTATTTCAGGTTCTTTATGAGATATTTTAAGATATTTGCACTGATATAAATTAGAAAATTAAGATAAAGCAATAAAGTACAAACCTAAAACTGCTCTTTTCAATATCTGTTAATACCAGAAACACATCGTTTCTAACGTTCTGTTCGGCACAGCCGCACAGGCCAATTTTATAGCGCGATATACTGTCAGAAGTTAAGAACTAAAGAAGGTTTGCGCTCGAACTATAGAGACCGCTTCTACAAGAAAACAATAGGCCCTACTTTCGCTTCTAGAAAGTTTCCAAAAAGTAAAGAAATGACCTCGAGACTGAGACCGAGACAGTGGGGTCCTAGACCGAGACATAAAAAACCTATTTCGAGACATCTTCAGACAATCCAAGTCTGACTATAACAAAATAACACTAACAAAAATTCATCTTTATTTTCGTTAATGCAAAAAATAAAGTGCAATATCGACAATCACAAGAAAACAATAGGCCCTACTTTCGCTTCTAGAAAGTTTCCAAAAAGTAAAGAAATGACCTCGAGACTGAGACCGAGACAGTGGGGTCCTAGACCGAGACATAAAAAACCTATTTCGAGACATCTTCAGACAATCCAAGTCTGACTATAACAAAATAACACTAACAAAAATTCATCTTTATTTTCGTTAATGCAAAAAATAAAGTGCAATATCGACAATCACGAGAAAGTGAAAATGCGCTACAACTAAAAGCCTAGGTTCGCCCCGGATTTTAGATTAGTGAATAAACCTAGTAGTTCAAGAAAATGCAACGGTACTACTTAATCATTGACAGCAATTAATGTATCTTGTCAGTGTGTATACCTTGATTTGTCTAGTTAAGTTCCTTAAAAAAACCGTTGCATTTCGAATCAACTCAATTTGAGCGAAAATATGCCTTAAAGTGCCCCTGAAATTGTTCTCAAATCCCTCCTGCTATTTTTCCATTAAAACTCTAAGTCGCGTAATTCTTGTTATTTTAACACTGAGGGGCGATAACCAAAACTATAGAAATTTTAATTCATTCTTTACAAAGAACGTTAATATGACTTTGACCTCATAACTACGCATGCGCTGGTCTCAGAAACTTCCTTATGCTATTTAAAAGGGTGTCACGACAATTCGTCGAACGACATTTCCTCTACGACACTTCGTCTACAGACATTTCGTCTACAAAGTTATTTGATATTGTCACTTTAAAATGGAAGCTGGATTGATGAAAAAACTGTTTCCAGAAATGGAAGTGGGATTGATGAAAACATTCCTGGGTTCAAATAGAAGCTCAATTGATCAAAATAATTTTTCCCGTAAATAGAAGCTGGAAATCAACCTGGATGCATGGATGAAAATAGGTTTCCATTCAATAGAAGCTGGATTGATGAAAATAATCGTGTCAGTATTTAGAAGCTGGATTCCTGAGAATATATAGCACGTTTCAGCGAAACTATAAGAAAGCGGCCTCTGTTGATTAGCCGTAATGAATACAGATACACTTGTAGACGAAATGTCGTTAGACGAATTGTCGTAGACGAAGTGTCGTTAGACGAAATGTCGGTATACGAATTGTCGCGGAACCATTTAAAAGTGAAGATCTACTGCGCATGTGCAACTGTGCGAGATTCAATACTAACAAGGATGCGAAAGATGCGGGTAACAAACAACAGCAATTAGATAATCTACTTGCGTCTACTAAAGTTGTAAGGAAGTTTTGTCGAAGGTTAACCTACTTTGAACATCTTTACCACAATATAATTATTTTATAATTTTTTAAATTCTAGTCTTAGGTGAAGAGATTTCTGAGACGGATTTACAAATTCTCATCATGTGCGGAGTATCCTTACAAGAAAAATGTTTCCCATTAAATAGAATTTATTCATGAAAATATGTTTTCCGTTATAATTTGTCAACTTCATAGTTTCTGTGAATTCTTGTATTAACCCGTTTTGGACCAAAACTTTATTAAGAAATTTTTTTAGGATCTGTGATAATTATTGGGGCCTTGAGGGCAATGTTTGAACGTAGGCTATGTATTATGTTTTTTGACTATTCTCAAATAACATATGCAAATTTGCATATGTTCGTTTTACGAACATTGGGCCAATAGGCTACTAACAACATGTGAAATATTGAACATGCATGAAATTACATTGTAACACAATAACGAAATAAAAATGGATAATTCGTGTTAAAACCGTCTTGGATGCGCTTTTTGTCAACACTGAAGCAGCGTCTCTTGGACACACTTGGACTCACACCGACATGGTCTGATGCTATGAACGCTGGCTTGTTGTCTTTCCACAATGCCACCACGACACTTCCATTGCCCTGATATTCGATTGCTCCTCGCTGCTCTTTTCATCGCACTGGATTTCATGAGAGGGCAGTCTCACAAGCAGTTCCCCCGTATTGTCCCAGTGGCAGCAAAAACTGTATCCTTCAGTGTTGTGAGGAGTACCATTGAAGTGAAGAAGTTGTCGAAAGTAAGAGTGTGACACTGGAATGTTCAACTGTCGTCAGAAGCTGCCAGACAGCTTGACTACCGAGGCTGTCATCCTCACCACGTGTTGAATCCTGTGTATTGATTGGTACTCCACAGCCATCAATTTTGGGTCCTTTATTGTTTATTACACACTCACACACACACACACACACACACACGCACACACACGCACACACACACACACACACGCACGCACACACGCACGCACACACACACGCACGCATTCACGAACACGCAAGCACACAGACATGCAGCGACACACACAGACACGTACACGCACACACGCACACGCACATATATATATATAATTATATATACCCCCTCAAAGTCCGTCTCACACCTCAACGTGGTGAGGGGGTGGCAACAGTCAGTAGGGGAGTGCCTGCTGAGGCTATGCCATCAGTGGTGAAGGTCTTGGCTGAAGTACCACCTTAGGGCGCTACGCGAGGTGGACAGGCTCAGCAGGAACCCTGAAAAAGCTGGCAAACGTGGGCGGCGATGCCGCCTTTGATACCACAAGTGGATATCAGAGCCAGTCCTAAGCCTGGAACTCTCTTTAAGGGAGAAGTGCGAAGGTCGAACGGATGGGTGCAGATATTCCGTTCGTAAAGAAAAAATACGAATGAAATCCAATGCAAGCATTGGACTCCAACGGGCCTCGGCCCATGGATACGATGCAAGTGTTGGACACCTACGGGCCTTCGGCCCATGGATCCTGATGATGATGATGATAATTATATATATATATATATATATATATATATATATATATATATATATATATATATATATATATATATATATATGATTTGGTTGATGCATGTAGCTCAAGATCAGAAATATGCATAATTATGTAAATCAATGTTGACTTGATTTGACGCCATCAGTAGCGTATTGGACCAATGTTTGTAAAACGAACATGACCCAGATATGAAAATTTTGCGACTTCATTTATTAAAATAAAATTACGCAAATGGCATGTGCTTTGTGCTAAATATGTGCACTTGTCAAATACCCATCAGCTCGTGCGACATCAACATCAAACAAATTATAAATTTTCAAACAAAAGACGGTGAACATACTGGAGTTGAGGTATTTAGCATAAGACAAAAACAGTTCAAAACTTTCAAAAACAAATTTTTTTGCGATTTATCCGACAAATCAAACCTTTCGATTGCATAAGAGCACATGAACAGAAAACTACAGTGATGACCTCAACCAATTTGATGTCATCAAAAAATGTGTTCGTAAAACGAACATTGGTCCAACACTGGTTAACGTTTCTATGTCATCCCATATGGCTTATGTGAAAGCACCACACCTCTGATGGATATCTCCCTAGGCTGTTTAACAAAATGCGCAACTTTTATCTCGCTAGATGGTCCAATCGGAGTGCCACGAAAATGGAGAACATTAGGCCTAAATCCTATGACTAACAACAAAGAACTCGTCTTTAAAAATTGATGTAACAGCATAAAATTCCTTCCAAATTATGATACAACCGATCCTTAGCGTATTTAGTATCTTCTCTGTAAATCATGGACTTCAAAAATTATGTAGGCCGTTAAAATATCTCCGGATAGTCACTTGTACCAGCATAACCAGCTAAATTTCAAACTAAATGGACGACGCTGTTTACTAAAGGATTAGAGCTCTGACACTTCTGCATTTTACTACACAAAACCACGGCACAGACAACAATACAAGGAAGCAAACAGCTGCACTTCACAAAAGTGGATGAAACTCAAGCTATTATTGGAGCCACATATTTCATGTAGTTCCGTATAACGACAGTGTTTTGTTTATCATAAAGATTTTTTGCCGAGCATAAAAGCAAGTTGTAGGCCATTGGGCAATTTTCTCTAAACTGTTGGTATTGTTTAGTCACATGACTGTGTGGTGTCTCAATGATGCCAAATATCTTGTTAAAATGTGGACTCAGTGGGTCGTTGTGTTACTACAATGGACATCATCCCTTCCACGCCTACCACCTCATAAGCAGTAGGCCCTAGACGTAGGCCCTAATATTATGATGCTTCACGGTAACTGGGCTCTACAGGATGGCCGAATAAAAAACGCATCACTCGATAAAATGCAATTTCTCCGCAAACAGTTGAAATTTTTCAGCAAAAATTTCAGGATTTACAGAGGAAAGATTTCTCAACAATCCTTGAATTTTCACCAAGCAATCATGCTTCAAACGTTACATCGTCTTCCATTTTCTTTCTCGCGTTTTTCCACTCAGGTTACTATTCCTTCCTTGCTCTAGATACCCATGCTATTCTTGTTTCCACGTGGAATCTTTTTCTTGCTTCATTTTGTTCTGTTCCAGTGTAACTGTAGCGCCCTCCTAAACCCAGATATTGGCAGTTTAAAACTTTGAAAATGCACATTAATATGTAGAGATTTCCTATCTATAACCTGTCCTATATATATATTCGTTTAATTGAGAAAACAATCTGACAAAAACGCAGAAATGCTAACATGAGTGATAAAGAATAATTAAAGTTCATTAGAATATTTTAGAATAAACTAGTAAATATTTTTATATAATGATCTGGGAATAAATTGAGAGTTGTCCTTGGGTGGGAGAGTATGGTTGTGTGCTCTAGGTCTTAATTGGTGAGATGAGAGGGGTCGTAGTGGAGGTAGAAGTTGGTGAAGTACATGCTTGGGGTTGTGTAATATGGAGAAAAGGAGTTTCGCATCGGCTATATTGGCAAGTTCAGAGACTGTTGGAAAGGATTGCTCTAGGTAACCTAGGCGTTTGGCTCTTTTTAGGAGTTTTTCCAGACGTTCTTTATCGGAAGCCAGGGTGAGACCCCACCAGGATGGGGAGGCATATAGCAGTTTAGCAACAGTAGTGGCTTTGGTTACATTATGGATGGATGAGGAAGAAAGGCCATGGGTTTTTAGTTTTCTGATAGCATAAAAAGAGGAGGACCAAGTTGCTGTTAGGTGGTCTATATGGGCTGTGAGTTTTAGATTATCTTGAAGGATGACACCCAGTATCTTCAAAGTTTTAACTCTGGTAATATTAGGTAATGGTGTCGAGGGCGGAAAATGATCATTTCTTTAGATTTAGAGCTATTTAAGGTAAGGTTATTAGCAGAAGCCCAGGTAGAGATTAAATGCAGTTCGGATGGAATAGTATGAGCTTGAGAGGATCCAGTAATGAGGTAAGTGTCATCTGCAAATTTGAACATAAGATTAAGGGGCTGAGCAGGGTGCAGGTCTGAACCAGTAATGGAGGAGTTGGTAGGTCCTAAGACAGAGCCTTGAACTATACTAGCATTGATTTTGAGCAGAGATGAAGAGTGACCTTTGAATATAGTGAGGTGTGAGCGTTCCAGATGATATTCAACTAGCCAGTTATAGATTTGGTCTGGGATATCAAGAGTGGAGATTTTGTCAAATAGGGCAGAGTGTTTAACTGAGTCAAATGCTTTGGAGAAGTCAAGGGAGATTATTGAGACATAGTCATTGGTTTTAAGGAGGATTTGTGTATGATGTATGATAGATATTATGGCTGCAGAGGTGGAACCAGTGGGTCTGAAAGCAAATTGATCTGAAACCAGGGATTCAAGGGGGGCTTGAGTAAGGGTAGGGTATATAAATCTCTGAACTATTTGCTTTTCGACTATTCTGGAGAGAACAGGGAGGATGGAAATTGGGCGGAAGTCAGCATTTTGAGAGGGGGAGTTGGTTTTAGCTTTTGGCCGGATGATGGCTATTTTCCATTGGGGAGGGATGAAATGGGATAGGAATGAGAGATTGATAAGGTGAGACAGCTAATTCGGCAGCGGAGTATAAGGCTCTACATATTAAGCAGTGGGCAGATCAGGCTGTGAGAGATCAGTTGAAGCTTAAAATAAAACACGAATTCGATAACATTTCATATTCATAGTGTCTTTCGTTGTGGCTTAAGAGACTGAAATCTGCTTCTTCTCCCCTTAATATCCTCTTCCTGGTCCTTCAATTGACTCATCTTCGTTCGACAATGTTCTTGTAAAGTTATGCTACTTAGTAGATTGGTCGGCAATTCGAACGCTTGTGACAATAATGTTGATGATTGTGATGCTAGTTTTTTTTATATTTGTATGATGAATCTTTAGTTTTCTTGGTCCAAACCATAGTTGTAAAAATCGTTTTTTTTCGTTTTTTATTTCTTTTAAAAACATCGTTTTTAGTTTTTAATCTTTCGACACATTTTTCCGTTTTTTTTATTTTTTTTATGTATCTTTATTTATTTATTTACTGGCAGTAGCCTACTTGATTTGTGTTTGAAATTTGAACAATTTTATTTTTGTCGGATAGCCTTACGTTGTCTCCGTCCTTTCAAGGATTCATCTAATTTACGTCACTATTTAATGTCATCAGTTGAGAAATAAATGGCACAGTACAGGAACTAACATTTATAAAGTTTCTTGAATTTCTGAGTTATTAAAAATACAAAATGTTGTCTTTGTACACAGTTATCTCCGATTGACTGGTTAACTGACTGATGTTACTCCATTATACCGTAGCCTACAGTTCTTATATAAGTCAAAACTGTAAGTACGATTTTTAATTAAGTACTCTCTATGCTTACAAAGTTTAGCTTTTAATTGTTTATGTCAGCATGGACTCATGTGGACTTATGTTTACAATTTAAATTTGAAAAGATTTCAATATTTTTAATTTCTCCATTTCTTATTAAACCAAACTTACGAAAAAGAAAATAATTGTTGTAGGTTAATGTTACTTGGTGTTTACTAATAAAGTTATGTTATTTGCTGATTAAAATTCAATTGTGTAAGAAGGATTTTAATGCAGTACAAGATATAACAAATTCAAATTATTTCCTTTACCGTTTTCCCCCGTTTTTCCGTTTTTATTTAAAAACCGACGTTTTTCGTTTTTTTTATTTTGTTTTTACCGTTTTTAACAACTATGGTCCAAACCGAGACCTTGTCAGCGTATGCAATATTATTAATCGCTTTGCATAATGGGAAAACTTGATGATGACAGCATACACGTGGTTCTAGATTAGTTACGCATAGGCTACCTGTAGGCCTATACGATCTTATAAACTCAGTTCTACTTCTGAAAATAGTCGGCACCGTGCCTATGATTTGCGTTCACTCATACATGCAAGAAAGGAAATACTTGTACGCAGTAGCCAGGAGTATAGACCGGGACTTTTAGCAGGTGACACTTGTAAAAGGTTGTTCAAATTTCGGCGATTTACAACTATTGCTTTCTGATTCGTATGCGACAGATGGCTGGTCTCATTAGACGAAGCCTGTGCGGCCTCTGTTCTGGATTATACTTTCTCTTCAGAGCAAATCTAATGCACCATCTCTCTCTCTCTCTCTCTCTCTCTCTCTCTATCTCTATATATATATATATCTCTCTCTCTCTCTCTCTCTCTCTCTCTCTCTCTCTCTCTCTCTCTCTCTCTCTTTCTCTCTATATATATATATATATATCTTCGTGTTTCCTTTCCTTTGTGTCCCCCTCTCTTTCACCCTCATGCCCTGACTCTGCGCGAATAGATTTACTGCTTAGTTATTATTCATTTAATTACTATTGTTATTAGTGGTAACTGCATTTTAAAAGATCTTTTAAAGTTTCCTGTGTAGACGCCAGTCAATTATAGAATCACAGTCGCTGTGGTCCCGTGGAGTTAGCAAGCAAGAAATCATAAGTATATACTTTATTAATAAACCAGCTGCTAACCGTATTTTGTTGTACAATCTTAGTTTACAAGTCAAGAGCATAACATCGTAATTATAAAAGATTTGCGCGCCAAGACATTAGTACCCATGATAAGAGGTTGAAGGAGAAGGCATTGAGGAGAAAAAGAAAGCTTCTTTGGAGCCAAAAGGGAACTTACTTTTGACTTTGGAGCAGGCAATTTCCATCTTCAGTGTCGCCGACACCACAGACGCCTTAGACGCCGGACGGCCAAACGGTGGTGCAATAAGCTAAGTCCTGCCTCTCCAATGCTTCCCTCTGACGCAGTGCAAGATGAAGGGAGATGCCTCTTGTTCACTTCGATGAAACTGGCTTACGGTTAAGTTCGGGAGATCGCACAAGCCAAGTTTGGAATTCCCGCTGTTACAAAGCAGATTAATCCACTAAAGATATGTTGATCGCAGGCCTCCCTTGCCTCATTGCCGTCTGTGACGTTCTGTAACAGAGGTCAAGAGAGTAAACTCTAACATACTTGACGTTACCATCGGAGATCGCCTAACCGTTAGACTCTGTTCTTGCGCTTCCTTCCTCTGCGCTCTACGCGTGTTGCGCTCTCATGGTATTCCAGTGTGATTTTCGTTAACGATAACGATAACGAAAATGTTCGTTAACGAAAATAAAATGACTTCGTTAACGATAACTATAACTATAACTAAAAAATATCATTAACTATAACTATAACTATAACGAAAATAACACTAACGAAAATTCATCTTTATTTTCGTTAATACAAAAAATAAAAATAGGAAGTGCAATATGGACGATTCGACATAAATGAGAACGAAAATGCGAAATTTTTATTGTGAAATTTGTCAGTTACTTTGGAAACTCGTGTATTCATGAAGCTGACTGTACCCATGCTTCAAAGGTTTTCATAGCTCTGAGTAAATTGTGAAACAGCGTATTAATACGCACAATTTTGCTTATAGACTTAATTATTGTAACTAAGTAGTAACTAAAATTAACTAAAATAAAAATCCATTAACTATAACTATAACTATAACTAAAAAATAATACTAACTATAACTATAACTATAACTAAAATAAAAAATCATTAACTATAACTATAACTATAACTAAAATAAAATCTGTAAGGAAAATCACACTGTGGTATTCCGGGTCAGGCGTTACATGTAGTAACGCGAGCTACAACCGTCGCACGCACACTGTATACATCACTGGCATGGTAGGAACAGTTACTGTTGAGTGCTGGCGACTGGTTGAGGCGGCCGATGCGCTCTCATTGCCGCTATTATAATTATTGATAAAAACTTAATAAACCTGTCACTTCCATCCTCTCACGCATCTTGGAAAAATGATTGTACGTAGGTAGATCTACTTTTACTCCTTTATAACTCAACCATGCTCTAACAGGCTTTTTACGGACCAATTCGCTTTCCGCCCTTCCGGATCCACATCTGCTGCACTGATATCCATAACCCATGAACTTCAATCGATGCTCGATTCTGAGCCCAACGTTAGGCTCCTGTTCCTTGACTTTAGTAAGGCTTTCGATACGGATAGACACAAACACCTAGCTGATCAACTAGCAGATCAGCGCATTCCGGATTTTTTTTACAACACGATACTTGCTCTCTTACACGAGCGTCACCACTTTACTAAATTTGGGGGTGAAATCTCTCCCATCTGTACCATTAATGCCAGCATGGTGCAAGGCTCTGGCCTTGGACCTACAGATTTTGTCATTGCCATTTCTAGCCTTAAGCCTAAATACAGTGGAAGCCGTCTCCCTAAATATGCCGACGATAGCTACTAGTCTTGCTGATCCCTGCTTTCTGCATTGACAGCACTCTTTCTGAACTTGACCATATCTCTAAGTGGGCAATGGGCATCCATTAGCAATCTTATATGAAACCATGCTAAGACCAGAAAAATGATCGTTAGACGACCTAGGTCCAAAGCTATCGCCCTCCCTTCCCCCATCCCTGGTATCGAGCGAGTCCAGGAGATGGTTATTTTGGGTGGCACCATCTCTGATCGGATTGGCTTTGGGGCACACATTCACCAACTATGCTGCAAAGCCCGACAATCCATGTTCTCGCTACGTGTTTTGGTTGCCCACGGTCTCTACCCTAACGGTCAACGTCTCTTTGACGTTGTTAGTGCTACTACCCTCGCACGGATACTTTATGCCTCCCCTGTTTGGTGGGAATTTGCCACTGTATGAGAGCGTAAATGCCTTAACGGTATTCTGAGAAACGTGACCCCTCAGGCTTCCACCCTACCGATTTCCTACTTTTGACAAACACTGTTCCAGAGCTGATTCTACTATCTTCCATTCAATTATCTTAAACCCTTGTTACGTCCTTCACGACCGCCTCTCTCCCCGTAAGGTCACTCGATACAATACGCGACCCAGGCCACATGATTTCACCCTACCTAGAATTTATTTTCTTTGCAAAAAGAAGTTTTATTATGAGAATGTTACATAACTTGCATGAAGTCATATTGAAAGTATGAGAGTTACTGCTTCACTTTTCTCATGAGTCCTTATTCATTGATTAACGGAAATGGATCTCCTACGTGATGTTACTATCGCATGGTAAATAGTTAATAGTTATGCATCGAGATTCTTTACGATTTGTCTGATACGTGTGCGCAGGATTGTGCTTGAATACATTTGAGTTTTAGAAAGTGGAAGTGCATTTCATTTGCTCTATACCATTGAATGTATGAGAGTTACTGCTTCACTTTTTTCATGAGTCCTTAATCATTGCTTGAACCTAAACTGAAACGGATCTCCTACATGCTGATACAATCGCATAGTAGGCTAAATAGTTATGCATCGAGATTTCTTACGATTTGTTTGTTTGATACATGTGCACAGGACTGCTGCTTCTTGTATGCATTTGAGTTTTGGAAAGTGGAATGTACGAAGAGTTATCTCATGAGTCCTTAATCAATTGTTTTCTTATCCAATATTCCCTTTATTTTGTTTGAGGCTCCAAGGCTTGGAGCTGACTCAATCATTTGGAGCTGTGTGTTAAGCTATGGAAATGGTGTGTTAAGCAACAGAACTGTCATTGCTTTACATTTTCAGCATTCAACTGATTTGTTTATACTAACATGATTGTAGTCAACACGACCTTATTATATTTTTTCGTCCTTTCATCAATCCCTTTCGCGGTTGTTCGCTTTATCATTGACCATATCAGTGACTGTGTTTTAACTGCTGAGAGACTCTATTTACCTGTAGTGTTTCTTAGTTAAGTTGGCGTTTCTTAGTTAAGTATTTACCTATCATGTTTACTTGTACGGCATGTGGTAGCAAGTCCCATTGCAATGGTTGTAAAGTGAAAACTTCTAATGCACCTAGCTCTGAGCTTTGCCTTGGGTGTACTACCAATATCTTCCCATTTATTTAACCCGATAGAGAACGTGAGTCTAGTGAGAGAACTCGAGACAATTTGTAATTCAAATTGTTCCTTTTCACTTTTAATGAAAACAAATATTAAATCGAAAAAAATGACTGAATCACAAATTGCAAATGTAGTCGATGATGAATCAATAGGATTTGAACATAATCAGGAAAATCAAAGTCATGAATATGTGCAAATGCCAGATTCTTTAGAAAGAACTAATGAAGTCTTGCGGCAACTGACAAGTAGTCAGAGCGAATTTATGCAGCGCCAGAAAGGAGTAGAAGAACTCCTAGGACAATTTCTAGAGCGCCAGGGAGGAGTAGAGAACCTTTTAAGCCAATTTCTACAACAACAAACAGAGCAAGAAGTTCACAACGAGGCTAGAATAGAAGAAATACCTGGTCGGATAGCAACTTATCAAACTGTTGTGGGAGATTTTAACCCTGGTATGTAGACATTTTTTAATTCTTACTTAAAGTTAAATTTCTCAGTTTCACTCAGTTTCATTAACCCACGGGCTACCAAGAAGCGGCGGTTACCACCCCCACCCCCTAGGTTTTTATGCATAAACTTGTTTTCATATGGAATGTAATTTTTACATTTTAGGTAGATGTAGCAGGATAATTTGCGCACATTTTGAGGTAAACATCATGCTGGTATCTCACGCAGTCCAAAAGTTATACCCAATATGCATTCATTCATTCTGGAAATTTATATAGCGCCCCTTCAAGAAATCTACTCAGAGGCGCTCCCAGCCCAGCCACGGCAAAAGTAAAAAGACTTGAGTGATTTATAAAACCCAGTTTGACTGGTCAAAGGCAGCAAGCGCAGCTCCGATGGCAGGTCATTCCAGATGGAGGGGCCTGCAACCGAGAACGCGCGGCGCTGCCTAGCTGTCAAGCGAGCCCGCGGAACTAGGAGTTGCCCCGTCGTCGCGGAGCGAAGCGCCCGACGCGCTACAACGTCGGACACTGGGCGGAAGAGGTTGCGCAGGTAAGATGGAGCACAGCCAAGGATGCTGCGTGAAACCAAAGAAGCAATACTGTATGAGATCCGTTGGGCCACAGGCAGCCAGTGTAACACATCGCGCATGTAGGCAGAGACAGAGCCGAATTTACCCGATATACCCGAGGTACCGGGTGGTGGATACCACATCCTTTAGTTTTTCGACCATAGCGTATTCAATTTTTTTCATAGAAGAGAAACAAATATACCATTCTGTAGAGGGGATGTAGGGTTACATTTGCTTGTTTACGTTTTTGTCTTTTGAACACTGGAAGTGATCAAAATAAACAATAATACGCGTTATCTGCCTGAAAATGGCGGAATGCAGCAAAACAACGTAAACCGATATTTCTACATAAACGTTTGTCAACAGCTACAGATTTAGAACTTATATTAGTTGAAACATACACTGAAGATGAAGTGAGAAGCCAGTTTACAGGATGCATTCGCACAAAACAACGGGAGTATCTTGCAAAAAATGCAAGGACCACTGACATATTTGACTGCCGTGAACAATAACGTAAAGTCTTGTTTCATGTTGCGTTTAGATTTCGCTACAACTAAAAAGACTATGGACTAGTTTGTAGGCTATTGTTGCAAATTATGTTTAAAATGTTCATAGATACATAACTCAGTTTAAAAACACACATAATCTTATATTTGTTTATCCAAAAAGTACAAAATGTAGGGCCTACGCAATAATATAAAATATCGCTAATTATGGGGGTTCCGTTGTTAAAAGTGATGTAATTTCGAGGTGCTATCATATAATGTACAACTAAATATACCATTCTGTTCAGAAATGAATGCTAAATCCATTGCTATATTACAAGTTATGATATGTGAAACCAAACACGAAATCCACCACCCCTTGGTAGCCAGTGTTACAAAAAAACCTTAGGGTTAATATCATTAGTGATTTAGTGCGAAGAAATTTGTTAAACATCATAAAGTATAGTCGTTAAAAAATAAGTGTCAATTTTTTGGGGGGGCAAGTGCGGGTCACGGGATCATAAGAAAAAAATTGTTGCCCCGGTACATTTTAGTAAAAGGCAGCGCCAATGATATAGATGATTAGCGTCGCCATCCTATTTTATCCAGGCGTGGGACGGGCACTGTCAGAGCACGAAGAGTGGCGGAGTTAGTAAGCCAGCTGGTTCTCATTGCCAGACTTTAAGTAGCGCCTTTTTGTGTGGAAATTATAATATAACGATATTGGGCTTACTTGCATATTTCGTAATTGGGTAAATGAACCAGCTCTTCAACACTACTAGGCCTACTACTATTCCTTTTTTTCACAAACTCTTTCACACAAACGCAACAAGATTATAAAATCAACAGTTTAGATATCGATTAGACAAAAATGATAATCAAATAGCTAAGAGGTTAGGAATGTATTAATGACTGAGACCTATTGCTAAAGAAAATGATTGTTTAGCGTAATGTACCATAAAGTACTCTAGGTATGAAAGTTCGACCATCCCTAGCCGGCAAAGTGAAATCATGAGGCCGGGGTCGCAGGTTATAATGACGAGTAATTATTGGTGGAAAGAATGAACGTAACACATGGACATCGTTCCTTATCACGGCCTTTAGTAGACTTTATTCACAGTATTATTTAAATGTCAAAAATAGCAATTTTAAAACTAGGACTGTTAATAATCTGCACAATCATAAAACCCGTTCGTGAAGCACTTGCAAATTTACTGCTAGATGGCAGGATATACTTTAAAACACTCCAGCTCATGTAAAACACTTTAATCGTCGCCATTTTGTGTTGATGACGGTATTATACCAGATTACGGAGAAATTCGACTTTAACCATCGGGCTACCAAGGGGGGGGGGTTGCCCCCCCTACGTTTTTATGCATAAAAATTATTTTCATATGGAATATAATTTTTGCAATTCAGATAGCTGTAGTAGATTCATTGGCGCACATTTTGAGGTAAACATCATGGTGGTAGCCCACGCCATTCAAAAGTTATACCCGATATACCCGAGGCACCAGGGGGGTGGATACCACCCCCCCCTAGTTTTTCGACGGTAGCTTATTGACTATTCTTCCTATAAGAGAAACAAATATAGCCTACCATTCTTTAGAGGGAATGTAGGGCTTCATTTGCATACTTAAATGTTTGTCTTTTGAAAACCGGAAGTGATCAAAATAAATAATAATACCCGTAATATGCGTGAAAAAAAAATGGAAGGACACCCCCTTAGTTTTTTGTCTGTAGCGTATTCAGTTTTCTTTCCAGAAGAGAAACAAATATACCATTCTTTAGAGGGAATGTAGGGCTTCATTTGCATACTTACATGTTTTCTTTTTGAAAACCGGAAGTGATCAAAATAAATAATAATACGCGTAATCTGGGTGAAAATGGCTGAATGCAGCATTGTACATGTATGCATGCATACATGTACATGTATATATGTATGGATGCATATTTATACGTAAATAAACATGTGTAGGTATGTATTTGGGTAATCCCGTAGTTTAGGTTGGTAAATTATTTTATATCGTCAAATTAAAATGGAAGCTGGATTAAGCGAAAAAATTGTTTCACTAACTGGAAGTGGGATTGATGAAACCATTTCTGTCTTTAAATAGAAGTTGGATTGATCGAAATAATTTTTATCGTAAATAGAAGCTGGATTGATGAAACTAAGCTTTTGATGCAATAGAAGCTGGAATGATGAAAATAATTGTTTCCGTAAGTAGAAGCTGGACCCATGAGAATAGTTCTTTGCTTAAATAAAAGTTACATTGATGAAAAATATTCTTTGTGTTAAATAGAAGTTGGCTAATTTTTTTCATGGAATGGAAGCTGGATTGATTAAAAAAATTCTCGATGAAATGGAAGCGGGATTGACGATAGTTATCATGGATATAGGTAGATTGCTTACTTACCAACGTGAAGTGAGGCATTGAAGACATTCAAATAATTTACCAACCTAAACTACGGGATTACCATTTTATGTTGATGTACGTATATAGTCACAAGCAACAACTTAATGGTAAACAGATGACAGTCAGCATTTGAGGCTGAAAGAATCGTGCAACAATTATAGAATCTAACTAGGTTTCGCATTACAGACGAATTTCCCCGTATTCAGGCGAAAATGACAAGCGGTTCTAGACCGATAGTGGCAAATATCATACTGACCAATCATAGGTGGCGTCTCAAACCGACCAATCACAGGCGACCTCTCATTCCGACCAATCACAGACGACCTCTCATACCGACCAATCACAGACGACCTCTCATACCGACCAATCACAGACGACTTGTCTAGCAACAAAATGAGCGAAGAAAATAAAATATCAACATGTCGAAGTTGGTTCCGCGACAACTCGTCTACATACTTTTCGTCTACGAAACTTCGTCTACAGAGACTTCGTCTACCGACATTTTGTCTACAAGTGTATCTTTATCCATTACGGCTAAACAACAGAGGCCACTTTCTTATAGTTTCGCTAAAACGTGCTAAATATTCTCTGGAATCCAGCTTCTAATTACTGAAAAGATTATTTTCATCAGTCCAACTTCTATTGAATGGAAACTAGTTTCATCCATGCATCCATCTTGGTTTCCAGCTTCTATTTACGGGAAAAATTATTTCGACCAATCCTGCAGCTTCTATTTCAACACAGGAATGTTTTCATCAATCCCACTTCCATTTAGGGAAACAGTTTTTTTTTAATCAATCCAGCTTCCATTTTAAAGTGACAATATTAAATAACTTTGTAGACGAAATGTCGGTAGACGAAATATGTGTATACGAAGTGTCGTAGACGAAATGTCGGTAGACGAATTGTCGTGACACAGTCGAAGTTTAGGTAATCCTCGAGCTTAGGTGCCGAAATTAGTTTGCATTGGCATATTTTGATATTGTTAATTTAAAATAGAAGCTGATTGATGAAAATAATTGCCTAAATGGAGGCTGGATTGACAAGAATAATTGCGTAAATGGGGCTGGATTGGGTAAAATAATTGCGTTACTGGAAGCTGGATTAGGTAAAATAATGGTAATCCTCCAGTTTAAGTTCCAAAATTACTTTGCATTGGTATCCATTGAAACTGCAGTTTATATTTTCATCAATCCCACTTCTATTTAGCATGAATTCTTTTCATCAATCCCACTTCTATTTATCGTGAATTCTTTTCATCAATCCCACTTCCAATTATGCAAAGAAACATTTTGATTAATACAAATTCTAGTTTCACGGTAGGCCCTAATCTATTTTCGTCAATCCAGCTTCTATTTACGCAATTATTTTACCCAATCCAGCTTCCATCTCCACAATTATTTTCCCCAATCCAGTTCCATTTACGCAACTATTCTTATCAATCCATGCAGCTTCCATTTAGGTCAAGAATTATTTAAACTTCGACATTTTTTATATTTATTTATTTTTCCACGCTGATTTTGTTGCTAGACAAGTCGCCTGTGATTGGTCGGTATGATATTTTCCACGGTCTTTCTAGAACCGCTTGTGCGAAAATGCATATATATTTTACACATTAGTGACATTCATCAACACACAATGGCGATGATTAAAGTGTTTCACTACAATGACAAATGAGCTGGATTGTTTGAAAGTATTTTTTGTCATCCAGCGAATAAATTGTAGCGTGTAACATCATTATTTTAATATTTTTAGGATTATGTAAATTATTAACAGTCCTGTTTTAAAACTGCAATTTATTATTATTATTTTATTTTTACCCGACGTATCTATAATCCCTCTGGTGTCAGATATTAATAAGCGATTTTAACTCTGGAGTGGCCATTCTTGTCAAGATGACAAGATCTTGAAGAGCAAAAGTCGTGTGGAACGCAACAGCGCTGAAACGTTGGATCACAAAACCGACAAGAAACTGGTTTCTCTTGGGTCGCCCGGAATTTGGCTCAGGAGATGACCCAGGTCGGCGAAAAGGGCCAGTCCCTTGGCGTTAATTGGTCCCATGGTTTCAAAAGCCAGTGGGACAAAGTGGTAGGATTGCATCAGCTGGGTGTATTTTGCTCTTTTCCTGGCTTCAGCCAGTTCAGCAGCACTTCCCGTCTGGTTGGAGGTTGTGGGCAAGTAAGATGAGGCCACTGTGTCTGCCACTGTGACGTCCCGTGGTGCATGTAAGCTTAGTCCCTCATTAAATCATATTTTGGTGATTTGCACTTTAAAATGTATTCGCTAGATGACACTATATACTTATACACACTCCAGCTTGTATGTCATTCTAGCGAAACACTTGGGTCGCCCGCCATTTTGTGTTGATGTGGGTTATTGAACCAGATTTCGGGGAATTCGACTTTAATGCCAAATCTTGTTAGATTCTATAAATGCATAATTCTTTCTGCCTCCAAATGATGTCTATCATTCGTTTCGATCAACTGTGGCTTGTGATTAGATAGTGCATACAACAAATGGTGTTAGATTCATCGCCTGAATTGTAAAATGTAAAATTAATGTGAACGGTGTCTCCTCACGCGATTTTATAAAGATCTAAAATCAACTGGATGGGATCTTCATTTACTCAATGCGATGGTAGATTCCATTCATCCCGTAGTTTAGAATAGTCCTTTGCTGAAATAAAAGTTCCTTTCATGAAAAATATGGTAAATCTGTAGTTTAACGTCGTAAATTATTCGCCATTGCATGAGTTTCAGCGTTGGTCGAATACAAGTGGGATTGACAAAAAATTCTTGCTAAATAGAGGTCATATTGATGAAAAAAGCTTTGCTCACTATAGAAGTGGGCATGATGAAAGGAAATGTTGCTTAAACAGAAGCTGGATTAGTAAAAAATAATTCTTAATTAAATAAAAGGTTTATTGATGAAATATAAATTCATGCGTAAATCGAAGCTGGATTGATTAAACGAATTCTTGCCTAATGAAAGCTGGATCAATTAAATGGATTGTCGCCAAACTAGAAGTTGGATTGATGAAGAAGAATAATGCTAGAATTGGTGAATAATTTACGATGTTAAACTACACGTTTACCAATATTTTTTGGTGAAATAGAAGTTGGGTAATTTTTTTCATTAAATGGAAGCTGGATTGATGAAAAAAAATTCTCCATGAAACGGAAGCGGGATTGATGACAGTTATCATTGCAATAGGTAGACTGCTTACTTACCAACGTCAAGAACAGCATTGACTACATTCAAATTATTTACCAACCAAGAATTTTTTGTCAATCCCACTTGTATTCAACCAACGCTGAAACTCATGCAATGGCGAATAATTAATTAATTTACGACGCTAAACTACACATGTACCATATTTTTCATAAATGGAACTTTTATTTCAGCAAAGGACTATTCTCGTGAGTCCAGCTTCTACTTGCGGACAGGGGCGGATCCAGAAAGTTTATGAGGGGGGGCCAAATGGGCGTCCGAAGGACGATCGTTGAGGCGCGCAGCGCCGAACAGGGGGAGGGGTCTGATTATGTCACCAGCATCAACAGACAGAATTATGTTTTTCAGATGATGGGCAATTTTTCAAATTTCAATTTCAAATGGGGGGCCATGGCCGGATTGGCCCCCTGGATCCGCCCCTGCTTGCGGAAACAATTATTTTGGTCAATCCAGCTTCTATTGCATCAAGAACTTTCCTTCATCAATCCAGCTTCTAATTGCGGTAAAAATTTTTGAATTTGCACACTGCAATGGTTGCATTTTAGGCTGTCATGTGAAAAAATTTCTCTATTATAATTTATTTCAAAAGTTAAAGGAATCAGATGTCACTCGTAGCTAAGATGTTGCTTTAGTTCTGTTTGAGTTTGACTGCAGACAGTAGTAGGAAACCAGACATTTATTGAAATTAATATAAAACCTAGAAAATACGTTCAATTTTCAAGAACACCGTAAGCCTTAAGGTAAACGAATTGCTTACCAGGACTCAGCACAAATAGTTAACACAAACCAAGGAAGAAGGATTCAACTACCTTATCGGGAATCCATACAGTAATGATGTAGTTTTACTAAAATGTTCAAGGAACACAACATTTTAAAATTTGATATTTTGAAATTTGAGAGACAACACTTGAGAGAAGCTATTTAGTTGTACAGAGATAATATTTTTATTTATATATCCTCATTTTCTTTTCTTCACGAAAGATCACGGAGTTAACATAGTTTACTTGGCGATGGGGGGGCCACGCACTATGTAAATTTCAAATGGGGGGGGCATGGCCGGATTGGCCCCCCTGGATCCGCCCCTGCTTGCAGAAACAATTATTTTGGTCAATCCAGCTTCTATTGCATCAAGAACTTTCCTTCATCAATCCAGCTTCTAATTGCGGTAAAAATTATTTCTATCAATCCAACTTCTATTTGAACACAGAAATGGTATCATCAATCCTACTTCCATTTAAGGAAAAATTCATCAATCCAGCTTCCATTTCATTTTGACAATAGAAAATTATTTACCAACCTAAACTACGGGATTGCCTAAAATCAACTGGTAAAACCGTAGATTACGTTGATAAATTATATATATATTGTCAATTTAAAATGGAAGCTTCATTGATAAAAATAATTGTTGGCCTAAATGGAAGTTGGATTGATGAAACAAATTCTTTGTTCAAATAGAAGCTAGATCGATGATAATCCCGTAGTTTAGGTTGGTAAATTATGTCATATTGTCATTTTTAAAATGGAAGCTGGATTGATGGAAAAATTGCCCATCATCTGAAAAACATAATTCTGTCTGTTGATGCTGGTGACATAATCTGCAATGTCCTTTCAGGCTGCAGTGCGCCTCTGTATGGTGATCTTCCCCTCCAGGGTGTTAAACCCTTACTCTCTCACTGATCAATGACAGGCCCTTAGCCAGCCACCCGTCCTTTGGACGGGTGGAAATGATTTTGGACGGGCATAAATTGTGTTAAGTGACGTCCGTCTATTGGGCAGTTTATAATCCAGACGGCAGTCACAGTTCAATAAACCTAGGCCTACTGCTCCAATTACTCTGGGCAGCAGTTAATTACATTGGAAACTGCAGAAGGGTCAAGTCTCTGATGTAATTGGAAACTTGTACAATAGGCCATTCACCATTCACTTGGGTTGTTAAGGCCCTTCCTTTTCACAGCCTGTCACAGTTGTCAATGAAATGCAGATCCTTAGCCAGCCACCGGTCCAAAGGATGGGTGGAAACTATTTTGGAGGGGCATAGATGTGATCAAAACTTATAAGTCATTCAGTGTAGGGTAGGAGCATTGCCTTCAGACTGGAACGGTCGCGCTTTTGGACGGGCAACTCTTTATTTCTGGCTAAGGGCCTGATCAATGAAGTCTCCATCATCCTTCCATTTGACCTCTGTCAACCCGAATATCTGCACAATTAATTTCTGTTTCACCGATTACTTTTGCTAACTTCTAGGCTCTTTGCCTTGTTCAATATTCCAATTTCCTATCCTCTGATTATATTTGAATTTGGACAGGTGTTCGCAGGTGGACGACTGAAGAGGGCCT
The DNA here is from genome assembly GCA_020284085.1 of Aporrectodea caliginosa. Lineage (NCBI taxonomy): Eukaryota > Metazoa > Annelida > Clitellata > Crassiclitellata > Lumbricidae > Aporrectodea > Aporrectodea caliginosa. Next base: position 2,763,120 of record JACEVL010000263.1, on the reverse strand, counting down.
GCTACCTCTCCTGCTAAGCGAAACACTCCCAATGGTAGCCGTTAACTTCATTCGTTTTGTGATAGATAAGGATGTTGTTTCACTTGTCCTTCCTAAGCTTCCTTGCTGTGTTTATTTTTTTTCTATACCACCTTCAAGCTTCGGTGACAACTAAAGTATGCACAGAGCATTCCATAGATAAAAGAGACAATTTAAGTCTTAAATGTTCAGTTTAATAAAATGCAATAGCTTATGTGTAGCAACTTCGTCCATCCATTTGGTTCTTTGCAGTGAAAAAAATGGGACCTCAAGCGTTGTTTAAAGCCTGTGATGCTTAAAAGTCCACCTTATCATTTGCACCTAGTCCTCTTGTGCAAGCATAGTGCATGGTAGACAACCGAGTCCTTAACGGGATATGCAGTATAATCGGTGGCAAAGACCCAGAAGGACGGACGATGGAGCTACACATTAACTATTGCATTTTATTAAACCGAACTTTTCAGACTTTTGTCCCTTTTATATCTGAATTGCTTTGTGAATATTTCAATTGTATGTATTACATCTTGTCTTCTATAAAATCACGATAGCGCGTTAATAAATTTACCAAGTTTTAGCTACAGGTGCTACTTTGGGAAACTACATTGTACTATGAAGATTTGAGATGGTGTACTTTACAATTGACATGATATTAATTCCTTTTCATGGAATGGTGTGCTTCTCAGTCCAACATAATTACTAACAAGTTGCTCAATTAAAATTGAATAACGGTAATTTCTACTGTAATTAACAGCAAGATAATTATGTTCCATGTTTAGAAACATGCTACATACTGAGGTGTTACTGTTCTTTTTAGCAGTTATATGAACAAGAAGAGGAACATTCCGTTGTAGGCAGTTGCAAGACACGGTCTGCATCTCATTGATCTTCTTGATGAACATAAAAGTGGATTTATTTTATCACGATTTTTGCTGTAGTCTACTATTTCATCCTTGATTGAAATCATACTGACTTGAGTAACCGTATGCTCAAGGTGTTGAGCTGACAGCTTATCAAAGGAACACATAAAGGAGAAAAACAGTGAAATTATCAGTTAAGTGAATAGCCTGATGGCAAATAAGGGAACCCAGAATGAAGATAAACAGCACAGGTGCCAGATATGTCGGAAGTCATTTGATGAGGGTAGTAATCTGGAAAAGCATTTGAGAATCCATATTGGAGAGCAACCCTACAAAAGTCAGTTTTGCGAGAAATATACCGAAAATGATGGCTTGGTTGTGCAAATGAGAACCCATACTGGGGAGAGACCACACAGGTGCCACTTATGTCAAAAATCATTTGCTAACATGGTTTATCTTGAAAGGCACTTTAGAAGGCATAGTGATGATAAACCATATAAATGCCAATTGTGCCAGAAAACGTTTGCTGAAAGAAGCGAGCTGCATCGTCACATGAAAACCCATACTGGAGAAAAACCATACAGGTGTCAACTATGTCAGAAATCATTTATTGCGGGCAGTACTCTGAAAATACACATGAGGATTCATACTGGAGAAAAACCATACAGGTGCCAACTATGTCATGAATCATTTATTTATAGTAGAACTCTGAAAAGGCACATGAGGATTCATACTGGAGAAAAACCATACAGTTGCCATCTATGTCAGAAATCATTTATTGAGGGCAGTACTCTGAAAGTACACATGAGGATTCATACTGGAGAAAATCCATACAGTTGCCAGCTATGTCAGAAATCATTTCCTAATGGTAGTGATCTGAAAAGCCACTCGAAGACCCATACTGGCGAAAAACCATACATATGCCTGCTATGTCAGAAATCATTTGCTAAAGGTGATACTCTGAAAAGGCACTTGAGAACCCATGCTGGCGTAAAACCATACAAGTGTCAGTTATGTCAGAAATCATTTGCTGATCATAGTCATCTGAATAATCACATGAGAACCCATACTTGCGAAAAACCATATAATTGCCAGTTTTGTCAGAAATCATTTGCTGATCATAGTCATCTGAATAATCACATGAGAACCCATACTGGCGAAAAACCATACAGGTGCCTCTCATGTCAGAAATTATTTGCTACAGGTGTTTATCTGAAAAAGCACATGAGAACGCATTCTGGTGAAAAGCCATATGAATGCCAACTATGTCAGAAAACGTTTGTAGACAGTAGTAAGCTGAATCGTCACATGAGAATCCATACTGGAGATAAACCATACAGGTGTCAGTTATGTCAGAAATCATTTAATCAAGGTAGTACTCTGAAAAGGCACACGAGAACCCATACTGGAGAAAAAACGTAGAAATGCCAGCTATGTCGCTCATTTATTGATGTGAGTACTCTGAAAAGTCACATGAGAACCCATACTGGGACAAAACCAGACATTTGCTACCCATTTCCGGTTTGTAGTGGAATTGCAGGTCGCTTACCGAAAATTACCGATGGAGAATGTATGTATATTAGCAAATTGAAAACTCCTTTTGATGCAGAATGATCTTTGTCAAAATCGTTTGGATGTGGTATATGTGACGAATTGCTTGAAATAGAGAAGGCATTTCTGGAGCATTGTTCTAGCCATCGATTTTCTCCACCTGACGACTTAGTTGCTGACCTCTGCTGAATTATGATTCTTCAAAATTTCTGTTGAAACGATTGTGATTTGTTATAAACAAGCGATGCTGTAGAAATACTGGATGCATACATACATGAATAGTTCCTGTACCACTTTCATTTAGAATACTTAGACAGTAGGCATTCGTGTGTGGAGAATCCAGAGATTCCTCCTTATTGATGCCACATATCTTCACCTCAGAGGTGCGATGCATCGGTCGCCGACCTCTTCGATACTTATGTGGCATCTATGACAATCGTCATCAACACTCTTCTTCCTTCACATCCGGCTAAGATGCGTTCCTCTGCGCTAAGGCCTTGGTTCGATGCCTAGAGCCCTTGCGGCAACGTTCGTCTCTAACCTTAAGACTGTTCTCTTTAGCCTGGGTTGGGCCGGGAGCGCTCACGAGTAGATAATCTTGTAGGGGCACCATATAAATATCTGAAATGAATGAAAGAATATCTAAGATGTTGCCTTCTTCTCACATGATTGTAGAATTGCTGAAAATCATCTTCAAAGTTTATGCAATAGTTACTAAAAAAATGCTGTAAGGTCTTTGGTTCTTGGTTCCATTGCTTGACAGCTTTATTGTTAAATATTAAACTTATATATATGTAAATACTTCTGCTGGACTAGATATTTAACAGAGCGGTCAGCTGTAATTTTTGCTAGACTATTTTAGCCTACTTTAATTGCATTCAGTATGTACTATGTAATTAACTTAATTGGCTTATTCTACTTTGATTAAGTGTTGAACGTTATGTTTGGTCATTACGTAAGATAGTGTAATCAAGATTATCATTTATCAAGGGTATTGGTATTTTGTTGTCTCTGGTGAATTTATGATACACTTAATTCCATTCTTGGATTGTAAATACATGTGTATCAATTTTCTATTCAACATAAGAGCTTTAGTACAGTTCAACTGAGTATTCCTGTAGGACTGGACATATTAAAGGAATCTGTTTTTTGTTTGCCTTTGTGAAACATTGTAGTTCAAGTTATGTAGGCCTATTATGCTTCAATGTGTCTAGTTAGGTACTTCAGCTCTATAGAACTGATTTCATTATTGCACGGCTGGTATGCTTCACATGATCTACTGTAGCTTTTTTCGTGTTGTTTTCGCTTAATCCAAGTTTTACATATTCGTACTTTCATGCTGTTACTGTCCGTAACTGCAATCGGAAAATAACTGCAATTATAATTTTCACTTGTAGTCAGTGCTTACGGCAACGATGCTGTTACGGTTGAAATGTCTTACCAAATAAAGTTTGTGCCGTTTTATTTGTCATAGTTAACCAGTGACGACACTCAGACGAGTATAAGCGTTACGCTATATAACAGGGCCTATGACCGCCTTAAGCGGCTGCTCATCACAAGCATAGCGCGATTGTCTAATTGTGCGCCACAGTTGCCTTCTTCCATCTTTGGACGACGATTTCGTCTTTATTTTAGACCACATCTGAACATTGCTGAGGCATGACACCATAGGGCCTACGTGGCCACAGTAGGCCTATAGTTTAAACTCAACTCAGTTTTTCGGTTCTAGGACTGTTCATCAAAGGACGATTCATCAAGGGACTGTTCATCATGATAACATTATCCTTTTAGCGTTCTTCATTATGTAAGCATTATAGCATATCGTTTCGCCGTTTCATACAATTATATGACATTTTAATACCAATGTCCATGATAGCAGTCATCATCCACCTAGCTTCTATTTACGCAAGTACTTTTTTCATCAAGACAACTACTAGTTTCGTAAGAAGCTATTTCATCACTCCGACTTTGACTTTAATAAAAATTATTTTCATCATTCCAACTTCTATTTAAGCAATAATTCTTTTCATCATTCCAGCTTCGATTTAAGCACAATTACTTTCATCATCCGAACTTCTGTTTAAGCAAGAATTCTTTTCACCAATCCGGCATCTATTTAAGCAAGAATTTCTTTCACCATTCCAACTTCTATTTAAAAAGTACTTCTTTAATCATCATTCCAGCTTCTGTTTAAGCAAAAATTATTTTCATCAATCCAATAGCGCTATTTATGAATAGTTCTTAGATGAAAAGACCTTTGATGAATAGTAACTTGACCCTTCTACTTTGATATACTAGGATACTTCTATTCAAGCAAAAATTCTTTTCATCAATCCAACTGCTACGACCATAGGATCTTCGGACTGTCGAACCTTCGGACTATCGAAATGTTCCCGGGTAATACATGTCCGACGTAGGTCGAACCTGGTCCTTTCACCAACGATAAGTGTTCCTCAGTAAGGCCTACAACAACTATTAGGCCTACTCATATATTATAGCCTACTTATTTCCTTCTTTGAAGTTTTGTTTTTTCGACCATCAACGAAGAAAGCCGCTGCTTAAAGCATTTACGTGTTTCAGGTCTTGCAGCACATTAGGCTATGCTTCTTTAATTAGTTCACGTCTAACTTTATTTTGGCCTATGACATTCGAAAAATCAATGTATTATGTAACGTAGAGCATCGAAATCCTGCAGCACAGTAGAAGCTATCGCGTAGCAGCTGCCATATCTACAAAACTATGACGACCACTTAGGCTAAGGATATACTTACTTACTTACTTACACTGTAACAGGTTTGCGCTAAATATTGACATAGACTGCAAACAGTGTCGAATATTATGTTCAATTCAGTTTCATCATAAAGTTGATTACGGCCAAGTTCAACAACGTCATCTGGTTGATTACGTTTATTCTACCTGCTGTTATCGAAATTATATTCCGAATCGTGATTCATCCCTTTACGCACTAAAGACCCTCCGGGCACATGGAGCAACTCCATCGATGCTACACATACAATACAAATACAATACAATACAATACAATACATGATTGCTCGCAGCACCACATTAGCAAAATTAACATACGCACTGCCAGCTTGGTGGGGACCGTGGGGGTATGCCAGTGGTGGAGAGAGGGATCGCCTGGAGAGTTTTATACGAAGAGTCAAACGAGCCGGCTTCCTCCCCATGATGCTCCAACTGTGGCCGAAATGGCGAGCAAAGCTGAACACCGACTGTTCACTGCGATCAGAACTAATGACCATCACGTTCTACGCCGGCTATATATGCCCTCGACTACGGGAGACTACGCACACCCTCCGTCCTAGGCCTCACCAATAATTATTCTCACTCCCACCTAAGGACACCAAAACTTTATTCCTAGGCTGCTCTACAAGGACATCTATTAAACCTAAGACCCTTTGACATAAAATAATAGCCAATAACATCCTGGACCAAACTTTAAACGGAATAGCCAACGCCTACACATTTTTATTTCTTATTTTTTGTTTTTCTTGTAATCGCATTGCGTTCTGACAATGTGTTATGAATAAACGAATATTCTATTCTATAGGCCTACATAGCAGTAACAACTCTAACATCAACAATCCTTCTCACCACATTGTATTTTAAGGTTGTCGAAAAGCTTTTAAATGTCGGTATAATATTATTATAAGCCACACAATTCAAACAAATAAACAATTAAGCATCTAAAACACCCCAAAAGATGAGACAGGTAGCGCAGGCCTCAGCATTAGTCAGGAGCATGTAGGCAATATTATTAATACTTGAAGAAATTGTTGAAAGTTCATTTCCAAATGTGAAAATGATGCAAAAGAATGTACGTGGTCTTCGTGGTCACAAACTGTAGTGCGGAAGTGGAACGCCCATTTTCTACGATGAAGATCATTAAAACAGACTTCTTACAAGATTAGTAATGACACACAAGAGACTTATATTATAGGTCTAGCCATATTGCAGTGTTGAGCATCAAGAGTGATATTGTACGCCAATTGGAATTTAATCAATTTATTGATGACTTCGCCAAACAAATTCGCAAAGTCTCTTATGGGCCTATTCAAATCTAGACCTAACTGTAATGTAGGCTAATGTAATTTTGTAAATCTTCGAAAATTTCTCAGCGGCCACAAGAGCCACGTCACAGAGAATATATCTTATTCACCGGCACTATAGGCCTGTAGGCAAAACTGAGCTAAATTAACTGACTGAAACTATCTGTTTTTAGCTTGCAGGTCCCGCTTGTAACTATTTTTAGTTTCTATCTTTGTCCGTATTTCGATATGACTTCTGTCAAAAACTGGATAAGAAGCCTAAAGCTGTATAGCCTAGTATTTGCAAAATTATTTAATATACCTGCTAATATTATAGAAGACACTTTAATTGTTTATCGGCGAAAAGATCTTCGCAATTTATTTTTGTCAATATGAATTTTTTTAAATTGACTAACAACAAGTGAACAGGCCATATATACACCTTACCTTGCCTTATACCTTACCTGTATGAGTCAGTATGTGTCTTAGGCCTAACTGATGGGGGAACAGGTCGATAGTCCGAAGGTTCGATAGTCCGAAGGTTCGATAATCCGAAGGTTCGATAGTCCGAAGGTTCGATAGTGCGAAGATTTCATGGTAAAACATATAGGCTATGTAGAAATATATGTTTATGGGTAATCTCGTATTTTATGTTGATAAATTACTTGTCCGAAGGTTCGATAGTCCGAAGGTTCGATAGTCCGAAAGTTTCATGGTAAAACATGACATAATGTTTTGGTAAACGTGTAGTTTAGCGTCGTAAATTATTTTAAGGCAGATAAAGTATTCCCATATCAATTTAAACGTTTACCCTTATATATTTCATATTCCGGAATATATTTGTGCTAAAAAAACAACCGAATAAAACTAAATTAAGAAGAGAAAATTAAAGCGAAGTGAGCCGTTAAGCGATCATTCCATTCGACGACAACAGGAAGTCAAGCGGCTATGCTACATTACCCGCGGCTCAAGGAATCTATATTGACCGCAGCTATTAATAGCTACACCTCAACTTGACCGCGGCTATTAATAGCTACACCTCAACTTAACACAATGCTGAATATTGCGTTAAGTTGACGTGTTAAGCCTATGAGATACGAACAGGCCGCGCACTCGTACGCTTCACTAATTACCATCTATGAAGTTTAGCACTAATGGCGTCGTGAGGGTCGGTTAGGGTCAGGTTAAGCGTCGTGAGGGTCAGTTCAGGGTTAGGGTTTGTGTTGTCATTAGAAAATCTTCAAAATCAGGACCCCTAAAGCGCAAGTTTCCATGAGCTCGTTATAGCTTAGTCGAGAGATATATATATATATATATATATATATATATATATTGTTGCATATCGGGGGTGGGGAATGTCCGGTGTGGAAACGTCCGGGGAGGTAAATGTCCGGGGGTAAATGTCCGGGGAGAAATGTCCGGGGAAATGTCCTACACTCACTAACACTTCCCACATGATTGATTTGCAGGTGTTTTATGCTATCAGTTTGCATCGAAACTAACATACTTGTGTGTTTGCAAGTGGTGTAATAAAGAATATACTTACTTACTTACTTTTCTTCTGCATTATGTAAAAGTCCTGCACGTGGAATTTTTACCAGGGTACTACTACCATAATTCTAATCCTTACATATCCTTCTTAATCACTAATTTCCTGCAAAAACTCTTCCCAGTGTTCACACTTCACACTTAATATTACTGCGAAGCCTAAATGCATTGGACAAATTGCATTGCAAGAAATGTCCTTATTTGAACCTTGAAATAAAATACTTATCTTATAAGTATGCAAAAGCACTTTCCAGGGTGTAAAGAGTAACTTTGATAGTAACCAAAACGGCAGTCATCCATCCAGGGTCCGATTTGTCAAAAAAGAAGCAGGGGGGTCGGCAATCTATAGAACTATTAAAAATTTTCGGAGCCGCAGTAATATTTTTTTACCCCCCCCCTCTTATGGGCCTTCCCAGCCAGAGATGGGCACGATTAATTAAATTGCTTATCGATTAAAATTAGATTTAGCAAAATCTTGTAACTAATCGATCAGGAGTGGAATTAGCTGTTTAGCTAATTAATTAGCCAATCGAGTAGAATTTAATCGATTAGTTAGCCTACCCATCTCTGTTCCCAGCCTCCTTTATGTTTTCTTCCCAACACCCATCATCAGTATAATATACAATACATGTATGTGTATATATATAAAATTATGTATATATACACAATACAATACAAAGTATACAGAACACCATTTGTAAATTGCTACAGTACAATGCAACTTTTGTTAACAAAGCAATTGCATGCTGTCACTGTGTGTTTTGCTTCAATCAGAAATTTCAAATGAAATTGTGAAGATTAAATTAAAATAAAAACCTGGGAAGCCACCACACCTTGGCCACTGTCAAACAGCCACACATAAGAATATGTTCATACCTTAAAACACTTAATAAGCTTATTTGATTAACAATGAAGCTTTCCTGACCTTTTTCTGCAAAATTTCTCTTGACAGTTTCAAAATCAATTTTCTGGCAATACTCAAACTGGCCAAATCCACAAGATAATCTTCTTGAGACATTGCAGACCATACAAATTCTTAATTAGCTTGAATTTGCTGAATGATCTCTCTGCAGAGGTTATTGTTTCCGGAATTAACAGTATAACCTAAACTCACACAAACATTTGGAAATAGCTCTGAAAGATTGACTGTGTTAATAAGTTCAACAGGTCAATGGTGTAAATTTTGGGCACATCCAAAAATTGTCTTATGTACGGAGGGTAAATGTTTAATTTCTGTTATGAAATCCTGACCATTAAGGAAAGCAAGATATTGCTTTGCTAAAGTTAAAGTTTTTCTTCCAACAAACAGGCAGACATGGTTAGATATAAAATTATTTCCACAAGAAAGCAAACCTTTCAGGGCTCCTGATCTGTCACCATACATTTTGGACGGCTTATCTACAACTTTTACTTTTCATATCTGAAGGCTTAAATAAATAATGCATAAAATGGAAAAACTGCAAAATAAGTTCTATAATGTCAGACAGATGAACAGCAGAAGAGCTAACCTTCCTGATGATGAGGCTGGCCGCTGGTGATGTTGGAAACTGGATCCTATGACTCATTTCAATTGGGGTGCGTGTAATGAATGGTGGCTGGGGCCTATAGGAGACTGGAGAAAGCTTTAGTAGCATTGACCTACAGATGTGAAGGGCACTGTAGGCTAGCAGGGCACTATCAATCATACGCTTGCTGGACCTTGATCGTAACTCCTCCGGCTCAGCCAGAAACTACACTCCCAGCCCTCTGGGCCCAGGAGCAATGAACCGGCTGCACCCTCTCTTAGGCCCTGCCCAGGATCTTTCCACATCTTGGCCCTGCCTGTCATAGTAACCAAGTGACAACGCAGATGAAAGTACGGTGGCCGAGAGGAACCAAGTTGTTGTATTATCTGAAAGGATAACCCTATTCCGTAAAAAGTATATCCCAATATCAACCTACATCAGGCCGATTGGTCATAATGGAGACTATATTTTTTATTATGGAGTCATTTGGAGTAGGACTGTGGGTAATGAAAGTGAGGGGGTCCAGCCGACCCCCCGGGGGTCGGCCAAAGACCAGAAGCATGGGGGTCAAAATGAGAAGCAGGGGGTCCAACCCCCCGACCCCCCCGGCAAATCGGACACTGCATCCATCACCTTCAATCATTATCCTCAAAGTGGTAATCCTTCAAACTTACACACCAGTGTCAAGCCAAAATCCATTGGAACAAATACATTGCAAGAAATGCTATTATTTGACCATTAAAATAAAATACTTATCGTCTAAGTATGCAAAAGCCCATTCTGGGGCCAAAGGATTACCCCAATGCTAATCAAAACGCCAATCAATCATCTGTTTAAATCACCATTGTCGAAGTGGAACTTACCATTGTCAATGCAAAATCCATTGAACAAAATAATGCATTGCAAGATATGCTGTAACTTGACCCTTGAAACCGAATGAAAAACCGAAAAGCCAACGCCTACACATTTTTATTTATTTTTTGTTTTTCCTGTAATCGCATTGCGTTCTGACAATGTGTTATGAATAAACGAAGATTCTATTCTATTGAAATAAAATACTTAGACCCTAAGTATGTGAAAGCCGTATCTAGGGACTAATGAGCACCCTTAGTGCTATCCAAAACGTCAATCACCCATCTTTTTCAATCACCATTGTCTCAGTGGTAGACCTTGAAACTTACCATTATTGTCAATGCAAAATCCATTGTACAAATGCATTGCAAGAGATGCTGTTATTTGATCCTTGAAATAAAATACTTATCTTCTAAGTATGTGAAACCCCTTTGTAGGGCCTAAAGAGAACCCTCTGTGCAATCCAAAACGCCAATCACCCATTTCTTTCAATCACCATTGTCTAAGTGGTAGCCCTTCAAACTTACCATTATTGTCAGTACGAAATCCATTGTACAAATGCATTGCAAGATATACTGTTACTTGATCGTTGAAATAAAATACTTAGACCATAAGTATGTGAAAACCGTATCTAGGGACTAAAGAGCACCCTTAGTGCTATCCAAAACGCCAATCACCCACCTCTTTCAATCACCATTGTCTAAGTGGTAGCCCTTCAAGAACACCACTATTTCCAATGCAAGATCCGTTGTACACATGCATTGCAAGATATACTGTTATTTGACCTTTGAAATAAAATACTTAGACCCTTAGTATGTGAAAGCCGTATCTTGGGACTAAAGAGCACCCTCAGTGCTATCCAAAAAGGAAATCGCCCACCTCTTTCAATCACCATTCCCTAAGTGGTAGCACTTCAAGCATATCACCATTGGCAATGTGAAATCCATTGTACAAATGCATTGCAAGATATACTGTTACTTGACCTTTCCAATTAAATACTTACATTCTAGATATATGAATGCGCTCTCCAGGGCCTAAAGAGAAACTACTGTGCTAACCAAAACCACAATCACCCACCTCTTTCAATTGCTCTTCTCTAATTGCTCACCCTTCAACTGAAACACTATTGTAAATCCAAAATACACTGTAGAAATGCATTGCAAGATAGACTGCTACTTGACCCTTCCCATTAAATACTTATAGCCTAGGTATGTGAAAGCGCTCTATTGGGCCTATAAAGAAACCTCTATGCTCTCCAAAACCACAAATACCAACGTCTTTCAATGACACTTCTCTAATTGCTGAAACATTATTGTCAAGTCGAAATACACTGTAGAAATGCATTGCAAATAATGCTGTTACAGTACCCTTACAATTAAATACTTATCATCTAGCTATGTGATAGCCTCTTATACGGCCTATAGAGCGCCCTTAGTACTGACCAAAACCACAATCAACAATCTGTTTCAATCACCGTTCTCTAAGTGGTGCCACTTCAAACTTACCTTTATTCTCAATATAATAATCTACACATTTCATGGTTTTGTTCACTAGCAAAGCCGCGTCTCTGACCTCAGCTAAGCTATGTATCATTCAGACTAAAAAGAAAACAAGCAATTCAGAATTAGAGAAAACGAACACTGATATGCGTAGTCTATGCTGTAGATTGCACGTGGAGAATATTTAATAGTTTTCTGCAGAAAATAATTTTTTTCCACTTTGAAGCATTTGCATCGATATTGCCGTAAATTTGTGAGTAATTGCTTATTGACTTCATCTTGCTCAGTGTTGTTTTCGTTAACGATAACTAAAACGAAAACCTTCGTTAACGAAAACAAAAGGTTTTAGTTAACTATAACTAAAACTAAAACGAAAACTAGACGAAAAACGATAACGAAATAAAAACTAAAACTAAACCAGTCGAAACTAATAATAACGAAAACTCATAACGAAAACCAAAACGAAAACACATAACGAAAACCTAACGTCTTAGGATATTCAGCGTTTATAAATATACAGTCATATACTCGTTTTATAATCAGCACTTCGTTCGGTAATCTTCCGATCTTTGGGATTTTATAAGATGTCCGAACTAAATTTAGGTGATAGACCTAAAATTAGTGGAGTATGGGGCTGTTTTAAGTATCGATTAGAAACAGATTGTAGCGAGTGAATCCTTTTTGGTGCGAAAGCTGAATGCGGTAAAAATATTGCCAGACTCGGTGAAATAACTAAAACTAATAATAACTAAAACCCCTAGCATGTCAAACTAATAATAACTAAAACTATAACTTGGCGAAATAACTAAAACTAATAATAACTAAAACACCTAGCATGTAAAACTAATAATAACTAAAACTAAAACTCAAGGCAAAACTAAAACAACACTACTGGCTCAGCAAAAGATTAACTACATCGCACTAGTTTGAATTCGAATTCCAAAGATTATGAATTGCTTGTTTCTTCTGAGTATTTCCTGCGAATGAGTATAGTTAACGCAGATTTTTCTAAGTACTGGCGCTTTTATCGCTTCTAGGTGATAGATCACATACCAGTATGCAGACGCTAGAGAATGAGTTTTTAAAGATTTTCAGATTATAGTTGCGTAGGTCTACTGTTGTATATTCAAACACACGCCTATAAATTACGCTGAAAGATTATGTTTCTATAATCTCTTCAATTCAAAACAAGAAGCACAAATTATGAAAGAGAATTGATAAAAATTAAACATGTGCCATAACTTCAGTTAATACCGTGGATCATAACAATGAAGTTTAAGGCTGATTTCAGTTCCGAAACAAGCAGAATAAATTACGAATTCTGCCTATTTGAGACGGTGTAGGCATAGTTCCTGCGTTTGTCAATGATCAGTTTCCGATGTCTTCGAACAGCAACACTGACTTGGTGTTCGCTTTTAGTCAAGGTAAGAGACTAACGTTATTATAATGTTCACGGGACAAAAAGCCAGCATTGTAATTTCTATTGTAAAAAGTAGTGTAACTGCAAAACTAATAAGAGTCGCTATCTACTCTAGACTATTATGTGAGGAATTTAAGGTAATGGTAACACTCGGGCCAGAAGACCAGAAGATCAGCACAGACGCGGGATCGCTTCCCGCTACCTTACCAAAGGTCGACTCAGCCTTTCATTAGCCAGATGGCGTTGGAAAAATGAGCAGTAGGACGTGATTGGTGCCTTGCATGGCTGCCAAAACAGTCAAATTCGATTCCTGTAATAACTTGTGATACTATGAATTGTAATCATACTGCGGTGTGTCAGTTTGAATCAATAAACGAAGATTATATTATTATGATGTTAAATGTCAATGAGAAGGGAAATTTCGTCACTGAGCAAACTCATAGCCTACACAGAAACTCAGAATCATCGGTGGCTGCCCCAAGCAAGCACATTGAGCCTAACAAACGGATTTCCGTCCAAAGATGACAGAATAATTTTATTGTTTTATGTGAGTTTACACTATCACGGTTGGAGAGTACGAAAGATAGTGGTTAGCGTGCTCGGCTATCAGTCGTAAGGTCGGATGTTCAAATCCTCGCCAGAAGAAATATTCGAGAGTCGGTTCCACTTGCGCCCCTAGGAACAACTATTTTAAATACCTACGTGCTCTGTCAGCTAAGGACCAAGTGGTGAGGCAGAAGGATGGTCATCGGCCCTCACATGCCGAGCTTAAGAAAATTTCAGTCACTAATGCTTCATACCCATTATCGGCTTTCAAAGCACTGTTGTTTAACATCGCACATCATGGTTTATACCATTTAAATAGTCATTAATGCAGCGCTGTTGTCATGTACTTCAAGAATCAAATGTCTTAATACATACTTGCACACTAACATGATCTCTTATTTATAAACCCTAATTTTGTTTGAAACAGCCAGAAGAAGTACTGTTCTTGCTTCCAACTACATCTGAAAATGTTTCGCTCCTGTCTCTTGGCCTGCATCCTGCTCACAACAGAAGTTGTTTCATCTGATAATTATTTCCAGGGTGAGCTTTTATTGCACAGTTTGCTAAACTACACATTGAGTGGAAAACAACACCGCCTGAAAACGTTCTAATAAACTATATTAAAAATCAACAAAAATTAAGTGAATAAAATTTGAAAAAACGACCTAATAAACTGTTTCACCCACTAATGGCCCTTTCATTCTCATCTACAAATTCCGTAACATAAGTTGATTTTATTTAGCTTAGTGAAAAAACTATTCTTTCATCAAATTGTTACTAACATTTGTTTCTTTAATGATCCGTAGATTGTGTCATGGATTTGGCTTTTCTTATCGATTATTCTTGGAGTACTGGAGCAGATGCCAATGGGAATAACGCCCCAGAGAAATGGAATCTTACCCTAGACTTCGTTCAGAGTGTAGTGAGAAATCTTGATGTTCAACCGACGGCCACCCGCGTTGCTTCCGTCACTTACGGTCTGTTGATCAAAACTTTCTATTTATGCCTTCGCTTTATGTAGAATAATGGAACATAATGATAAGCTTTTCCTGGTCATCGGTTTGTCGTCTTTATCAAGAGAAGAGTTGTGATTTTCATGTTATATCACACCCTGATCTACCTCGTGAACGTCATAAAGCATTAATTGTTTATCGGTTCTCGTAAATCAACCCATTTGACAAAGAATATACGTGCAATCGTAAATGTGTGTGTTTCACATGAACCTAAGAACAGCACGAGGTATCTCAATAATTACATGAGTGTCGAATGAGGCGCAAATTTTACCCTCCGGAAACCTAGCAATCATGTGTTCCGATAGAAAAATGCCGAGAATATATTTCAAAATGGGTTTCCAATTATTCCACCACCTCTAAAAAAATCATGCCTTGAAACCAAGATCATCCGTTTAGGAAAACACTTTGAAGGAATCCATTGATTAAAATAAAATGTCAACTGGGCCATCACAGTTCAACCTCATGCCACTTGGAATCACGGATGAGCAACTTTATGAAAAAACAAAACCTTTTTGTAGAAAACATATTCGGGAAACTTAACTCAAAATTTTTGATTTTCTCTTTACGTTAAAACGCCTTGGGTTAAAAAAACTACGAGGGTAAAATACCCGAAGGTGCGTCGTGAGGTTTAAGTGAGTCTTAAAATTAAAGAAATGTTCATCTTTGCACTCGATGTAAGTGAGATTTGGTATTCGCCGTTAGATATATATCGTCGTGCAATATTCACGAGTTAGGTAGGTCTGTAAATTTTTCTTTGCACAATATCAAGCAGAGATAAATCGGAAGATAATAATTATGTGAAAAAGATGAATGTTGCAGCAACTGTTTATTTTTACAGGGGAATATAGTGGCAATCCTAACTCTGACCTCGACAAAGGACACAGAAAAGCCCGAGTCTTGAACGACATCGGCGATATCAAACAGAATAAAGAACCCAGCGGGAGCAACCCAGGATTTGGAATGCACATGGCGAGAAAGGACATCTTTAATCCAAAGAAAGGGGATAGAGCAGGGATACCCAACGTCATTGTCCTCCTAATCACAGGAAAAGTGTTTGACTCAGACATGGAAGAAGTCATGTCAGAAGCAAAGAAGATGAAAGATTTGGGAACGTCAATCATATGCATTGGAGTTTCCAACGCCGTAAGTAGATCATTGCCTTTGATGCAGTAGGCTGCAATTATCATCATCATCATCAGGATCCATGGGCCGAAAGCCCGTAGGTGTCCAATGCAAATTTCGTCATCCGTTTCCATAATCCTCTGTCTTGCGCCAATACACTCAAACTGTGTAGGTCTTGTTTGCACCAATCCCTGATGTCATCAGTCCATTCCCTGTTAGGTCTTCCTCTTTGTCCACTTCCATCCATCATACCCATCATGACAGTTTTTATTTTTCTATTATTGTCCATTCTGCATATATGTCCAAACAGACCCAATTTCCTTCTCATTACTGACTGTATTAGATCTTCCTTTATGTGTAATCTTCTTCGGACCTCCTTATTTGTCCCCTTCATTGTCCAATTCAGATGCAATATTCTTCTATAGCAGTACATTTCAAAAGCAAGGATTTTATCATGATCAGTCTTTTTAATTGTCCAGGCCTCACACGCATAAAGAGCTGTACTAAACAAGCAAGTTTTCAAGACATTCAGCTTTGTCTTATAACTAATTTGCTTACTATTCCAGATGGAATTTAGTCCTGCCATAACTCCCTTTGCCTTTGCTATTCTTGCCTTTATGTCCTTTGTACAATCATTATTCCATGTTAACAGACTACCTAAGTACACAAATTCTGTTACATTCTCAATCACCTCATCTTGCACTTTTATTTCCCTGTCTATTGTCTTCTTGCCAAATACCATTGTTTTTGTTTTATCTACATTTATTTTTAATCCAGCCCGTTGTGCAGATGTATTCAGTGTGCAAACAAACAAAAAGACTGCAGGAAATACACTTGGACATCACCAGATGGGAAACATACCAATATGATAGACTTAATATTGATTGATAAAAGGTGGATAACATCAGTTAAGCTGTGTAGGCTGCAATTATACATTATATAATTATATTGAGTGTCTAGATAAGAAACTGAAATATATACTATGACCACGATTAAATGCTCACGCTATGCACGCAGGTCAGAAAAAATTTCGCGACATTATTTATATATAATATACAATTATATATATATATATTCGTTTATTCGAGCCAATCAGGATGACAAACTGCAGCTCAGTACATACAGGTTAAATGCAATAGAATAAGAAAAGAAAAGAGGTTGAAAAGGCCTAGGCATTGGGATCACCGATTACAGGGTTAAGTCTCAAGTCATGTTTCGATAAAGGGCTCTTGGCATAAGGCTTTTGTCATCCTTTGTTGGCAAGATGAAGTCATGACGGCGCGGTCTTAGACTATAATGGAGTTTAATTGTTGGTGGAAATAGTCGCCTTAGACCGTGTGTGTTGTTCCAAATAACAGCCGACAACAGTCGATCATTGGCCGTCCTTGCCATTATGATAAGCGAGCAAGTTTTCCTGGACCAGATATGACCGTGTCACATGGCTGTGGATGACGGGTGCTGGCCATTCGCATACTAAAACGATGTCGAAGATGAGTCACCACAACTGTGTCAATTGAGCGACCATGCGCTAAAAACGTTGAGATAAAGTTCGCTTTCGTTTCCCGACATGTTTTTCCGACTCTGCCGATTTGCGCCTTTGAGAAAGAGAAGGAATTACACGATTTGTTGTTTGGCAATACACCTTAGAGAAAGTATCATATTAAGCGCAATGATGCCAGATTTATTTATGGATGGCTGATAGCGCATTGGATAACATCTGGCACAGAGACCGAGAGGTACCGAGTTCGAGCCCCCGTTGGGCGGATATGTTTGTAGGCTGCTATTAGCGCCGTTGTATTACAGGTTGTCTGTTCTGTTAGTAGTTAAGAGTTAAATTGCATAACATGTAAATGTACAGCGCAGTGCGTTTGTCAGACGCTTATTAAAGAAAAGATATTATTATTATTATGATATTATTATTGGGGACGACAACATTTCTAGACTTTTGTCAGCTCAATAAGTGAATCACTAAGTTTGAAATATGTAAACATTCCCACTTTTTTGGTTTCCCAAATGCAGCCATAGCAGAATTTTATATATTTGATGGTTTAAAGACGAGTCTCTTTGTCACCATCGAAACCGCACCTCATAAAGTGACATTATTACAACAGCTGCACAGATGGATTGCAAAATGAACTGTCAAATGAAATTAAATGTGATGTCATCCGCAAAAAACTGTTATCCTAATGAATGCATGGCCTGCTGTACATTATGAAGAAAAGAAGACCGAGCACCGAACTTTTAGTAGCGCCTCACTTTTGTGAAGCTTCAGACGTAAGCCTACATTTGATCACATGTTAGATTTCTTAATGCACGGACAGCGATATTTAGCAAACCCGTTTAGTCGACCAAAATTCGAAACCAATAATTATGGATGCTAAATAAAACACGTGAATTGTTAACATGATCAATAAGAACACATGATTTTCACTTTGGCTTGTCCCTGTTGCTCAAGAAATCATTCTGAAAAGCATAGACGTAGGCCTACAGGCACATAGCATGCAAAAGTATAATACATAGGTACATACAAGCAGACATACATACGTACATACATAGATGCAGTTCAAAGTTTGATTATTGTTTGCCTAATAATGTTGCAATTTTATTAGGTAAACGCTGCTGCGATGGGAATGGTGGTCACTGCACCATCGTCGGAAAATTACTTCTCAGTGCCAGGATTGGAAAGTCTTAACACCGTCGTTGATGCCGTAACCGTGGCGACCTGTAGAGCAGCGAGAAATCGACAAAATGCTACCATCGCAGATTCATCTAACACCAGTGTTGCACCGACTTCTATGCCTACTCCTGAAATTCCCAGCTCAGGTACTCGGATATTTTCTCTATCCATTTAGTGTACGTCACCTCGAGTGTTAAACCTTCGGCTTCTTTTGTCACTTCGGAATCCTTGACCTCAAGTGTTCGACCTCTACTTTCATACATTCGTTCATTCTGAGAATTTATATGGCAATTCATCAAGATTTTTACCCAGGGGCGCTTTCTGCGCTGGCCTTTCGTGATGTAAAGTTTCATTACAAACGAAAATATTACATCAGTTAGCAAAACAATGTACAGTAAGCTAGAAGTCACCAATGGCGGTCCCAGGCACACAAGTGGAACCAACCAACGGATTCCCATCGAAGGAAGACAGATGGCATAAATGCTCAGAAGTCTCTGAGCCAAGTTGCGTCGATAGAGTAGAGCGACGATAGGTGACAGCGTCCGCACACACGATGACACTGCCAACGAGCAGTACCTCACTTGTGGAAGATGACGCACATCCGGCTATTCGTCGAGTCACAAGGAGGATGCAGAATAAGCATTCGTCGTGTGGTGGTCGGTAGATTGAAGCCTCTCCAGAGACTGAATGAAGGTCGAGGTCCTTGCAATGACCCGCGTCGGTCGTCCTCCACCGACACGAAAACACTCAGCTAGAGGCGGCCTACACGACCGTATAGCCGACGCTCGACCGTAGCCTGCACATCAGAAGGATGGGCTTGATGAAGTCACATGGCAACAAGGCGACTTGCGACCAAAATACTTATAAGCTAAAAGCACTGATCATAACGTTCAAAACATCAGGTGAAGAAGAAGTTGTGATGACTCGGTGTCCTTGCGACAACTCGGGAATGTAAATTTCAGATACTTTGAAATTGAGTGGATTCAAGGTGAAGGAAAAAGGATTAACGTAAGCCCAGACTTGGATGGATATTGGAGTTAGTGAAAGTAGAAGTAGTTGTCAAATCCACCATAGATCGAAACGGCGAAGGTCACACGTGCGTATGAAGCAAGTGCGCCTCAGATTTAGTTAAGTGTTTTAAAACGAAAGATGCAAGTCAAAGGCGATGCATAGACTGCACACAGCCGAACGTAATCGTTAAGGTGAATGCTACATAAAGAATTAGTTCACAGGTGAACTGAAGAGCCACGGATTTTAGTAAGAAAAACTAATTTTTCACCAATTTTTACTTAATATATCCTTCATAAATGAATTGCAGGTTGCGTCATGGATTTGGCCTTTCTTATCGATTATTCGTTGAGCATTGCAGCAGATGGCAATGGAAATTACTCCTCCGAGAAATGGAATCGTATCCTAAGCTTCGCTCAGAACGTAGTGGGAAATCTTGACGTTCAACCGACGGCCACCCACGTCGCTTCCAACTCTTTCGGTCTGTTCATCAAAACTTTCTAATTATAGGCCTACCTTCGTTTTGTGTAGAATAATGGAATATAATAATAAGTCGCAATCAGGTTTCACTGGTCATCGGTTTGTTGCCTTTATCAAGCGAACAGCTGTGATTTCCATGTTGTATAACACTCTGCTCTATTCATATGCATCTCAAGACCTTGTGAACGTCATGAAGCCTGATTTCTTTGAATTTTCTCACTAAAAGATTCGAGGAAAAGAACAACACGAGTCATTTCATTATCTCAACAATTACTCGAGTGTTGAATGCGCCGCAAACTCCATCCGCCCAAAATGTACCCACTGCGAGTTAATGTGTGAACGTCGACATATTATCATAATTTACGAATTAATTAGAGAAAATTAATATTAGATCTGTTCCGGGTACCCTTTGTTGTACCCTTTATCAAGCGAAGAGTTGTGATTTCCATGTTACATCACAACATTATCTATCTTAGAACTTGTTCAAAGTTAGCAATCATGATTTGTTTGTCCGTTCTATTAATTATTTAACTGCATTTGACAAAGAATGAAAGAATAATACCTGATTTCGATTTTTCATCAAGGATTCTCATCTTGGAAATTATGTAAGGGAGAATAGAGACTTCAAAGGACGGAGATGTTGAAATGACATCCATGATCCATAAGATTGACTCCCACATGCGCTCTGACATGTGGAACTTTTATTTAAAAGATCCCATTTTATTGCTTCTCGTGCGCTCTTACTTGTCTAGAAAGTCTATTTACTTTTTTTAATCTAAAACGATGTTGTACCCTTTGAAATGTGTTCTTTTTAATTATCAGCAAAAAGCAACTGACTTATTAGTACGTAGGAAATGCTTAGATTCACTTCCGTCATCACTATGATCACCCGAAACACCTAGTTTTGTTTCCCAATGTGTTCCGTGTTGCTATGAGGATTCTTTGGACTCTATTATAGGCCAAAATAAGTTTATGGTCAACCATACTGATGCAAGCACCAACATGCATTTAGTTTGGCAAAACTTAGCTTCTACCTGATATCTGTTGTATCGTTGAATTTTCTTCAAACCAGTAAACAACAGATGACACCTGTTTCACATCCACTTCAAACATAGAAGTATAAAAGAAGAGAATAGTGACAGTGATCTTGGTCAAAATTGCTTCGATTCATACCTGCTACAGACGACCATCTAAACCTTTAACTAGATGGCTTACTTCTGTGAAAATCCAGGCAAAGATGGAACGTCGTTGATTAGAGGGAAAATGGAAAAGTTCTGGGAGGACAGACACTGCCGTGTAACAAAGAAGCTCATAAACCATTTACGATATTTTAATATCCCCAGTCAGGCCTGGATTAACCAAGGGCTGGCCCGCCGAAAGAGGTCCGGCGACTTTTAGGGGCCCGGGCTGGGCCGAGGAATAAACTTATGAAAAATATTATAATCAGTTATACAAAGTTTATGATTTATGCCTTTTAAAATATAATATTACGGACACTTAACTACAATAGTTGCATATATAAATATAATTTTGTAGGGTTGTACCCGCACTATTATTATTTTAGTTTTTTTTTAATTTTCTCATAAAGAGAAAGGGATAGTTGGGGGCCCGTGACTGCTCTGCCTGGGGGCCCGGAATTTCTGTCGGCACGGATCCCACTGGACCAGTGGGTCCACAGATCTAGGCCTACCAACAATTGCACAAATAAGGGGCCTAACATTAGAATGCTACCTTAAAAATTCTATACTTTCTAATAGTGTCCTTAACTGTAATTTTATTTCTCAATTGTTACATTGTTGATATGACGCAATTGAAATATTTAAACATGCTAGTTTTACTGCAAAGAAACAGCGATAGTATAAATTATGACTTATTATATGATTGCACTGTATAAGATAACCTCTGTTAACCATCTAGCAACAGACTATGTATATAGGTGGCCCTAACCAGCGGAACTCTGGTCCCTTCACAGGGGTTCCCTTTTGCGACCAACAGATCTATGTTCTTTGTACAACGAAATGTTACTTTGTCAATGTTTGGAGCAATAAATTGATGGTTAAGGTTATGGTTATAGTCACTTCCACTTGATTGCAGAGACAATTATGAGATTTGTGACCGTTAGCTTCTGTAGGCCGTTACTGTTCCCACAACAGTTTACCTTGTACAATATGAAGCACAGATAAATAGGAAGATAATCTGTGAAAAAGATGAATCTTTCTTTTTTCCGTTACAGGGAGAGAAAAGACGAGGCTTAACTTTGACCTCGACGAAGGGCAAAGGAAAGAACGAGTCGTGGATGACATCGGCGATATCAACTACGATGGAGACGACGGCGATAGAAGACCAGCCTTTGGACTGGAGTCGACGAGAAAGCGAGTTTTCAATCCAAAGTATGGGGACAGATCAGCAACACCCAACGTGATTGTCATAATCACAGGAGAAGTGTCTGGATCAGACTTTAAAGAATTCATGTCAGAAGCAAATATGATGAAATATATGGGAACGTCAATAATATGCATTAGAGTTTCCAACGCTGTAAGTATACCATTTACTTTGATACAATAGGCTGCAATGTATGTAGGTCTACGTATAGTATGCTATATATATATATATATATATATATATATATATATATATATATATATATATATATACATACATATATTTACATATATGCATATATATACATTATATATATATATATATATACATATACATATACATTATAACATAATTATACAGAGTCTATTCAACAAAGAGGAATAGACTACTTTCGCGATTTGTTGCTGACGCTATAGTTAACATTTATGATAAGTGGTGATGAGTCAGCAAGTGTGTGTCACATGGCTGTGGGTGATGGTCGCTGGCCATTCGCACACTTAGACGATGTCGAGTATTAGTCAGTAGAACTATGAGAAATGAGCGATCATTCACTAAAAAACGTCGTGAAACATTCATACTTTCTCAGCTTCCATTCAGTGTCCAAACCGCACATCCTCAGGGGGCCCGATAGCGCATTGGATAACACGCTGGCATGGAGAGCGCGAGGTACCGAGTTCGAGTCCCGTAGGGTGGACGTGCTTTGTAGGCTGCTATTAGCGCCGTTGTATTGCAGGCTGTCTGTTCTGTTAGTAGTTAAGATTTAAATTGCATAACATGTAAATGTACAGCGCATTGCGTTTGTCAGGCGCTTAATAAAGAAAAGATTATTATTATTATTATTTTTTATGCCCGAGGTATACAGGATCCCTCAGAGACTTGAACATTAACTATCTAGAATGTCAAATATCCGGAATGGCCCTATTCGTCTGTTTCCTGGCTGGTGAAAGTGCCTCTGAACGCCACCGCGTTAAACCGTTGAATTGTTAGCGAGAGGCGTTGGAATAAAAAAGATGTTTCCCGTTGGTCCCCGTGGCGGTGCAAAGCTTTTGTCCCGGGTCCGAAAAGAAGGTCAGGCCTTTGTTGTTGATCGGACCCAAGGTTTCGAACGCCAGAGGGATGAAAAGTTAGGTGGAGGATAGTTCAATGTATTTGTCGATTTTGCGTGCCGACGCTCTCTCAGCCGCCGCACCTGCAGCATGGGACGTGTCCGGCAAATAGGAAGCGGTCAGGGTGTCCGTCACGGTCGCGTCCCATAATAAGGCATCGCCCGAAGCGCCAAGGGATTAGGGTAAGGCCATCTGGTCTCCTACCATCTGTCCTCACGAGGCCCACGGGCTCCTTTGTGGACGGAAAGCCTGCACGGACCAAGCTCCGAAAGATTACATCATTCAGAGATGCATGTCTAGGCAAGCGACCTGGGCGTAGGAGAGCCCGTGATGGCCATCTGCCATCACCGGAGCACCGCAAGGGCACCCATGTGGCTCGCAAAGCTGGACCCCTAGTCGCAAACCCGCCGCCACCCTGATCGACTCATCATCCAGCCTAAGCCCGCAGTTGGTGACGGGGAGGGCCAGAAGCCAGTCCCCGCATGTGGGGCTGCTATCGCCTTGAGGCGTGCCTGATTTGTTGGATCGGGGAGCCTGACGTGTAGACTAGAAACGACCCCGTCGATCAGAGGTTTGTCCCATGCTGACTGTCTATGGGCGAGATCGCCTTCTGGACATTGCGTTGCACTATCCTCTCGCCATCTGGCCTGCAGCGCCTCACGTTGTGGGTCTGCTGTGGCTGCGTCTCCCAGCATGGTGGACTGAAGCAGATCGGTGCTCGCGGCTGATGCCAGAAAGGCGGGTAGTGCCTTTATTATTGCCTCTATTATTATTATTATTATTATTATTATTATTATTATTATTATTATTATTATTATTATTATTATTATTATTATTATTATTATTATTATTATTATTATTATTATTATTATTATTATTATTATTATTATTATTATTATTATTATTATTATTATTATTATTATTATTATTATTATTATTATTATATATACAACTGCTTCGCAGATGGTTTACAAAATGAACTGTTAAATTAAATCTAACGTGATGTCGTCCGCAAAAAACTGTTAACCTAATGAATGCAGGCTTTGTTGTACATTATGACTTATGAGGAAGAGAAAGTCAGGCACCGAACCCTTTACTTGCTCCACACGTTTGTGAAGCTTCGGACGTATATATAATTACATTTTAGAATATTTTTATTGCGCGGATTGAAATAAGTAGCAAACCAGGTTAGTCGACTAAAATCTCAAATTATTTCCAGATCTTAAATAAAACACTTGAATGATCGACACTATCGAAAACACCAGAAAAATCAAGAGAAACAAGATCTTTCACTAAGCTTGTCCCTATAGCTCAAGGTATTCTGAAAAGCATGGCCTTCCAGAAACTTGCATAATGCACACGTATACGTACAAACAGAAATGCGTACGTACATAATGCATGCAATACAAAATTGTAACTAATGTTTGCATTATAGTTTTTGAATTTGTGATAGATAAACGCTGATGCGATGGGAAAGGTGGTCACTGAACCGTCGTCGAAAAATTACTTTGCAGTGTCAGGATTGGAAAGTCTTAACACCATCGTTGATGCCGTAACCATGGCGACCTGTAGAGCAGCGAGAAAGCAAGAAATGACCATCTGCCAAGGTACAGTTAACACCAGTATTCGTCCGATTTCTAAGCCTGCATCTTAACTCCCATCCGACATTACGTTTAAGACCTTCTACTTATTTTTTCCATTCGTAAATATTGACCTAACAGTTCGACCGTACACTTTTTTAATTTCAGAATCTTTACTCTCACGAACTCGATCTTCTATTTTTTTCTTCAGCATCAGAAACCTCAAGTGCTCGACTTTCCAATTCTTTCATGTGGTTTTCATGTTCACATGTTGGCAGCGACACCAGAAGGAATTGTCCGTGATCTCGTACAAATACAACCAGAATGATAGCGTTTCAAATCCTTTTAAAGACTTAAACTTAGACAATTTATGTATAATATTATAAAGTAAACGTCGCTGTAACGGTGACCGCTTGTTAAATGCGCTCTCAGTGGCTACCAAGAGTGTAAGTGCAGGAGTGAGTTAATTAATTCAGGAGAGCTGTTTAAAAGTGCCACAGATAGAGAAGTAGATAGGAGAGTTGTTCGAATGGGGGAATTTAAAAGTTTCGTGTTTAGGGTGAGCACCTAAGAGGTGCATCACGGTAACCTATCTTGAGGAATTGGGACAGTAGCCGAAGATGGAAAGCCTGAGGCGTTTAGAGAGAGAAACTTGAGGCAGATGATTTTACTAGAGGAAGGAAATTGGTGGATGGGCTGAGAATTTGCGGAATTCGGATTCAGATCCGTCCAGAGTCGAAGTGCAGTTTGATAATAATTTATGTGGTTCTGTCAAATAACTTAAGCTGAGTAGTAACTGCAGTGTGGGGGAGGGTAAATTAGAAATCAATCGGCAGGGGATGACTGGTTTATAAAAGTTTGGGGGGGGGGGTCCGGTGGCGCGTTGGATAACATCTGGCGAAGAGTGCGAGAGGTACCGAGTTCGAGCCCCGTTAGGGCGGATTTGCTTTGTAGGCTGCTATTAGCGCCGTGTATTGCAGGCTGTCTGTTCTGTTAGTAGTTAACTAGTTAAGATTGTTTCAATTGCATAACATGTAAATGTACAGCGCAGTGCGTTTGTCAGGCACTAAATTAAAGAAAAGATATTATTATTATTATTATAACTTGGCTGAAAGTATTGCTAAATAGTTCTAGATTAAGAACTATGAAATAAACGAGTTCTGGGATTTGCAGCCATTTGAATGATTTAAAGACTAAAGTAATATGATAAATGTTGGGCGATAGCTCCGGAGAATGAATTTTGGATAGATTGCAGACGTTTATGTTGAGTGAATTCGAGGCCTGTAGTGTTCCATGAATTTGGTGATAGCACAGATATTTTCTGATTACGTTCACAGATATGCAAAAAGCAAATGCGATTCAGATTTAGTTAAATTATTTAAGACGAAAGATGGAAGTCAAAGACGATACAAAGAAAGTGTACTCTGGAATTTGAAAGTGAATGTGAGAAATGAGAGGAGGAATTTACTTGACAGGTTACTGGAGGAGCCATGAATTTTTGTGCTCTGAAGTGTGCTGGACCTGAAATAATTACTGTGGTTTTGGTACGATTGCGTTAAAAGTGGCTAGAGCACATGTGTTCGGGATTTTAATGACGGTACCATGTAGCGGAAGTAAAGAATTGAATGCTTATTGCCTTCAATTGTATTTACAGCTTTATAAAGCGCCTCTCGCAGTAATAGGGGCCTACTCCTACTCAATCATAAGCGTTCCCAGTGCGAAGATCCCTGTGAAAAAGGAAAAGTCTTAGGACAACGAGAAGACACTGCAAGACCTTCAGTTAAGATACCGAATCCTAGAGTCATTGGAGAGCATAGGACCGACAGATGCAGAGGCACGATGCTGGGCAGTAGCAGTCCGCGACCGAGGTACATGGAGGTCATGCCAGTATAAACAGCGGAGACTAGAGGCAGCCAAATGGGGTTGAAAGATAGCGGAGGCTAAACCTTAGAGAACTCAACAATTATTGACTGAGATCTGGCCATTTTTCTCTGATTTTTGCAAGATTTCATTTTTTATGACCTTGAAATGACCTTCAGGTCAAAAATCCAGCCTGGCAACAGCGATTTTCGTATTCAGCAGGGTCGAATTAGTGTAAAAATGTATGTTGCCAAAAATGAACATGACTTGCCGCTTGCATCGCTTTTTTGAGGACTTTTCAGCTCTTCGCGCCTAGACTACTAGAGGTAAGAAAGAGAATTTTAAACCGAACTCGGGCGACCATAGGAAGCCACTGTAAACGCTCAGTTGTGAAGGTCTAAATATGAAAAAAAGCTGCGAGAACGAGGAATCAAACGGGCAGCTGCATTAAACACCGATTGAAATGCAGACAAGCAACTTGTCGGAAGCCCAACAGGTTGTGAAATAAAATTGTCAATACGTGTGCAAATGAATGCATAAACCATTTTAGTAAAAATGGAGGAAGAAAGAGATCAAATAATTGGTCGAAGACACCTCAGATGATAGAAGCTCGACCGAGAAAGGTCATGCTCCCTCATCGGATCTTCGTTCTTGAACTGTAGGCCACAGACCGCTCGGAAAAGAGGACACTGCAAATGCTCCGGAGAGAGGAATTACATTTTGATGATGATGGTGATGACAATGACGATGAAGATGATGATGATGGCGTTCTTCGACAGGTTAATAGCAGTTTCATTGTTATCTACAAATTCCTTAACATTAACTGACATTGTTTAGCTTCGTTGAAAACCGTTTCTTTCATCATATTGACATTGTTAATAAACTGTAGATTGCGCCATGGATCTGGCTTTTCTTATCGATTATTCCTGGAGCACTGGAGCAGAGACCAATGGGAATAACGCTCCTGAGAAATGGAATCATACCCTAGACTTCGTTCAGAGTGTAGTGAGAAATCTTGATGTTCGACCGTCGGCCACCCGCGTTGCTTCCTACTCTTACGGTCTGTTGGTCAAAACTTTCTATTTATGCCTTCGTTTTGTGTAGAATAATGGAATATAATGACAAGCCGCAAACAGCTTTTACTGGTCATCGGTTTGGTCTTTTTTATCAAGCGAAGAGTTGTGATTTCCATGTTACATCACAACATTATCTATCTTAGAACTTGTTCAAAGTTAGCAATCATGATTTATTTGTCCGTTCTGATAATTATTTAACTGCATTTGACAAAGAATGAAAGAATAATATTACATTCGTGCATGCGTGCTTTTCACGTGAACTTAAGAACAGCACGAGTTATTATCTCAATAATTGCTCGACTGTCGAATGAGGTGCAAACTTTACCCGCCGAAAACCTACCCATCAGGTGTGCCGCAAGAAAATGTTGCCGAAAAGTATTTTTAAACTGTTTTTCGAATTATTCCCTCCCAAAAATCATACCTTGACACCAAAAATCATCCGTTTAGTAAGAACACTTTAAATGAAACCATTGCTCCAATGCAACTGCAACTGGGCCATCAAAGTTGAACTTCATTTTACATGAAGTTCGAGACTTCATGTAAAATGAAGTTCAACTTTATGTAAAACCTTTTTATAGGGAAAACATAATTTTTTTAATTTATATAGGAAACCTTGCGCAAACTGTTTGAATATCTTAAACGACATGGGTTAAAAAACATTCTGATGGTAAAAAGCACCAAAGTGCGACATGAATCTTAAAGTTAAATAAATGTTCACCTTTGCTCCCGGTCTAACAGAGAATGTGTATACGCCATTAGATTGGAGGCGTCTTCGTGCAATCTTCAGATCTCTGCATTTTTCTATGGGGCTGTCCATAAGTGACGTCACGCACCTAGGGGTGGAGGAGGGTCGGAAAATTTGTGACGATGTGTGACATGGGGTGGGTCTGAGAGGTGTGACGTCACATAAGGTCTATCTAATGAAATTTAACAATGAACAACAATTTAATTTTAAAATAACAGCTCTAGTTTTGAGTATTAAATTTTCATTATGTTTTTGATTATTTTGAGTAGTATACGAACACCATTATTAATAATTTTATAATTATTTAAATATTTAGTCACCGTAAGATTTTAAAATATTCATGCTCTCCCTATTTGCTCCATGAATGAGCATTTTGCTTCGCTATGGGAGAATGGAGAAGCATAAATTCTGTAATTTTTTGATAAATTGTTTATATTAAGCATTTTAAATCTAATGATTCTTCCAGAGCTATTCATTCTGTGGAATGAATATGTTATTGTAGTAATTCTACTCTTTCCATTCTGCTTTGTTCTACTACAAAAATATTCTGAACATCTATAGTAATTGGTTAGACTATGAATATTCAGGTTAATTTTATGCTAATATCAGCTTTCCAACGACTCCCTTTTAATACGTGACTTTCTCCTTTGATACATCTGAGTGTTGTGCCACATTAAATACTTACAACAATGACAATAAACGTGATTTGAAACATGTTTTATTATCAAATGGAAATTTGGGTTTAGGGGTTAGAGCTTTGTGACGTCATTTTTCAGGGGGTGTTACTTTTGTGACGAAGTGTGACGATGGGGAGGGGGGGTCAAAAATCGACCAAAATTGCGAGACGTCATTTATGGACGGCCCCTATGCACAATATCAAGCAGAGATAAATAGGAAGATGCTATGTGAAAACAGATGAATGTTGCGGTTTAACTTTCAGGGGAATATAGTGGAACGCCTAACTTTGACCTCGACAAAGGACACAGAAAAGCCCGAGTCTTGAACGACATCGGCGATATCAGACATAATAAAGAACCTGGCGGTAGTAATCCAGGATTTGGATTGCACATGGCGAGAAAGGACATCTTCATTCCGAGGAAAGGGGATAGAGCAGGGATACCCAACGTCATTGTCCTCCTAGTAACAGGAAAAGTGTCTGACTCAGACATGGAAGAAGTCATGTCAGAAGCAAAGAAGATGAAAGATTTGGGAACGTCAGTCATATGCGTTGGAGTTTCTAACGCCGTAAGTAAACCGTTCACCTTGATGCAATAAGCTGTGACTATACATATATAAACATATTCAGTGCCTTGATAACAACGTGAAATATACACTATGACCGCGTTTAAATGCTGATGCTATGCACGCAAGTCTGTTAAAGCCATTCGCGACAGTAAGCATTAATGATAGGCTAAGTGGTGATGATTTAGGAAGTTTTCTTGGACCAGGTAGCCTATGACTGTTGAACATGGCTGTGAATGACGGGCGCTGGCCATTCGCACACTAAAACGATGTCGAATATGAGTCAGTACAAATGTATGAGATCAGTTGCCCTAAAATAGGATCCAGCGATCCTGCCCTAAAACGTTGAGATCAAGTTCGCATTCATGTCCGGACATGTTTTCCCGACTCTGAGGATTTGCGCCATTGAGAAAGGGAAGGCATTACATGCAGTGCTACCACTCCTTGGGATTTTTCCAAGATTTTCGAGGTCGACTTCGGATCTGGGTATTTTGCATAGGAATCTTGAAATTTTTAAGGTCTACAGACTAGTTTTTACCCGACTTTCCAACAGTGGCAGCGAATCAGATTATAAATGACGTGTTAAGTGGCTTTGTCTGAAAGACGTTTACAATTATTGCAACCTGTTAACATTGTAATTTGTCAATTCAATGTTATGCTCAGCTTTTTCCTTGTCAGTTCTTGGCTCGGCATGTTTGTGAATAATGATAGGCTAATTGTTAAACTCATTTCACATTTCATCACAACTTTTTCCTTTTCAGTAAATTGGGATTTTTTGGTACACTATTGGACAATCTTGTTATAAACATAGCAAGATCTTTGGATTTCAGAAAATGGAGAGTGGTAGCACTGATAATTTAACTGATAATAATAACATGATTTGTTGTTTGGCACTACGCTTTAGTATCATTTGCACACTGTAGCCATATTTAAGGATAGCTGCTATTATTGGTACGGACGACAACTATTCTAGATTTTCCCAACTCAATAAGTGAAACACCCAATTTGAAATATATTAACATTCATAATTTCAGCTTCCATTTAGTGCTCATAGAAGAATTTTACATATTTTGATGGGTTAAGGAGTTAGTTTTGTCGCCATACAAACCGCATCTCCATAGATACAACAGCTGCTCAAATGAATTACAAAATGAACTGTCAAATGAGATTATGATGTCATCCGCATAAAACAAATGAATGCATAGTTTGCTGTACATTGTAAAGCAAAAAGGCATCGAACATTTAGTAGCGCCTCACGGTTATAAAGCCTCGCGCGCGCACACACACACATGTGCCTTTACGTATAATCACATTTTAGAATATTTCATGCACGGACAGCAAACCAGTGTAGTCCACCAATTCTGGATGCTAAACAAAACGCGTGAATGATCGATATTATCGAAAACAGCAGAAAAATTAAGAACAAGATTTTTCACTATACGTTGTCCCTATAGCTCAAGAAATCATTCTGGAAAGCATTGCCATACAGACACATGCAAGCGTGCAAAGGTACATGCATACGTAAACACGAAGAGACATTCATACATACATGCTCTTCAAAGTTTTGATTATTGTTTGCATAATAATGTTGCAATTGTGTTAGGTAAACGCTGCTGCGATGGGAATGGTGGTCACTGCACCATCGTCGGAAAATTACTTTGCAGTATCACGATTGGAAAGTCTTAACACCGTCGTTCATGCCGTAACCGTGGCTATCTGTAGAGCAGCGAGAAATCGGCAAAATGCCACCATCGCAGATTCATCTAACACCAGTATTGCACCGACTTCCATGCCTACTCCTGAAATCCCCAGCTCAGGTACTCGGAATTTTACTCTTTCAATTTAGTGTACGTCACCTCAACTGTTAAGCTTTCGTCTTCTTTTTCATTTAGGAATCCTTGACCTCAAGTACTCGACCTTCTTCTTCTGTCACGCTTACACGTTAAAACATCGGCAACGTAAACAAAGGAATTGTCCTTGAACTACAACGAAAGCTGGAGGCATCAAGAACAGTGTTCCAAATGCTTAGAAACATTTAGACTTGCCAGTGTTACCTGAGGTTTATATAAAGTTAAGGGTACTGTAAAGCAGATCACGTGTTACGTCGTTTTCCATTCACCTCTTTGTTCGGAGTGAGAGTTACAATGGTAATATTATTGATATGGCTACTAAGAAGCTAAACGCAGGTATAAGCTAATTCAGGAGAGCTTCGTAAAGTCAGAGATGCTGTCCACAACTACGAGGTGAAGAAGAAATCCGAAGATGATTGTGATTGCGATGCTTTGATGACCCTGCGAGGCTGCGACAACTGATGAATGTGAATTTCCGATACGTTTAAATTGAAAAGATTCAAAATTAAGGAAAAGGGATTAACACAAGCTGAGGTTGATGAATACTGGAGTTGGTGAAAGTAGAAGTAGGCCTAGTTTCCAAATCCACCATAGATCGAATACGGCGAAGGTCACACGTGCGTATGAAGCAAGTGCGCCACAGACTTAGTTAAGTGTTTTAAAACGAGAGATTCAAAGGCGAGGAGCAGCCTGCGATGCGGCTGAACTAAAGTCTTAAGGTGAATGTTCGAGGAATAACTAGTTTACAGGTGAATTGATGAACCATGGATTTTGTGACCTGATGTTGTAGACCGTGAACAATAAATTCAGTTTTGGTAGTATTGAGATACACAAAGTTAGAGCATATAAACTTTGAGAGTTTAGTAGGGCGTAACGCTGCAAAGCCACTCAAGTAAAGAATTTAATGCATATGCTCCAACGGTGGCAGCTGATCTTCATTCATGAACTTTCGGCGACACACAACAACAACAAAAGGAAAAGAAATTGATGATGTTGTTGTTGTTGACGACGACGACGACGACGATGATGATGATGATGATGATGTGCTTTCTTTGATGGAGCAATGGCCGTTTCATTCTCATCTACAAAATATCTTAAGACAACTAAATAAAAATAATATTAATCAAATTTTGATTTATATTTTGTTTCATTAATAAACTGTAGGTTGCGTCATGGATTTGGCCTTTCTTATCGATTATTCGTTGAGCAGTGCAGCAGATGCCGATGGAGATTACTCCATAGAGAAATGGAATCTTACCCTAGACTTCGTTCAGGGTGTAGTGGGAAATCTTGACGTTCAACCGACGGCAACCCACGTTGCTTCCTACTCTTTCGGTCTGTTGATCACAACTTTCTAATTATGCCTTCATTCTGTGTAGAATAATGGAATATTATAATTAGTCGCAATCAGGTTCTACTGGTCGTCGGTCTGGTCTCTTTAAGTAAGTAAGTAAGTAAGTAAGAGTAAGTAAGTAAGTATATTCTTTAATACAACCAGCTGCCAATCAGCACTCTGGTGAACAAGCATGAGCAATATAAATTCACATAAACATCAAAATCTAACCATGACCGGTGAGACTATGAGACAAATCTAATTAGTATGCGAATAACATTCTGACTATAAATGTTTTCCTAAGCCATTGATCCAATGCAATAACAAATTGGCCATCACAGTTGGACCACATGTCGCATGGTGTCACGCATGAGTAGGCAACCTTTATGAAAAACAAAAGCATTGTTTAGGAAGAACATAGGCCTATTCTCGGAAATTCGTCAAATTAATTGAATATCTCTTTGCGTTTAAATTACAATTTATCTCTACCCGTTAAAAGTAAAGTAGGCTAATGGGTGAAAAACTGCTCTGCAGTAAAACTCTCAGGTGCGAGTTTTGATTATGTCTCAAAATAAAAGAAGGTCTAATGGTTTACCTTTACTCATGATCTAAGTGAGAATGTCTATTCGCCGTTAGATTGGAGACGTCTTCGTGCAATCTTCACGAGTTAAACATATCTCAGAATATTTCTTTACACAGATAAATTATAGGAAGATAATAATTATGTGAAAAAGATGTATCTTTCAGTTTTTCATTACAGGGAGAGAAAAGACGAGGCTTAACTTTGACCTCGACGAAGGTCAAAGGAAAGAACGAGTCGTGGATGACATCGGCGATATCAACTACGATGGAGACGACGGCGATAGAAGACCAGCCTTTGGACTGGAGTCGACGAGAAAGCGAGTTTTCAATCCAAAGTACGGGGACAGATCAGCAATACCAAACGTGATTGTCATAATCACAGGAGAAGTGTCTGGATCAGACTTTAAAGAATTCATGTCAGAAGCAAATATGATGAAAGATTTGGGAACGTCAATCATATGTATTGGAGTTTCCAACGCTGTAAGTAGACCATTCACTTTTATGCAATCGGCTACACTATAATTACATATAATATAAAAACATATATATATATATATATATTAATACTGAAGCTGTAAGTCAGTAAAGGCGATTCGCGTTCAGTAAACATGATAAGTGGAGATAAATCAGCGAGTTCTTCTGTCACATGGCAGATGACGATGATGATGATGGCTGTGGATGACGGGCACTGGCCATTCGCATACCAAAACGATGCCGAATATGAGTCACCACAAGTTCCATTAATAAAGCCAGATACGAGAGAGCTGTATTCAATGAAATACTTAAATACTATAAACTGGAGTTAATCATCCACGCTAATAATAATATACGTTATAATGAAAGATAATTTAGCTCTTTAGCGTTCTTTCATTATTTGCGCATTATAACATGTCGGCTAAAAATCATATTCAGTAGAATTAGAGAAGTTGGATTCATGACAAGAATTCTTGCTGAATAGAAGGTGGTTCATGAAAACAGGTGGTTTTTTAAAACAGAAGTTGGATTGATGAAAATAATGTTTTTAATTAGGAAGTTTGTTTAGATAGAAAAATTGATGAACAGAATTCTTGTTTTGATAGAAGTTGGATTAATGAAAAGAATTCTTGTTTAAATAGAAGTCGGATTGATGACAATTATTCTTTTTGTAAATAGAAGTTGGATTCATGAAAGTAATAGCTTCTTGTACAATTCAACAAATGTGTGGTATTTCATTTCTAATTTCGGGGGCGAATCTTCTGGGGGCGAAAATTCATGGGGGAAATGTGGGGAGCGATTCCTCCGGGGGCGAATCTTCCGGGGACGAAAATCTGCATACATTCTGAAAAGCATTGACATACAGACAGGAAACGTATGCACATGCATACACACAAATAGACATGCATATGTACATATTATATACATGCAATTGAAAGTTTTAATTAATTTTGCATTATGGCTTTTGGATTTGTGCTAGATAAACGCTGCTGCGATGGGAAAGGTGGTCACTGAACCGTTATCGGAAAATTACTTTTCAGTGCCAGGATTGGAAAGTCTTAAAAGCATCGTTGATGCCGTAGCCATGGCGACCTGTAGAACAGCGAGAAAGCAAGAAATTGCCATCTGCCAAGGTACAGTTAACACCAGTATTCAACCGATTTCTATGCCTTTCTCGGAACTCTACACCCAACCTTAAGTGTTAGGCCTTCTACTTATTTCTCTGCGCAATTATTTAATATTTTCTTTTTAATGTTTTCGTTTATTGAAACAATCCGGTTGACAAACCACCGGTTACAGTCACTGTGTACAGTTATGCAATTGAAACAATTCACAAGAACACAAATCACATTAGACATAAATCTTAACTACTAACAGAACAGACAGCCTACAATATACGGCGCTAATAGCAGCCTACAAAGCATGTCCGCCCTACGGGACTCGAACTCAGTACCTCTCGCTCTCCATGCCATTGTGTTATCCAATGCGCTATCGGGGCCCCTTCAAAAAGTCGACCTTATACCTTTTTTTTTATTTGAGAATAGAATAGAATAGAATGCCATGTACACATCTGAATGTAATGTAATTTACCACAATTTCTATAGCATCGTACATACATACATACCAACACAAACATATACATACTTACGTACATATACATACATATATAGGTGCATACATAAATACATACATACATGCATACATACATACATACATACATACATACATACATACATATATATACTTACATACATACATACATACATACATACATATATACAACATACATACATACATACATGCTTACTTACTTCGAAAGATATGACTTGTCATGCATACATACATACATTACGTACTGTAGACATCAAGTAGCAGTGAAGCTGAATGTGACATGGATCTGTTTTTGCAATTGAGACAGACTTTAGTTCTAATCTTCAAACTTCCACTCAAAGTCATCGTCGTGCGTCAGGTGTCAAGTTCGCGAATAAGGGTGTAATAACATCGCTGCATCCGCTTAGGATCGTTGTCAAATAAGTTACCAAAAACATCTTCATAATTATTGCTGAACTGCCGCTGCTAGTCTTGGCCATGATGCAGACAGTTTGGCTTTGAATAGAAGCAACATTTCCAGGGCTCGTGCACGAACCGCACAAGGCTAACTCAGAAGCACAAAGAAATGTCGCATGGTTTGCAACGTCAATGCCAACTTTGGCTCCGGATAATGATTTATTGTTCCTGGAAATTTGCATGAGAACTACGCAATAAATAAGGGCATATCTGATGGTACAGTGCAGAAACTACTTGAGCACCTATGGTATCTGTGTGAGGAAATGATATGGCTTGCATTGTTTGATCAGTCTGTCTTGAATTGAAACCAGGAATGGTTATTGCAACGAAGTGTGGGTCTCTTGTAAACAGCCATTGAGCAAAATGAACCACCATGGCGATGACCTTTCAGCAAACAATAATTATGTTCACTTCTAGACAAAACTTTAATTTAGCGGCATTGTACGAATAGGACATGCTGCACATGCCCATGTAAAACTAGAGCCTACACTTGTCACGAGGCACTCCTAAACAACGTCATAAAAATCACGAACTTAACAGGAAGTTTTATTTATTTATTTGGAACATTATGAGACGGCGAGAGTTACAAAAATTATAAAAACATTTTCTAAGCCACCCTACTGATGGTGATGACAATGATGATGAAGCTGTTGATGACGATGGTGATAATAGTCTAATAATGATGATGATGATGACGGCGACGATGATGATGACGACGACCATAACGTGCTTTCTTCGGCAGGTTATTGGCCCTTTCAATCTCATCTACAAATTCCTTAACATTATCTGACATTTACTATTTTAGCTTAGTTAAAAAAAACATTCTTTCGTCAAATGGTACTAATAATAGTTTCTGTAATGACCTGCAGATTGTGCCATGGATTTGGCCTTTGTGATCGATTATTCCTGGAGCACTGGAGCAGATGCCAATGGGAATAACGCCCCCGAGAAATGGAATCTTAACCTAGACTTCGTTCAGAGTGTAGTGAGAAATCTTGATGTTCGACCGTCGGCCACCCGCGTAGCTTCCTACTCTTACGGTCTGTTGATCAAGACTGTCTGTTTATGCCTTCGCTTTATGTAGAATAATGGAACATAACAATAAGTCGCAATTAGGTTTTACTGGTCATCGGTTTGTTGTTTTTATCAATCGAAGAGTTGTGATTTCCATTTTATTTCACACCTTGATCTATCTCAGGACCTCGCTAACGTCATCAAGCATGATTTGTTTGTCGGTTCTCATAATTATATTCTGCATTTGACAAGGAATCAAAGAATATTGTTTTTATACGTATATGCATGTTTTTCGCTCGAACTTGAGTAAATATCGAATGAGACGCAAAATGTACCCACCGAAAACCTACCCATCACGTGTTCCGTAATAAAAAAATTGCCAACACGTATTTTCAAAATGTTGTTCGAATTATTCCCTCCCATAAATCAAACCTTGACACCAAAACTTTAAAGAAATCCATTGATCCAATGCAATTTTAACTGTGCCATCAGAGTTGAATCTCATGTCATAATTATGGAGTCACGGATGAGTGACTTTATGATAACCAAATCTTTTTTGAAAGGAAACTTAGCCCATAATGTTTGAATATTTCTTCCCGTTAAAACGCCATGGCTTAAAAAAGTCTTGGGTGTATAAATACCCCAAAGTGTACCATGAGGTTAATGTATGTCCTAAAAATTAAAACAAATGTTCACCTTTAGGCCTACTCTCGATCTAAGTGAGAATGCCTATTCGCCGTTAGATCACTGGAGACGTATTCGTGCAATCTTCACGAGTTATGCAGATCTCGGAATTTTTCTTTACACAATATCAAGGAGAGATAAATAGGAAGATAATACGTGAAAATGATGAATGTTGCTGTTTGCCTTTACAGGAGAATATAGTGGCATGCTTAACTTTGACCTCGATAAAGGACACAGAAAAGCCCGAGTCGTGGACGACATTGGCGATATAAAACACAGCAGACAACCCGGCGGAAGAAACCCAGCATTTGGACTGCACTGGACGGGAGAGCGAATTTTCAAACCAGAAATAGGGGACAGACCAGGGATACCCAACGTCATTGTCCTCCTAATCACAGGAAAAGTGTCTGACTCAGACATGGAAGAAGTCATGTCAGAAGCAAAGAAGATGAAAAAGTTGGGAACGTCAATCATATGCATTGGAGTTTCCAACGCCGTAAGTAGACCATTCACTCTGATGTAATAAACTACTATAATATAATATATATTAGGGCTGGGCATTTAACGCGTTATTAGCGCGATTGATGCGTTAGTTAATTAACGCAATTAAATTGTTTAACGGAGATAGGCAGCAAACAAGTTTAATCGACCAAAATCCCAAACCAGTTCTGGATGCTAAATAAAAAAGCATAAATGGTCGACATTATCGAAAAAAACCCAGCAGAATGAAGAAAAACAAAATTTTTCACTATACGTTTTTCCCTATAGCTTAATTCTAAAAAGCATTCTGAAAAGCATCGCAGTAGAGCCACATGCACGCATGCAAAGGTAGGGGCTATATGCTAACACACATACAAACATACATGCATAAGTCCATACATAGATGCAATTCAAAGTTTTATTACTGTTTGCATAATAATGTTGCAAATGTGTTAGGTAAACGCTGATGCGATGAGAAAGGTGGTCACTGAACCGTCGTCGGAAAATTACTTTGCAGTATCAGGATTGGAAAGTCTTAACAGCATCGTTGATGCCATAACCGTGGCGACCTGTAGAGCAGCGAGAAATCGACAAAATGCCACCATCGCAGATTCATCTAACACCAGTATTGCACCGACTTCTATGCCTCCCACTGAAATCCCCAGCTCAGGTATATTCAGAATTTTGCTCTATCCATTAATGAACAGGCGACTAAGAAGCTAAGAGCATGGGTGAAATAATTTACCAGCGCTGCATAAAGCAAGATATGTTTGCCAGAAACTACCAGGAAAAGAAGAAATCAGATGATGACAGTGATGATGATGCTTTGATGTACCTGCGACCACTCGGAAATGTGAAATTGGGACACGTTTACATTGAGTCGATTCAATGGGATGGAAAAAGGATTCACATGAATCGAGTTTGGCGCATAATAGACTGTAAAACTAGAGGTGAATGTGAGAGGAAGACTTAGGCTACTTTACAGGTGAATTGAAGAATCACGGATTTTGTGACCTGATGTTGTAGACTTTCAACAATGAATTCAGCTTTGATAAGGCTGAGATGCAGAAAGTTAGAGTGTATCCATTTTGAGAGTTTACTAACGATGTGATGCAGCTCAAGTAAAGAATTCAATACGTTTGTTCCAACGAAGGCAGCTGATCTTCACTGCTGACCTTTAGACCACACAGAACAAGGAAACGACATCGCTCCGGAATAGGAATTGATGTTGTTGTTGTTGTTGATGATGATGATGATGATGATGATGATGATGATGATGATGATGATGATGATGATGATGGTGTGTGCGTGTGTGTGTTCTTCGATGGTTCTATGTCCGTTTCATTTTCATCTACAAACTATTTTAACATTATATAACAAAAGACAACTTAGTAACAATTATTTTTTCATCAAATATTATTTGTTTCAATAATGAATTGTAGATTGCATCCTGGATTTGGCCTTTCTTATCGATTATTCGCGAGGCATTGCAGAAGGTTCCAATGGAGTTTACTCCTCCGAAAGATGGAATCGTATCTTAAGCTTCGTTCAGAGTGTAGTGCAAACCTATGACGTTCAACCGTCGGCCACCCACGTCGCTTCCTACTCTTTCGGTCTGTTCATCTAGACTGTATAATTCTGCCTTCGTTTTGTTTAGAATAATGAACTAATAATAATAAGTCGGAACCAGGTTCTACTGATCATCGGTTTGGTCTCTTTATCAACCGAATAGTTGTGATTAACATGTCAACAATATGAAGCATGATTTCTTTGACTGTTCTCACTTGACAAAGAATCAAAGAATAATATTATAATATATGCACTATTATACGTGCACACGTGTTTTTCACATGAACATAGGAAAAACACGAGTTATTATCTCAATAATTAATGGAATGAGTATGCGCCGCAAACTTTACCTGGTCAAAATGTACCCACTGCGATTTTTCATCAAGGATTCCATCCATGACTTTCTCAGAACTTCCTAAACGAAAATCGTTCTGAACTTGGGAATTATATAATGGAGAATAGAAATTTTAAAGGGCAGAAATTACACCCATACGATTGGCTCCCACATGCGCTCTGCTATATGGAAGGTTTTAAAAGGTCCCTTTTCATTGCTTCTCGTGCGCTGCAATTTCCCATGAAGGTCTACTTAATATGTAGGCCTACCTGAAAGGCTGTTGTAAGATCTAAAAGAATCTGATGCTCTTTTTTATTTTCAGCAGCTGACTTTTATTAGTACTAAGGAAAAGCTTAAATTCACGTCCATCGGCACTAAGATCACCCGAAACACAGTGTTTTTGTTTCACCAATGCTTTCCATGTTCCTATGAGGATCCGTTGGGCTAATAGGCCTACCATAGGTCTTGATACATTTATGACCAAAATAGTGAAGCAAAAGCAGCATGCGTTAGGTTTGCAAAACTCTACTTCATATCTGTGGTATCGTTTAATTTCCTTCGATCCAGTAAACAGCAGATGACTCCGGTTTCACGTCCACTACAGACATAGCCCGGTCCTGTCCTCAGCCATCCTCGAAGCGAGGGTTGGCCGCGTCATGCACAATCTTTCTCCATAGTTGTCTGTTCTCAGCCTTCCATATCAGTTTCTCCACTGAGAGTTAAGTCCATGTTTTAATGCTGTCCATCCAAGTAACTTTTGGTCTTCCTCGTGCAAGAGAGCCTGGTATTTTGCCTTGAACAATGTCCTTTTCCAAGCATCTCTCCTGTTTCCTCATGATGTCTCCTAGTTTGCCATCTTCATCTCCACAGATTCCATGGTACTCGAAGGACAAGTCTCAAACATTTAATCTCGAATGCATCTATT
The DNA here is from genome assembly GCA_020284085.1 of Aporrectodea caliginosa. Taxonomy (NCBI): domain Eukaryota; kingdom Metazoa; phylum Annelida; class Clitellata; order Crassiclitellata; family Lumbricidae; genus Aporrectodea; species Aporrectodea caliginosa. The sequence goes on along the minus strand of JACEVL010000263.1, from coordinate 2,721,672 downwards.
CTTATCTATTCAGTCTTCCTCAAAGTTCAACTCTCACATCTATAAAATAATAACTGGCCACAGTAAATTCTTCAAGAGCCTCAACTTTGTGGCAATTGCTATACCATGATTCTGTCAGATATTCTTGCGTCCAGTTTCGACGCTGTAACCCATTGCCAGACGCGAACGGATCTCTTTTGCACAGTCACCATCCTCAGTAGCAAATGAACGTAGGTAGGCATACGTAACATTCTGCTCCAGGAAAGTGTTATTGTTGCTGATGCGGCATATTGTTTTTCTCCTGTCATGACTTTTGTTGTGTCCGCATTAATCAGCAGTCCGTATTTCTTGCTGGTGCTGTCTAGTCGATCCAACAGTTCTTGCAACTTGGCCTCTGAGCATGCTATAAAAATGATGTAATCGGCATACCGCAGATTTGTAACTCTTCGTCCGCCAATCCTCACTTCACCAACATAACCGTCCAAAGTCTCTCTCATCACCAATTCCGCCACACTGTACGACAAGGATGCGTGCTTTCACCATACTTATTCAACATACTGGCGGAGTCCGAACTTTCTTCCATTCTTTCCAAATTCCATCAATCAATGTTCAATATCTGAAGACAGGAACACTTAATTGTTAGTCACGAGTTGATGACTACGCATTTTGTTCGTCTGGGAACGGCAGAACAAATCAGAACTGATATATTAACTTGGATTCACTCTATTCACCTCGGGGTCACGACTACTCTGCCAGATTAAATAACAGATGTCCACAACTGTTAGTAACAACATAGTAATTACAAATTACATTTCTCATTACTATAACCTTAGACTTCACAGTTTCACTTTTTCAAGTGCCATCACTAATCAACTCTGACCATCAGCGTGACTTATCTTGAACTTATTTGACCCATAGACTCCGTCACCCCAAAAATAACCCTGTCTTTATCTTACCATTGAGAGCATAATATTTTGCAACAAATAACTGAACCCATACCAAGATGATGTAAAGTAAAAGGTGTCCACTAGTTAGTGAGAAAGATGAATCTTTCAGTTTTCCGTTACAGGAAGATCCAGGACGAGGCTTAACTTTGACCTCGACCAAGGACAAAGAAAAGAACGAGTCTTGGATGACATCGGCGATATGAGACACGATAAAGAAAGCGGCGACAGAAGACCAGGATTAGGACTGGAGAGGACGAGAAATCGAATTTTCAATCCTAAGTACGGAGACAGATCAGCAATACCCAACGTAATTGTCATAATAACGAGAGAAGTGTCAAACAACGACATGAAACAAGTCATGTCAGAGGCAGATGTGATGAAAGAATTGGGAACATCCATCATATGCATTGGAGTAAGTAGACCTTTCACTTTGATGCAATAGGATATATATATATATACCGTATATATATATATATTTATATATAAATATAAAAATATAAATAAAAGTGGAAACGCATTACAGGATTTGATGTTTGGCAATACACACGAGAGAGAGGAGTATCATTTGCACATTGTTGCCAGATTTCCTTACGGATAGCTGATTATATTATTGCGGACGATAACATATCTAGCTTTTTGCCAACGCAATATGTGAAACACCCAATTTGAAATATGTAAACATTCACAGTTTTTAAGCTTCCATTTAGTGCCCATAGCAGAATTTTTATGAATAAAGGAGGAGTTTATTTGTCACCATCCAAACCGCACCTCCTCCGGGGTTTAGTAGGACCTACAACAACTGCAAATATTGACTGCAAAATGAACTGTCAAATGAAATCTAATGTTATGTCACCCGCATGAAACTGTTATCCTAATGAATGAATGGTTTGCTGTACATTATGAAGAAAAGAAGGCGAAGCAGCGAACACTTAATTGCGTCTCATGTCTGTGTAGCTTAAATACAATTACAATTTAGAATTCCTAGTGCACAGACAGAGATAAGGAGCAAACCAGTTTAGCCGACCAAAATCCCAAATCATTTCTGGATGTTAAACAAGCACGCGAATGGTTGAAAGTCAAGAAAAACAAGATTTTTCGCTCTATTCTTGTCTCTATAGCTCATGTTATCGTTCTGAACAGCATCGACATTCATGCATGCAAACGTATGAACACACGTAGGGCCTACATACAATACAATAGAATACGTACGTACATACATATTGGAATAAGCAGTTTTAATTGATGTCTGTATGATAATTTCTTCAATTGTGATAGATAAACGCTGATGCGATGAGAAAGGTGGTCACTGAACCGTCGTCGGAAAATTACTTTGCAGTATCAGGATTGGAAAGTCTTAACACCATCGTTGATGCCGTAGCCATGGCAACCTGTAGAGCAGCGAGAAACCGACAAAATGGCGCGAGCACAGATTAATTGAACACAAGTATTCCACCGACTTCGTCGCCTAAATCTAGCAGAATGATGAATAGTGTTTTAAATGCTTTGAAATATTTAAATTTGGACTATTAATATTTAGTATATATAAGTAAAAATTTAATGTTTAGTATAATATTATAATAAGTAAACGTTGCTCTAAAAGTGATCACTTGTATAATGCGTTTTCCATTCACCTTATTTTTCGGGTGCCAACAATTACAATCGTAATTATAAAAAAGCGCTACTAAGAAGTGAGGGGCAGGGATCAGTTAATTCACGAGCGCTGCGGAAAGTCAAAGAGGTTGTTCACAGGTATACCCGGTGAAGAAGAAATCCATCAGCCACAGAGAATAGGACAGAAACGAAAGATGGAAGTCAAAGGCGATTGAAAGACCGCGCATGTATACTATAGAATTAAAGGTGACTGTGAGAGGAAGATTTACTTGACAGGTGAATGGAAGAGCCATGAATTGTGTGACCTGAAGTGTGGTGGACCTGGAATCATTTATTTGGTTTTGGTAAGATTGAGGTAAAGGTGGACATTGGACAACCGTTCGTAAGTTTAGTAATCGTAATCGTAATCTCCACACTTCTAAAGCGCCACTCGAAAGCCAAGCGCAGGGCACCAGCTTATTCACGAGCGCTGAGCTTATTCACGAGCGCTGAGCTTATTCACGAGCGCTGCAACAACATCATGTAACTGAAATATGGTCAGACATCGACGGCGGATCTTCATTCTTCAACTTTAGGCCACAGACAACACGGAAACGACAATGCTCAGAAGAGAGCATTTCCATTCTGAAGATGATGGTGATAATGATTATGTTGCTGCAAAGAAGTCTTTAATAGTGCATGCTTTCAAGTTCCTTCGTCTTTCAAAGGTCCAATCAGTTTCCTATGACGAAGACTGTATAATGCTGGTCAGAACCATGAAGCCACACCTTAGCTACAGTCTTTTGTTATTTATGCATATTCAGTAGCGTACGCGAAAACACACGGGACTAACAGTTTCGGGGATGAGGCTAATACTGAGTTGTACTGTAGAGATCAGAGGTGCAAAAAAACAAGTTTTTTCAAAATGAAAGGTTTTGGGGTTTCTTTTATTTTTTGTTTGTTTTTTGTCTTGTTTTTAAGATTGTTCTATTTCGGATCATTAAACTCATAAAAATGGAATGAATACGGTTCAAATTAATCTGATGCATAAATGAAGTTAACTAGAACAGTAGAACTGTAGAATGCCATGTAACGAAATTAACTGAGACAATACAACAATTGTCAAGAGAGTTGAAGAGAGACAATTTTTGGCATTTATAATTTCTAAATTTGTAAACAAATTGCGGTTTTCTGTTTGTTTTTGTTTAAAAAACAAAACAACCAAAAACCAAAAAACCAAAATCCTAACAACCCTGGTAGAGATCTTGCTGTGTACCATTCTGGATTAGGTTCAGTTTTGTTATTGTTGACCCTCCTTTGTTCGGTGTTCCCTGTTCTGTTCTATGTTCCCTATGATGTTCCCTGTTACCTGTAATGCTTATTTATATTTTTCATAATTGTATTACTAATTACATATCAATAATCAATACCAGACATAATCTCACACTCGAGTACAGATGGAGCCCCACAAAAGCTAAAGCTTGTACAAGGTTAGGCCCCTATTTCCATACTGTGGTCATTTAAATTATTGAGTCATCATGACAGAATAGTCCAGGTCTTGAAACAATCATCAGAGTAGTAGTAGAAAACTGAATAGTTCCAACTTGTTCACTGTTCCCTCTGATGTCCCCTGTGATGTCTTGTGTTCCTTGTAGTGTTCTGTGTGCCTGCAATGTTCTATGTTCCCTATGATGTCTCCTGCGATGTTCTATGTTACCTGTAGTGTTCATTGGCGCCGACTTCTGCTTTGGCCTCTAGGTGCATGGGTTCTACCAAGTGATTTTCTTTATATTCTACATTGCCCTAGGTGATTTTTTGCGCATTTTCGGAAAAACGTGTTTTCTTCTCAAGGGTTACTTGGTTAGAAAAGTATTTGAAACTCACCTGACGGCGACCGACATAGTTGTGCAACCTTTGGTTCGAAATTTGTGTATGTCGTAGCCTGTCTTATATGGAACATTTGCAAATTTATTGTACTTGTACAGTAGGTTTTCTGGGTACGACGCACCCACTGAACTTTCTCTCTGGGTGCATTCCCATCCAAGACTCTCAGATAGTCGGCGCCTATGGTAGTGTTCTATGCCCCCTATTATCTAGACTCTGCCTACACCTTTTATAAGAATTCGAAAACTGTTCTTTATCGCAGGAGTTGGGCTGGGAGCGCCTCTGAGTAGGTTATCTTGCAGGGACTCGAGAGGACGCGATTGGGGGGGGCAGTCATCCTGGGAATCTGAGTTCGAACCCCTCGGTCTCCATAGTAGGCCTACTTTGGTATAATTGCGTCCATTTCTCTTGTAGCAATAGCCTATTCCAACAAGAGAGCAACGCTAAACGTGTAAAAACTAAACTCACTGCGCGATCGACACAATTTCAAGTTGTGTGGCACTGAAATGCAAGTCAATCAATCAATCAATAGAGTTTATTGAACCAGTTCACAATAGAGTTTATTGAACCAAGTCACAAGTTTTGTTTGGATTTTTTGGGTGTGTTAGATGCTTGTTTAATTTCTTAATGTGTGGCTTATATAGCGACATTCTACCGTACAATACAATGTGGTGAGAAGGATTGTTGATGTTAGAGTTGTTACTGATGACTCAGTAGACGATTCTGAATATAATTTCGATACCAGCAGGTAGACCAAACGTAGTCAACCAGATGGTGTTGTTCAACTTGGTAGTAATCAACTTTATGAAACGGAATTGAACATTACAGTATTATTCGACGGACTCGACGCTGTTTGCAGTCTATGCCAACATTAGCCCAAACCTGTCAGTCACAGTGGTCAGCATAAGTTTTCAGACATGGCAGCTGCTGCGATAGTTTCCACGGTGCTGTTTTTCGTGACATTGATTTTTCGAATGTCGTAGACCAATATAAAGTTTGACGTGAACGAATTAAAGAAGCCTAAAGTGCTGCAAGACCTGAACAACGTAAATGGTTTACGCAGCTGGTTTATTCTTTGTTGGTCGAAAAGACAAAACTTACAGAATGTCAAAGAAGGAAATAAGTAGGCTATAGCCTAATATCTACGAGTAACTGCTGTAACTGAGGAACACTTATCGTTGGTGAAGGATCGAGGTTCACAACAATTTCAGTGGTTATTATGCCAGCTTCATCGAATGAACTGCCACTGCGAGACCTAGTTCATCTCGTCCAGCAGTCCCCGTGCTTTATCTGGACCAAAAGTGATTTCAGTTTCAGCTATAGGCCTACTATGGTGGTTATGCTTCAGCAATGTTAGGATTTGGTTTGAAATCAAGATGAAATCGTCGTTCAAAGATGGGACAAGGCAATTAGGCTATCGCACTCTGTTTGTGATGAGCTTAAGGCCGTCATAGGCCCTTTTATGCAACGCAATGCCTACTTTTGTCGGTACTTGTCGGTTTTACGACCCCCAAAAATTCTTCATATCGTCACTTTAAAATGGAAGCTGGATTGATGAAAAAAATTGTTTCCCGATATGGAAGTGGTATTGATGAAAACATTCCTGTGTTTAAACAGAAGCTGGATTGATAGAAATAATTTTTCCCGTAAATAGAAGCTGGATGGATGAAACTAAGTTTTCGATTGAATATATCCTGTATTTTAGCGTATTTTATTATTTATCTTGTCTGCCTGCGTAAATGGAAGTTGGATTGATGAAAATAATTCTTTGCGTAAATAGTAGTTGGATTGATGGATATGAGGAATTTTAAATCACGTAATATATGAAGAATTTTGGGGGTCGTAAAACCGACAAGTAGATCTACCCTTTTGTCTATTAAAGTGTCGTTACTGGCTAACTACATGTATGACAAATAATATCGAAGAAACTTTATTTGGTAAGACATTTCAACAGTAACAGCAGTCTTGCCATCAGCACTGATTATATGTCAAATTATAATTGCAATTACTTTCCGGCCCTGGCCACAGTAGATCATATAAAGCATACCAGCAGTGCAATAATGAAAGCAGTTGGATAGAGTTCAAGTAAGCCTATCTATCTAGAGACACGCATAATAGGCCTACCTAAATTGAAATAAAAATGTTCCATAAAATGGAAACAGAAAGCAGAATCTTTGAATATGTTCAGGAATACTCAGTTGAACTGTAATATCAATCAATCAATCAATCATTTATTTCTGTAACCAAATAGTCTCACAAAAAGATGCACAGCTGACCACTGTGTTAAACATGTAAGTCCAGCAGAGGTATTTGCGCAGCTAAAGTTAATAGGTTGTTTAACAATACAGTTGTCAAGTAATGGAACAAAGAACAAAATACCTTAATGCGAATTTATTAAGTAGAGCATTAGATATTGGAATATGATGAGCTGCAGCAATTCTAGTCTTACAATCATGTGAGAACAAGACATCATCTCAGATATGTGGTGTCAATAAGAAGGAATTTCTGGATTCTCTACATCAGAATGTCCACTGCCTAAGTATTCTGAATGAAAGTGGTACATTAACTATTCATATACGAAACCCAGATCACCCATAGAATCGATCACATCTCAAATTACAATCGTTTTCAACAGCAATTATGCGGAATTCTAATATAGCACAGTCCAGCAACTAATTCGTCAGGTGGAGAAAATCGATGGCTAGAACAATGCTCCAGAAATTCATTCTCTATTTCAAGCAATTCGTCACAAAGACCACATCCAAAAGATTTTGGCAAAGACTCTTTTGCATCCGCAGTAGATTTGATTTTACTAATATACTGACATTCTCCCTCTATAATATTTGGTAAAAGATCTGGAATTCCACTAGAATCCGGATATAGGTAGCAAAAGTCTGGTTTTTCCCCAGGATGTGTTCCTATGTGATGATTCAGGTTACTACTTTCGACAAACGTTTTCTGACATAATTGGCGCCTGTATGTTTTTTCTCTAGTATGGGTTCTCATGTGCCTTTTCAAAGTACAACTATTAATAAATGATTTCTGGCATAGCTGGCACCTGTATGGTTTTTCTCCAGTATGGATTCTCATGTGATGATTCAGATTTCTACTGTCTACAAACGTTTTCTGACATAGTTGGCATTCATATGGTTTTTCACCAGAATGCGTTTTCATGTGCTTTTTCAGATAAACACCTGTAGCAAATGATTTCTGACATAATTGGCACCTGTATGGTTTTTCGCCAGAATGGGTTCTCATGTGAGTATTCAGATGACTATGACAAGCAAATGATTTCTGACATAACTGGCACCTGTATGGTTTTTCGCTAGTATGGGTTCTCATGTGCTTTTTCAGAGTATCACCTTTAGCAAATGATTTCTGACATAGTAGGCATATGAATGGTTTTTCGCCAGTATGGGTTCTCATGTGAGTTTTCAGATAACTACCTTCCTTAAACGATTTCTGACATAGCAGGCATATGTATAGTTTTTCGCCAGTATGAATCCTCATGTGCCTTTTCAGAGTTCTACTATAAATAAATGATTTCTGACATAGTTGACACCTGTATGTTTTTTCTCCAGTATGAATCCTCATGTGTATTTTGAGAGTACTGCCCTCAATAAATGATTTCTGACATAGTTGACACCTGTATGGTTTTTCTCCCGTATGGCTTTTCATGTGACGATTCAGCTCGCTTATTTCTGCAAACGTTTTCTGGCATAATTGGCATTTATTTGGTTTATCATCACTATGCCTTCTCAAGTGCCTTTCAAGATAAAAATTTTTAGCAAATGATTTCTGACATAAGTGGCACCTGTGTGGTTTCTCACCAATATGGGATCTTATATTCACCACCAAGCCACCTGCTTCGGTATATGATTTCTCACAAAACTGACTTTTGTTGCGTTTCTCTCCAATATGGATTCTCAAATGGTTTTCCAGATTACTACCCTCATCCGACATATTTGGCACCTGTGTTGGTTTTCTCCTGTTGGGTTCCCGTATTCGCCATCAGGCTGTTCACTTAATTGATAATTTCACAGTTTTTCTCCTGTATGGGTCTTTTTGATGAGATGTCAGCTCATAAAGACATATTCTGAATAAATCACTGAAAATTAAATAATCGATATCCAGACAGGACAAGGTGACATACAAATGAACACATATATAAATACACAACTAACTAATGTAAGAAGCTGCGTTCTGTCAACCTGGTGTTCGGAATAAACGAAAATTGATTGATTGAACACATTGAGCATACGGTTACTCAAGTAATTGATTCGTATGCGCACTACCAGTCACCAAATTCTAGACAACATTGAGATTTGCATGGCTTTTGTTAAGAAAAGTAAGAAATAAATAACACAGTAAAAACTCTGACGAAAAACTGAACCGTTGCGTAATAGCACACCTCTGTGCTATAATTGGTCAGTATGATTTTAACTGAAGATGAAACAGTAGACTACAGTGAAAATATGGTCAAATAAATCCAGTGTCATGAAGATTAATGAGATGTAGACCGTGTCTAAAAAGTGCATTTTGAAGCCTTAACCGAATATTCCTCTTCTTGTTCATAATTATAATTGCTAAAACAACAGTAACACCTCAGTATGTAACATGTTTCTAAATATAGAACAATTGTCTTACTCAATACAGTAAAATGACCGTTTTCCATTTTAAATTTAGCAACTAGTTCATAAATTACGGTAAAGCACATTTTCAGGAATTCTGTCTCACATCATAATGGCTTGACACCTGCTGGACTTCGAAGCACACCATTACATGAAAAGGAATTAAAATCATGCCATTTATTGTAAAGTACGCCATCTCAAATCTTCATAGTAGTTTCCAAAGTAACACATCTACAACTTGGTAAATTTGTTAGCAGGCGATCATAATTTTATAGAAGACAAGATGTAATACACACAACTGAAATATTCACAAAGCAATTCAAATATAAAAGGGACAAAAGTCTTATATGTTCGGCTTAATAGAATTCAATAGCCTAAGTGTAGCTCCATCGTCCGTCCTTTTGGCTCCTTACCACTGAGTATACTGCAGATCCCGTCAAGGACTCGGTTGTCAAGAGGCTTAAGTGTAAGTAGTCTGGTGGACTATTGAGCACCACAGGCTTTTAAAGAAGCTTGAGGTCCAATTTTCTCACTACAAAGAGCAAAAAGGACGGACGATGGAGCTACACACTTTGATAGACTGAACATTTAAGACTGTTGTCCCTTTTATCTATGGAGCGCTCCATGCATATTTTAGTTGTTGGAAGATGGTATCGAAAAAAACGGGTCTAGGACATTTTCCCCCTCCGGACATTTCCCCAGGGACATTTCACCCAAAGTTGGACTGATCAAAATAATTTTTACTTTAATAGAAGATGGATTAATGGAAGAAATTATTATCCTTAAACAGAAACAGGATTGATGAATCAAATCCTATACTTAAATAGAAGTTGGCTTGATGAAAGAAATTATATGCTAAGAAGCTGGATTTATTACAGAACTTATTTCCTTAAATAGAAGTTGGATTGATGAAAGAAGGTCTTTGCTTCAATAGAAGTTGGATTAATGGCAGTTATCATGGACAATGGTAGAGTTACCTACTTACCATTCAGGGAGGAAATGTCCGGGCGGAAATGTCCGGATAACCGGAAAAACAGTGAGGAAGGAATAGATAACAATGTGGTTTCACGTTTCCTTCCTTGCTGCCTAAAGGTGTGTCATCTATAACAAAATGAATGAAGTTAACGACAACCTTTGGGAGTGTGTCGTTTGGCAGGAGAGGTAGCAGGGCTTCTACGCTCGTCAACATGCGAACACCTGTCCAAAAACAAATATAATCTGAGGATAGGAAATTGGAATATTGAACATTGCAGAGAGCCTAGAAGTTGGCAAAACTAATCAGTGAAAGAGAATAAAATTATACAAATCTTTGGGTTAACAGAGGCCAGATGGAAGGATGATAGAGACTGAACATTGATCAGTGAGGGAGTAAGGGTTATACAACCTTGAGGGGAGGAGCACTGTTGCCTGAAAGGACTGTTGCAGATTATGTCACAAGCATCAACAGACACGGGGACAGAATTATATTTGTCAGATGATGGGCACGTTTTTCAATCAATCCAGCTTCCATTTTAAATTGACAATAAACAATTTAGTAACATAAACTATGGTTTTACCAGTTGATTTTAGACAAACCCGTAGTTTAGGTTGGAAAATTGTTTTATATTGTCAAGATAAAATGGAAGCTGGATTGATGAAAGTTTTTCCTTAACTGAAAGTAGGATTGGTGACACCATTTCTGTGTTTACATAGGAGTTGGATTGATGGAAATACGATTTTAGCGTAATTAGAAGCTGGATTGATGAAACTAAGTTTTTCAGGCAATAGAAGCTGGATTGATAAAAATAATCGTTTCCGCAAGTACAAGCTGGGCCCACGAGAATAGTCCTTTGCTCAAATAAAAGTTCCATTGATGAAAAATATGGTAAAAGTGTAGTTTAGCGTTGTAAATTATTCGCCAGTGCATGAGTTTCAACGTTGGTCGAATAAAAGTAGTATTGACGAAAAGAATTCTTGCTAAATAGAAGTCGGATAGATGAAAATAATTTTGCCAAAATAGAAGTGGGCCTGATGTAAGTAATGTTGCTTAAACAGAAGCTGGATTAATTAAACGAATTCTTGCCTATTGGAAGCTGGATCAATGAAAAGGATTCTCGCCAAAGTAGAAGTTGGATTGATGAAAAAGAATAATGCTACAATGGGCGAAAAATGTACCACGCTAAACTACACGTTTACCAAAAATATTTGTTTGGTTAAATAGAATGTGGGTTATTTTTTTATTAAATGGAAGCTGGATTGGCGAAAATAATTGCGTAAATGGAAGCTGGATTGGCGAAAATAGTTTATCGTGAAACTAGAAGTCGGATTAATGAAAAAATAAACTGCAGTTTCAATGGATACCAATGCAAAATAATTTGGGGACCTAAACTGAAGGATTACCTCGAAGACATTCAAATCATTTACCAACCTAAACTACGGGATGACTGGAATCTACCATCGCATTGACTAAATGAAGATCACGTCCAGTTGATTCTAGATCTTTATATTTTTTACCCCCCCTCTTATGGGCCTTCCCAGCCAGAGATGGGCACGATTAATTAAATTGCTTATCGATTAAAATTAGATTTAGCAAAATCTTGTAACTAATCGATCAGGAGTGGAATTAGCTGTTTAGCTAATTAATTAGCCAATCGATTAGAATTTAATCGATTAGTTAGCCTACCCATCTCTGTTCCCAGCCTCCTTTATGTTTTCTTCCCAACACCCATCATCAGTATAATATACAATACATGTATGTGTATATATATAAAATTATGTATATATACACAATACAATACAAAGTATACAGAACACCATTTGTAAATTGCTACAGTACAATGCAACTTTTGTTAACAAAGCAATTGCATGCTGTCACTGTGTGTTTTGCTTCAATCAGAAATTTCAAATGAAATTGTGAAGATTAAATTAAAATAAAAACCTGGGAAGCCACCACACCTTGGCCACTGTCAAACAGCCACACATAAGAATATGTTCATACCTTAAAACACTTAATAAGCTTATTTGATTAACAATGAAGCTTTCCTGACCTTTTTCTGCAAAATTTCTCTTGACAGTTTCAAAATCAATTTTCTGGCAATACTCAAACTGGCCAAATCCACAAGATAATCTTCTTGAGACATTGCAGACCTTACAAATTCTTAATTAGCTTGAATTTGCTGAATGATCTCTCTGCAGAGGTTATTGTTTCCGGAATTAACAGTATAACCTAAACTCACACAAACATTTGGAAATAGCTCTGAAAGATTGACTGTGTTAATAAGTTCAACAGGTCAATGGTGTAAATTTTGGGCACATCCAAAAATTGTCTTATGTACGGAGGGTAAATGTTTAATTTCTGTTATGAAATCCTGACCATTAAGGAAAGCAAGATATTGCTTTGCTAAAGTTAAAGTTTTTCTTCCAACAAACAGGCAGACATGGTTAGATATAAAATTATTTCCACAAGAAAGCAAACCTTTCAGGGCTCCTGATCTGTCACCATACATTTTGGACGGCTTATCTACAACTTTTACTTTTCATATCTGAAGGCTTAAATAAATAATGCATAAAATGGAAAAACTGCAAAATAAGTTCTATAATGTCAGACAGATGAACAGCAGAAGAGCTAACCTTCCTGATGATGAGGCTGGCCGCTGGTGATGTTGGAAACTGGATCCTATGACTCATTTCAATTGGGGTGCGTGTAATGAATGGTGGCTGGGGCCTATAGGAGACTGGAGAAAGCTGTAGTAGCATTGACCTACAGATGTGAAGGGCACTGTAGGCTAGCAGGGCACTATCAATCATACGCTTGCTGGACCTTGATCGGTAACTCCTCCGGCTCAGCCAGAAACTACACTCCCAGCCCTCTGGGCCCAGGAGCAATGAACCGGCTGCACCCTCTCTTAGGCCCTGCCCAGGATCTTTCCACATCTTGGCCCTGCCTGTCATAGTAACCAAGTGACAACGCAGATGAAAGTACGGTGGCCGAGAGGAACCAAGTTGTTGTATTATCTGAAAGGATAACCCTATTCCGTAAAAAGTATATCCCAATATCAACCTACATCAGGCCGATTGGTCATAATGGAGACTATATTTTTTATTATGGAGTCATTTGGAGTAGGACTGTGGGTAATGAAAGTGAGGGGGTCCAGCCGACCCCTAGTCCCCGGGGTCGGCCAAAGACCAGAAGCATGGGGTCAAAATGAGAAGCAGGGGGGTCCAACCCCCGGCAAACCCAACTGCAGGGCCCCTAAACAGCGGGAGTTTTCTCCCTTCTAGGTGTGCCTTTTGCTCTGGATTCCTTATATTACTTGTATTATTGAGTGTTACTTCTGTTTATTAGCTTAATGTTGATGTATTTCATTTCAACACCTGTTATATTTGATGAACTGGATCAATAAAATGATGATTGATTGATTGATTGATATGCAGAACCGCGCTTTCTCGGTGAGTGGGTCCCTCGACCTGGAATGGCCTCCCTCTCTCCTATGTTCTTTTCTCACCTTAAAACTGTTTTTTTGGGCCGTGCTGGAGTCGGGAGCGCCTCTGAGTAGTTTTCTTGAAGGGGCGCTATACAAATGTTCGAAATGAATGAATGAATTACAAGCAGACCAAAAGTATGATTCAAAGTTATACATAATATTATTATAAATGTAAATAAACAGTAAGTTTAAACTGAACTAGTTAATGACAACATTCTTATTACAATTGAAAATAATATTATGCAATTTTCATTTCCAAAAGTCATAAGCCAGTATTCAATGTTGCCTTTACAAATGTTCTTCGTTAGGCCTCATCATGTATATTCGTTTAATGTGTTAACAACAGACATAACTCTGTATGTGTACATAGAAAACAATAGGCTACATCTAGATATTATATATTATGTACATATTATATTATATTATTATATATACCACTATTATATTATATTATTATATATACCACTATTTACTGACTTGAAGCTTACTTAAACTAGAGCAGATTCGAACATTACAGATTGGCCTAATATTTATGTACCGCTATGAACATGGTTTACTTCCAACATGTTTTAAGGGATTTTTTTCATCTAGGATCCGATGTTCATACCACTACACCAGAAACTTTAACTCTTATCGCCCCATATACGCACACACCAATACTCGCTTATTCTCCATAAAATCTATTGGCTCCACAACCTGGAACATGCTTCCTCTCTCTCATACGTTGTGCCCTCCACCTATTTGGCACTTTAAAACAATGCTGCATGCCTACCTGATTAACCCTCAATGGGTCCTTTGTCAGAAAGCTGATGTTCCAGGTCCTTGGGGTTCAAATGCACCCCCTAAGTGTTTGAGAATATAAATCAACGATACGCTCTGTCTACCGGTAATCGAATACCATGTATTTTATATAAACATACTGTTCAATGTTTTATTTATTTATTTATTTATTCAACACATTTATATAGCGCCCCTTCAGGAAATAAACCGACTCAGAGGCGCTCTCTGCGCTGGACTAGTCGATGGTAAGATATGCCATACGGCCAACATATTACACCAGTTAACAAATGACATAATTATCTAAATCGTACATTTGTCACACAGTAAATTATTGACAGAGTGTGCCGGACAAGCAGGCCTAGAGCACTTATCGCAGAATTTGCGCGTCTTCCTGTCACACTCGCGCGGGCACAGATGACAACGTCCCTGTGTCCTCTTCACTTTAGCTGGTATCTCAGTTCCTGCTTCAAATTCTCCAGAGTCCAGTTCTATAAGTTGGATTGCGTCCATGATCGGTCCTCTGAGCAGGGCTGGCTTGTCCAAACGTCTTCTTATAAGTGGCTCGGCAAGAGACTCCCCGAGACTGATGATGAATTGGCGACGACGTATCGCTTTGGACGACTTATTCCAGTCAGGGTTATTGCACATCCAGATCACGAAACTGGCAATGGCAGCTGTGTCAAGCATGTCAAAGAATAGGACCATTGGCCACCTGTTGATCTTTCGTTTACATGAGTAGATGCAAGCCAAATGATCCATGTTATCTACTCCGCTCTTAGTTGCATTGTAGTGAAGGATGATCTCTGGTTTTTGTTTCAGACCATCGACAACCTTGTCGTGATGCATTGTCGACAAAAGAATGACCGACTTTCCCTTTTTTGGGACATATGATACCAACGTTTTGTTGCCATCAAATGCAAAGATCGAAGAAAATTCGTCTCTGTTTTTTGCTATCATGCTTGGAGGAATGTCTCGTTTGTTCTTGCGCATCGTTCCTACATAGGTCATACCCTGAGTAAGCAATTCTTCTGCCACTGAAATACTGAAAATGTAAGCAAAACAAAATGTCTGACTTCTAAAAAGGTCCAACTAATATCAGGAATGTTCTAACATAATTGATAATAACATAACAAATTATTGCAGTAGGCCTAATTAGCACCAATTACCTGAATTTGTTCATAATATCAACGTTATAATTTTGGGGTGCATTTGCACCCCCGATGAATCTGTGCTGGCAAAAATTGACGTCAACTTTTTTTTATCGTTTTATGCATGAGTATATGAAAAAATGGTTCACTTACAATGTCCTAGAAGATAACTGCTGAAATTTTAATAATAACACGTGAGTAGCCATAGAATCGGCCATGGGGTGCAATTGCACCCCAAGGACCCATTGAGGGTTAATGGAAATTAGCTATAACCTACCCTGCCGGATATTCTTTTTTCACTGTTAGTTAAGGTTTTCGGTTTTTTCTTTATATTTTCATAGTGTTTTGAATCGAGTTAATCATTTACTGTGTAATATGTACTATACTGTTTACCTACCTGATTAATGAAACTTAGCTATAACCTACCCTGCCGGATATTCTTTTTCACTGTTAGTTAAGGTTTTCGGTTTTTCTTTATATTTTCATAGTGTTTTGAATCGAGTTAATCATTTACTGTGTAATATGTACTATACTGTATGCATTGCTGTACGAAACTTGATATTGTACTGTTTATCAAGGATTTAGCTAATTCATATTTCTGAAATGTTGTTCTAGGTGTCCCTAGTTAGCGGGATCTTGATCCCTTTTGGGACTCCTCTTGCGGCCAATTCTGATACTTTATGTTGAAATGTTATGTGTTTTTTTTTTCATTTGGCTTCAATAAAAGAGATTTGATTGATTGATTGATTGATTGATTGATATAGTATGAAGTAATAATCGCTTAGTAAGAGTTCGATCAGGGCGTAAAATGTTGGTTTGGAAAAAGGAATCTGAGTGAATGATTCTCATTTAAGAAAACGGCTTTGAAGAGTGAAGTGTCTGCTTTATTATCAAGAACATTCGCAGAAAAGGAATCTGACTGCTTACTCACCTAAATGTCACTCTCATCAAAAGAGACAAAATGAAGTGTTCATAAGGAAATAGTTCAGCGCTCGTGAATAAGCTGGTACCCTGCGCTTGGCTTTCCAGTGGCGCTTTAGAAGTTTGGAGATTACGATTACGATTACGATGTGGAAAAGCATGAAGATTTGTTTCAACTTCAATTTCAAGTAATACACAGCTGCATATCATATGCACTTTAAAAGTTGTTTTAAAATGTAATAATCATATTAGAAAGCAATTTAAGCCAGAGCCGGATGCATTTACCCAAATCCCAATCGGTATAGCAGTTCATAAAATTTTAAAACTTATTTTAGGTATGTTTTCATCGCTCTTCCAACTTCTTCTTCTACTAGAACATATTTCAATCCCTCATCCAACTTCTACGTCCACTAAAAAATATTTTAATCGCGCATCCAACTTCTAGTTTTACCCCAATAATTTAGCATCAAAATCATTATTTTCATCGCTCATCCAGCTTCTATTTCTGTAAGCTTGGGTGCCGGATGGGTCGCCTTGTCGGTCTCGACCTCGGCTTACCCCAAAACTTAGAGTTTGTTCCCACTGAGAAGTGAGAATGGTTTTGCCTCTTGCGCCTGCCATCGGTGAGGGATTTTGGCTTCCACGCGCAAAGAGGTCCCTTCCACCTTCAGTGGGCAGTTGGTTCACCAGAGTCGGCATGGGCGCTACTCCAGGCCGTTTGAGTACCCTGGTTACTGCAACCTCATCTGGACCGTTTACATCATGGACAAAAGCTAGCCCAGGGTCTGGCCGTTGTGCCCTCCACCTACGGCACTTTAAAACAATGCTGCATGCCTACCTGATTAACCCTCAATGGGTCCTTGTCAGAAAGTTACGTTCCAGGTCCTTGGGGTTCAAATGCACCCCTAAGTGTTTGAGAATATAAATCAACGATACGCTCTGTCTACCGGTAATCGAATACCATGTATTTTATATAAACATACTGTTCAATGTTTTATTTATTTATTTATTTATTCAACACATTTATATAGCGCCCCTTCAGGAAATAAACCGACTCAGAGGCGCTCTCTGCGCTGGACTAGTCGATGGTAAGATATGCCATACGGCCAACATATTACACCAGTTAACAAATGACATAATTATCTAAATCGTACATTTGTCACACAGTAAATTATTGACAGAGTGTGCCGGACAAGCAGGCCTAGAGCACTTATCGCAGAATTTGCGCGTCTTCCTGTCACACTCGCGCGGGCACAGATGACAACGTCCCTGTGTCCTCTTCACTTTAGCTGGTATCTCAGTTCCTGCTTCAAATTCTCCAGAGTCCAGTTCTATAAGTTGGATTGCGTCCATGATCGGTCCTCTGAGCAGGGCTGGCTTGTCCAAACGTCTTCTTATAAGTGGCTCGGCAAGAGACTCCCCGAGACTGATGATGAATTGGCGACGACGTATCGCTTTGGACGACTTATTCCAGTCAGGGTTATTGCACATCCAGATCACGAAACTGGCAATGGCAGCTGTGTCAAGCATGTCAAAGAATAGGACCATTGGCCACCTGTTGATCTTTCGTTTACATGAGTAGATGCAAGCCAAATGATCCATGTTATCTACTCCGCTCTTAGTTGCATTGTAATGAAGGATGATCTCTGGTTTTTGTTTCAGACCATCGACAACCTTGTCGTGATGCATTGTCGACAAAAGAATGACCGACTTTCCCTTTTTTGGGACATATGATACCAACGTTTTGTTGCCATCAAATGCAAAGATCGAAGAAAATTCGTCTCTGTTTTTTGCTATCATGCTTGGAGGAATGTCTCGTTTGTTCTTGCGCATCGTTCCTACATAGGTCATACCCTGAGTAAGCAATTCTTCTGCCACTGAAATACTGAAAATGTAAGCAAAACAAAATGTCTGACTTCTAAAAAGGTCCAACTAATATCAGGAATGTTCTAACATAATTGATAATAACATAACAAATTATTGCAGTAGGCCTAATTAGCACCAATTACCTGAATTTGTTCATAATATCAACGTTATAATTTTGGGGTGCATTTGCACCCCCGATGAATCTGTGCTGGCAAAAATTGACGTCAACTTTTTTTATCGTTTTATGCATGAGTATATGAAAAAATGGTTCACTTACAATGTCCTAGAAGATAACTGCTGAAATTTTAATAATAACACGTGAGTAGCCATAGAATCGGCCATGGGGTGCAATTGCACCCCAAGGACCCATTGAGGGTTAATGGAAATTAGCTATAACCTACCCTGCCGGATATTCTTTTTCACTGTTAGTTAAGGTTTTCGGTTTTTCTTTATATTTTCATAGTGTTTTGAATCGAGTTAATCATTTACTGTGTAATATGTACTATACTGTTTGCCTACCTGATTAATGGAAATTAGCTATAACCTACCCTGCCGGATATTTTTTTTCACTGTTAGTTAAGATTTTCGGTTTTTTTTTTATATTTTCATAGTGTTTTGAATCGAGTTAATCATTTACTGTGTAATATGTACTATACTGTTTGCATTGCTGTACGAAACTTGATAATATCCCATTATTGTACTGTTTATCAAGGATTTAGCTAATTCATATTTCTGAAATGTTGTTCTAGGTGTCCCTAGTTAGCGGGATCTTGATCCCTTTTGGGACTCCTCTTGCGGCCAATTCTGATACTTTATGTTGAAATGTTATGTGTTTTTTTTTTCATTTGGCTTCAATAAAAGAGATTTGATTGATTGATTGATTGATTGATTGATATAGTATGAAGTAATAATCGCTTAGTAAGAGTTCGATCAGGGCGTAAAATGTTGGTTTGGAAAAAGGAATCTGAGTGAATGATTCTCATTTAAGAAAACGGCTTTGAAGAGTGAAGTGTCTGCTTTATTATCAAGAACATTCGCAGAAAAGGAATCTGACTGCTTACTCACCTAAATGTCACTCTCATCAAAAGAGACAAAATGAAGTGTTCATAAGGAAATAGTTCAGCGCTCGTGAATAAGCTGGTACCCTGCGCTTGGCTTTCCAGTGGCGCTTTAGAAGTTTGGAGATTACGATTACGATTACGATGTGGAAAAGCATGAAGATTTGTTTCAACTTCAATTTCAAGTAATACACAGCTGCATATCATATGCACTTTAAAAGTTGTTTTAAAATGTAATAATCATATTAGAAAGCAATTTAAGCCAGAGCCGGATGCATTTACCCAAATCCCAATCGGTATAGCAGTTCATAAAATTTTAAAACTTATTTTAGGTATGTTTTCATCGCTCTTCCAACTTCTTCTTCTACTAGAACATATTTCAATCCCTCATCCAACTTCTACGTCCACTAAAAATATTTTAATCGCGCATCCAACTTCTAGTTTTACCCCAATAATTTAGCATCAAAATCATTATTTTCATCGCTCATCCAGCTTCTATTTCTGTAAGCTTGGGTGCCGGATGGGTCGCCTTGTCGGTCTCGACCTCGGCTTACCCCAAAACTTAGAGTTTGTTCCCACTGAGAAGTGAGAATGGTTTTGCCTCTTGCGCCTGCCATCGGTGAGGGATTTTGGCTTCCACGCGCAAAGAGGTCCCTTCCACCTTCAGTGGGCAGTTGGTTCACCAGAGTCGGCATGGGCGCTACTCCAGGCCGTTTGAGTACCCTGGTTACTGCAACCTCATCTGGACCGTTTACATCATGGACAAAAGCTAGCCCAGGGTCTGGCAGCTCCCTTTCAAAAGAGGCAGGAACATGCAACGGCAATCCCACGTTATGGAGATTACGGTAATTCTGACGACTCTTACCTTGTAGCCGTTTGCTAACCCTTAATGCGTTCTGCGCTGCATTGGCTCCCCGTCCCTGTCCATCTTCCTGTCCATCATTTATCCTCGAGGTGTCAGTGGCAAGTGCATACAGGGGCGCTTCCGTTTGGTGGACGGATACCAGTCCTTCCGACCGGTATGGGTTCGAACTCCGGTCCATTTCTTCCTCACCTTCCTCTTCCACTTCTCTCCTTTGTATCGCCTCAACGAGTAAGTTCACACTGTCGTTACTCTCAGCTTGCCGATAAATAACAGAGCCAATAATGTCTTCTGCATTATTCTGTCTTTTTCTCATTTCCTCCTGCTGTTCTGCTAATTCATTAAACCGTCTTGTCAGATCCGTCAATCCATCTGTCAAGTCCTGTTGTCCTGTCATCATATCTTTTAATTTCGTCGTTAGATCTCTCTGTCCTCTACTCAATTCATTCTGTCCCTTATTTAAGTCATTCTGTCCTTTCGACATATCGGTCAGTCGAGTCGACACTTCTCCAAAGCTCTGCTCCATTCTACTCAGAATTAAATCCAAACCCGAGACAGGCAATTCTCGGGGCAGCATTTCCTTCTCCTTACTTTGTCTAGTTTCTTCGTCTTCTTCTTCAAATAAACCCTCCATAGACGGAGACAGACGAGACATGATTTTTAGATTATATTATTAAAGCATTGACAATATACTGATGATTTTAGATATCTTAAACTAAGTTAGATTACAGCTATACGAATTCTGTCTCTAGATTTTGAATACTAATTAGGTTTATGTTTATCTTCTATGCTTATCCTATAGAAACATGCAGCCAATTGATTATTCAGATCTACTTAACATTCATGGGTCCCCTCAGACTTGGGCGGGTTAGGCAGCGGAAGGCGGTCGCAGTCTGGGCGTTGGCCGAGAGTGCTCGGCTCACAGCGGTAGAAGTGATCGAGGGAAAATCCGTTGCAAGTTTCCCGTCGTAACGCGTCACCTGAACTCAGCTGAGGCAGATTCACAATAGACAGACACTTATATTCCAGTCTTGCACTTTTCTTTATCGAACTTTCGGCATTTGCGCACAGAATTCAGATCCGTCTTTTGTAGATATGAATTATATCCTCCATTCGAACAGACTTCGATATTCACGAATATAAACTACACCACGTACAATTCTTTCCTTTCTTTACCTACGATGCCTCACGATCAGACACATCAGTCGCTTGCTATCGCTTTACGGTATATATACATTCGACGATTTACACAACCAGTCGAATATTCCACAGACACAATGTATCCCCAGTCTTCCACGCCAGAACCTAGGTTAATCACTAATTTCACCGTTCTCGGTTCTACGTCGAAGAATTACACTCGCTTTACACTCGTTGCATTACGATATCAAACGATACGCTCGCACTCGCTCGTTTCACAATACATGGCCGACTTTTACGTGGCTAATCGGTATATCCACGGGCAACAGAATCCTTTTTCTTTTCGACGTTGAAATCACCTGCTAATCCGACAGGACTTTCACGTTTAAGATTTCTCAGGACTGCGCAAATTGCGGTCGTTGGACAGTTATTTTATAGGACGCTCCTTCGGTTGCAGCCTGCAGACGGGTCGCTCCAGCCAATCAGCGGCCTCGCACCTACAGCTGTGTTTTGCTGCGACTGGGCGTCGGTTTTGGCAGCAGTGATGATGATGGCAATACTCAGGGAATATTTTTAGAAAATATTCACATTCACCTCGACCAACTGAAGATAGGCCTACTCTTGAAGGCATATCTGAATATGATGGCGCGTCTCACTTACTTATGACGTGGCATCTTATTCGCTATAAGGGTCACTTAGTTAACTGGCTGCAATGCTTTTAAACAATTCTACTTAATGTCTACATAAGCACATTTTACTCTAATGTCATTCGACAATGATTCTAAATTAGCATTCATTTGACTAAACACAATACTACGAAAATGTCACTACATTCTACGTTAAGCATTTAACTTCTACAAGAGAACACAACAATTAATAATTGGTTGGTCTTTCTCGAGACTACTAAATCCAGAATAGAGTCTGTTCCTTTCCTGTTCACTCGGCGTCACGGAAGCGTACGGGTAAGCGAAGTTCACGCTTGGGTCGTGACGTCCTCGGCACATCCTCGTCATCTTCGTCTTCTAGGAACGGCGGAGGGTCATCCATCGGTTCTTCCACGTCTCCTTGGGGTGTCGCAGGGTCAGTGAAGGCGGATTTAAGCTTATCCACGTGTACGATCAGAGCTTGCGAACGCGGTGTTTTCCGGATTTGGTACAGTACGGAGCTGAGTTTCTTTACGACTTCGTAGGGCCCGACGTAGAAGCTCAGCCACTTCTCCTTCAATCCTTTATAGCGTCGCGGATAGTAGTAGTAGACGGCTTGGCCCACGTGGTAGCTGGCGGGTCGTACGCGAAGATCGTAGCGGAAGGCCCGAGTCTTTGCGTGGTTCTGCATGGTTTCCCTGGCCAGCGCGAAAGTCGTCTGCATCCGTTTACCCGTCTCGTATACGAAGTCATGACAGGCTGGTACTTCTCCCTTGACGTAGCAATCTCCAAGTACCAGGTCGAGTGGAAGGCAGGTCTCGCGATTCAAGAAGATTTTGTTGGGACTGAACCCCGTACTGCTGTGCTCGGTCGCTCGGTATGCTGACAAGATCATGGGCAGGAGGGATGGCCAATTTTTCTGGTTCTTTTCAACCGTCTTAGCCAGCATCGAGTTCAGTGTGCGGTGAAACCTCTCGACCATTCCGTTCGACTGGGGCCTATAAGGGCTCGTCCTGACCTTGTCTATCCCCATCATCCGACAGAGGTCCTTGAAGAGAGCAGCTTCGAAGCATGGCCCTTGATCCGTCAGAATTTGTAGAGGACAGCCGTACCTTGTAAACCATTGATCCACCAGGATCTTTGCCACCGTCTGGGCTTCCTGATTCCTCATGGGGTAGGCTTCGGCCCATCGACTGAATTGATCCAGCACCGACAAAATATACTTGTACCCACCGGCAGATGTCGGATGAGGACCGGAGACGTCGATAGCCACGATCTCTCCAATGGCTCCCACGACAAGATTCTGTAGGTTTCCTTGTCGTTTCGGTTTCCCTCTGCAATAGCGAGCACAAGGTACACACTGACGTAACTGCACTTGAACGTCCTCCTTCCAGTTTGGCCAATATGCCCGTTTCTGTACATGTGCCATCGTGCGTCGAATTCCCAAATGACCTCCATTCATCCCTTCATGCGCCAACCGTATCAAGACATTACGGCGGCCGACAGGCAGAATTATTTGGCGCCAGCGAACATCAGTCTCTTCTGCATCCAACCACATGCGCGTCAACAATCCTGCGTATAGATCAAGCTGTGGCCATTGTGCAACAAGCGTCTTGATCACAGGACTCTTGTTTCTCATCTCTTCGTGAGACGGCGCAGTCTCACACTCTAACTTCTTCTGCATCACCCAACCAATGTCTTCGTCAGCTTTTTGTTCAGCCACAATCGTCTCAATGCTCCAATCCGTAGGCAAATTTATCGATTCGCCTCTCGTTGCAGGTGCTCCGCGTATGACGTTCACGGTGGGTGGTCGTCGTGATAGAGCGTCTGCATTTTCATGATTTCGTCCGGGGCGATGCTGCACCGTGAAATCGAACTCTTCAATCACAGTTAACCACCGCGCTTGTTGCCCAATAGGCACCGGCGTTTTCCTCAGCCACTGTAACGCTGAATGGTCGGTTCTCAACAGGAATTTGCGTCCCAGGAGATACGGTCTATACACCTTCAAAAAGTATATGATTGCCAACAACTCACGTCTCGTCACGTCATAGTTCTGTTCTGCTGTACTGCACAGGCGGCTTCCGTAGCATATTACACGTTCTATGCCATCTTGTATCTGCGACAGAACGCCACCTATCGATTGTCCCGATGCATCTGTATCCAGAACGAAAGATGCGTTGTCAATCGGTAGGGCTAAAATGGGTGCGTTTGTTAGGCGATTCTTCAGCTCTGCAAACGCACTCTCACACTCCGTGGACCAGTGGAACTTCACATCTTTCTTCGTCAGCGCGTGCAATGGCTTAGCTATCTGGGCGAAGTCAGGCACGAATTTCCGGTAGTACGCACACAGTCCCATGAAGGCGCGAACCTCCTTCAGTTTAGTTGGCGTTGGCCAACTCGATACGGCTTCCGTCTTGCTCGAGTCTGTAGCCAGGCCTTCGGCACTTACGATATGTCCTAGGAACAGGACTTTCCGTTGCATTAGAAAACATTTCGAGGGTTTTAATTTTAAATTGACTCCCTCCAGTCGAATTAACACTTGTTCTAGGCGCTGCAAATGCGTATCCAGATCAGACGCAAATACGATGACGTCATCAAGGTAGACGAGGCAGATCTCGAAATTAACTCCACTCATCACGATACTCATCATTCGGCTGAAGGTCGACGGCGAATTGCAGAGCCCGAATGGTAAAACGCGAAATTGGTAACTCCCCCTCCTTGTTACGAAGGCAGTCTTGTGACGGTCTTTAGGGTGCACAGCCAGTTGATGGTATCCGGCTCTCAAATCGAATGTACTGAACAGACTGGCTCCCCCTAGCGTATCGAGACATTCGCTAATCAGCGGCAGCGGAAAAGCGTCTTTTCTCGTCGTATTGTTCAGAGCTCTGTAATCAATACAGAATCTCGGACTACCGTCTTTCTTGGTTACGACCACCACATTTGCTGCATATTCGGAACAGGATGGTTCAATCAAACGCTGTCGTAGCATCGTACTTACTTGTTCATCTATTACAGGCAGCATTGTCAGCGGCTGTCGCCTCAGTGCTTGTCGAACAGGTGGTTCATTACCTGTATCGATTTCATGCTGTAGCACATCGGTAAATCCCAAGTCCCATTCATTCAACGAGAAAGCTGAACGATGCTTCATCAGAAGGGCTCGTAATTTCTCTCGATATTCCTTTGGGACATCGTCTGCGGCTGCTTCCCACAGCGGCTTCAGCACGGTCTCGGCGTCGTCATCTGGCGACATCTGGCGAATAGTGGAACATCTAGCTGTTCGTTCATCTTTTGCTGCGCTTCCAGGCAATAGCACTTCTTCTACATCACATCGCACACCCTTCTTCAGTTTAATTGTATGGTTCGTCGGATTCAGAATACGAAGCGTCAGGTCTCTGGTTCTTCCTGGAAGCAAGGTACCGGCCACCAGTAATCCATTTTCTAGGACCGTGGGTTGAGTTGCCCACTGTGCTCCGCTGGCTGTCAGGTTAGGCAGAATCGTATAGGCCTCCACGTCGATCTCGCTGAACGGCGGTACTTTCACGTTCACGGCCGCTGCCACTCTGCGACACCGTGAAGCGTGAGGCAGGATGTGAATGGGCGTCTGCTGGCCATCGATTTCAATCCAGGGTTCATTCAACCGCCAAACCATGTTTTGTTGTTTCATAAATTGATATCCAAGGATTATGTCGTCGAGTTGGTGAGTAAGTAAAGCATTCACACTGTACGTCTTGCCATTTAGTTGGAGCCGGAGGGTGCTTTCGCCATCTATAACGATTTCACTATTGTTGGCCGCAAGCAGGGTTTGGGTCGACGGACGGATGTCCTTGGGACGTACCAGCTTGGTGGCACAGAGCGCCAGTTCGGCCCCCGTATCCAAGAGGCAAAAGGTATCCCGGCCGTTCATCCGTACTTTCACGTAAGCACTCGAAGCTCCAGGCACATATCGTACTGCTCGCGGTTCGGCAGCGTTTGGACCAGAATTTTCAGAAAAGTCTCTTTGTTGATTATAGGCCAGATATTGTTCTCGTGGGTAGGGACATTGGTTCCGTAGATGTGAATCCTGGTTACAGTTCCAACAGCGACGTTGATCGTACTGCCTTCCATTGCTATTGTTATTGTTTTGGTTCCGTTGTTGTGAATTTGGGTTGCGGTGCCAAGGCGGGGAGTATGTATTTCCAAGAGGGCGCACAGCGGTGACGTCATTCGTTCGGTTGCGGAGTAGTTGCTGCAGGCTCTTTTCTAGCGCGTTCATGCGTTTATCCATTTGTTGACTATCACTGTTTGAAGTCGTTTCTTTTATTGTTTTTATTCTACCCGACACTCTATGCTGATCTTTGTTTTGTTCTGCCTCTGATAGTCCGTAACTTTGAATTCTAAGAGCATATTTGTAGGCTTGTTGAAGATTACAAGGCTCTTTGTCAAGAATGCGTATTGCAAGAGACCGGTCAGAAAGTGCATCCACGAAAACTTTCGTCGCCACAGCTTCTCGGTGGTCTGTTTGTTTTCCTGGGAAAGCCATATTTGTTAGGCGCGTTATATCTGTTACTAACTCACCTAACGATTCACGGTCGCGCTGTTTGCGGGTGAAAAGTTGAGTCTGATAAAGAATTTTTTCCTCTTCTGTTCCGAAACGCAGTTTCAACTTCTGTATCAGTTCATCTGAAGTCAGAATTTCATCAGGTTCACCTTCACAGATCAAATGACTCGCCTCGTCAGTAAGAGCGCACGTCAAATAATTAACAGCCTCAGAATCACTCCAAAAATTCTGTTGTTTACATATAGCAAACTTTTTCAGAAAAATGCCCAACGGTGTTTTTCCAGAATACGAATCCAGTTTAATTTGTCGTCCTTTACTGTTCTGTGACACTGAAACAGGAAGCGGCAGCGTTATTTCCTCTCAGCGTTGTCGGCGGTTCAACAGAGTTAGTAAGTAAGTCAGACACGACGGTTTGTGTAGCGGTCGACGTTTTGGGGACGACGGCGTACATCTGTGGAGGCGGTTCTGCGTTCGTTCTAACACAGGGTATCCAATCTCCATCTCTCGTGTTAGACCAGACAGGCAGAAATCGTTCGGCAGAAAATGGCGGTATACCAGCGCGTTCTGGCGTCGAACCCAGTACATCAGCTTGACAGTACATCGGCAGTGCATTCTGTCGAACGCTATGACTGATCGTAGCGGTAACAGAAGGAACGTAGGAGCGACTGTTCAGAAATTCTTGGTTACGAGAATAATCCAGTCCTGATGTAACGTAACGCGAAGGCAGCGAAGAGTACGTCATCTGCTGTAGACTCTCGCGATGCGTGATCGGTAATCGGCTGTGATTGACAGTTCTCGTAAAATCCAACGAAGGCATCCTTCCAGCAGATTCTTGCAGCGTAGGCCTATTATTATTATGAACTCGTGGGGCAGCCTCATGATTTAAATTCGCATTCAACATTATATTTCTTGATTCCCGTAACTGATCATTTAAAATTCTTTGCGTATTCATATCAGTTCCATTGACAAATGCAAGGGAATCGTTCTGCACAGGGCCGTCGTTAATCATGTAGTGTCCTCTACCGAGTGCACTGGACATTACTTCATTATTTCTGTTTTGTGGGACCCTCTCAACCCATACATTTGAAATCGGCTGTGTATTTCTATTTTCAATTAAATTCACTCTTTCTCTCTCATTTTCAATATTTGCATGACCGTATGGATCATGTCTTCTTTCCATTTCTTTCTCATTATTTTGTACGGCTTCATGCTGTAACAGTATTTCGCCGTTTCTGTCATTATTATTTGTAGGCCTACTTATTTCTATCGGTCGGAAATGACTTGTACCTACTTCTTCATTTTCATCATTAAACATTCTATCATTCCATCGTTCTCGTTCATTAATATCCATCATCCTGTCGCCATTGTAAGCTTTATCCCATCCTCGTCGCCATTGTAAGCTTGGGTGCCGGATGGGTCGCCTTGTCGGTCTCGACCTCGGCTTACCCCAAAACTTAGTGTTTGTTCCCACTGAGAAGTGTGAAGGGTTTTGCCTTCTGTGCCTGCCATCGGTGAGGAGCTCTGGCTTCCACGCACAAAGAGGTCCCTTCCACCTTCAGTGGGCAGTTGGTTCACCAGAGTCGGCATGGGCGCTACTCCAGGCCGTTTGAGTACCCTGGTTACTGCAACCTCATCTGGACCGTTTACATCATGGACCAAAGCTAGCCCAGGGTCTGGTAGCTCCCTTTCAAAAGAGGCAGGAACATGCAACGGCAATCCCACGTTATGGAGATTACGGTAATTCTGACGACTCTTACCTTGTAGCCGTTTGCTAACCCTTAATGCATTCTGCGCTGCATTGGCTTCCAGTCCCTGTCCACCTTCTTGTCCATCCTTCATTCTCGAGGGGTCAGTGGCAAGGGCATACAGGGGCGCTTCTGTTTGGTGGACAGATACCCGTCTTTCCGACGGATATGGGCTCGAATCTCGGTCCCTTACCTCCTCACCTTCATCCTCCTCTTCCCTCCTCTGTATAGCCTCAATGAGACGGTTAACGCTATCGTTACTGTCAGATTGGGTGTAAATCACCGAACCGATAATATCCTCAGCCTTATTCTGCCTTTTTCTCATGTCCTCTTGCTTTTCTGTCAGTTCATTTACTCGTCTCGTCAAGTCGGTTAATCCATCTGTCAAGTCCTGTTGTCCGGTTAACATATCACGTAGTTTCATCGTCAAATCTCTCTGACCTCTACTCAACTCTGTCTGTCCATCCGACATCTCCCTCAATCTGCCTGTCACATCTTTCTGTCCTTTATTTAAGTCATTTTGCCCTTTCGACATATCTGTAAGTCGAGTCGACACTTCTCCAAAACTCTGCTCCATCCTACTTAAAATCAAATCTAACCCCGATAATGGTAAGTCCTTGGGCAACCTTTCCTGACCCTTACTTTGCATAGTTCCTTCTTCTCCTTCTTCAAATAAACCCTCCATAGACGGAGACAGACAAGACATGATTTTTAGATTATATTATTAAAGCGTTGACAATATACTGATGATTTTAGATATCTTAAACTAAGTCAGATTACAGCTATACGAATTCTGTCTCTAGATTTTGAATACTAATTAGGTTTATGTTTATCGTTTA
This sequence comes from Aporrectodea caliginosa, assembly GCA_020284085.1. Taxonomy (NCBI): domain Eukaryota; kingdom Metazoa; phylum Annelida; class Clitellata; order Crassiclitellata; family Lumbricidae; genus Aporrectodea; species Aporrectodea caliginosa. Next base: position 2,692,641 of record JACEVL010000263.1, on the reverse strand, counting down.
TGTTTATCCTATAGAAATATACAGCCAATTGATTATTCAGATCTACTTAACATTCATGGGTCCCCTCAGACTTGGGCGGGTTAGGCAGCGGAAGGCGGTCGCAGTCTGGGCGTTGGCCGAGAGTGTTTGGCTCGCAGCGGTAGAAGTGATCGAGGGAAAATCCGTTGCAAGCTTCCCGTCGTAACGCGTCACCTGAACTCAGCTGAGGCAGATTCACAATAGACAGAACTTATCCCAGTCTTGAACTTTCTTTATCGAACTTTCGTCCTGTTCGCACAGAATTCAGATCCGTCTTTCATGGAATTGAATTATATCCTCCATTCGAACAGATTTCGATATTCACGAATCTAAACTACACCACGTACAATTCTTTCCTTTCTTTACCTACGATGCCTCCCGATCAGACACATCAGTCGCTTGCTATCGCTTTACGGTATATATACATTCGACGATTTACACAACCAGTCGAATATTCCACAGACACAATTATATCCAGTCTTCCACGTCCAAACCTAGGCGAATCTCTAATTTCACCGTTCTCGGTTTTACGTCGAAGAATTTCACTCGCTTTACACTCGTCGCATTCGACATCAAACGATACGCTCTCACTAGCTCGTTTCACGATACACGGCCGACTTTTACGTGGCTAATCGGTATATCCACGGGCAACAGAATCCTTTTTCTTTTCGACGTTGAAATCACCTGCTAATCCGACAGGACTTCCACGTTTAAGATTTCTCAGGATTGCGCAAATTGCGGTCGTTGGACAGTTATTTTATAGGACGCTCCTTCGGTTGCAGCCTGCAGACGGGTCGCTCCAGCCAATCAGCGGCCTCGCACCTACAGCTGTGTTTTGCTGCGACTGGGCGTCGGTTTTGGCAGCAGTGATGATGATGGCAATACTCAGGGAATATTTTTAGAAAATATTCACATTGATAGTGATAAATTTTAAAACTGTTTACATAAAAGCTGCACAACAATTAGTTCTATACTTTTCTGACATCCAACCTTGAGCAGGTTCACGGCGCCCTTTGGTGCCACGAGACTATGGTTGGGAAGCACGGGACTAGGCCCTATAGGGAGTCATTATATATATATATATCACTTGTCTGTGACAGTTCCAAAGCAAGTGACTTGATCAGTGGCGTGGCTATAGGTATTTTGGTGCCTAAGGCGAATCACGGCAAAGCGCCCCAATAGAAATTTCGAATTTGAGTGAAACACAGCTTTAGTCAAACGATATTATATTGAACGTTATTCGAGGATATGAATATGTGGCTCTTACAAGACTCAACACTTCTATCCTTTATATATCTGCAAAGTCTTGAAGACTTCAGCAAAATTAAAGAAGCGCTAGCTAGGCCTACTTCACTCTGGCTGATGAAACTGCTGTGGCATGATTCGATTCAATGTCTTATTTATCTTAAATGGCTGAGGAATCAGTGCCCTGAACTCAATAGAACTAGATGTAGGCCTATAGCTGCTGCTCGTTTCTCTCACAAGTTCTTAAACCGAACTCCGTTCAGTTTATGTTGCTTAATTTTCGATAAAGGCAAGCGATAAGGTACGCAAACAGTTTCATCAACAACAAATGGATATAAAATTGGAATTTCGAATAGCTAATTAACGTAGCCTACAGATATTCAACGACTTATCACTCAGCTATCTCAGCGCCACTGTCCTAGCACAAAAACCTCTGGTTAAAGGAGCCCACGCATACCTGGTCTTAGGCAAATGTCAGCAGGGCGACTACCGAGAGCCATGGGATGCCTGAAGCGTGGACGGTGGACCCCCGGCTCTTATACCCGGGGTCAACGCCTGAAGCATACTGCCTGGAAACCTGAATTTGGGCCTAGAAACTATAACTGGTGTATAAACCTCGTTGTTGAAAGATAACTGTCTTCTTCCTTAATCCAAGAGCAGATGGTGCTCTGATGTGACACACACATATCACACAGCAAGACAGAGAGACAGAGGAAAAGGAGGAGAGTATAGAGAAGAAACATTAATAGCCTACTAAAGACAACGATGACCCTTATATATGTATGTATGTTGTATGTATGTATATATGTATATATCGGTGCGTGGGCTTTCAGAGAGAGTAAGGGAGAGGGAGGCAGAAGCTGCAGGGTCAGGCGGATTGGTCATAATGGAGTCGTTTGGTGTAGGACTGTGGGTAATAACTTTGAGGGGTCAAGCCGACCCTCCGGGGTTAGCCAAAGACTAGAAGCAAGGGGATTCAAACGAAGAAGCTGGGGGTCCAACCCCTCTGACCCCCGGCAAATCTGACCCTGCGGACAGATATATAGAAAAGATAAAAGTGAGGAAAGTCGGCAGACACAGCCAGAGCAGGTATTTTGCTCAGCAGCTGCTCAGCCATATAGATTTCGTTTTGGACGCGTTGAGGCGCAGACGTTTCAACGTTTGGACAACATCCAAGTGCGAAGCCTACGTACTGTAGCCCGCTGCAATATGTGATTACTACCATAAAAGCTTAAATAGATCTGTATGCAGCAGTCTTTTTCACACTCCTTCACACTCGTGCCACTCCAGTGATATTGCTAAATTACAAATATATCATAGTCTGTAATATTTATTTCAATATCTGTGTGTGTGTGTGTGTGTGTGTGTGTGTGTGTGTGTGTGTGTGTGTGTGTGTGTGTGTGTGTGTGTGTGTATGTGATAATTTAACCAACCTTTGTGAAACCGACTGATGCAGAGGCCTACTCATTAAGGCGAAACAGGTCTCGAGATAAACCATAGTACCGGTACGTAAAACATTGTATTCCTCCTATTATTCCTACAAGCTTTATTTAATACGATCACAACTGTGAGTCGGTTATAAATCTGCTGCAAGGCAAAGGTTTCAGAACGCACACCGTTTCAATTAATGTTGGTAGGTAAAACAAGGAAGCCTTCGCGATTGCGCTGAAACAGTCATGCATAAATAATAATGCCTATAATTATGTAGGCCTATAGATGAAACCATTATAGGCCTATATAGGCCTAGGCCTACTTGTCTTCTGCTCCACTCTGATCGACTGGCAAATGCACATGCTGCCAAGATGATAAGCTTAAGCTGAAATTGTGCCAACAATTACCCAAATAATCACTGCAGCGCACCAGCAGATCAACCATGCGTACAGCGTTAACGACGATTTTGCTCAAGCACAGGATCGACATTTTCCTAAGGTGACGCGGTCTAACCCCTAAAACCCTCATGGCAAATCAAACCATAGATGTAGATTCGAATATTGTATGTTCGTCTGCGGAAGGATTTTAAATGCATGCACGTAGATGGCCTACGTAGGCCTATTCTGTGAAGGTAACACACAGAACATGTACTTCGCAGAAAAGGAACAGACGTTCACACTATAATTATGTAGCACAACGAAATACAGTAGGCCTACTCAGAATTTAATTAGTTTAATTTGAGAAACTAGGTAATGCCATCAGATTATCCATGCCAGCATTTTCATGGGCATTAGATGGGACCCATGCGGGCTCTATAAGAGTCCCGTATAGGCGTATAGGCCCTATACCATGTACGTGGGCTCTATACAAATTGTCTCTGCCAGCATGCCTACTTTCCATGTGGGCATGGATAATTCTTCCGACCATCAGGTATTAAACTACTCAAGCTCGACTTTAAAACTGCTTCCACTATTTGCTCTTTCACTGTCCACTCCATGCTAATTAACCCTAAAAGGCCTATAGGCAACAGTCTTCCTCGGCCTTGAATCCAATCCAACTGAGCGTGTGAATAACTCACCCAAAACACACTCAAGCCGGTTGACAAGCCCTCATCAGAACCCCAAGCATCACCATATCACTCTCATCTTAAATTCTCATAGCGAATACAGTCAATTAGTGCATCTAAATGGTAATTAATCATCTAGTACTTTGTTGGAATGCGGTGTGTCACAGGGTTCTGTGCTTGGTCCTCTGTTGTTTACATTATACAGTAGGCTATAACCACACCATTAGGAACATTGCTGGATAATCATTCACTGGGATATCTTTGAAAGGGAACCGGGCATCATGGAGTCGGAGGTGGAATGAGCAAGCACACAATTAAGAGATAACAAAACACCAGGGCAGACGAAATCCCTATTGAACTGATCAAAGCAGCCGGCGATGGAATAATAAAGGAGATAACAACTTTGTGTAATCTAATATGGGAAACAGAGGAGTGGCTGAGAGACTGGGGCAAATCGATATTCATACCCATCTTTAAAAAACGAGATGCAAGAGAATGCGAGAACTACAGAACTGTAGCATTGATATCACACACAAGCAAGATACTCCTAAAGCTCGTACACAAAAGAATGGAGAGCACGATAGAGAGAGAATTGCCGAAAAGCCAAGCCGGCTTCAGGAAAAGGAGAGGCACAAAAGATCATAATTATAGCAAACCTGAGATGGATAATGGAAAGACAGAGGGAATATGGCCAAGAGTTTCACTTATGCTTTATAGACTACAGCAAGGCATTCGACTGTGTAAACCACGACCTGATATGGAAAACTTTGAGAGAAATGAGTATACCTATGCACCTGATAATTAACTCTCCTCAGGAACCTATATACCAATCAGATAGCAGTGGTAAGGACAGAACATGGAGAAACAGCAAGTTTCCAAATAAAGAAGGGTGTAAGACAGGGTTGGTTCATCGTACTTATTCACTCTTTACGCAGAAAGGATAATAAGAGAAGCTGGATTTGATGATGAAGCGGAAGAAGTGAGGATAGCTGGAAAGGTTGTGAACAACTTAAAGGCCAAACTTCAGCGTCGAAATTCAACGGAGAAACCAATTAAGACACCGACCTTGTAGGCGTGACTAATAAAGACCTGCTGGCCAATGACCATCTACATCAATTCTGCCACACAGTTAAGCATGCTGATTGATATAGCTAGATAGTGCCGGGCCTGCCGGTCTGCTAGGCTAGGCCGAGATGTCCAGCGGTCGACCTGCTGACCTGTGTGAAATCCCTCTATGCAGATTAGCTAGATCGTGTATCACAATCAGCCGGGGCTGTTTACATGTGGGTATCTCAACTGGTCAGCCAAATGGCCTCCCTCTGGTCCTCCGCTCCCTTCCTAGAACCCCTTCTCAGACATTCCTCTCTCAACTTCAAATGGTCCTATTTGGCTGGGGTTGGGAGCGCCTCTGAGTAGTTCCCTTGAAGAGGCGCTATATAAATTCAAGTAATGAATGAATGAATACATGATACATACGTACATACATACATACATATATACATACATACATACATACATACATACATACATACATACATACATACATACATACATACATACATACATACATACATGGGTAAAGGCCCCCAAGCTTAGAGTGTCCAAGGGCCCCCGGCTAGGTTGATTGATATCTTTATTGTAACAGCAGCAGGAAACAAATTACAGAATAAACACTTTTATACAACTGAACAGCAAAGCTACTGCACAAGTGGAATCAAAAGGAAGCTATAGCTTATAGGCATTGACTCCATCTTTTCCATAGTCAGTAGCACAATTTCACTGAGTTGACACTTCAAAGTAAATTGACTATATATGTGCTTCTCAATCACATGACCAAACGGTGTTTAAGCACATCATATGTTATATATAAGAAAGTCAGAAGAGTTAGAGGAAAGAATAGGAAGCAGGGATAGTAAGAGGGAGGAATGAGTGGGAGACAAGTGTAGTGGAAGGGAGAGAAGAGTGAAAGACCAACTAGTGGAAGGAACGGAGAGAAGACGAACAAAAAGCCAGTCTAATTTAATTAGGTTAAATAGCAAATTATTTTTACAATGTTATTAAGTTCATAAGACAATGCCCGTATTCCCTCAATCCCCTCCATAATTCAAGTCATACAGATCAATAAGGTCTATTTCTCAAGTCAGAGTGCATCAGTCCTTTCCATAATCCAATATGAAAAATTCTTTTAGTTTAAATTTAAACCGTTGCAATGTTTTAATTTCTTGTAGTGTGGGTGGCAGTAAATTCCACAAACGAGGGCCAATAACTTGAAGACTATTTAACCTACATCTAGTTCTGGCATATGGAATTGCATATTTCTCTGCCCCTCTGGTACAGTAGGAGTGAATTTGGGAAGGAAGTTGGAAGTAGGTTTGAAACTTATGGGGGAGGGTGTTATCTCTAGATTTATGCATTAGGACTAGTATAGCAATTTTTGCTATATCATATACTTTGAGAATTTTTAGTGAAGAAAAAATTGGATCAGTATGGGCAATGTAGTGTGACTGGGAGAGAACGCGTATTGCAGTTTTTTGTAGTAAAAGGACTCGATTTAGTTTGTTACGCCACTGGATGTTGTTCATTGCAAGAGTGTTCGATTGCAATTGGAAAAATTCCTTATCTAAACTCGCACACTTACCGTGCCACTACAAAGCATAACTTCACTGAAATTTGTATTGTTATATTTTAATTGATGCCCTTAGTGGACTGACTGATATGGCTTGCTTACGACCTGAAGAACACTAGGCATACGTATGTAGGTTACACCAGGTACAACAGGAATTGTTAGGTCGTACTTTTGCATGGTGCTAGCAAGTACAGACTCCAGAGTTCTGTTGTAGGCCTATATGCATTTTGAGGAATCAACACCAGAGTGATTTGGGGCCGTCCATAAATGACGTCACGCACCTAGGGGGGGAGGGGGTCGGAAATTTGTGACGATGTGTGACGTGGGGGAGGGGGTCAGCCAAGTGTGACGTCACATCACGTCTGTGTAATTAAATTTAACAATTAACAACAATTTAATCTTAAAATAACAGCACTAATTTTGAGTATTAAAATTTTCATAATTTTTTGATTATTTTAATGTATACGGGCACCATTATTAATAATTTTCTAATTATTTAAATATTTGTCACCATAAGATTTTTAAATACTTATTACAATGACAATAAATGGGCATTGAAACATGTTTTATTATCATGTGGAAGTTTCGTTTTGGGGGGGTCAGAGCTTTGTGACGTCATTTTTTAGGGGGTGTGACTTTTTGTGACGAAGTGTGACGAGGGGGAGGGGGGTCAAAAATCGGCCAAAATAGCGTTATGGACGGCCCCTAATTGATTGGTGGGGGTAGGGCGGTATAGGGGTGCAATTTTGATACAACACTGCTGGCGGGGAAAAAAGAAGCATTGAAAAACAACATTAGAAAGCTAAGGCTCGAAAGTGAGAAAGCATAACATAAAAAAGCATAACATAAAAAAGACTAAAGTCATGACCATAGAGCTGGAAAAGCTTCGAGGTGGACGGTGAAGAGATTGAGGTGGTTTCGAGTTTCTGCTTCTTGGGAGCTATATGATAGATAGGGAGGGAGGATGTGGAAGAGAGATATGACGAAGAATTACACTGGGAAAAGGAGCAATGCAGGGATTGGAGAAAATATGGAAGGACAAATTTGTGAGCCTGGAGACGAAAACAAGAATCGTATAAGCAATGATACTACCAGTGGTGCTGTATGGGTGCGAAACATGGACAAAAACCAAGGCACTGGAGAAGATCCAGGCATGTGAAATGTGGATTTGGAGGAGAATGTTGAGGATCCCCTGGACTGAGAAGAGAACAAAATATATAGGCCTACTGGAGGAGAAAGGACACCGGAGAGGAGATATGACATTGGGGCAAAGAGCAGCAAGACAGAAAATGACGTATTTTGGACAAGTGATGCGTGCGGATGGACTGGAAAAGATGATGCTGGCGTGCGGGGAGGGGAGGAGGGGAAGAGGACGACCGAGAAGAAGATGGATGGATGAGATAAATGAAACGATGAAGATGAAGCTTCCGGAGCTGAGAGAGGCGACGAGAGATCGAAACACGTGGAGATGGTTGACTATGACAGTCGCTAGGATTCAGCGAATCGACGGCACAATACAAGGTGACAAGGGGATATCTTTTCTATGCTGATGATACTCAACTCATTTGACTGTAGCCTATCTCATGTGACTCATCTGTGCAGCTGTTGTCTGCCGTTTTTTACGAGGTAGGCCTACATTTCTGGATGGCGGCCAATAAACGTCATACCTAAATCAAGAACCGTTCTTGGTAAATGAGCTTTTTCGGTTGCTGGGCGTTCTATTTGGAACTCTCTTGCTGTGCTCATTCGCTTGCGTCAGTTCGTTCTCAACTGATAACTTAAGAGAAATTCATCACGCAAAGGAGCTCGATCCCGACCTAACGAATGCACCAGCATCAAACAGAATGGTTTCCAAGCGCTTCCACCACCACCACCACCACCACCACCACTTCATAACGCCAGCCATTTAACGGCGATGGGTACGAATAAAATTATCTCCATTGTCATACGGGTGATACTCACTCGTCTTATTGAAACAACTAACCACCAGAGGTGCTAAAAACCAAACTTTTTCAAAATGAAAAATTGATTTGTTTTCGTTTTTTGTTTATAAGATTTCCTATTTCGGATCCTAAAACTCATAAAAATGGCATAATACCATTCAAATTAATCAGATGCATAATGCATATAATTTGATATAAAGGAAATGGTCGAACACTTTGGGAATCTCTCAACACACTACTCACCCTGCCTCAAGACACCTCTCCACGCATCTCTCCAGATACACTCCTCGATTAGGCCTACTTTGACATGATTTGTAAATCAACGAAAGACACGCCAATGCTGGATTTGTCAACTCTATCCCCTCTTGCCCACTCGCTATGCAAATTTGATGAAGTCACAACCGCCGAAGTTGAGAAATGCATGACTGATATTCTTCGACAAAGCAGTGTGAATTGGATTCCGCACCTGTCTGGATGCTTAAATCTCTCTACACCGTCTTCGCTCCGATCCTCGCTCTCCTCATCAATGTTTCCATAACTCAGGCATCTCTACCTGCAAAACATAAACGTGCCATCATCCGACCTCGTGTAAAGAAACCGAGACTCGACCCTACGGACCCAACCAGTTATCGTCCTATCTCAAACTTGTCCTTCATCTCAAAACTCGTAGAACGTGTCATCCACAAACAACTTACACACTAGTAGCCTACTACGTACGTTGAATTGCATCATCTGCTTCCACCTACACAATCTGGATTTCGTCGCCATCACTCCACTGAAACCGCGCGGTTATTAAAGTCTACAAAAGACATTGTCCTGGCCCTTGACTCCGGATTCACCACAGCTCTATTACTAGGCCTACTCGATTTCTCTGCCGCTTTCGACTGTGTGGACCATACCATTGACCATTCTCCTTAAAATCCTGCAAGTACAATTCGGTATAACAGCCTTAGCTATTCAATGGATTGCCTCATTTCTTTCCTCGAGGACTCACAGTATTAAACTTGGTGGCTGCTCATCTAAAATCTTCACTGTCCTTTTTGGTGTTTCACAAGGTTCCATCCTTGGCCCACTTCTCTTTATACTGTACACCTCCAACATTGTCAACATCGCTTCACAACATGGCCTTATGATCCACTTATAATATGGCTATATGCTGACGACACCCAGCTCTACATAAAACTCTCTGGCAAAAACTTTGATAACATCAACTCTATCTTTCAATGACCAACTTTACATCTGTTGTATACCTAGCACTCACTCTCCGGGAGTTAAGGTTTCCAATATCATAACATAATTCTCTTTGCAGTCACCTAGCTTGCTGACCATAGAACGAGAATTCGTGACTACAGGCTTTAATATTCGTAAATAGGCTATTCGTGAATATTAGGTTATTTTAATATTCGTAAATATTCGTAAATATTCGCTGATGACGTCACTGTTTTCCGTTTGGTTACGAACTTATTTAAGACTACTAATTAAGAATATGAGCAGTGGTTATACGGCGCTATACTAAGTGCTGTGGTCCGTAAGCTGGTACGCTTAGCCAAATCTTACCATACCCTTGAGATACTCTGTAAAAAAGCCGACCATGGCCAGAGGCCCGGGAATCTATAGTATCAAGCCAAAGGCGACGAATCTCACACAAGATTTGGATTTGTGGTAACATTAATACAATAAAAATTATCATTTGCGCGCTAAACTGTTTCATGCATAACAGTATTATGTCAATATAGCCTTTGTGTTTGTGAGACAGAACCAAGGGAATGAGACACCTTGTGTATAATGTTCCAAGCCAAGCTGAGGGCAAATGATCTGACCCGAATCAGTCTCTCTCTCTCTCTCTCTCTCTCTCTCTCTCTCTCTCTCTCTCTTCTCTCTCTCTCTCTCTCTCTCTCTCTCTCTCTCTGTCTCTGTCTCTGTCTCTCTGTCTCTCTGTCTGTCTCTGTCTGTCTGTCTCTCTCTCTCACACACACACACACACTCACTCTCACTCACTCTGTCTTTGTCCGTCCGTCCGTCTGTCTGTTTCTGTATCTCTCTGCAGTCTCTCTCCATCTCCGAAAACCCCTCACTCAGTAATGCCAGTATTATGAAGAAGATTCGTTTCAATTATTTCCAATGATGCCTTCAGCTTAGCGCTTGCCTTATAAGTCAGAGTCCATTGACTGATAAGGAATGAGGTTGACGCATAATGTCGCTGTATGTTGTTTAATATTGATGTCACTCGTCTAGGCCCAAATACCAAATAGCTACGATGCTCAGTGCCAGCCTTAGGAGATATAGGCGGCTGCTTAAGGCGGCATTTTTAAGCGGCGGCAAATTCCGGTCACTTTCGTCAAAAGATGTCATTTATGAGTAAGGATTTTGAAGAATTAAAAATTAAAGTAACTTGAAATTTTTAATATTCGTTGGCCATTTTAATATTCATCAATATTCGTAAATTTCTAAAAATCTTAATATTCGTAATATGCGCATACTCGTTCTATGTTGCTGACCCTTCTCTAAGGCCATAGCTGGCTTCTATTTCCCAACTGACTTCACAAGCAATATATTTATTTAACCTAAATACTTTAACCATTTATTACTTTGCACTTAATTTAGATATATGCGGCATGTGAAGTCATTATTATTATTGTTTTTTTATAAATGGGATTCGAGGCCCATAACTTTTGGCGGAATCTCCGGGGCCCTACACGGTTGCGTATTCAGCATATGCCTGGGGACGGGCCTGGCTATCTGTAAGTCAGTTTGTATGGAAGTAAGCTATATGTGTGGAAGTTAGTATGTATGTTAGTATGCATTATGTGGGTAAGTTTATAAGTAAATTTGTATATAAGTAGGTTATAAATGTGTTAACAAAATTTGTAAGCATGTAGGCCTATATATCACAGGCTTAATTACCGGTATAACGGTGGCAATAAATTGTGTACCATGGCAAAGACGTTGATGTTGTCCTGTCTATTCCAACAATGTATTTTTCAACAATAAACTTAAAGCAACTGATGTATTATTATAGTGGCATTAAAGTAGCACTAAGATGAATGGTTGGATGGACGGGTTGGATGGATGTGTGATTAGATGGATGTAAGGATGGTGGAATGTTAAGTGTGGAATGACAGTGACAATTAAATCTACTATGACAATGATGATAGCAGTTTGTTCAGCAAAGACATCATTACTTTCTTTGATGTAAATAAAAAGGTAAAGGAAAACCAATGAATGGGTACTGGAATTAACCGTAACGTGAACAGTTAGCTAACATCAAGTTAAGGATGTTGACATACTTTGGTCACTTTATGAGAAAAGATGGAGACTGTTTTGATAAAGAAATAATGCAGGTTACAGCATGTGGATCATGAGAAGACCAAGGACAGGCTGGATTGAAAACATAAGGACTTGAATGAGATTACTTGTCACTTGCTGAGGACAGCAGAGGATAGAAAAAACTGGAGAGAGACGATTCATGGCGTAGTGGCTGTGGCCAACCTTCAGACAGCAGAGGGCTGAAGACAAGACAAATCTGCTGAAATGACGCAGAAGTCGACCAATGACTGACATGGTCAGTGACATTAATTTCTATACCAAATACTTATGAAAATCTTAGTTGTGCATACTATTTTCAACCTCCAACAACAAAACCCATCACTAGTCCAAAATAGGCTAATTTGCCAAACTATTATAGTCTGATAGAAATCAATATAGAATGTTACAAAGAATCTTGATTGTCATGTAGCATCTATCACTTCTGTAAAATAAGCTGCTCAACAAAATCATTTTGATGTTTGTCCTCATTTGCAAGAGCTTCATACTGTTTGCGCAACCTGAAACACACAAAGTAAGAAATAACTATGCATTAGTGTATACTTCATTGTACAATAATTCCTTACTAGGCCATGTTAGCAGTTGAAAGTTGAGTTCAGATGGATGTGGAGTTTTGACAATTAATACTGTTCAGTGTTCACTTATTTAATTTTTAAGCATTCACAAGAAAATACCTATGAGAATTATTACTAACAGCCTGAAACACAAAATCTTTCTAAACCTTGCTAAAAATACTTATAAAGCGCCCAACAATAAGCTAGTGCCCTGTGCTTGGCTTTCAAGTGGCACTTTAGAAGTTTTGAGTTTACAATTACTATGATTACAAAAGCAAAAACAAATGAAACTGTTCTTACAGTTGAAATACTTCTATTGAACAAACTGATTTCTAACTGTACAAATCAATAACGAACAAATTAGGCCATCATAAATTTGGATGCTCAAGATTGAGCATCTAAGAAATGTAATTTGATACAACGCCAAACAGAATAGAATAGAATAGAATATTCTTTATTGTAGCTTTTTGTAGGGCCAAATGCAAACTGCATTTTGGCTTACAAAATACTTGCTATTGTCAGTGTTGGCTAGTTACTTTTTAAAAGTAATCAGTTACAGTAACTAGTTAGTGGACTGCAAAAGTAACTAGTTACTGTAACTGATTACTTCTTTAAAATAGTAATTAGTTACTGATTACAGTTACTTGTTCAAAGTAACTTTAATTACTTTTAGTTACCACACACATTTGTTAAAGTCCAATCAGTCTTTTAGCGTGTATTCAGATTAATAATATGAATACTCATGCTTTACTGATATGCCAGATTAGGCAAAAAAAAATAATGGTGTGTTTCCGGTAACAGAGTTAAAAAAAACTGGGTAGGTAGGTAGGAAAATAATTTTATTTTGTTAAATAAAAGGTATTTCTGATACAATGAATATGGCGGTCAGATTTGTGAAATAACCCTGTCAAATTACCGTGAGAAAATCCACCACTTTCGGGTCTATTACCTTCCTCTCCCAAACTCCACACTTTAGCCCTTTTTAGCCCAAGTCTGACTTTGAAACTGGTTGCTAATTGAGGCTGACACAGAGGCTGCTTGCTTCAAAGCTTGGTTGTTAAGAAGGCTGGTTGCTATGAAAGTAGAATGCTACAGAGGTTGTTAAGTAGGCTGATTGCTAAGGAGGCTTTACTTTTATAATGGCACGTACGATAAAAGGTATTTCTGATACAATGAATATGGCGGTCAGATTTGTGAAATAACCCTGTCAAATTACCGTGAGAAAATCCACCACTTTCGGGTCTATTACCTTCCTCTCCCAAACTCCACACTTTAGCCCTTTTATTGCTGTAATTTACGGCACCATTATTTCCATTGAAAGACCGCTAGTTTCCGAACGTCTCTGCTTTAGTGAATGCACCTATAATGTCGCGATTCTGCATCTCCGGCATGCAAAGGCTTAATGTATGTGAAGTAAAAAAAATTTTTTTTAATTTTCCATAAAAAATTGTTTTTCTAAAAACAATTTCCGTAAAAAAAAATTTTTTTTACAAAATTTTCCGAGTTGCGGCAAAAAAGTCAGTCGGTCGCGTTACCGGAAACACACCATTATTTTGTTTTGGCCTTAAATATGTAGAGGTTTCTATTGGCTTGCAGCAGAAGAAGAACCTCAAATTATTTCTTGCTAAGTCAATATAAAGTTAATAATAAAAACTAATAGGGCCCATCATACCGTCATCAATACACCACCTAAGGCGAAACTGTGGCAAAGTCACTGACGCAATGATTAGTTCATCAGCCTCAAAGGATGGCCCAAACCGAGCTTGTAACCTGCTCAGAACTGCATTTAGCAACGGAGATGCAAACTTAATCCCGTGCTTTACCATGGACAATTAGTGAGCAGTGAGAGCAACATAGGAATAACTGCCAAGACGACAGTTTCTGCATGCAAAATGTCTAAAGCTTCAGGTACCGCATGTTTCATGTTCACCAAATAGGCCTAATAGTACGCCAAGGATCGCAAAATATTACACAATAGCTCTAGCGCAATAATTATTTGCCTGCACGATGCATAGGTCGCAAAATTAATTTTCAAGTAACTCAAAGTAACTATTTTTATTTAGTTACCATTACCTCGAAAAAAGTAATAAGCTACTGTAACTTTTTTTAAAGTAACTAGTTACTGCATTAGTTACCAAAAAAAGTAATTAGTTACAGACTAGTAATGAGTAATGCACAACACTGGCTATTGTTTGCACCTCCATGTGCAAATACTAACCTCTGTTACACTGACGGATCACATCTGCTTTTACAGAGAGACTGATTAAATTGCATTTAACGTTAGAAAGATTTCTAAGATCAATCTGCCCAGTCTGCAGCATTGCTTCGTTGAAGTCACTCTCCGTTATTGCACATGATATGGGTGCAACGCTGGATTAGGAATTAACCTCAGAGCATGTGAAGGATTTAAGTTCAACAAACTCTAATCACCAGTTCTAGATTGCACATATACACCAATTGCTTACTCTTCAAGCAACTACAACCCTTATGCACTATCAAAATGCCTATTATGCAGGCCAAATGCTTTCCCACATTAACAAACTGCCATCTATTTCAAATGCTGCGATTAATACCTAGGTTTGGACATTGACAGTCTGCTTTTTATGCCCATGTTATAATGGTAATCAATTGCACAAGAAAGTTTTCAACAGATGTGTCATTCCTTTCCTTAAGCGCCTGAAAACCATTCTGATCAAAAGCGGTTTCGTGTTGCCATGTTAGGAGCACCTCTACCTCTGTTGAGTTCTCTTGAAGCGGTGTTATCACAATTACAACTACTGCAGCAACCATCAAGTGAATTATGAGTTCCCGACCACTTCATATCATCGAACTACATGCAGAATGTAGAGACTTGTACATGTGCACCTTGGTGCGTGGCTGCTGACTCTGTTGTTGAGTTTTGACAAAGATTTCACTGGTTCGGGTCGGTACACCACAGATGAGTTTATTCTTGGAGTGGCATTTTATAAACGTCAGATTACAATAAAAATGAGTTGCACCGGTTACCCATATGCTGACACATCATGTTTGCTAAGCTAATGCATAACCATATGACCAGTTGTGCTTCATGCACTACAAGCTGCATCTTATCTTAAGGAACTGTGCATACCAGTGTGTAATATCAGAGGGCCACTGTGATATGAAAATGTATATGAAAACGTATATATAATAGAACATTACATTAACACTAGAGGCATAAATAATAATTGGATATGCATAAGGCAGGCATCGTGAACCTTTATGAACTCGAGCGCCAGCAAATGGTTCTTAAAGAAAGTGGAAAATTTCATGTGCCAGAAATTTTATTGAACCAATGAACACGGAATGAAGTACCCAAAGAAAGTGAAAGCTAATACTGAAAAGTCATTGTATCACTTTTGGACGTGGCTTCTTAATAATCATAAATAATGCGATTTATTTATAATTTTACATGGAACATTACATTGTCAGTGTGATTTTTGCTGGATAGCAGATTTCAGCTGTTTTATGTCTGGTTTGTATTTTGTTGTTTTCAATGCCACGCATGCAGCAAAGAACCCGACAGAGACACAGGGCAAACCACACCGCTACGACCAGGAGTGAGTTGAGATTGTTGCTGAATTGAGTGAATGGGCAGCAATCTTTTAAAACATTACACCGGTGTCATCTGTATCTGGCCGCAGATATCTTCACTTTTGCAACCCCGGGTGATCTGGCTGTCCCTCATCCTCTGTTTCCAAAGTGCAACCAGGTGTCTTTGTAGCAGTCGGCCCCTCAATCAGAAACCAGTTGCCATGCATAAGCCTCTTGTCCTTTCTCCTCCACTTTATCACCAGTGATTGAAGACCGTTCCATTTGATCATGGTCTTGAGTCGTCAGGTCAGGTGACTTCTGATGAGGTTTCTTGAAGAGCCACTACACATTATGTGCACTTAACAGTATGCTGATGACACTCAGCTATACAATACAATACAATACAAATAAAAATTTATAGCGCGCTTTAACAAGACAAGTCTTGCACGAGAGCGCGTTTCGCTACATTCTTAGTCATAGTGCAAGGTAAACAGATAAGTTTTTAATTTTGTTTTAAACTGTGCAACAGATATGCACTGTCGAACTGAAGCTGGAAGACGGTTCCATTCTAAGGGTCCTGAAACAGAGAAAGCACGGTTTCCAAACTTCCGGTTTGTGCGAAGTACGGTGAAATCCCCTCTCGTCGACGATCGGAGTCCTCTAGTATTGAAAACTGAACATGGCGTGACCATGGATGCCATGAATGAGGGAGAGGTTCCAGAGTGAATGTGATACATGAGGAGGCAGATTTTGAAGGCGATACGGGTGCGGATGGGAAGCCAGTGGAGTTGTTGCAATGTAGGCGTGATGTGATCTCTTGGACCAAGATCTTTTATTAGGCGAGTGGCGGTGTGTAGAACTGCGGATAAGGGTTGCAGTGTCGATGAAGGAAGACCGGATAGGGCAGAATTGCAGTAGTCGAGGCGAGAGATGACGAGAGCTTGGATCAGGATACGAAGGCAGGTTTCGTCGAGGCAGCGTTTCACTTGTCGGATTCGTCGAAGGTGGAAATAGCATGCTTTGGCGATGGAAGAGACGTGTTGAGTCATGTTTAGGCTGCTAATGGTGCAGTTAGACTCGAGATGAAGAGATTTTATTTGTTTATCATCGTCCGGTCGGCTTCGACGGTCGAACCAAATGAGTTCTGTTTTAGTGGAATTTAGCTTCAGACGCATAGATGCGCACCAAGTCTGAATGTCACGGACGCATGCCGCAATTTTTATTTTGATGTTATCAAAGTTTTTGATAACATTTTTTGATACATTGCTCTGTCACCTACAAATCAGTTGGGCAAAGCAATATCTGAAGAGTGCCACTCTTCAGTGCATACATAGTTCTGCTTCAACGGTCTTGCCATAAATCTTGCCTTGATAAGACTGAGGCAATCATGTTTGGTTCACGCCAATCACTGCACTCTTTTGTTTTTCATTCCACTGTTGACTTTGCTGGCATTGTTGTTCCACTATGAAAAACTATCAAAGCACTTGGGGTGACAATGGACAGTAGTAATCTCACATTCCAAGCCCACATAACAAACCTTTACAAATCTTGTTTCTAGCATATCAGAGCAATAAATCACATAAGATCTGCTCTTATAAAAGACATGTCACAGACCACATAGCCTGCTCACTTGTCTGCTCTTGTCTCGATTATACCAACTCTGTGTTTGCCGGGATATCAGAATGATGTTGAATTGAACAGGCTTCAACGCATCCAAAATTCTCTAACTCGTGTGATTCTGCTTGCAACTTCTCATTCAAGCTCATTAACTCTGCTCGGTCAGCTGCATTGGCTTCCTGCAGAATTCAGAATAAGATTTAAACTGGCGCATGTCTTACCTACAAAACCCTCACAATGAGCATTCCTGCCTACCTTCAACCACTACTCTCTCTTTACATTGCACCATGCAGTCTGTGATCTTCGGGTATGGGTCTTTTGGTTGAGCCTCGATGTAGGCCACTGTCATGTGCTCTAGTGCATTCCATTTTCCTGCCCCTAAGAAATAGAACTGACTACCAATGTCTGTCCAAAGACTGAACTCTTTTTCTTTCGTTAAGAAATGCCTCAAGTACTCACTATTTCTCATTGGCTTTAAAGAATTTGGATATCTAACAGCTCTTCACCTGGCGACTGACTAACCGCACCTAAACAGCATGGCATTTGTGTGTGACCCTGCGTGCTTTTAAAATGTTTGTAAGAATAGCAATATGTCACAACTAAGGGCAATTCTTTTTTTTAAATATCATAAAACTAAAGCCTCAAAATATTGGTTGATATTTATTATTTACAATGAAAACTTCCAGCAAAATGCAAGTAAGGAAATATGTAGGCAAGGTAATTATGAAGCTAACTACAAGATTTTAACTAGAATTAGACAACTTTTAACTAGAATTATAAAAGTTTTGGCTACCAATTAACTAGAATTAGAATTAGCTACCAAGCTAATTTATTGGGCAATTAATTAGTTCTAATTGATTAATTAATTACCCATTACTGACTGACCTGTCTAGCTCCAGCTTCTTTTCGTTTATCTGCGCTTTCAGCTGCTGCTGTTCTGCATCCCGCTGCATTGAGATGGATTTGAGTAAATTACGTGATCCTATTGCCTGCCATGTGAATGGAAAAAAGGAAATTTAGATGAAAATATTGGCACTTCAAATTGAAACAGTGATTGAGTCTAAACCTCTAAAAATCCAAATCCAGGTAAAATGGATTGTACCTCCCAAGAATATCTAATTATTATATGTTTTTGACCACAATAAACATAAGTTTGAATATTTTTATAACAGCTAATAATAGCATCTATCCTGAGAAAAATTTGCCCAATAAGCAGTCTACTCTAATTCATCTGGTCGCTTCAAGTGAAACTGTAGTAAAAATCAGTCTGTTGGAGAAGTGTCGTCAAAATTAAAATCCAACAGATCAGCAAAAACAGAAAATAAGCGAAAGTGGACAAAAGAGTTGACACAGCACAGCTTCAAGTTTACACCTGAATGACATAAAAGAACTGAACAAACATACAGAACTTTGCTGTGAGTTCCAAGGCTTTTGACCAGCTCGCAAAGACTCCCAACACTTTCCTAGTGCTGAGCTCAACAAGAGTCAAAGAATCTGCTGATTGAGTGCAATATTTGTTGACAAGAACGTTAACTAGTGAGCAGATAGGTCAGTTGATCAACCTACAATACCTTGAGAACAATATGACAGATTTTTAAATTGTCTCTGTTTGACAGAAGTGCAATTAATCAGTATCTAAGTAACATCCACAAATGCTCTAGGATTTATGTGTTTATGATCTGGCTGGAATTGGCAGAACAAATACTTACCTTCATCTTAGCCTTGTCAACTTCTTTTGATGCATTGCCCAATATTTCTTCAAATGCAGTCAGAATCTTTTGGAAGTGGGCAATTTCTGTAAGTAACATAAATTGAACTAATTCAAACTACCTGTTGCCTTCTTTTATTCAACTTAAAAAAAATTTCAGATAGCAGTCACACTATTGTCTTAGACTGCTTTAATAAAGTTGGATCTGGCTTCATTTCAGTAACCTGAATTTTCACAAGTTTATCATTTGCCATAAATAATTAAGTAAGTAAAAGAATTTTATGAAAATTGTATACAACTTCAGGAAGCAACTAACATATTCCATCATTCAACAGCAAAGAACCAAGTCACTCATAAAATTCCAATAAGCCTAGTCAAAAATCCCAGTAAGCCTAGGCAAAATCAAAGCCAAATTAAAAACATGACATTAAGAAAACAGGCCAAGACACAAACTGCTAAAAGTAAAGTTTTCAAATGTAAATGAATATATATATTGTTGCGTGAGGTAATGTCAAAGCTTTTGATGATCTATATGTACATGTATTATATATATACACACACGTGCATATATAAATATATATATATATATATATATGTGTGTGTATATATATATATATATATATATTGTTAGAAGTTCTCTATCTAATCTGATGAGTTCTACATATATGCCCCGTCATCATGGTGTCCAAGACAACAGTCTATGGACTATGGTTGTTTCGAGTAAAATCACAAACAAAAACATAATCCATTGGAAAAGCCAGGTCGAAATCCGAGAGATCACAGACACCAGAAGCCGGGTTATGCAAGGTTACAGAGTCTTACGTCTGGACCTGAATGACATCAAAGAATTGAACCAACAAACGGAATTGTACAGCGAATTCCAAGGATTTGGACCAGCGTCTGAAAATGTCTGACAGCACAGCTCAGGTGCAGGGCACATTGAGTGCAATATCTATTTATATGAGGAGCAAACATGGAACAAAGAGAAGTTGATTGGTAAAAATACAGTACTTTGTGAACTGTAAGGCAGATTCAAAGAGATTCTCTGTTCCATGAGCAGCCAGCGCATTGAATGTGGTGTGTAATATGGGTGTAACATAGGGCGTTCTGCGCCTGTCATCGGCCATGTTGATCGCTGATCAACTTCTCCATCATTTCGACGGTTTATTTCGTCTTAACGCAGAATTATATGTTAGAGTTTTCTGGTGCTAGGTTTACATGCCGGACTTATTTATCGGTTTTACCAGGGATTTTGTACGTTTGATGGCATTTTGTTTGCAAGTCACCTTGTCGCCATGTGACTTCATCAAGCCCATTCTTCCGATGTGTACAGTCGAGCATCAGCCATACAGTCGTGTATGCCGCCTGTAGCCGAGTGTTATCGTCTCGATGGAGGACAACCGACGCGGGCCGTTGAAGTGACCTTGACCTTCAGTCGCTTCAATCTACCTACCGACACATAACGAAAGCCATTTCTACGTATCTATGTACTCCTTGGTGCTTTGACGAATAGCCGGACGTGCATTATCTTCCACCAGTGAGGGACTGCTCATCAGCGTCATCGTGTTTGCGAACAATGTCACCTGTCGTCATTCTACTCTATCGACGCAACTTGGCTAAGAGATTCTGAACATCCATGTCATCTTCAGCTGTCAACGGGAATCCGGTTGGTTCCACGCATGTCCATGGGTCCGCCAGTGGTGACTGTTCTAGCTTGCTGTGCATTGTTTTGCTAACTGATGTAATAAATTCGTTCTCAATGACACTTAACATCATAATAGGCTAGCGCAGAGAGCGCTTCTGAATACTTTGAAGAAGCGCTATATAAATTCTCAGAATGAATGAATGAATGAATGAATGAATGAATATGCTGAGCTAGAGGTCTTTGTTATGGCTCTGGTAAGAGTTTTCAACCATTTGTAGTTTGTGCAGATTTCACTTATTGATACTAATGAGAAATGATTTACAGTAGACAGCCCTGCTGGAAGCCAAAGCACTAGCCAGAGGAATTAAGACACCATGCATGTGGTTAAACAGATCTGATCCTATGAATATGTGAAATTGAGTTGATTTGCATGATGTCCAAACATGGTAAGAAAATGACATGGTGGTGTCAAACACCACGCCTAAAACTAATTCAGTTAAATATATTTAAGATTTCATAAATAATAAACGTCAGCTGAGGCGGAACGTGCCTTTTCGGCGGTACCACTGTAGGTGTTCTATGCTATAAGATAAGCTCAAGGCTAGGACATTCTACTATAATTGACACTTTTACGTTTCTTGCGATCATTTTATCGTAAATAATTTCTACAATACATGGACATTGAACTTTTAACTTTTCATTTTAAGTACCAAGTTAACAATACAAAGCCACAACGTTCTAAAAATCATTGTCTTTAGTACACAACTGCGTTATAGAATTAAATATAAGGGCCTATCTTCTTCTTCTTCTTTAAGTTCTCTGCCCTTCGGCAGGTTCCAACTTCCAATGACGCCACTCTTCTCTGTGCTGTGCTTTTTCCTTTAATTCGCTGTATCCGTCGGCCATCCATCCCAGCATCATCTGCCTCGGTCTTCCCCTCCCTCTTTTCCCTACCATTCTCCCTTCTATGATTTCTTTCAGGAGGGAGTCTCCTCTTAATACGTGCCCCACCCAGTTCTTCTGTCTTTCTCTTATTGTTGTTATTAGCGATCGTTTTTCATCAACCATTTGTAGTACTTCGTCATTCGTTATATGCTCAGTCCAGCTCACCTTCTCCATCCTTCTCCAGATCCACATCTCAAAACCTATAGGCCCTATTTATTCTACAGTGAAGAGGAATTTTTCCTTGCAAACGTCAATCCCGGGATCCGTGAATTGATTAATTTCTAATCCCGTAATCTCGGGATTGGGAAAATGCTCCGGGATTACATTCCCACTGGTGAGTGACCTAGGTGGATAACCTCACTAGGCCAATATGAAAAGCATAAAACTCTTATGCTGACATGTAAAGTATGAAATATACAAAAATAGCAGTTTTCCATGTTAGGCTTCAATAGTCCACAGAAGGAAGCAGTTTAAGATTTAATGGTGACTGCCTTGTGAAAGAACCTCCATCAAATTGGTCTGAATTTTACAAAACCTAAAACATTAATTAATAATAACCAGTGCTTTTTCAGATGGAATGCTCCAGAATGGCGTTCCAGGACCTTATTCAGCTATTAAAAAATAGTCTCGTTCATTTAAATTTTTATTAAAAATTATTCAGATACTTTAATTTAATTTCAGTGATATATACGATATTATTTCATTTTCCAGCATCAATATATAATGTTTTAACATAAGAGACTGCGGTTTAGCTCTTTGGAACCCTTCCATAATTGTTCCAAAGTTGTTAAATTCTTAGTTCCAGAACCTTTTTTCTAGAAAAAAGCACTGATAATAACTGATGATAAGATGTATAAAATCCTTAGTTGGTCCAAGTAGGTCTACCGGCATTTATAGTGAGAAATTTGTAAAAATGAAAATCCTGCATGTTCTATTTCTCTATCAATAATTGGCAATGCAATAATTGGCAATGCCTCCCCAGCTTGGTGGGGTTTTACTACACAAGGGGATCGTGACAGACTAGGAGAGGGTCTTACGACCAGTGACATAGTAAGGTGTTTGGGGCCCTTCTGCAGAGCTCTGATGGTGGGCCCTCCCCCTTGAAACCCTTCGATTTAAACTAAAAACGCTGTGCAAAAAGCATTGTTGCATACAACATAAATAAGGTCAGACAATCAAATTGGACAAGTCACAAGAGTAAAATCTACGGGTTTAGGACATCAAGTCTACGGTTAGGTAGTCTAAGAAGACTGAAGAATCCTAAAAGTTAAAACGCTCGTTTGCGCGCTTTCTCTTGGGCAAAAATATCTACAACTTTTGAAGTGTCAAGCTTTTTGGCATTTTCATTTTCTATTGACAACATTGCCAGGTCGCTCCAGCCGCTCTTCTAACATGGTACTTCATTGATAGTTTTTGATGAGCTTTAGTTTTGAAAATGATCATTCACATGTCGCAACAGTCACAGATTAAGTCAACGGCAACATGTAGGCAATGCAGACATCACTGAATGTAGACGGCAGAACATAATAGTCTATGAGTAACAGTTCCGCACTTTCAAAGGTGGTTGACCTCGTTGACAACGTCGAACAAAAGTTTGAGCAAAATGACGACAGCTGAGCTGGATAAGCAAGCAAAATGTCGGTATCATACTGATTAGCTAACAATTCGGCTGCTGCATACGGTTCGTCGTCAGAGGCATCCAAAGGTGTTTAAGGCAACAAAGCGCGCTGAACGTTGCAATCAACGAACTAAGGCTGAGAAATCACTGTGCGATTTGTCTACTATCGAGTGCATATGCTGTAGGCCTACGTGTAAATTTAAATAAATAAATAAATAGTACAGAGTTGAGTGCCGTAATTCGTAGGCAGTCGATGACTCGAAGCAACAATTCAGAAGCACTTGGCCGTTTTGAATAGGCGCCACGCCATTTAAGGTCCCTGTGCACGGACCGTTCTAGCCCGAGATTTTTAGATCTCTGAAATAAGCCACATTCAAACGGGAAGTGAACCGCAATCCGCACTCTCTTATAATAATAATCTTTTCTTTATTGAAACACCTGACAAATGCACTGCACTGTTCATTTACATGTTATGCAATTGAAACCATTCACAAGAACATAAATGTAGTGTTGTGAGGTGGAAAAATTGTCCGGAAAATTTCATATTTTTCCGGAAAATTTCGGAAAATTTCGAGTGTATTTTTCCAGAAAATTTCCAATAATTTTCCATCAATAGAAAATTACTAAATAACAATTTATATGTAATAGTTTTAACCATCCATCACTCACTCTAAGCTATCTTATGTAGGTATAACTGATACTTTTATTCAATAGAGGGCACTGTTAGTGCTTACTGTTCAGTGTGTTCACAGGGCTCAACAATGACAATACATTTAAGAATTAATTGCAATTAAACTTCACTGTTAATTTAAAGAAATTTTGTTTATGATTTAGTCTCATTAATATTTTTTAGTTATGAAAACATGAGACAAAAACAGCAATTGATGCAGTAGTAGGCCAGTAGCGCTCGTGAATAAGCTGGTGCGCTGCGCTTGGCTTTCGAGTTGGCGCTTTAGAAGTTTGGAGATTACGATTACGAGGCTACTATAGACACCATTTTAAAACTGCAACAGAATAATTTTTATGAGGCCTATTGTACTATTATTTTATGGACGCCAATCATCGTCAATATGATGGCATCGTTAAATAAACGTATTTACTACTATTATTTTATGTTTTCAAATATAATGTTATTGGCATTGCCATTGAAGTCTGAGTCTGAGACCAATATATTTTGAAATCTGTTTAATGTTTATTTTAATTCCTTTAAGGTGAACGCTGCCTGCTTTGACAGAAATACTGTAAATAAAAGGAACTTAAAAAAACCCAGAAATTTTCTAATGTTGTCTCATACTAAAAATCTGACATTATGAATTAAATGTATTTTTCCGGTTCTGCTGAAAATTTCAGGAAATTTTCCGCAAAATATTTTTCCGGAAAAGGTACATCACTACATAAATGACAGAAGACATAAATCTTAACTACTAACAGAACAGACAGCCTGCAATACACGGCGCTAATAGCAGCCTACAAAGCATGTCCGTCTATGGGACTCGAACTCGGTACCTCTCGCTCTCTATGCCAGTGTGTTATCCAATGCGCTATCGGGCCCCCACAGAGGAGCATGAGACACAGCCTACGCTCTTACCGATGTAGCTAACTGGGCCTGGCTAAGTTGATTTGATTACATTCTGAAAGGAAAGCCTCTCTGACGGTCTGACCGCCGGGGGCCCTTATGCCGCCGGGGCCCTTGTGCTTTGCACAACCCATTGCTACGCCACTGCTTACGACATCTCATCAGAGGTCGCTACCTCCCAGATAACATCCCATCTATAGATCATCTATGTCACATAGCAGACACCCGCCTTTTCTCAGCCATTAGGAGAAATCCCGGGCATGTCTTGTATGACCAACTCCCACCAATCAGGCAGACACGGCATTTTCTACGTGCAAGAGCATACGACCGAGAAATCCCAAGTGCTGATAGTTTTATTAGAAAAACGTTCATCATAACCTTGGATGTTATATGAATAAATTTAGTTTAATGGGTAACAGGTGAGATAATCTATTTGGGGACTATACCATAGGACATAATGAGTCATTATTAATGACTATCTGTATAGTTTAATCATCTTTAATGTTATTGATATGCTTCAGTTTTTGTACACCAAAATGCGGTATGCAGTTGGTTTCAATAAAGAATATTGAATATCTATCTATCTAATCACACGAATTCCTAAAGTGAAATATGAGGCGGTGTATGATTACTGTATTGCATTATGCTACCAATCAACTTTGGCACTATACGTACTGTCAGTGAAATCTTTGCATTCTTCTCTCAGTTCTGTAGTTTGGGCCGCGATTTCTGGGTCTAATAATCTTACTTTATTCAGTTCGTCGAAGTATAAGCCCGCTTTTGACATCGCCTCTTCAGCCATCGTACGAGATATTTTATGGGCGGAAATTTATTTAACGTAAGACAGGACGCCAATTATATGTTGTTCGTAGCGACATAGAATGGATGTCTAACTAAACCACTACTCATGTATGGTAGACACTGCTTCTATGTGTATCTCATTGGCATAAACAGAAGCAGGTCGTTACCGTTGCTAACGACGGAAGGAATCGACAAGAATGGAAACTTGTGCAGATAATTGTATATCCGGTTGCTTTCACAGATGTCCTGTCCTCTGACTTCTTTTAGGCTATAACAGCTATTAAAATATGTTTAATTCCTCAAAGACAATTTTTCCTACGAAAAAATAGTTATTTCCCGAGTTTTCTTCATGACAAATTAAACTCCAATGCATTTTTATGTAAGCAAAACATGATATTTTCCTGTCCGTCAGAGGACAGGAAAATATCACGCCAACACGGAACGTCACTAATAACACAGCTGGTAAGGACTTTTCAGTCCTATGTATTATGTACCGTATGTATAAACCATAATAAACGATTGGGCAGCGATTTCTGGGTGTAGCCTAATAGTCTTACGTATTAAACTTTCTTCCGTTCGCAAGGACTAGCAGTCTACCAGGGTGTTACGACAATTCATCTACAGATTTTGTCTACGACATTTCGTCTACAGACATTTCGTCTACAGACATTTCGTCTACGAAGTTATTTGATATTGTCACTCTGAAATGGAAGCTGGATTGATAAAAAAAATTCCACTTCCCTATAGAAAAAAACAAACTGTATCATGAACATGTGCGTTTGGACATTAGAAAATTCTTTTTAGCCAAAGAATTGTGGATCGCTGGAGCCGGCTACCACAAGAAATAACAACTAGGCCTACAACAAGCTTGACCACATTCAAACAGAAACAGTACTGGACATTTGGATGCAAAGACATAGGCAATAAAAGCTTACACGGCTTACCTAGCCTATTAACTGTAGGCCTAACTGTAACTGATATGCCGCCCCGAATAGAGGATAAGGGTAACGATCAACGGAAGCCAAGCCAACTTGACCAAAGTGACGGTTTCTTCTTTCCTTCCTTCTTTTTCTATCTGTCTGTCTTTCTTTCTCTCCTACCTTTTCATTTTATCCAACATTCACTCTTTCTTTTGGTAAACGTGTAGTTTAGCGTCGTAAATTATTTGCCACAAGGCCTCCATGGGTTCCAGAAGTCGGATTGATGAACATAATTTGTGCTTAAATAGAAGTGGAATTGATGAAAAGAATCTTGCTTATTATGCTAAATAGGAGCGGGATATATGAAAAATAATTCTTAATTAAATAGACGTTGTGTTAATGAAAAATGCGTGTCGCTTAAATAGATTCTGAAGCTGGATTGATGAACAGGATTCTTGCCAAAGTAGAAGTTGGATTGATGAAAAATGATAATGCTACAATGGGCGAATAATTTACGACGCTAAACCAAAGATTTTAGAGTCGTAGTCTACGACTCTAACATCTTTGGCTAAACTACACGTTTTACTTTTCTTTTATTGTTCTTCAACCGTGTTTTGCCGCCTCTGCACAGGTGCCGCCCGGGCGACTCGGTCCTCTGCCTCTTGGGTACGCCACTGACAGCCAATAAGGTTGTTCGGCACTGCGCGTTTAGGACGATGGCAAGGAATCAAGGATGGTGTACATAATAATATTATGAGTGGCTATGGCTGTACGTACCCAAGTAGCCTACTTGGTATCCGCAAAAGATCCAGAGGCGATGCGTTGATGACTTGAATATAATATAATTTTGGATAAACTTTTAGGATAACACAAACTAATTGATGTAGTCTTTGACGATGGATTAAACACACCGAATTTTAAAATTTAATATGTGAACGTATTCAGTCGAGTGCTTGCGTACTTCTGTGGTTGAAGATGTCGTTTTCAGTTTTATCGTATTGAGGCTGGCTCAGTTTGAAAGTATCCTGTAAAATGTCTGGCAAGTTGGGATTCATGTTTATATTCACATTCGATTTTCGTAATCACACTCGAAACGAAACTACTCGTCTCAGTATAATTGAAAACGCTTCCAACACGATATATACCCCACCGATACGACTATCAGCAACCATTGAAACTTTTAACTGAAGTGGACTTAATGGTAAGAAATACTGCAAGTTTGTGAATAAAAAATTATTTATTTGACCACACCACAAAACAAGTGCTTGCAGCAGCATGCGTCTCGTACTGGTGTATTTTTAGTTCGGCCTACTGTTACCAAATATTGCCAAATTTTATCTCATGATATCTAGCACCAAGATGTGGTTTGACCTGGGATTATTATAACTGAAGCAGTGGTGTAGTCGAGGGTATACGCGGGTATACGGCGTATACCCACTGAAAATTATTAGCTAGCACCGTATACCTACTGGAATTTGGTGAATAACGCGGGTATACGCTTCAAATATTTCCAAAAATGTGGGTATACGGCGCAGATAGCCCCATGTTTTATTCTGAATAAAAAACTCAGGTTATGATAGCCCGCACAGTACGTGTCCTGCAATCATTAAAAGAAAGTCCTGGTGAAAAACTTGCCGAAGCTCTAAAGGCTGCAGAACGGCATATTGTGTTGAATGACGTTACTCTGAGTCTCTAACGGAAAACAGGAAAGCAGTCGATTCACGACGGTCAGTTTCTGCAAAGTCTATGTAACAACTTGAACGCACGAATGAGTAACGATGCTGCTGCTGAATCTCAGTTCCTGCAGGACAAAGACATATACTTGACCCAAGTAAATGGCCTCATTGTATTGTATTGTATTGTATTGTATTTGAACACTTGTTATAGCGCCCCTACCAGATTTCCCATTCAGAGGCGCTCCCGACTACTGCGCGAACGCTGAATCGGAGTTTCACGCCGAAGCGCATGAGCAATTACAGTGAAGGACTTGCCCAGGGCCCCTACGCGGCGACTTTGAGGTGGATTCGAACCCGCAACCCTCCAGCTGCAAGGCACCGAACATACCCCCTAAACCACCGCGCCCCATTTGTATTGTGATGTGTTGTATTGTGTGTTGTATTGTACTCCACGTTTATAATGCGATCGAGCCACCCGCAGTAAAGATCCGAGAAATTAATCTCTGATAAACCGACCCGACCGGGAAGCGAACCCGGGGCGCCGGCGTGACGAGCAGGCTACCAACCAACTCGGCCACTCAGGATCCTCATAGACATAGTCCATCGATTCGGCATGGAGAAACCGAAGTTCGGCGCTGTGCAGGATGTGGAACATTGATACAGAGCAGGCCATCAGAGGTATGAAAGAATTATGTCGAAGACCCTTCTGTTGAGCCTGAAGATCTGCGACCCATGGCATTGTGTACGTGCAGCTCCAGTGAATGTGAGAGGGCGTTCAGCGTGATGAATAGCATTCAAACTGATCGAAGAAATTCTTTGCTTATTAAGACTTTAGCCATGGGCGCCCGCAGGTGTATTGGAAGGAGGGGCAAAACACATTAAATTTTGTCACGGTTAAATTTTTTATTAAGAGCTTCAAAAATGCCAAACAGGAAAGTAATAACACGGGTGTTTTTCATAGAAGTTTTTTAAATGAAAAATTGGAAAATATCAGTTATTTATACTTTAATGAAAGTTTTCCATGAAAAGTTTTTAGAGTAACTAAAAAGCGAGAGTTATTTGAACAGAAATTGAAGTCGTCTGCGGTCTCTGCCGAACTCGTCTACCACTTTTTCCATAAATTCTGCTTTGTTGGCGTTGATTTTTTCTTGGTGTACACTGAGCAGAGCATGCACAATCCGGATAAACGGACAAATCTAAAACTCAAGCCTAACTGGCCAATATATAACCGATATATTCGCTATTTGCTATTCGGATAAGCATAAAATGTGTGAAACAAGATGCTCATGGTCGATAACTGTAACAGAAACACATGTAGATGACGGGTCTATTCTTTTACGTGGCGGATCTCATAGTTCTGGTGGCGGATCTTAACTCCGAGGAGCCGGATCTCAGATCCTGCGGGATCCGGCTGAATTTAACTACATGAAATTACCTCTCAAATGTACACGTAGTCGCAGGTAATGTTAATGTTAAAAGGAGGACAATTGCTTCGTGGATAGCAAAGTAGAATAATTCAGTATGTGAACATGGGCGTCTGCAGGGGGGCGCAAGGGGACGCATGTGCGCCCCCCTGGATTTTGGGCATATTTGCAGAGAATTTTTGATTATTTGGTTTGGACGGTCTTGGACCTATAGACTGTCTTTGTTTAGGCGGATGTTTGAAAATTTAACGTATAGAGTTCTCTCTTGGTAATATGGAAATTCATATTGTCACCCGAGACGGCGAAATGCATTCAGTCGTATCGCGGCTAATTTGTATTGTTATCTTTTCTGTTGATTTTAGCCGATCCCTGCCAGATAACAGTTAGCCGCGTAGTCAGAACTTTATATGTATATATATATACATACACATATATATATACAAATGTACATATATATATATATATATGAACATATATAATTGACACTGCAGATTCTTCCATTAGATGCAAGCTAACACACGTTCTGCCAGACTTTTTAAACATACCCCGCTCGCTTCGGAACCAGTCCCAAGCCTGGATTATAGGAGGAATGCGAATATATTGATCTTTGTTATTTTACGGGTTCAAACTCCCCCTCCCCAAGTAAATGCATTACTGAAACGTCTACTACTACGCTTTGTGAGTCACTCGGGCAGTATCACAGGAACGGAACAGACTAGGCCTAGCACTTCTGAGTAGCCTACGACAATTTCATCTTGCTGTCCCTGCATGAACGAAACCGATTCTGCCTTCGACTGGGAAGGTAGGTTTGGCCGGCTAATAGCCTACTATGCATTAGCCTACTTTGAGGGAGGGAAAATAGAGTAAGGGAATATTTGCGCAAACTCTTTAGGCCTACTCCAAATCGGAAGCTGGTTGTTATAGACCCTAATCTTATAAAAAATATTGACAGTAGCTTCTTTGTATAATAAGCTCAATGAGTAGACCTAATATAATAAAATTGACCGTGTGTCTGTGTTTAACTTCCACATTCAGTTTCGTGGTCATTAGGCTAAATATAATAATTTAATTATTAACTAACGTTTTTTTCTTTTGCGTTGGCGTGCATACCGAATAAATAGCCTACGTTGCCCAGTGCTTGCCCTGTTGCCCACTGTTAAGGAAACCTGCCGTTAGACTATGCAGTACTGATAAATTATAGGCCTATTATATATATAGAATAATATAGGTCGATTGGCTGTATTGGCATAAACTTAGTAAAAGTTTCAATTGAATTCCGTAAAAATATAACGTATCCAGACGATTGCAATTGTTATTTCAAGAATAAGGTCAGATTTCTGTCATAAAATTTAATTATCATAATAGTTTTTGACAAATGTTCGAATGTCTATGAATTTTTTCGCATGTTGGGATCCGCGCCAGAGGATCGAGAGGTAGCCAGCACCGACGGTGGTGATCGGTTGCTTTCGACACTAACTTAATTAGTCCCTGTGACAACTATTTAAAAGTTTGCGCCCCCTGGAAAAATTCCTGCGGACGCCCATGTATGTGAAAGTATGTCAAGCAAGTGGCTGTTAGTGTGTTGCATTTGCAATGAAGACCAAAAGTCAAACCAAGCCATGGCTTCGGCTTCGAAACCACTGTGGTGCCACAGATACACGTTCACGTCAATGCAAGGTACCAACATTATGACAGCAATCTTCGTGCACTATGGAAATATGTAATTCCAGTTGTAGCCTACGTTGTAGAATTGTACAGGGTTGGAACTTGGAAATAAGTGTTATCGAACAGGCCTACTATTCGACTGTAGGCCTACTATTCTATAGTACTATTCTATATTCTCTTTGTATTGATTGTTTTTAACATGTTTAAGTTTTTCAACATGTTTAACTTAATGTCGTCAAGGTCTTGATATTTCTTAAGTTATTTCATTTGTCAGAAATACTTATTTTAAAATGAATTTTTCATGCAAGAATTGAATACTAAATTCCTTAAAATCATTTGTGACTGGGGCTTATAACGCTCTCTAGACAGTCTTGTTGTATTTTCATTACAATTTACAGTATACCCACTGCTTTTTTTACCACTACACCACTGAACTGAAGGGATTCGAAACGGACGAAAATTGGGTCATTGCCCTAGATTATGTCTGTGACTCTGATTTTACATCCGGGACCTTTGCAGTTTTAGTCCCGTTTCTTTTCTGGACGATTGTCGTTACGAAACGAAAGCGACTTAATTCAATAAAAATAATTTGCAACATATGTATCTTGTAAATTACTAAAACAACGTCGAGAATGATTTATTTGGCTTTGTTTGCGTTTGCTCCGTCGAGAGTATTTATCCTGCTGAGTGCCCGGATGACAGTGTAATCTAAAAATAGATGGTCACATACATCGCCCGCGATGTTTCAGAAAAGACGATCTCTGATTGGCTGACATATTGCCGCTGCGTATCCCGTCAGTAATAATAGTCCCAGGTTTGACCAGTGCCGGCGCTAGGGTACTGGAGGCCCCCAAGCCTTAATTGAGGCCCACAATAACTAAGAAAAATACGCTGCAAACGAGAACGACCGAACGTCCAGTCCAGTCTCTTTAACCAAGCTCCTTCACCAACAACAGAAACAGCCATGTTGGACACAGTAAGTATCAATACATGGCATCGATATTTGAGCTCATGTCTCAGGAAAACTTTCCGTCTTGCCCAGTGGCGTAACCACGCCCGGGCAATTACGGGCAATGCCCGGGTTGCATTTAATTCTGCCCGGGTTGTGCAAGCAATACTCACAATATAACAATGTTAATTTTTTTTATCTGGTAGCAAAATGTTGACTGCCATAGTCAGTGAATTATTATAATTATAATAACATTATTATAGTTGCTAAATTGCCACTATCGAATTAATAAAAATGATGTCTACCAATTCCTACTTAAAATTATGATTAATGTTGAGATGGTCTGCTGCCCAGGTTTCATTTTGACTCTAGCTACGCCACTGGTCTTGCCGTCTTTTTCATGAAATTGTTCCAATAGCTCGTCATAGTTCAGCTTTCGGGCGGTTTAACTTTCAATTGAAATCGTTGCCAGGGATGATAACCTGCTGCTGAGCATGGTGGAACGATTAAATGTTTTAATTAGCTTCAGTGTGCTGAAACTGCGCTCAGCCCTGGCCACTGTTACTGGGGTGGTAAGAAAAATCCTCCGTGCTACTGACAGATTGGGGTAAAAGTCATGAAGTTAATTCACATAGAGGTACATTAGAAAGTCTCACGCTGTTGTCAGCTGACTGTCTCCACGAATGACTGCAACAAAACGTATAAGCTCCATTAGAAGCTCATTTGTTCTATGTCTCCCATCTTATCAAAGAAGTTGCTGGCTCCTCTAGGTCCTGCGGGGTCCCTGCCCTTTTTGGTGTACCTCAGGGGTCAGTGTTGGGCCCTTTGCTTTACATTCTTTACACATCTGACGTTAGCTCCCTACTACTGTCATGTAGACTCTTGCACCAGCTATATGCTGATGACATACAAGCATACGTCCACTGCCGTGCAGTTGATGCAGTGGCCTCTGTTGGTCTGATGTGCCGTGCCATTGATGCCCTTTCTGATTGGATGGCCTCAAATCGCTTGCTTTTGAATCCATCCAAAACCTGGTTCATTTGGCTTGGTGGTCACAGACAGTTGGTTGGCGTTGACCTATACCTGTTGGCCGAGACCTTCCCCCATATTGCCTTTTCCCTCAATGTTCGTGACCTTGGGGTGACACTTGATCAAGAACTTAGTCTTTCGCAGCACGTCAACCTGATCACACGAAGCTGTTACTACCAGCTCCGTCAGTTGCGTGTTGTCCTGAGGTCCCTCTCCCATGATGCTGCTGTGGTAGGCCTACTTGTCCACGCCTTCGTCACCAGCAGAATTGATCATTGTTGCTCGGTTCTTGCTGGTCACCCATTTGGCTTAATAGGGCGTCTTGACCGGGTCC
The DNA here is from genome assembly GCA_020284085.1 of Aporrectodea caliginosa. Lineage (NCBI taxonomy): Eukaryota > Metazoa > Annelida > Clitellata > Crassiclitellata > Lumbricidae > Aporrectodea > Aporrectodea caliginosa. The sequence goes on along the minus strand of JACEVL010000263.1, from coordinate 2,658,975 downwards.
TTCGTTCTGCTGCTCGGCTTATTGGTCATATTCCCAAATATGCCCCAGTTTCTGCCTACATGCGTGATGTATTGCACTGGCTTCCTGCCTCGCAACGCATATCCTATAGGTTAGCAGCACTTGTCTGGCGGTGTCTCACTGGTAGTGCTCCGTCTTACTTATCTGATCTCTGTCGCCCGGTTTCCGACTTAGCCTCTCGTCGAGCGCTGCGCTCTTCGACTAAGGGGGAGCTATTGGTCCCTTGGGCCCGCTCCTCGGTCAGACAGCGTCGAGCCTTTTCGGTTGTTGGCCCCTCCACTTGGAATGGGCTCTCGCTTATGTTACGCTTACTGCCCCGGAATGATTTGCCTGCTTTCTACCAACTACTAAAGTCCTTTCTGTTTGGCCGTGGCTGGGCTGGGAGCACCTCTGAGTAGGTTTCTTGAAGAGTCGCTATATAAATATCCGGAATGAATGAATGAATGAATGAAGTTGATTGGTGCTGTTGATTGGTGTCGTGTATTTTTATGAGTGTGTCGGAACGACACAGAAATGCAATAATGCTGTTTCAATCCTTGATCTGCTGGAACCGTGACTGAACTGAAACCATCGCCTGATCCAGAACTCCAGAAGTTTGAATATGTAGATGAAATCTACCTTAAATCGCTGCTCAGGTGTAAGTCTATTCATTTCATGTGCACATTCATATTCAAACTGAGCTTTTCTGCGTTGGTTTCTCATTTCAGGGAAAGTGGTGCTCACCTCCATTTCTTGTGAAATTTCCCGTGCACTTGTAATAGCAGATTCAAATCCAGTTTCGCGATACCTCTGTAGGAATTTTTCATTGGCTTCTAGTTCAGTTGCAAACTGTGGTAACTGCATCATTTTACTCGTCTTATTGATTTTGAACAAGACATCATACCAAACCACAACGCAGATGATAAATGACCAGGAAGCAATATAATTTGCTAATGAACTCGCTTCAGAAGCCGTTGCTCCATCATTTTTTTCTAATGTGTATGCTTCAAGTTGGTCAAGACTCAAGAGAGTAGTAGACCTTGTCCAAGTAATAGCGAAGTGGCTTAACAGCGTTGATTCTATATTTCCGTCTGGTGTCTGATGGAGCCTTCCTTGAGATTGGGACATTCTTTGTCAAAATCGTCCATCGTCCAGGTGACGAAGAAAATATTGTGTAGAGCCTGTTGACTGCCAAATTTGGAGGCCTCTAACAAACCGGAGGCCCCCAAACGGTTGGGGGGGGGGGTTCAGGCGGCCCTAGCGCCGGCAGTGGACTTGACCAAGATGATGTTGTTTAGCATGTTGTTTTTGATCAGTTAGTTGGTCAAAAGTGGATTTTGTTGGATAACTTTTGTTTGCTCAGACTTCCATTGTGACCTATTTTGCATTTTTTCAGTTATTGCACTCTTTCGTCATTGTTTCTGAACAGGACTGGATTAAGACTTCCGGGGGCGTCTAACTGTTAAATTGTGGTTTGTCAGTTGTCAGGCTTTGAAGCCTTTGATAAGTCTCTTGAAGAAGCACTGAACAGTATATAAATCTGTGATTGCAATTGCAGTTGACAAATTTTAATAATTCATGTTCAGGTCTCATGAATATTCAAATAAGTCCTGTGATTACGTGACTCTATAGCTCTCGTAAGATTTGTAATTGTTCTGATTAATTGCAGCAAATATAACATTAAAATCATTTAAAAATAACAGTTGGCACATTGCCATCGCTGTGTCTTTAATTTGCAACTGGTATTTTTGTGGCAAACCATGTCTAAAGACTGACAAATTGTTAATTTTTCGGTTTTTCCAGCATGTTTTAATATCCATATGTTAGCGTGTTGCTGACCAACACAAAACATTTGGTATATGTTCATTCATGATAAATAACATGTGAACAAACAATTTATAGAAAGCATAAATAGTCTAATCCAGAATTAGAGAAAGCAATCCTTTAAACTTTCATGTTAGCCAAAATGCAGTTTGCAATTCGTCTTACAATAAAGAATATTCTATTCTGTTCTATTCTATTGTATGTTACACAGTAGGTTAATGGGAAGTTAATATTCGGAATGTTTTTCACTGCTTGATCCACTAAGTGCAGTTGTAGCTTGTTGCAAAGGGTTGTTTGCTTGAAGTCACACATGTTGACTTTTCCAGCTTATCCACACGTAGCAGTCGAGCCTCCGATGAAGTTGTCTGACGAGAGTGTTGACTTACGGGAAGCAGATGAACATATTGAAATATCAACTCTTCGCAGGAAATGGCAGATCTTTCCTGGAAAGAACATTTTCTGCTGCAATGGACGTATTATGATGACCAGACAGCCAGGCATATTTTATCTCACCTGTTTTCTAATAATTGGAACATCCAGTCTTTTCTTCAGCTTTGAGTAAGTATCTACTAAAATCATAAAGAGTTGTCCTCAGTGATTTAAATATTATGGCTTTAAATGAAAGTTTAATTATAAATGTAACTGTAATGTCTCGGTCATGCCTCTATGGATTTTCGCCAGCAACTGTTATGTGGCCAGGAAATGGCTGGACAGTGGAAGTCCCAAGCAGGTTCAAATCTGGATTCTGAATCCAACCTCAATGTAGCTGGGGTCACCAAGGATGGACGCATGGGTTGTCAGTCAGGACCTCTGTCAGGCTACTCGTATTGCCATAGTCAAAGTATGAGGCGGACGCTGAATTTCCTTATGCCTCCCCCCTAAATTCCTAATTTTATTTAGAGGGATTCAAACTGAGGTATTCGGTTCTCTAAGGGTTCTCTAGACCTTTCGATTTCACCCTGCCACTGAGACATTGTCTTTACCTCATATCTGAGGTCTCTTAACCCTCCAAGACATCCTGTTTCCATTCATCATGTTGCTATTGTCAATGTGAGCATTATGGCTAGGGTTCCAACTTTCAGATTCCCCTTCCTTTGTACACAATAAGATATGCACTTAGACATTAAGAAGGTTTAACTCAGTTTTATTACAGTAACACCTAAGAAATTCTAAACTTAACTACAATGTTAACAAGGGCAGAAGAAACCAGTATACAGTATTATAAATGCATGCTGGGGCACTAGTTACTCTTCTCTTTGCCCTTCAATCTTTTAGTTTTACAGCCTTACTTCAGTGCTGCTCCTCCACAGCCACCTTTTCTCTGGTTTCAACATCTTGATTCGTTGACTTAGTTTCATGAATCATACATTGATTGCCTGAAACTTTAACCTTTACTGGGAGACAAAGTGTGAAAATATTAAAAAAATTCACAGAATTGTGATCAAGAACCTCTTTCCTTTATTATATACAGTCGACTTCCCCAATCAGTCGTATAGCTAACCACTTTGGAGTCCAATTACAACAATACGCAGATGATGCTCAGCTGCATATTGCTCTGTCACACACTGATCAGTCTGATAAACTAAAACTTGAGGAGTGCCTCTCATCTGTGTATGCATGGGTTCAATGGTTTGGCCATAAACCAAGACAACTCTGGCAATTTTGTTTGGTTCATACCAACGCCTGCATGCTCTCCCTTCGCTTTCTAGCACCGACCTTGCAGGCACTGCTGTGCCACTTTCAGATACTGTCAAAACATTTGGGGTAACCCTGGATGGTAAGCTCACATTCTGATCGCATATAACAAACCTTTGTAAATCTTGTTTCCATAACATCAGAGCAATATGTCACATCAGGTCGGCTCTGACTAAGACTATGTCACAAACCATAGCCTGTTCCCTTGTCTCCTCTCACCTTGCTTATGCTAATTCGGTTTTTGTGGGTCTCTCAGACGTTGAACTCAACAGGTTGCAATGCATCAAAAACTCCTTAGCTCGCGTTGTGCTTCGTGTCCCACAGTGAACAGGCTCTTCAGTCCTTCTCCATCAGCTGCTTTGGCTTGCTGTTGAATCAGAGTAGTAGCAGAATTTAAATTGGACTGTTTGATCTACAAATCCCACAGCACCAGCACACTTTCTCTACCTTCAATCACTACTAACTTCTTACATCCTTCCTCATTGCCTGTGATCAAGTACGGGTCTTTTAACAGAGCCAAAATGCAGAACAGTCATGGGCTCATGTGTAGTCCATGTCACTGCCCCCAGTGATGGGTAATTAAGATTTTGTGACTAATTAATTGCAATTAACATTAGTTCGAACTTCATAGAATTAGTATTAGAATGAGCATTTTTAGGAGAACTAATTAATTAGAATAAGAATTAGCACTCAACTGATTAATTCTAATTAGTTGCTGATGTCAGAATACAAAATGACAAAAAAAATTTATTTTGCCAATTTGTCATCCAATCTATTAGACAAATATTTCAAATTATGATAAACTGAAATTTCAGTGGTCTGGATCCAATTTCTTATTATTGCTGTAGAAAATGTTTTAATTATGAGAGATCGATGTTTCCCTTTGGAACTATTATGAGCACTAAAGTATTAACGTATTGTCTTCAAGAATATTTCTTTAGGCCTACTCATTGGTAACAAATCCTGCAACACCAAATGCTCCCTCCATTTATGTGGATGTTGCATGAACAACATGATGTTTCAGATGCAGCTGGAAACTGAGAAATCTCATATTATTTTCTTGTTGGAAGCTAAGACTGATGTTGTTAAATCTGGCACTTTCCAATTAATTTTACTTTAGTGATGGATTCGTTTATGCACTGAAATTTGTTGTAAAACATTGTCATAAACTAAAGGCAATTCGTCTTTCACAGATATAATAAAAAATGAAAAACTCAGAATATTGGTTGATGTTTATAAGTTACAATGAAAACATCCAGTAAAAGTAAGTTAGGAAATATGTAGGCTAATTATCAGATATTAATTAGAATTGGACAACTCTTAATTAAAATTAGAATTAGCAAAATTTTGGTTTTTAATTAATTAGAATTAGAGTTAGCTACCAAGATAAATAATTAGCTGATTAAATAGTTTCTAATTAATCAGTTACTATCACTGAAGGATGAGTCTGTCACTATTGCACAGAACATTCAGAACTGTTGATTGAGTTTACTTTCAAGCGAATGCAGCCAATTAACCAAAACTTCCTCAATCTTACCCATAGAATTCATGACTTGAGGCTTAAATATTCGTGAATATTAGGGCATTTTTTATATTCGTAAATATTCGTTGATGACGTCCCTGTTTCCGTTTTGTTTACGAACTAATTTAGGACTAATTATTTAAGAATATGTGCAGTGGTTTGGCAGCTCTATACTTAGTAACAAGAATTCTTATCCCAGTTACTTACTTGCTTAACGAATTGCATGATGGGATGTGGCCGCTAGGTAGCAGCGTGTAGGTAGTGCACAATCTGGGAGCGGCCATATAGTTTATATAGAAGGCAGCTTTGCAATTACCTTTTATTGTTCGAATTTTGAACAACTTTTGCGTGAAAAGGCATGAAAATGGCACTGAATTTTGTACAATTAATCCAGGACTTTGAAGAATTAGAATGAAAGGACATTTAAAGAAATTTATTATTCGTTGGCCAGTTTTAATATTCGTAAATATTCGTCAATTTCTACAAATCTATTCTATTTGTAATATGCACATACTCGTTCTATGATCTTACCTGAGCTTATTGTTCATTGTATTTGATAGTCATCACACAGCAATTTCTCTAAAAGATTGAATTAACTGTATGGTCAAGTTATATTCCAAATTAACACCATAAATCCTCAAATTTATCCAATTTAGTCAATCACAACTGACTTTCCAAGCGTGTGTCCGTTTCAACATAAGTTGAAAACTGACAGTCTTTTCAACTTATGTTCCAGTTCTCCTTATTAATTACCATGGCGACAGAGTTCATCATTTCCTCTCATAATGTCAACATGTAATGTCTTTCAAAGCCTTGTAGGTAAAACTTTAAATTGGTATAGTTAAATACTGCTTTAATTAGTTTAATCTGCCTTAAACTAAAATCTCGCTAAATTAATGCATCATAAATGATAATAGTACGAAACAAAACAATTGATAATAATTACATTTGCTACAGCGTAATAGAGTATTACAACATTTAGGTGCTATATCTTGATGGTCTTATATGTGCCTTTTCAACCTACGACCAGAACCAACCACCTTCTGACTAATCTTGATGTAGAGCTAATCTATCTTTCATTATGACTATCTTGACTTCCTTCGTAAATTCCTCAGAGAGGCATAATACGAGTGCACTGGCTGCAAATACGCAAAAGGATCGCTTTTAAGTAGATCATGCTGGTTTACAAGTGTCTGAACAGACTTGCACAATGCACCTACATAACTGGTGGATGATTGTGTGCTAGCATCATCAGTGCTGGGTCGGTCACAACTGTGTTCTGCCATGAATTAAGATACTGGCATGGAGTTGTAAAGCCAGTGTGTCAAGAGCTAAGACGTTAGATGTTCACGATATCTGGCCCAGCTGTTGCACATGGGGATCGGGACATATTGCTAGAGGGCTTTGAAACATGTATGCTGAAAATTCATCTGTTTACGTTGTCATATTAGCAGCTGCTTAAGCCTTTTTCAGTGCATCTAGTTACATTAGCTTGTGTGCTTTACTAATCAACTTATAATAAAGATAATAATAATAGCAATAAGAATAATATTTATGGATTTAAAAATCAGAGAACCAAGGACAGATCCCTATGGCAAACGAGCATTGTAGAGAAAAGGGTGAGACTGAACTGGGTGTGTGGTTGACTCTTTGGAGTGCATCAAAAAGAGGTTTACTGAGTATGCTAAAATGTGAGTTGGTTAAATGCCTTAACTCCTCCAGCAATTTCAACACTGCCATGATGTGAACCCTGAATATTATGTACATGTTGACAAGTTGAAACTAACTTGGAGTAAATTTTAGATACAGGTGAAAATAAAAGAACTTAAAATTTATACATGTTACTTTTAAAGTGTAAATGTGTTAACAATACTTGCAGCTGATATCAGTTCTTGTGCAATGCAGATGACTTGGTTGCAAAACATTTCTAAAAGTTTTATTTTGTTGTTTGTTTTAGCTGCCCACACTTGGCAGTAACAATTAGCCCAGCTATTCCTGCAGTTGGTGTCTTGAGTTTTCTAATTGTGATGGCAAACCTATTTCGCACAAGCTTCAGTGATCCTGGCATAATCCCAAGAGCTACTATAGATGAGGCGGTAGACATAGAAAGACAGATAGGTATCTATGTCATTTATTATTTGCTTTACGTGTTTCAGAGTTATTTTGATTCTAATTCCTTTTAACTAGCAGAAACCTAATAATTAATTATGAAACCACTGTAATTCCTTTTACCCAGCAGAAACCTAATGATTAATTATGTAACCACAATTTCTTGTGATCATAAATAACAAAAATTATCATACTAATGTTCTATTGCCTTTTTACAAAGCCTAGCAGATTTAGTGTCCCATGGCTAGAGTGTAGGAAAGGGCTGCCTTCGTAGCAGGATAAGGTCAGTGCTTCCCAAATTACTTTATCAACTCAAAGTGAGTGGATTGGCACAGCTATTATGGCCCAGTTAGCTACATTGGTTAGAGCGTTGGCTGCACGTCTCATGCGCCTCTGTGAAAGAGAGCATGCGGATTACGGTTCGCTTCCCGATGCTGGCTTATTTCAGAGATTTAAATCTCGGGCTAGCACGGTTCTTGCACGAGGACCCTAAATGGTGTGGCATCCATTCAAAGGAGCGAGTGGTGGTGAAGGATCTCACCCGATCAATTCATTGAAAAACGAGCAGGGCCATATACACGGTCGTTATAGAAAAAACGCGAACATTTACATTTTACATTTGAATTTGACTTTGAATAGGTCTGCCATAGAACCTGAATGCTTCCTTTCAGATCTGTGAAATTAGTTGGGAATAACCTCACACGTAATAGTAAAAGTCTGTGTATACTACAATTAACAAACACTTCAACGCTTGAGCAAGTCTAGTGGTATAAGGCGTATGTATATTAGGGTGATCCTTAAAAGTAAAAGTTTGAAACTACTGTTCTCCAAGGTTCCATTTCGTTCCATTCCATCCAGAAACATCACACAAAAAGTTGCATGAAAAAATATTAATATTTAGGACAATATTTAGGACTAGCACAACACCATCAAAGTTTTACCCTTTATCAAATATCCGAACACTCGAACAGTGAGCATAATAGTTGTAATCAACCATGAACACTTAAACCAGAAATAAATTCAACTACTTGTAGTAGGTCCAGATTACAGCACAATGACATTTATTGCATGCCTGATTACTAGTGATTAAACTGATTAGTGATTAAAATTAGTTCTTACAGTTATTATTATTGCTACAGAGGTACTTAGTCACTGTCAATGGGGCCTTGATCGCTTGACGGTACGCTCTTTTGTTGGTGCTGAGAACGAGCTGCCTGGGATGCAGAAAGGCAAACGAGCCAGAAGCATAAGAACCAGAGGCAGAGGTGCTAGGAATGGAAGAACCAGAAGCAGAACCAGCAGCAGAAGAACTAGAAGCAGAAGAACCAGAAGCAGAAAAAAACAGAAGCAGAACCAACAACAGAAGAAACAGAAGCAGAGGAACCACAGGCAGAAGAAGCAGAACCAGCAACAGAAGAGTGCCATAAAGTGGAGAGTGACACCAACTTCCACTGTTATTACGGCAGAGAGCTTTACAGCGTCAAACACGAAGAAACGTGGATTCAATGCTTAACATGCAAGTACTGGTGCCACGAAAGCTGCGCCCCTATTGAGCCCGGCTACAAGCAATTTAAATGTAATTACTGTCGTTAACTATTAAGATTACAAATGACAGTTTTAATTCATTTTCTCCTTACTGTTGTTACATGTCAAACAAATAATTACCATTAGCATTGCCTTCATGTCAAACTTATCATCATCATCATCATCATCATCATCATCATCATCATCATCATCATCATCATCATCATCATCATCATCATCATCATCATCATCATCATCATCATCATCATCATCATCATAAGGATATTTATTGAAGTCTTAAACCACTCCTATTAGCACTGACATAATAGAGCAATTCTGTTAAGATGACAGCTTAAGATGCTACTATTACAGTGTGAAAATTCACATTCCCTCCCTGAACCCCTTCTTCGACCGCTCGTTCGTCCCCCCGACATTCCTTGATTCCCCCCAGAAGAGGGGAACTAGGTTAAACACTTGTTGTAGGTGGTAAGCATACTGCTACTTTTAGTTAAACAATAACAAACAACAGTACCGGTAGGTCCAAAAATGCAAATAAAATACTTCTACTCGAAATGACAAAAATTATTTGTAAAAATCAAAATTTCAAAGATGTGCTAGTCCTCGATATTGTTTAATCCTGATAATTTTTTGGCTAAATTACTTTCATACCAATTGGCACGGTTGGAGAAAGTAAATAACAGGCTCAGCTAATGAATGGCATTGTTACTCACCACAGTTTTGACAAATTACTTTTCAACAACTTCTTTTCGTTTTGACATTTTTATGGGTTAGCTTTCACACTGCAAATAATCTTACTGAATCAAAACCAAAGCAATATTGGGCTATTTTTTAGCAGCCATAGAAGTAATATCCTATAAGGTAGAGAACATAAATCAAACCGAAACTTCTGCGCATGTCATCGGCCATGTCGGTCGCTGATCGACTTCACTGTCATTTTGACGGTTATTTTGTTTAAATGCAGAATTTGATCAGTAACTTCAGACATATTGGAGTTCTCTGGTGCTAGGTTTGTATGCCGGACTTATTCATCAGTTATGCCAAGGATTTGTGCATTTGAGGGTATTTGTTTGCAAGTCGCCTTGGCCATGTGATTGCATCAAGCCCATCCTTCTTATGTGTACAGTCGAGCCTCAGCCATACGGACCTTGTACACTGTCATCACTGCGTGCTTTAATCTTGGCGGACAATAACTGACACAGGCGGTGGGCCATTGGAGTGACCTCGACCTTCAGTCACTGGGGGGCATTTCAATCTACCGACCGACACACGACGAATGCATTCTACCAGTGAGGGACTGCTCGTCGGCAGTATCACCGTGTTTGCAAACGAAGTCACCTGTGGCCGTTCTACTCTATCGACGCAACTTTGTTCAGAGACTCTGAACATCCATGTCATCTTCAGCTGTCAATGGGAATCCATTGCTTGGTTCCATGTTTGTGCGTGGGCCCGCCATTGGTGACTCTTTGAGCTAACTGTGCATTGTTTTGCTAATTGATGACATATCAAGTAGTGATAGAAGCTCCAGTTGGCCTGAATCTATGGCACTGACAAACGTCCGACAACACTTTAAGGAGCGCAGTCTTGGTGGAATGGCAACACTTGTAGGCAGATTGAAACATAGGCAGAAGGCGAGATTCAGACAGGTTCTCAGTCAGCGGATGGTTGGCAATACGCTCAAGTATTTTTGATACGAACGTTAGATTTGAGACTGGTCTGAAGTTCGCTAGTGACAATTCCTCGTTTCCAGCTTTCTGAAGGAGTGGCTTGACTATTGTGTGCTTCCTTTTGGAAGGAAAATGGCCTATGGCAAAGGAATGATTGAACATCTGAGTAATGAAAGTCACCAGCAGCGGAGCCGCCTCCTTTTTGAGCCACGTTGGAAATATATCAAGACAACACTGTTTCACTGATTTAACCCTTTGACTGGCAACCGCGCTTTAAAGCGCGCATACATACATTCATACATACATGTATACATGTATACATACATACATATATACATACATACATATATACATATATACATATATACACGTACATACATACATACATACATATATACATACATACATATATACATACATACATATATATACATATATATATATATACATACATATATATATATACATACATATATATATATACATACATATATATACATATATATATACATACATATATATACATATATACATACATATATATATAAATACATATATATATATACATACATATATATACATACATATATATACATATATATACATATATATACATACATATATATATACATATATATACATATATATACATATATATATGCATACATATATATATACATACATACATATATACATACATACATATATACATACATACATATATACATACATACATACATACATATATACATACATACATACATATATACGTACATACATACATATATACATACATACATATATACATATATACATACATATATACACATATATATACATACAATACATGCATATTATACATACATACATACACACACATACACATTTACCTTTTCTGGCAAACAATGGTGCAAGTCAAAGGGTTAATTACATCTTCTGTGGTGATCAAGAGGCACTCGCACAAGCCTGGAGTTGGACAATTAGTAATAATCGCCTCACTTGCATCAGATGTCTTTGCTTGGATGTCAGCGATTTTCTTTTCCATGTAGTCATGATAGGCACCAGCAGAGAAAAACCCAGCCCTCGCAGCGCTTTTACCCTCGCCAAGCAGCTGGTTCACTAATTGCCACACATGTTGCTGATTTGTACCCGCCGACGTGCTTTTTGATTTCCAGTAATCAGAGTCCTTGCGATGGGATAATTTCCTAGCCGCACATAGGGCTGTGTGCCAGGCTTGCTTGCCATATGCACCAGCAGTGTTGGTCTGACAATGCTGGGCCGGACGTCAAGCCTTCTGCCTCACCTTATGGCATTCATTGTCGAACCAAGGCTGATGAGAATGCTCAGTGCTCACGCACTGTGAACTCTGAAATGGGAGGTGGGAGCATGCATATCAAGAATGCTGCTGATTACTGAGTCGAAGGTATCTGCAAAATCATCTGCAGAGCTATCAGTCGCCAGGTCTCTGACTGCAGATAGCTCGGTCTTTGAGAGTTTGGTGAGAAAGGCAGCAGGATCGAAATTCTGCCACTTCTGCCGGGTGATTTTAACCTAGGTTGGTGCAGGTGGTGTCATACTGATGGACCATGACACTAACATGTGGTCCGACAGCTAACTAAGACAACTTCACGTTATTTTGTTTGCACAGGAAGTGCATGGTCGCTTCTAAGCAGATCTGCATTCCATAATATAATCGCAATCCAATGGACAGAATAGTCGAGTTTCGTGAGACCTCTAATAGCAGAAGACATGCTACAGAGCATGGGCAGTCTGAAAGATGAGGCTTCTGTGTGGACGTAATTGACTTCATAGAACCTGCTGCTTGGAAAGAAATGCACAGAAAATGTTAAACCTTGGCTTGGCAGGATCTCTTGGCACCACGGCTGTCGTTCTGTGCAATATTTGTGATTCTAAGGTTGGCTCAGCCTTCAACTCCCAATGGGGTGACTGTAAAATGAGCAGTAGGGCAGATGCCTTGCAGGCTGCCATACAGTTAAATTCAACTCCTGTCAAACTTGTTATCATCTTTTACTATTATATCATGTAATCTTATTGCACACTTGTCAGTTTGAATTAATAGATGATGATTATTATTATTTTTTTGTCTCCGAAATGTATGAGGCGGCCACCGTGTCCACCACCGTCGCATCCCATAGTAAGGTCCGTCCACCACTCCACGGTATCAAGGTCTGCCCATCCGGTCTTTTGCCATCCGATCTAGTCAGGCCGGACGGCTCTTTGACTGCCGGGATGCCAGCTCTGTTGAGGCTACGATGGATGAGGTCATTGATATTGCTGTGCCTCGCTTGTCGGCCGAATCCCAGTGAGCACGACAACCCATGCGTACCTCTAGACGAAACGGAAGTACCGCATGCGCATACGTGCGGCTCGCATATGGCCACACCCAACCTCAGGCCAACCGCTACCCTTACGGTCTCGTCCTCCAGTCTGAGGCCGTGTGCAACAAGCGGGAGAGCATGCAACCAATCCGATGCGTGCGGTGACTGTGAGGCTCTTAGTCTCGCTTGGTCGTAGGGGTCCTGTAGATTATCGTTAACAGCCGAAAAAACGGCGTTCAACAGCGGTCTATCCCAGTGTGACTGTTTGTGACCTGGGGCGACCATCGGTTCCGGTACACCAGCGATCTGAAGCCAGGTAGTCCGCTCCGAGTCGAAAGCCGTGTCCGAGCCAACCGGTGCGGCTCCCAAGATGAGGGACTGGGTGGGGAGGGTGCCCGCGGCTGAAGCCAAGAAGGCGGGTAGTGCCAGCGATGACACCCTCCTAATTCCCAGTCCCCCCATCTTGATCGGTAGGGAAGCTTGCATCCATTGGTCGTCGGTCACAGAAATATTCAAGATCCGCTCGATTCCTCTCCGCAGCAGCTCGTCATAAACCCCTAGTTGCGGATGGTCGTGGCAAGGTATGCATCGCAATAAATGTATCAGTTTAGGTGAGCCAAGCGAGTATCTGAGAATCAAGAGGGCGTCTTGTCTGGCGATGAGTTGTAATCTGTCGAGCGCGGTCCTGAGTTCGGCAACGCGGGCGACGAGGGCCGATAAGAGTGCCTCCGCCGACGACAGCGGTGCCTCCAGAAGCGTGGCCGACGAGGGACTGACCCGGGCGAACTGACTCAGAGAGCTCCGGTTGGTGTCGTTGAATTCGAAGTCGGAGGCAATGAGCTCGCATTTGGTGCGGTTGAGCGTGAGGCCTAGACGCAAGCATTGCCTTTCGATTGTGTCAACATCCGCCTCTACCACCCCAGGGTCCCCACCCAAGGTGAGGTCGTCGAGGTATCCAAAGGCCAAGGGTGACAGTAGACCGTTTAGGATCGGCTGGAGAGGCAGGCAGAAGAGTAGGGGTCCCAAGGGGTCGCCCTGTTGTGAGCCTTCCTGTGATAGAATGGTAAATCTGCCGAATTGAAGTGATGACGACTCAGCGTAGGCAAGGTGACAATACGCGGCCAATTCAGGGATGATATCATCAACCGATGCCAGCATAGAGTCTCGATGTAAGCTGTTGAACGCGTTTGAGATGTCCAGCTTCACAATGATTGATCCCGGTTCCATGTTGTTCAAGAATCGCCTGGCGGCGTGGGTTGCGGCCTCGCAGCCCCCGGGAACGCCCACTCCCCAGTTGTTTTGGGGCCAAATACGGCGTGACGCGCGAAATGGCGTATGCGTTGGCACATTTAGAGGCGAGTCTACGCCAGACGTACCCAATGGCTATCGGTCTTAGGCCACCACAGCTTTTGCGAAGGGCGAAAAGAGTTCCGCCGAATAAGATGGAACGTAGCTCTTGAGGGCAGTTGCCGGCCAGTAGTAGGTTGATGATTGCAGTTGTCGCCCTCAGTAGTCCAGGTCCCGCGTCTAGATCTCCTATCAGATTATTATTATTTTTATTATTATTATTATTATTATGATTATTACGATTATTACGATTATTATTATTATTATTATTATTTCCTGTGGCTTCCTTTTTTATGCCTCACGGTGTATATTGTGCTTGAGTTACTGCTTTCAGCGATTCCTCTTTACAACGAGTTTCTATCGCACGACTTTTGATATCTAGTGATTGAACGCCTGACACTTATATATAGCGTGAATAGAAAGCGATAAAAAGGTGTCTGGTTCAGTTGGCATTATTAGTGCTGTTTTGGAGGTTATTTTTCTCATTATCAATGATTTTATTACAAATATATTATTATAACTATAATTATAATGGGATGATTATGATGAATATTATTATTATTATTATTATTATTATTATTATTTTTATTATTATTATTATGTAGTGTCATTTCTGCAGAGTTCAGAGATCGGTGGCAGTGTCCCGGAGAGGCAGATGGCGTTCGCCCGTTTATTATTATTATTATAAACACATTTATTTCTTCATAAAGCCAACAAATGAATATGCAGACTAATTAAATTAATTGTTTTCAATATTTTGTCAGCCGTCATTGAGGCCCCGGCTACTATTGTTGCAATCCGAGGTGCCTAAAACAGACAGAGAGTTTCCAATCTGTAGGACGACTGATAGGCGTTGTAGTAGATGACTGGTCTCACGTTGGTCGCCGGTCGCTGCAGAGATCCTGCCTCCTAGTTCTTGAACAAACTGCAGTGATTATTTAATAATTATTTAATAATAAATAATAATAATTATTATTATTATTAATATTTTTATTATTATTTTTACAATTAAGCTATATGGCCTTTAGCATTAGTGTGCACTTCCATGTGATGTTTAATGATTCTCTTTTTTAGATCTGCCAGAGGCTTTGGGTGCTAGCTATCGGCCACCACCTAGAACAAGAGATGTTGTTGTCAGAGGCCAAGTTGTCAAACTCAAGTACTGTTTCACGTGCAAAATTTTTCGACCGCCACGAGCCTCTCACTGCAGTGTTTGTGATAATTGTGTAGGTATGTGCAAGTTTTAACAAAACGAGTCCTTCGTTACTGTCACAACGTGCTAGTTCCTTTCCCACACTTGATTATTTAATGTTAGTCTGTTGTGATACTAAGCTTGGCATTTTTGAGCGCATTCACAAAAAACATTTGCCACTTGCCAGTCAACATATAGTAGCATGAACATTGAGTTAATATCACAGTAATTCTGAGTTAAATCATCTGATAATTGTTTAAGTTTAAATGCAGAATCAATATGAAAAAGCGTTGTATGTTTATGGAACAACATGATATTTTGAAGTAAGCATGCTATTATTTTGCATGTTTCCTTTATGCTGTCAAGTGAACTGTTGACTGAAGAGTTGGTGGAATATAGGAGATGGCTAGAGTGTATTTCACAGTTGCACATCAAACTGTATTCCACAGAATAAGAGTTGTTCCATCAGTCTTCTCCATCTGTTCTGGGGTCAGAGTGGTTCTTCCATTGTTTTGAAGCCAGCTCATACAAGTCCTTGACATATCAAGTCATTTAAGAATGTGCTCTTGGCAGGGCAATTGGGCCCAGGGAGAATAAGAGTTTATATTTGTGAGCGATCAACCATGATCAGGGAGCCACAAGAGCATTCATCGTATCGTATCATATCTAAAGATTTATATAGTGCATCTCTCAGAATAACTATTCAGAGGTGCTCTCAGCATGAAAACCCTGGGGAAAAGAAACATCTTTAAAGAACATGCTTATGGCTTGCAGATGTTGGTTCTATGCCAGAGGTCTACAAAAACAGAAATGACCTTTTAATCAAGTTTCAAACCACAAGAGGCTAAAGACATTGCAAAGAGCCAAACTGATTAACATTTGTGGTTGAAACGGCCTTTATCTTTACGAAGTGACTAGCGGACCGCCAGGCGGCCCGCAAGTTTGAAATACTAGCGGGCCGCCAGTCACGTGTCAGATCATTTATGTCGGGCAAAAGTTGTTTTTTTAGTTTTAACGCGTTAGAAAATTTAAAAAAGTGTATAGACAACTAGTTTAAGTAATCTTACAATGCGTGATGCAAAGACGTTTGAATCTATGAAAAAGTATGCGGCAAAGAAGGTTGCACATGCAGAATTATATCCAATATTATTCATTACGATTGTGCGGTGTTCCGTAGTCGAGTGATTAGCGTGCTGGAACGTAAATTGAAAGGTTTGAGGTTCGAATCCCGTCAGGGCAGAAATATTTTCCTATGTTATACCCCGTTAATTTTATCCACATTTGAAAACATTTACCTATTTCCTTGGGTCTGGAGTTGGGAGTGCTTATGAGTAGTTACCTTGCTTAGGGTAAAGTTAGGCGTCGTGAGGGTCGGTTAGGGTCAGGGTTAGGGTTAGTGTCGTCATTAAAAAACATAGTACCAGCCTAGCACCATGCCAAAATATACCGTAAAACGCCATTAAATTTACTCAGCATGATACTAACTGTTTGTCACCTTAGCGTAATAAAGCTTAAATTACGGTTTTCTGTATATTTTCCGTCTTGGCGAACCGCTAGTATTCGAAATTTGAGGGCCGCCTGTGTCTCTCTGGAGTCACGTGAGACTGGCGGCCCGCTAGTATTGGAAACTTGCGGACCGCCTGGCGGTCCGCTAGTCACAGCCTTATCTATACTAGGTGATATAGGTGTGTGACATTTTGTTTATCTCTTATGATTGATATGACTGCCAATCAACTGTTTTAGTAAAATTATGGTCAGGGTTAGATACTGTGCAATCAGCACATCAGTGATCTAATTATGTTTTGACCTGCAAAGTTAATGAATGTGGCTAATTGGAGGGATAAGGTGTCTGCAGCAGAAGCCAAATGCCTGCAAAGGTGCCTGGATAACGCCAACGGCTCCGACTTGGATTAGTTAGGAAGCGCTTGGAAGCACTGGTTTATCAGATAGTGACACGTATTTTGAGAGTAACAGATGAAGCCAATGGAGACTGTCCTGATCTTCATCAAGAAGTCTTATGACTTGAGTGATCTTTCAGGTGAATGTGCAGTACTGAAGACCATGCTGCCTGAAGCCAGTGCATACAACAAATGCTGTCTCTTAAGACAATGTCCAATGTCCATGGTCTTGATGTTAATGCAGTGGCCAATTATCATCTGATTTCAAACTTTTCTTTCTTGTCAAAGATAGTTGAGAAATGTATTGATGTATTGACTAATACAATATCTGTAGGCTATTTCCTCAGAGAAGCCATCCAGAGCATCATCTCTCTTGGTGCAGTCAAGTGTGTCAGCACAGATTCATGTCTCACACAGTGCTAGCTGTTCCTCTTTGATTAGACTCGCTAGAAATTGGATTCTGGGCTTGGGCTGCTTTTAACATAGACTAATGGCAGATAGCTGACCGAATGTTGAAGCTGAAGAATGTTAAATGACCGTGGTCTCAATGTCAGCGTTTTGGTGTGGATTTTGTGAAGCTGGGCCTGGGTTGCTTTTGACATCTGCCGACAAGAGCAGTAGAAGAGAGATGACTGCAGAGGATATGGAATGCCAGTGCCAAAGTTGAAAAGTTGGCCTGTTCGAAACCATAGTGATCATCTGATGCAGCGCTGAGCTTATTTGTACAGAAAACGCTTTTGTATGCAGGCCACATTCGTCTGGCATCCAAAATATCACTGAGCTGTTTCCAGAATGCAGTATAGTGAACTCTGCTCTATTTTACAGGAAAGTATATAGACTGATGGCCGGCGACAGTCCAAACTGATTACTGTGCAAACGACGTCTTTGTTGTGAACAATCCAGTTTCAGTGTACATCGGCCATTTTTACTAGATAACTGTTGCATAACATTAGCAGCCAATAAGAAAGGTTTGTAAAAATTAAGGTACCGTGCTAAACGATTTGAAAGTCTGATTCATATGCAAAGTAAATATCCACTATCATAGTCTGTTCAACTGTCTACTGTGATATTTAACAGCCATTTATTCATGTCCTTGAAATGTGAAGTTGTTTGTGTTAAGTTAGATTCTGAAATGCAACTAAGTTGTGAATGCTGTCATGCTCTAATGTCTTATTGGTTATTTTTTCAAAGAGAGGTTTGACCATCACTGTCCTTGGGTCGGCAATTGTGTTGGATTAAGGAATTACAGATATTTTTATCTGTTCCTTGTTTCTCTCTCTCTTCATTGTGTCTTCATATTTGCCTGTGTCATCACTAATCTCATTCTGCGTAAGTACATTTGGTTTCATCACTTTTGGTTGTATCATTCCGTTGAACTGTTAAACTTACAACGCAACTTCATGTATTTTGCACTTCAGTATTTCCAACTTCCGGTTATATCAAACAGCAGTCCTTAGCCCTGCCACAACAAGTGCAAAACATGCAAACATAACGCTGTGTTATTGAACTTGAATCTGTAAAGTTTTGCTTTGTTCAAAGGCATGTTTCAGTCTTTATTGAACTATTGGCCAGCAGATGTATTGAAGTTACAGGGCCACTCTGCGATTTGGTATTCATGTCCTGCCTAGTTATAGCTGAACAATGAATAATGGATGTTTTGTTTCCCAACTGGCTCCAGGCATGAGACAAAGAATGATGGTTATGCATGCTAGGGTCACTGGGGAGGGGAGGGGTCAGTCACTTAAGGCTTTGTATATACTCTAATTTCACGTTTGTACATTAGCCTCAATTTTACTAGCTTAAATCATAGATCATCTGAAAGATGAACAATCTGTATCCCCACTGTACACATAACCTTGTCTTAACCCAAATGTTTGTCAAAGCTATCGTCCTATCTCCAACTTCTCGTTTCTTTTCAAAACCCATCAGAGACTTGTCTGTTTCCAGTTCCTACTCTATCTAGAACAACCTGGCCTCCTGCCTCCTGACCAGTCTGACTTTAGGGGCCATCATTCCACAGAAACCGCCCTCATGAATATCTCTTCTGCTGAAATCTGTATGGCTATTGATAGTCACATCTGCCACTATTGGCACTTTCTAATGTCTCCTTTCCTTTTGATATGGTCAACCACAATATCCTGCTACAGCATCTGCAGCTATAGTATGGCCTTACTGGACCTCCTCTTCTTTGGTTCAATCTTATCTTTTGGGCCGTACTCAGGTGGTTGTCCTTGGAGACTCTAGAACGCCTTGGGTTGGGGTTGAGTTTGGTGTCCCACAAGGATCGGTGCTCGGCCCAATCATATACATTTTCTATACTGCCGATATTCTTTCCCTTTTCACTAAACATCTGGCCATGGGTCACCTTTACGCTGATGATGTCCAAGCCTTTGTGCATGGCCCTCCCTCAAAGCAACTCTCTCTTGCAGGATCTGTCGACTCTCTTTCTCACGATCTCCATCTCTGGATGTCTGCTAATAGGCTCTCGCTTAACTCTGAGACCCAGTTGATCTGGTTTGGTATTAAACAGCAGCTCCTCAAACTTGATTTTTGATTACTTTCTGCAATGGGGCCTGCGTTTACTTTCTCATCCAGCGTCCATGATTTGGGTGCCACCCTGGACAGCAATTTAATGTTCTCTGAGCGTAATGCGCTCTTGCTACTACCATTCCTTCATTCTTCTATCGTATTTTCCATTTATATTTCAGTTCATTCTTACTCTTAGTTTTCAATTAATTCCTCCTTGCAGTTCCTATTCATTCTTCATAGTCTCTATTTGCTCTTCGTTATAGTCTCTATGTAGTCTTCTTCATAGATTTGACTCATTCAGCTTATTTCCTATTTATTGTTCTTCACCTCTGAGGATGAGGTCACTAAATTATTTGTTAAAAACTATGATTTTTGCTGTTTGCATGGTACATTAACAATTACACAATGTACTTAATTTGAAAGTGAACAAATATAGAAGTTTCAGTAATGGACCTAAAGTTCTGAATCAAGCACATGTCATATTCAATTTTCCAACTCTTATATGGTAAATTGCAGAACTTTATCTTTTACTTCCTCAGTTACTTCACTCTTTTCAAACTTTTTAAATTGAGTTCTTTCAGAGCATTAGATGGATATTAAGTACTGGCCACAATCAGTTGAGGTAATGACTTTAGTTCTTCAGTTGTTTCAGGGCGTAAGAACAGATTTTCTTTACCGCCATGTGTTCAACAATTGAGTATCCATAATGACAAGATCCAGTATTTATCAAACTTTATTTTTTCTACTTCATTGCTCACATTCAGGTTGACCAACTTTGCATGGACTGGCATTCCTGGCATACTGTAGATGTTTGCCTTACCTGCCTCTTCTAGTTTCATATTTTGCCCCAAAGTTCTTCTTTAACAATCTAAAATGCAAAGTTGGCCCAAGCTCTACATTGGGTTTTGAATGTGTTTGCGGGTCCTCAATGGTGTGGCTATTGTCCACCTATGGTATTGTCATTGAGAGAGGGAATATCGTAGTCTTTACTGCAGCTCTGTGATTGATCACGTGGATATCTGCTAAATCTGTAATTTCATCAGAGTAGAAACACTTTGTTCTCTCTTTTAGATAACACAAACTGCAAAACCCAGGCATGATTCTTTTTAAATGATGGATCTACAACCACCGGAGTGCCTCTGATTAGTTTTTCTTGCGGTGACACTATATAAATTTCTAGTTACAATGACAGTTACAATACAGTTAGCTCATACAAATTGTTCAATTCCTACAAGGGACTTAGTAGTTCAGCAAATTTTTCAAGTTTACATCAAACAGTGTATAGGTTTATTTTAAAATTTCTTTGCCTCGCTAGCTTGTTCTCTGCTCTTACGACATCCCCAGGATACTTTACAGATGATAAACCCATTCCTAAATCATTTTAAGTACCCAATTGTCATCCCTCTAACTGATTGTGGTATGTCATTCAGAGTTAATAAAAGAATATATTATATAATTATGTATATAATCTATAGGCTACAAAAACTTTAATTTGCTAGATTTGTAACATAGTGTTAACTCGAGTAAAGATATGCTGTCTTTGATTTTGAAGTATAATTACTAATATGAGCAGTTCAATCACACATTAACTCAGTCTCTGGCATAAAATTTTCTACACGTATGGTACGTCGCATGAACCTATCAACGGCATCTGTTATTCAAACTAGCAACTGAGTGCTTGACTTACTATCACAAAAAATCTGTTCTTGTTGACAACTTTTGAAGTTGAAAAATGATTGGGTTTTGAACTGTTGACTTGCCTGATTTGTGATTTAGTGTTTACTCAAGTAAAGACACAGTCTTTGATTATTTTATAATATAATAATTAACAAATAGTTATTGACAACATTGCTTCATGTTTCGATATACATGCATGTATTTATCAATTATATAACTAGCTAAGTAATTACTTCTCTTCTCTTTGCTTTGACTGAAATTACCAGATTCATCTCCCGACAAGTACAGTAGGTGTAATTGGCAAATTATGAAGTCTTCTTTTTCTTTGCAATACACACCATGATGGACAAATTATGAAGTCTTCTTTTTCTTTGCAATACACACCATGATGGACAACTACAGATATAAAGTATTTAAGTTTTAATGTTTTAATTTTACATTGTTTAACCATAATTATATAGTATTTGTTTTTTTTTATTAAACTTTAGGATCTCAGAATGATGGTGTTTTGGTTGCACTGAAAGATTCACCTGCAAGATATCCTTTGGATAATAATAATTACGACAATTTATGTGGCGCCGTAACACGGCCATGCCGTTACAAGGGTGCCTGGATGATTCAGCATTTGCAGTCATTTGTATAAATGTTATAACATGCGATTTCTTAATTTTTGATATCAGTGACTCATGTTTCTTCTTCTCTCTCTACTGTGTCTTCCTTTCGACATTCTTGCTGCTCAAGCCCACTTATCCTTTCCTCCGAGTTTTTCACTCACACACATCTATTTTTCCAGTTTTCTTGAAGAAATAGTATATTCTGGCTTAGATGTGAAATTTAAAAAAATGTGATTTCTAGTCATGGTAGTGAGCCATTGTTAAATCTCTGGAAACTGTTTGTTTATCGTTCAGTTTGCAAGATGTCATAAGCATGCGGAAACAAAAAAGACTTACAAAGGATTTCAAGACTACAGAAAATAAGAAATGATGACGTAAGACAATCATCTATCCAAACAACTCTCCTAGACAAAGTCGTTCAACGAAGACTCTGATGGTTTGGACATGTAGAGAGAATGCCAGTTGATTGAATCCCACACAATGCACTACATGCAAGATTCAAAGGAAAAAGAAACAAAGGCAGACCCAGACTATTATATTATTATTATAAATAAATTTGTAACGCGCGCATGGTCACACCGAAATGTGAATCTTAGGCACGGATAGTTAGCCGCCAGATGCAGTTAGATGTTGAAGTGCTTGAAAGCCAAGGAGAAATAGTGAGTTTTTAGCCGCTTTTTGAAGGAAGGAAGTGAATTTGAGCTACGAAGATCGAGTGGTAGTCGATTCCATTCCTTAGGGGCAGAGGCATGGAATGCACGCGAGCCCATAACTGTTCTGCATCGTGGCTCAGCTAAAGACCGGTACTTGATGAACGCAGGCAACGAGGAGGGATGTAAGGAGTCAGTAGTGAATGAAGGTAGGGAGGTGCTGGATAGACAATGCTGGATAGACAATATAAATGAGGACATAACATCTCTTGGACTAGCACTAAGGGGAGTAATGGACTTGACAAATGACTGAGGACAATGGAAATCATTTATTCGTACCCAGCACCACAAAATGTCTGGTATCAGGACTGATGATGATGATGATATAGTGCATCAGTAACCTTGGAATGAGAACCACTTGTGGCTAAACCATCACCAGGATACTTTGTGAAGACTGGAGATTAGTCTGCTACTGACATTGCACTGAAGCAGTCAGCTGCACCAAGTTTCAACTTCCGCTGCCTCCTACCCATCTGTAGCTAACCCACCTTCAGCGTCCTGCTGAGCTCATTTTTATAAGCCGTCAAGGTCTGCTATCATTGATGCCATTTAGATTTTCATCATACATCTTAAAACCTTGCAGTGGCTACTTTGAACCTGAATAATTTAGTCACAGTAGCCTATGAGCATATCTCCAACTCACTGTGTCATCAACAGGGTTCCATTGTAATACCCCAGTCAATTTTTTCCATATGGCCAATTTAAGCCTGATTCTTTATTCTTTGAGGAGTGTGGCTCAGGCATATATCCACAGCCCTACTGGAGAGCAATCTCCTTAATAGAGAAAATGCTTCAGACATTGGAGGTGCTTTGGCAGGATGTTGTCCAACCACCCAGGAAAACCCAATTCACGTGGCATGGTGTTCTTGGGCAGTTCTCTAACACTAATGTGCCCAAATAGCTGCATTGCTTCCCTGTTCTATCTTTTTTACTACTGTGCATGATTTGGTTGTGACCCTGGACTAGTACATATATTAATTGTTATTATGGCAACAAATATCAGTCAGAATATTCAGTTTCTGGCACCAGCCATTTGGTGTTGATGCATCCAACCGTTCTTTTAAATTGTTAATCAGGTTCAGTGCTTTCAGCTATACGATCAACAACAGCAGCATCTATACTGGCCTACATTAAACAGATTTTGTGAAAGACAGATGGAGACAGAAACAGACAGACAGAGACCAAGACACAGGAAATTTGCAGTTTCCTCTCTTGTCGCTACTAGCTGGGCCACCATGGTCCTTGGGCTGAGCAACTCATTATGTAACCAACCAACCCTCATAATCGGAACATATGGTCACCACCAAATTTCGTTTGGAAAGAATGTGAGCTGTTGTTGGATTTTAAGCTGCTTGCTTGCAAATGTCTCATCTATTTGTGGTTATGTTGCATCTGAGTCCACTTCTGTGATGCTTGTCGAGTCAACGACGAGGAATTTTCTCGCTTTGGATGATTTTAGTAGCACCTACAATTATCACCACATGGCAGCCATACCTAGCGGGTCTACGGGACCTTTATCGGCTGACTCATTGACTTGCATTAATGTTGTGTTCAATTTATAACTTAATTATCCTTGTCATAAACAGTATGTTGCATTGGTATGTTGGTGATATGATATGCAAGTTAATAAACGAGTCAATCAATAAATCAATCAATCAATATAGTGCCTCTCACAGAATTACTATTCAGAGGTGCTACTCAGCATGGGAACCCCGGAGAAAAAGAAATGCCTTTAAAGAGTGAGAGGCCGATGGAGAGAAGCCAGTGATTAATTTAGCCCTGAGTGAGGGAGTAATGTCATTCCCAGTAGAGGGACCCACAACAGCAAATGCCTGGTTTTGAGCCAAGGCAGTCCTAGTCCAAGGAACAAAATGATCAAGCTGATCAGCAGAGCGCAAGGAACAAGATGAGGTTGTTGTGGATAATGGTAATGTTAGTGATTAGTGATAAGAGTGTTTAAATTAATAGGCCTGTGCCTGGCAGGAGACTGAGGAAGAGTGGCAGGGCCTCCTCCCTGCGTTGAAATCCAGCAAAATGCTTGCAAAATGTTGGACTAAGCATGACTTAGGAGCACCTCTGATGAGTCTCTCTTGAAGGTGCACTATATATAAATTTGCAATTAGCATTACCATTCGGGTTTTGGACACTCAACAATTGCACTCTTCTTAGAATTAGGACAGACCAGACTACTGATGGATGAGCTTGAGGCTATGAATATAGGCTTGTAGGATTTGAGATGGTAAGATGAGACAGAGACTATTTGGGCTCCATTATCTGTGGAAATACTCCATAATGATTTTTACACACTTTACTTGTTGATGTACTGAAAGAGCACTATATATATATATATATATAGTGTGAATTAATTAATTAATGACACATATTTTCTTTGATGCCAATATGTAAACTAAACTAAAAGAATTTCTTCATTAAAGTTTATAACTCTTGATGAGGATTACTGGTACAATGAAAAACCAAAGAACTATGAAATAAAAAGGCAGTGTAGTGTTGAGAAAATTACAGGAGGGATCTGTATAGTAGTGTTTGACTTGTTTCCTTGACAGCTGTACTGTAGCTGAAGCATTTGTTTGCTTCTTTTCGATTTGGTCAGTTCTTGGTCTCGCTGGCTTCCACACGTATCTGACTGCCTCCAACCAAACAACCAATGAAGATGTAGGTTCATTCTTACGAATTGAAGTCAGCATCTCTAGGCATCGTGTGTAGGTTGTTTCAGTTGTACATAGACTATTGTGTGTTGCAGATGTAAGACCAGAAAGCCAGAAAGCATGCTTTAGTAATAATCATTTGGGTATTTTTTAACTCTTTAACTTTAGACATAATATAGTATATGTTTAAAAATCTGTCAAAGGATGGGTATCAGATGGACTGATCAAAAAAGAAGAATTAACTGGTCGTTTTTGAGTTGGGTGAATGGTGACACATTGAGAGACCTGGATTTTGATGATGATATTGACATACTTGACAGTACTTGGTGGGCATGAAACACAGAACACAGGAAGAGATGGTGAAGGTGGAACTAATCATCAAATCAGAAAAACAAAGATCAAGGTTATAGAAAAAGAAACTGAGAGGTTTGGTTTGTGAGTGACTTCTACTGCCTCAGTAGCTTGGTAACAGTGAACAACAGATGTGATAAGGAGGTAAAGATATGCATTGGGTATGCAAAGCTGCATTTGGGAGTCTTGGATAGAGATATAATAATAAATAATAATAATAATATCTTTTCTTTAATAAGCGCCTGACAAACGCACTGCGCTGTACATTTACATGTTATGCAATTGAAATCTTAACTACTAACAGAACAGACAGCTTGCAATACAACGGCGCTAATAGCAGCCTACAAAGCATATCCGCCCAACGGGGGCTCGAACTCGGTACCTCTCGGTCTCTGTGCCAGATGCTATCCAATGCGCCACGGGCCCCCCGTGGAACAACAGATGCAGTATGACGACTAAGATGCGTTTTTATGATGCCAAAGTGTTGAGTATGTTGCTGTATGGATCTCAGACCTGGCCAAGAAGAGTGGCAGACATAAAAGACTGGAGGTGGCATATCATATCCCCGAGAAGATGGACTTCCTATGGTACACAACCAGCAGGCAATGTGCTCATATTGACACCGACGCATTGAACATCTGTGGGTCCATGATCCGGCCTTTGACCATGGTGTGCGACCTTGACATCATGCTTTTAGTCAGACCTGTCCATGAAGTGCCATGTTGTGCCGATGGTCAGCCGTTGCTTCGCCAGCTTCGTCTCATCAGGAGCTGCATCGTTTCTCTGCCATTTGAGGCAGCGTGTGGCTGATACCTGTTTCATCATCTCCTAGGTCGACTGTTGCAATAGCCTGCTGGCTAGGGCACCCAAGTAATGCCTCCTTGATGGACTACAGTCTGTGCTCAATGCCACGGCTGATCTACAACTTGCGTAAATTTGACCACATCACACCGCCCCTTCATGACGTCCTGCACTGGCTGCCCATGCAGCATCATGTTGAGTTTAAGCTTTGTCTGCTCGTTTTCAAGTCACTTTGCGAAGTTGTGCCTGGGTACTTGCAGAATTACTGCATCAAGATGCATTCAACAGCAGCTGGGCTACGACTTAAATCGCTCGAGAAGTGTGATATCCATGTATGAAGGATGACACACTTTGGTGATTGTGCTTTCTTGGTCCTAGATGCTGGAATAGTCTTCCTTCTCAGATCTGATATGCTGACTCGGTAGAATCTTTCAAATCCAAACTTAAGACTTATCTGTTTTCTAAGGCCTATCCCGCTTAGTTCTTTGTGAGGCGCCCTTGTAGCGGCTTGGCTGTGTTACAGCGCCATAGAATTCGTCGTTATTATTATAATTTTTTTAGCTGAGTTATCAAGGATCCTTCAGATGGCTAAAAAATGTCTGGAGACTGCTGGAAAAGACTAAACTTCTGGAATGGTGTTGTTGTCTATTTGTGTCTAAAAAGGTTCCCTGGAAGGCAACGACATTGAAACGTTGGACGTTTATAGAGAGTCTTTGAAAAAGAAAAGATGACTCCTTCAGGTCTCCGGTTACTAGGGTCAGGTTACGCCCCAATTTGGAGATAAAATCAAGGTGTATGCTATTGATGGGGCCCAATGTTTCCAGTGCCAACGGGACAAAAACATGCGTGTTGCTAAGAAGATGATACTTGGCCTACTTTCTCATGGCAGCGGCTTCTGCTGCCACACCCACCATTGTTGCCGTGATGGTGAGGCTGCAAGCATGTTCGCGACCATGGCAGCCCAAACCAAGCACCGACCCGGAATCAGCTTCAGGTCGTTGGGTTTCTTTCCATCCGATCTGACCAGCCTTGGTGACTTCTTGATCGCTGGGTAGCCGGCCCTAGTGAGTGTGCGGAAGACAACGTCGCTGATGACACTGTGTCTTGCCAGACGGCCAAAGCCTCTGACACATGGGAGGCCGTGATGACCCAGAGCTGTGACCCACCGGCTGCAGATGCAAGCGTGAGGCTCACACAATTCCGCTTCCAATTGCAGGCCCATTGCCACCCTCGCGTCCAACCTCATGCCGCATGAGGTGATCGGCGAGGATCAGTACGGTCAGTCATTCGCGTGTGGGCCGTAACTGCCCTCGGTTTCACCTGGTCAAGCGCGTTCAGCTGTGCCGTGTCCATTTCCTCAACGACTCGCTCCAGAAGCGGTTTGTCTCAGATGTTTTGTCTAGCCCTGTGCTGCGTGGTCCACCACTGAATCATCAGTGCCTCCAGTGGGCCGTAAGGAGTTGAGTTCTCATTCCTAAGGATGGCATTCTGTAGGCTGAGGGTGCCCGTGGCTGAAGCTAAAAAGCGGGAAGTGCCAGCTGTGGCACCCTTCTTATGCCCAGTTTGCCACATTTAATGGGTAGGTTGGCCTGAGACCATAGATTCTCCAATATGGCGATGTTGGGGTCATCCTAAGCAGGATCTCATATTTCATTAGGCCATGGTGCCCCATGCAAGGTGCACTTCGGAGAGTGTGCACGGAGTACCTAAGGAGATTCTCGGGATCGTGTCTCGAGATCAAGGTTAGTCGTCCGAGTGCAAAATCCAGGTCCACAAAGGGAGTACTGAACGCCTCCTCCAATGCTGTCTCCTCCAACAGAGGTGAGCCTAGAAGTGTCACCCCCTCCGGGCCGATGAGAACGAACTGTCTGAATGGTTCTAGTTGGTTGTACTGGCTGAAATGTGTGCGATCAGTTCGCACTTCTTTCTGTTGATCCCAAGACCCAGCAAGGCAACCGCATGTGTGCCCCAGCAAGGCAACTGCATGTGTGCCCCAGCAAGGCAACCGCATGTGTGCCCCAGCAAGGCAACCGCATGTGTGCCCCAGCAAGGCAACCGCATGTGTGCCCCAGCAAGGCAACCGCATGTGTGCCCCAGCAAGGCAACCGCATGTGTGCCCCAGCAAGGCAACCGCATGTGTGCCCCAGCAAGGCAACCGCATGTGTGCCCCAGCAAGGCAACCGCATGTGTGCCCCAGCAAGGCAACCGCATGTGTGCCCCAGCAAGGCAACTGCATGTGTGCCCCAGCAAGGCAACCGCATGTGTGCCCCAGCAAGGCAACCGCATGTGTGCCCCAGCAAGGCAACCGCATGTGTGCCGCTACATCCTCCGAACTGCTGCCCAAGGTGATGTTATCGAGATAACCGAAAGCTAACTGCGATTTTATGTTTCTGAGGATCTGTTGGAGTGGCATGCTGAACAGCAACGGACCCAGTGGTTTGCTCTGTTGTGGACCCATCTCTGATTTGAGGTTGTAATGCCTGAACTTGAGGTTGGATGGCTCTGCGTATGCCGGGTGACAATAGGCGGCTAACTCGGACAGCTCTTTGTTGACGGAGGTCAGCATCTGGTCTCTATAAAGGCAGTTGCAGGCGTTCTCTAGATCGAGTTTTACAAGAATCAAGTCATTTTCCATGTCACTCAGAAAATGCCCCCTCACTTATCCATGTCGCTCAGAAAATTCCCCCTCACTTATCCATGTCGCTCAGAAAATGCCCCTTCACTATCCATGTCGCTCAGAAAATGCCCCTCACTATATTCATGTCACTCAGAAAATGCCCCCTTGCACCCACCCAGCATACCAACTCCAAGCTGATTTGGGGTCAGATAGGGTGCCATCCGCTGCACTGCCTGAGCATCTCCACACTTGGATGCAGGCCTGTGCCAGTAATATCCAACTACTATAGGGCGCAAGCCCTGTTTTATTATTATTATTCAATTACATTTTATTATTTGTTGTTATTATCACTTTCGCACAATGTCTGTTGTTTCTGAACCAGTAAACGGCTCTGTTCAATTCCGGTCAATCTTAAGTTTTACATGGTGGATTAAGGCTTCATTAAGCACAGTTCGAATGCATAAGTCAGCAGGGTAGCTTAGGGCTAGACTGTAACGATGTCCCTTGACCACACAGTTTCATCTTATATATATATATATATATATGTTTATATATATATATATATATATATATATATATATATATATATATAAAGCCATGTTTATGTTATGTAGAATGTTCGGAAGATATAGATTAATGCATGTATATATATACATATATATACATATATATATATAAAGCCATGTTTATGTTATGTAGAATGTTCGGAAGATATAGATTAATGTATGGGTGTTTAATTATTCAAGGCAATTAATGAACCAGCATTGTATGGCATAAAATATTTAGTTAGGATTCGGCTATTTTTTTATGATGCTAATGCCAAGTGCATCACTTCAGGATTAGCAGCAATCAGTTTTTGCTGTAACATACTGAGGCCACAAAAACTTCTAGTTCAATCTCATGCTTTTTTGAAGGACTTGCTAATGTTAAGTGTTTTATTGGTTCAGTATGAGTTGTTTTTCTTCAGATGAAAGGTTCTTATTCAGCTACACGTGGTCAAGACAACTTTAATCCATACAGTCATGATTCTTTGATAACTGACTACTGTCTTACTATTTGTGGTCCTCTGCCTCCAAGGTAATGTTGAACTCAGATAATAATAGGAATTCTGTTGCTATATGGTAATGCTTTCCAACTTTCATATTTTTGTTGATGTAGCTGAAACATTACATTGAAGACACCACACATTAATTGGCAAACAAGTCATATGATGAGCTGGCCACAGCATTAGTATAGTAAGTTTGAAATAATTATCAGTGTTTGAAATTATTAAATGATTGCATATAAATTCATCTCCGGTATCTTGATTGCAGCCGAACATGTTTTAACACTTCAACGACAAGCGTGTGTACTAAGTGACTGGGAAACCAATGCAGCTCGTCGTTAAAGTGTTAAGAAGCTTGATTTAATGTATTTTGCTGTGTGTTATTATTGGAGAAAACATAACAGCTTACTTAAGTAGTATACCATGTGTTTTTTTTGCCACCACAAACCCCATCACGCAGCCACCAAAACGCTGAACATTACCCTTCCATGCATGTTATGTCCGACAGACCCCATGTACTCGTTCCTGATCACACCTTTCTCTATCTTGGCCTCCAGTCTCCTCCTCTGTGAAAAGCTGGAACTGATCCTTAATCTACGCTGCACCAGCTGTTTATACTGAACTAGTGAGTTTGCTCATCTTCCTCTCTCATCTGTCAATCTCACCTTGTCCGCTTGCCCTCTCTCCTACAGCTTTCCACTTGCAACTGAAAAACAAACTCTTCAAGCTATCTTTTCCTGATTCTACTCCTGCGCCATCCCGTGACCATCATCATCAACCATTTCCACCGTAGCACCATGACTGTCTCCTCAGCTTGACCTCCCACAGCTTATGACCCGGTACCAAAACAGACTTGATATTGATATAGCACCGGTGAATAAGCTGGTCTCCCTGACGTGGCGTTTGTGTGGCCCTGAGAAATTTGTGAAATTTTGACGTTACATTATATCACTTGGCAAGAGTAATGGGTTTCTGCAAGTGCTTAATTGACAAGTTTTAAGGGTATCAAAGTTCCATAGTCTGTCTATTTACAATCGACTTACAAGCTCAGCAGAGCATGCTACACAATGTACACATCATCTTTCATAATGCGCTGGCACTGCATCCGGCACATCAGACGTTTTGGCTACTCCAAATTTCTAAAGCACTCAAGTGAAGCACAAGGCACCAGTGCATTCACCAACACTGTGCTATATCAGGTCCAGAGATTGATGTCCAGTGGAGGTCCGAGTCTAGTTGCCAGAGACCAAAGACGACTTAGCAGAGCAGCTACTAAGGTGGGTTTTGTTGAGGATGAGAAAGCTTCAAAGGTGGATGATTGCATGCATTGGGTAGGAATTTTTTAAGAGGTAATAAATTATCATGAATGAGAGGGTGATAATAAAGGGGGCAAGAGGTTTGCCAGATAACCTTAAAAAATACAAATCTGAATAGATAGGATGAAATGTCATACTTTCCATGATACAATGCTGTACTCGTGTCATTTGCAGAAGTCCGTGCAAGAGTCAACTGATTGTTGTGTGTACTTTTTAAGATGTCTTGCTGTGTTACAGAATTGATGACAGGTTAATTGTGTTCTGTGTTATTTATATAAGTCTTTTGGATCGGAGAGGTTTCATTCTGCTGGAAGACCAACTGCATTGTTCTGTTGCTGATGGCTGTTTACCTGATGTATCAGACACTGCATATGGAACTACAGTCAAAGAAAGCAATGCAGTTGATGTGCGCCCGGAAAACAATTATGGTACAGCTGAGTCATTGTCAGAAGTAAGTATTCTCAGTTTGGCTCCAGATTTCAAACTTCATGAGTGTATTTTGCACTGGAGCCTTATACAACATCTCTCATCATTTCGGAGAACTTTTTATTATGAACTTCACTTGTTAGTCTGTAGTTAACAGATTGCCATAAGCATTGGAAATGAGTTTTACCATTTATATCATAGTAACTCCTAAGCCCATAAACCAGTTAGGGTATTTGCCATTATATAGTTGAAAACACATAACACGAAACGTTTAATACAAAATATTGGTTAGCATGAAAAGAATGCTTAGTCCATTCCAGCTTCAATTGTTTTAACTGTAAATTAATTCCTTTATCATGAAACTGATGACACTGAATACACTGGACAATGAAGAGTGTGCTTCCTGAACACTTGTTGCAGTATTGTATGGATCTTGGGCTGCTGATCACGAAAATCACCTTCAAAGTTTCCTATCACGTACTGATTTTTAGAATTGCCTCTATTTGTGAATTCCTCTCACATTTTCAGTCTACTAGTATGTAGCCCACCAAGTATGTAGTTTTGATTGACAGTACACCTAGGCAATCAGTCAGCTTTAAGAAAAGCCATTACACTGAGTTCCTTTTGGTTTGCCTAACTTAGGATGCATATAGAGAAGACCCAAGTTACCAGTGTGGCCTTTGAAGCGATCGACCACAAAACTGGTTTGTCGCCCGTTATTCTCTTTTGGCATACATGGGAAGCTGCTTGGTGTTTTGCATTAGAACATGTCTTGCACTCAATCCCACTGTGTTGCCACTCTTTCTGGTTCTGGTTTACCGTAAAGCTCTGTTCTTGGTGCCGCAACCATACATTGACCCTGCCACTTAGCATGACATTACACAGCAACAGCGTGTTGCTGTTTGATCTATGTTATATTTGTGCTATTAGATGATTAGATACTAGTGCTATTACTAGTGCTAGATGATTAGATACTAGTGCTATTACTAGTGCTATTAGATGATTAGATACTAGTAAATACAAATGCAATTTGATGAAGGACGTTTATAGTGACATTTATACATAGTGAACACGTCATTTCTTATTTGTGCTATTGTTTGATTGGATCTTAGCAAATAAACATCTGATTTCATGCCATGAATTTGCCATGATTTTCACCCATGTTTTACTAAATGTTGCCGTGAATTTTGAACTTTTTTGCTGTGAATTTCTACTATCCCTGATTCCGTATTCATTATATCTGTGTTTTAGTTTGAACAAGCTTGAAACTTACTTTCACCAGTGTCATAGAGTTCCTCAGTGCTTACTTCTGTACTGTCTGCTGTGATTAGTGCATTGTTGAGGGGTTTAATTGGAATCTTGCCACAATCTTTGCACACACCGAAGCTAAGTAGAGCAACATTAGCACTTTTGCTTAGCAGAAATCTACTTTGGAGTGAACGTTGTCCTCGTCTAACCAAATAATCTCTGCCATTCATTTTTCACCAGGCTCTGACAGTCGCGTCTTATATTCCCAATGTAAAACAGTTGTAGACTCCGATCTCCCTTCGGGAACCATCTCTAATTTCCCGACAGTACTGATTGTACTTACCAATTCAATAGTTGTGATTTTGAGTTTTGTCTGTGTTTGTGGTATCCTACTTTTGACTAGCTCAGTTTCCAGGTAGAGATGTAGACGTTGTTTAACAGGGCATCAACTGGGCAGGCATTTTCTCCAATGTTTGTTTGACGTCTTGCTTCTTGCCATCGATTTCTGTCATCTCTTTGTTTTACACCAGTAGTGTCTGCATACTTCTGGCCAACCCTCATTGTTTATTCAGGTCTGGAACTGGCACAGGTGCGCGCCTATGACGGAGTTGGAGTGCTGGTCACTGTGAGGAAATTTAAAGGCTGATTTCGGGGTGCTATAAAAGTAGTTAGATAAATTATGCCCATTTCTACGTTTTAGGAAAGCATAATCTTAAATATAATATATTTAAAGAAATTTTATGTACAGCAACTCATGTACTTTTGTGGCAGAAACTATTAATGTATAAACTTCATACTTTAAGAATCAGTGGTAACAACAAAACAAGATGAATTACACACAGAAAACAGAAAATGTTACTGCAGTACAGATGACCACCAAATAGTAGAGTTTGAAAGTATTGGTGCTTAATGTTTTTGTCATTTGTTTGGGTTTGCAGTTATTATTAATTCTTAAACTGGGAAGTTTTCTACATGAAATTATATTGCAACTAAAGTTTGAAAATGGCTTGCTAAAACAGATAATAAACTTAAAAGTTTTAGAAAATATCAAGCTAAACTAAGGAAACTTGATGGCTGGAGACGGCCTGTTCGCTTCAAACTGAAGCTGCAGATCTGTCATATCTGTCTTACCTGATCTATACAGGTCTATACAGATTTAGTTCCTATAATTAAGACATAATTACATTAAAAACTATTTAAAATAAAATGATTTGTTTTTCAAGGTATCGCGGTTTTCACCTTTTTCCTTCTAATGAGTTCTGTGTGGAAGCACATACAGTGGATGTCGCCTGTCTCCGTTCAAGACATTGCAAGTTATCCTGTGTTCAATTGACAGCCAAAGTGATGAAAGTGAATCGGCGAAATGAAGTAAAGCACAGAGTTCAGGCTGCTCTGAAATACTCCTAAAGCTGTTAATTGTTTTATTCGATCTACGCACGCTTTGCTAAAGAGACAGCGAAATCAGCAGATGATGATTTAGGACTATGATTGAAATTTATAATAAATTTAAAATAAATATTTGTTCTTTGTTTTCTACCAGCTGCTGTTACTAGATCAAGCATATTATTAGGTGTGCAGACACGTAGGTATGAAAGGTGCATATGCAAGGATCTGAGTGACTGATTGACCTAGATCAGGGATGTCAAAGAGCAGGCCCGCGGGCCATTTCTGGCCCGCCGAAGATATTTTTCTGGCCCGTGGAGCATGGCCTAGTCATTGCCGAAAGACTAGGCTCTATACACAATTTGAGAATAAAAGTTCACATTTTTCATTTTGAGGCTTAATGTGTTTTGTATGATGTTCGTGACTGAAAATGAAGATCAAAATTAAGATTTTAATAGCCTATTTTGACTGTTTGTATGCTAAAAATGCATCATTTAAGATTTAGTTTCTCAAATATTTTCTGGGAACGGGATCATCCAGCCCCCTCCCAGATCCCTGCCCCATTTGGCCCTGGTGCCTTGGGCACCCTGGCCCGCCACTTGCTGAAAAATATTGAAACTGGCCCGCCAGTAGAAAAGGTTTGACACCCCTGACCTAGATGAAGGGCCGGACGAACTGTAGAGATGATATTATACAGCAGCAATTTTCAGAGTGTGTTCCGCAGAACCTCGGGGCTCCACTAGAGGAACACAAGAGTTCCGTGAAGAAAATGGATAAAAATGTTGTGTTCTTACATTATTCCAAGGTGAATACAAGGGTTCCACTAATCTAATTTTATGGATACCCTGATCACTGTTATTGTTTATTGATAACTCTTGCTTTGCACACCCGCACTATAGAAGTTGCCAATAATATAGTAACCAGCATCACACAATAGAAAGGATCCTGAGTGGCCGAGTGGGTTTGTGCCCGCTCGCCGCCCCGGGTTCGCTTCCCGGTCGGGTCGGATTATCAGAGATTAATTTCTCGGATCTTTACTGCGGGTGGCTCGGTCGCATTATAAACGTGGAGTACAATACAACACACAATACAACACATCACAATACAACTGGGGCGCGGTGGTGTAGGGGTATGTTCGGTGCCTTGCAGCTGGAGGGTTGCGGGTTCGGATCCACCTCAAAGTCGCCGCGCAGGGACCCTGGGCAAGTCCTTCACTGCAATTGCTCATGCGCTTCGGGCGTGAAACTCCGATTCAGCGTTCGCGCAGTAGTCGGGAGCGCCTCTGAATGGGAAATCTGGTTGGGGCGCTATAACAAGTGTTCAAATACAATACAATACAATAGAGTTTTGAGAGTTGCATGAATTTCTCCAGAACATCGAGCTTCCTTAGCATTCTCATATGCACCTCCACTTGAGTAAATGAACTGTATGGGCAGTGAAAGTAAATAGCTAACAAGATAAGAAATACAGTAGGCTAACAGTCACATGACTCACTTTTTATAATACAATGCATACTTTCATTTAAAACATTTAATTACAAAAGCTATCACTGTTCTTTCAGTATTATTACTTTGTGTGCTTTAACTTATTTCTTGAACTTTAATATTGTTAGAAAAAATTATATTCTGTTATGCAGACAATAAATGAAATAAAGAAATTTTCTGTTCACAGCCTTTGTCCAGCATTTTACAACATAATTAGAGGCCATATTGTACAGCCATGATTTTCATCTTCAGAAATGGTTCTTGACAATCAAAAAATTCTACCAGTTCAAGATATAGAACGCTGCTGCAGAGTCCACACAGCAGAATTTCTTCAGCTGCAATACATAGGTTGCTGCAACACTCCGATTGATCCAAGGCTTGACTAGATTAGAATCTCAAACAGTTTGACCATTCTTGGTCACACTGTGTGTAATTAGAGATGATTCATTGTCATTATTTGCTTTGCACAGTAGATCACTTGCTATGCTGTTTGTGGGATGTAAAGCAGTCATTCAACTGGCCACTGAACCTATCTGGCCATCATTCTGTTCATTGGGGCCATCAGCTCAACCAGGACCCTACGAGTAGTATTGTGCTAGTTAGAGACTAAAAAGGCCACCAATCAAGGTAAGCCATGCGGATGAGGAGGGCAGTTCGATACAACATTGTTCACTGACCCAGGAGCCCAGCCAGTAACTATGCAATCTGCTGAACTATTCATGGCTGTAGTGTTGACCATGTAGAATGGACACGGTCCATCAGTCCACTGCAAAAGACACACAAACATCAAATGTAAAATGCATCAATTTGAGTGGCACATAGGCTGAGTAGCAGAAGACAGAGTATAGAGTACCATGGTATGTTACAGCTGAGCAAAACAACTGGCAACGACACAAATTTCTGGTGGACATAATGTGCAATGTGCACGAGGGCAAACCAGCTTATAGCCGCAGGCAAACCAGCTTATAGCAGCAGGCAAACCAGCTTATAGCAGCAGGCAAACCAGCTTATAGCAGCAGGCAAACCAGCTTATAGCAGCGCTTTGTAGCACAAATCAGTTTTAAGACAGTTATGACACTTTGGCCAATTTTATTTTAAAAACGCTATATTTAAGGAAGAAGTCAGCTCCATGAGAAGGTTAAGTATCGGTATAGATTTTGAATTTCAGCTAATATTTCTAACTATACATTTAAAAATCCCACCAAATACTGATGCATCATTGTCACACAAAACAGCCTTTTCAAGGTCACCTAAATGATTACGAAGGAAATGAGTTCACACGTCGCTTGTTTTAAACTATACTAATTTATTTTACGAGATTTACACGAAAAAACGATTAACATGGCAACTTCAACAAAGAAATTCAATAAATTAAGTCCAAACTAGAATAGAAAGTATATTCTAATAGCCTAATGTATCCCTTACAATGTGTTACACAGAAAACTTCATTAGGTATGTGAAAAATTGAAGAAAATGTCAGAAAGTCGAAAAAACGCGAAATTCGGAGGTGGTGTTCCAGACTTTTGCAAACCACTGTAGTAGAGAATCACAACTGGTCAGAGAAGTCCAGCTGATTCCACAGATAAGGCATGACCATCATTTAAACGAGGCAGGTCTGTCATTAACGAAAGGCCTCTTACCTGAATGAGACGATGTTCTGATAGCTGTGTTGACTGGAAATGATCCTTGAGGAGCATCTGTGAGAAAGTATCATGAAGACGATAGCTTTCAGCTTCACCCTGAGGATTGCCAATGACATGATACAAGTCTAAAAATAAATCATATTATTTATTCATTATGCTAATTAACACTCACAAGCAGAAATGTTTTTCAGTGCAGCTTCATACATTGTAAAGCATAGAAAACCGGGTTTTTAACGTGTGTAAATCTTAACCTTTAAACTAAGTGACTTCAGTTTTTATATAGATAATCATGCTGTAAAACTCTCCAATTTAAAAAGGTTTGAGAGCACTCATAAACTTAACTTTCAGTTTCATAGTCATAGTCCCATTTTTGTCAGGACATATTCTGTGATCATGTTGTCTACCTTTATCACACTTGATGATTTGTGATACATCTCTTGCACAAGTTTGATATCAGTTTCTCTTGCATTTTGCATTGCTCTACATTCTATCATGCCACACAATGTTGAAAAAATTTGTTCGAGTCTGAAGCTGATGAAGACCTTTGGTTGTTTTCAGTGTTTTAAGATCACATGATACAGTAGTAACAGACAATAACAAGTTTAACAAGAGTCGAATCTAACTGTATGGCAACCTGCAAGGCGCCATCTGTCCTACTGCTCATATTACAGTCATCCCCTAGGAGGGCTGAATGCCGACTCAACCGTATGGGCTAGCAGGTATCAAACCATGCCCTGATCTTCGTTCCAGTGTGTTACCATTCAACCATCTCCTGCCCAAAGTGGTCCTTCCATCATTTCTGTATGCTTGCACTTTCTTCTAGTACTTCACCATTTGTGTCTTTGATAGAATTTTGAGTTCGAATTGGTTGCCAAGTAGTTTTATCTTACTATACATTTCCTGCATTCTATTTTACCTTTAAACTTCTGCTTCTCTGCAGTTTTTGTTCTATCCAGTTATTTTTGACTCATCATAGTTTCCCTCTGATTTATCTAATGCGCCAGTTAAATTTTTGGGTCTTCGTTTTAGTTTGTTGCTTAGCTGTATTTTTTCTTTCCTCCACAAGTTCCAGCACTTTGATATATACTGGTCTTTAGGCTTCTTGCGACCTTGTCTGACTAAGTTGACTACTGTTTGTATTCCTCTTATATGTTTGTCGACATGTCTTCTATGCTATCTGGTATGTTCCTCTCTGTCTCCTCTTCATATTTCCATTAAGTGTATAAATCTTTCAGCTTCTTGGTATCATAAAATATTATTTGATGTTCTCTGCTGGTTGAATTCCTATCCTTAGTCCTGATCTTAAGAGGCAATCACTAGCTCATGATCTGAATGTGCATCCTGAGTGATCTGCAGTTTGTCACTTTAAACTCCATCATAGTTTAATATGACAGAAGTCAATTCAAGTTACATGTCTTTCCATTAGGTGATTTCCATGTCCATTTCTTTCGTCGTTTCTTTCGTTTTAAATAATGTGTTCATTAGCTTCAGTTCATTGTAGTACAGAACTGAACGATTTCTCCCCTCTGATATTCATGTCTCCCCATCTGCATTTACCATTCACCAACAGATACCATAATATCTTGGGTATAACTTTTTTTCTTAAAAATCTGCTCAAAGTCTGGATGAGTATAACACACAGGAAAAAGAGCTTAGATGTCTTAGGCAAACATCAATCACACATGTTGACCACTGATGCACTAATTGAAAGCAACAATAGAAGTCTACGCCGGCTGAATTACCTTATATTTTATTGTTTAATCATTTAACTTGCATTTATTAGGTTGTTTTCATAAAGAAGTTTTCAAAATATTTTGTAAAATTTAATTAAGAGTGCATTTTTTATGTTTGAAAATAAAAGACAAGAAAACCATTTCACTGGATGTTGTCTATCTTAAACCATAGACATAAATACAAACTAGAGCAGTCAGGCTGCAGGTAAGTATAATGCACCTTTCAACAGCTATCTGCACCTCTGGCATACCAGTAGCTCACACCAAAATGATTTCAAAGGACATAGTTTCACTTCCAACAGAACTTTTGTAGCAGGTCAAATTCACATATCTAGGATTCTAAAGGGGTTTATAGCACCAATCTTGACACTTCCGACTTCACATTTACATTACATGGGCATGCGGAACGTCACCTGCACGTTATACATAGGTACTAAGATCTTTACATTAAGATAAATTTTGCAACTTGAGGTGACCATTATGCATGCACGTGCATTATACCTGAGATAATAAGGTACTGCCACCTCTGCCAATTTGTGCATTGAAATCCCAGATGATGATTGCATAGAAATGACATATAACACATTACAACCTAGAACGAAGACATGGTAGAGTCAATTAGACACATAATCAGAAATGGCCATTTGAACTGTCCTGACCTTTGAGTAATATGTCAATTAATACTGTAGGTAAGAACTTAGGCCATCGACTTTGTTTTGCTACCTGTAGGCAATAAGCTATTTTGAGGTACTGGCACTTTGAATTTAATCTATCAGTCTTAAAGATTGCATCTTTTGACTCCACCCTTTCAGAAATTACATAATTTCCGGAAAATTGCACTGGTTTAGGACCATGCATTGCACAATAGCACTGCAAAGCTACAAGACCTTATGTATGTCACATAGCTGCCAAAAACGTATGTAACTGTAACAGAAAATTTATAAAGCGCCACTCAGAAAGGTCAGTAGCACTTCCAACCCAGGCCAGTGTTGTAATTCCAGCTGGATGGGCCAAAAAAGGTGTGTTAAACAGAGTCTGTTCAGCATGCTGGAACTCCAAACTGTTAGTTCATGGACTAAGCACACTACACCTGGACCATTGTGTCACACAAGAATTAGCCTGAGTTAAGATATTATTAGCACCAGTTGGTTAAAACTCAGCACCAATCAACAAAATATAATGCACCGACATAACAAGCCACGCCACGTGAATTACCTTTAAGAAGAGCTGATGCCCAAAGCTGGACGTGGACATCAGGAATTTTGCTTGCCAGCTGCATTGCTGGTGTAACCATGTTCAAAGACTCCTATTTCAAAGTAAACCAATAAATTTTTCACAGTAAGCATAGTTCATCTGAGACAATTTTTTAACATTTGATTGCATTTGGATGAGCATACAGGTTACAAAAAACTTGTTTACATCAAAGTGCAAAGGTTAAGGACCATTATCAACAATTAGATATATCGAAGGTTCAAAATAAGCAGGATATCAAACCAACCTCTATAGCACTCCACATAAACTGAGGTCACAATAAACCATTAATTCATGTACTGCTTTATTTTTTCATGATAACAATGAATGTGTGTTGAACAATAAAAGATGATAGTTGAAATGTATTTAATTTATAACTGTAACACAAACTCTGAAATATTCCTTATGAATACAAAACTGAAACGGAAGCTATAATAGTTTACTCTCTAATACTATAACTGTATAATCATTGTTGTTTCTTGCTACGTTTTGACAGCTAGCTATGAAATAAGCACAAATACAATACAATAGAACCGTTAATTCAAAGAATGAACTTGACTTATTTCCTCCAAAACAATAGAGAAGTTGCTACAAATAGACTGACTATAGAGTTCACATTAGGTCAGCACTAAGACTATTTTATATCCATTGAATCAGAGATCCATATTTAGAGTGCTGAATTTGCAATGCCCAAAAAAAGGGTAAGTTGCTTATTCATAGGTGCTCAGTTAAAACAAAAATCACACCGAAATCTAGGATTCGCCGTTTACTACATAGAACTGGTGCTTAAAGGAGGGAAAACAATTGCTCTTTTGTGATGCTGGGATGGAATGTGGGACCATGCGGGAATTGCAAAGTAAATGCAGAAACAGAATAAAGTCATCAACAAAGTCCTTAATCAGAAATGGAGGAAATAAGTCAAGTTCACACGACTTTGAGGGGCAGACCAATAAAAGTTGACAAAGGGCAGCCGGTTGGATAGGCTTCCAGGACAAGAGGATGTTGACAGTAGGAGGGAAGGAAGGTGAAGGTTTCTCCTACATATATCAACAAGTCCAATCAATCTTGGACTGCATGAAGTTTAGGTAATCATCCATGGAGAATGTTGGTTGAGAAGGAGATCAGGATGGATAAGGACATCAGCAAGTGCAGCCAAGAGACAACACAAGTTCCCCTTTTCTCACTCTATCAGTGACTCCCAATAAGATGTCTTCTGAACCCAAAACTTGTGTTGCATGTCCCACAGCTGGTTAATCCAGTTGAGCCGATCCATAGGGTCACAGGTATGATGGTATCTGTTCTCAAGGCACCTAACATTCCGATGTAATGCCCTATGGTGGTGGTTGAGCCACAGCTGCAACAGCCTAGAGTGAATCTGAAGTTGATGAAGCAGAAGAAGGGCATCGATGAGGGCAAACTGTTGATTCGAAGCATCCGAAGAGGTCCTCGGTCTGGCGGTCGGTCAGGGACAAGAGATACTGCTGAGGAGGCGGGCATGGAAAGCCTTGCAGTCGAGGTGCCTCCAGTCACTCAAAAGACGAAGAGCGAAGGTGGGCTGAGAGCAGAGGAGAGGTAACATGAAGAGGAGGAGGCCATGGTCAGAAAGGGAAGGGGCTTGATGGTGAGGTCTGCAATTTCAGAGTCATCATGAGTGATGACAACGTCTAGCCAACCACCGAGAATATCAGTAGGTTCAGCATTGTGTTGAGTTAAACAGAAACGAGATAGCAAATCCACAAAGCAAGCGCCATCTGGCAGGGAAGGGTTCTCAAGATGGATGTTAAGATCCCTTGTGAAAATAAGCTGAGTGTTGAAGGTTGAGCAGACTTTGAGCAGGGAGGAGAACTTGGATAAAGTCAGCACAAACGAAGAGGAGGACGCAGGTTCGAATAACCGCTAGCGCCATAAGGTTGACCCAGCCTTCCACTCCCTAGGGGCAACTGTAAAATTAGCAGTAGGACACATGAGCGCCTTGCAGGCTGCCACACAGTTAAGTTTGACTCCTGTTAAACTTGTTATCATCTGTTACTACTATATCATGTAAGCTTACTGTGTATCTGTCAGTTTCAATTAATAAACAAATATTATTATTATTATTATTATAAGTAAAGTTAAGAAAGACACTAATCATATAAAATGTCATACTCAAACTTACTTGGCTATTGCCCAGTGACAAAAAGATATGTCCTAAGAGAACCAAGGAACAAGATGTCAGTCGGTTCAGGTCTTCTGCATTTGCCATCTTTAGAGTTTCCCTCAGATAACGCCTAACAGTGAACAGTCGATTGGTTCAAGTAATTCATTCACTTAACAACAGCATCATATTCATGAAAATAACTAAAAGTCAAAATGTCAATCCAAGAGAGTCCAGAGAACCCAGTGAGAACTGGATTGATCAGTTTCAATCTTTTGGTGACAATCTATAAAACTTTATTGTGCAGCGAACGTGGTTGATTTCGTCCACACAGAGAAAAGAACGTTCCCCTGCATATATTTTGCTATATTAATAGTTGCATTTATATGGAAAAATTCTCTCAACTGGGTTTTTCCAATGGTTTTACAAATGTATGTATGCCACTTTCAATGATACTTGCAAGTGGCAAATATTCACATCCAGCATTTTAAAATTTAAGTAGTCAAGTCCTCATCTTGATCATGGACTGCTTCTCCATGGTTAAATCTGTCAACTCCTCAGTTATGTCCTAAAAATAACTACCGGTAATACTGTTAGTCGATGATTTGAAGACCTTTGAAACAAATGTTTTTGATAATTAGGAGATTTCGGAATTTCAAGATTTCAAGCAAAGTGACAAAGATTTTAAGGGCAGATGTAATAATAATAATAATAATAATCTTTTCTTTATTAAGCGCCTGACAAACGCACTGCGCTGTACATTTACATGTTATGCAATTGAAACAATCTTAACTACTAACAGAACAGACAGCCTGCAATACACGGCGCTAATAGCAGCCTACAAAGCATATCCACCCTACGGGACTCGAATTCGGTACCTCTCGCTCTCTACGCCAGATGTTATCCAATGCGCTATCGGGCATATGTCATTGATGACTTTAGAATAACACAATCATTTTTGGACTAAATTATTTACTTTTTTTTAGCTCTTCACCTGTTACTGCAAGTTTGGCTTACCAGTGGCTATATTCAGCACTGGTTTATTACATTCTACTTTATGTCTGTTTTTTAAATTTTATATGGATTTACAAACATGTGACCTTGTCAACTTTTTCAAAGAATATTGTTGAGGAATAAAAGACAAAATTGGTGACATGTAAAAGGTCTATATTTGTAAAGATTTAAGTATTTGTTTTGATATGAGCTGATCATGGCTAAAATCACAAAAACCAATAAACAATTTACACTCACATAAAAGTGAACCTTTTGTACAAGTTGACCACTAAATGTTTGATCTTGTAAAGAGGAAAAGTCTATTTGCAATAATGATAGTCTAGCTACT
This sequence comes from Aporrectodea caliginosa, assembly GCA_020284085.1. Classification (NCBI taxonomy): domain Eukaryota; kingdom Metazoa; phylum Annelida; class Clitellata; order Crassiclitellata; family Lumbricidae; genus Aporrectodea; species Aporrectodea caliginosa. Next base: position 2,614,873 of record JACEVL010000263.1, on the reverse strand, counting down.
TGCTAACACATAAAATCCTTAAACAACTAGCTCATTATTTCATTCTTAAGAAAAAACTCCAAATGCAGACATAGAGAAGTTCAACCATGCAAAAATTATTCTGCAACTTCTACACATAATGCACTAATATATCCAAACAAATCGAGATCATCTATTGGAGCCTACATTCATTGGTTACATCGCTCTGCAACTGACATGCCACGCATGTGACTAGTGTATCCAAAATATCGGCAAGTGTGATGGAAATGCAGACCTAGATGCCTTCAAAACAGCTAGGCTGAACTTGAAAAAAATGGAAAATCAAATTGCTGGTCATATGCCAGGCAAGAGCAAAAACAGACAAAGCAGCTACAGTGGTGGTACTTCTGGGTTAGGCAGCAAAACACATTCTTTGAAACCTTGCTGAACTCCTCATTGAAGAACTATCCATGGCAGAGCATGTCAACTGCCCCTGTAGGTCTTTCTGATACCACCTGCATCAGCTCAAAGTCATACAACAAAAATAGCCTTTGATGCCGACTCCTGTCCACTACTAGGGGGGCCCGTGGCGCATTGGATAACATCTGGCACACAGACCGAGAGGTACCGAGTTCGAGCCCCCGTTGGGCGGATATGTTTGTAGGCTGCTATTAGCGCCGTTGTATTGCAGGCTGTCTGTTCTGTTAGTAGTTAAGATTTAAATTGCATAACATGTAAATGTACAGCGCAGTGCGTTTGTCAGGCGCTTATTAAAGAAAAGATATTATTATTATTATTATTACTTCATTCTGGTACATCTGGATACTGCAATGCTGTCCTTTCATGCCAGCCAATGGTCTGCATATGATACATCCGTCTAAATCATAACAAACCTGTCACACCTGATATTCAGGGAATTATGTCAACAACCAACAGTCTGTATTTGGAATTTTTATCCACAGCTTTGCAATGATTAACTATCAAAGGCAAGAAACTAATTTTTTAATCTATTGCTGCAAGGTAATCTGACTCATAAACCTGCAAACTTTCTGCACAGAGTGCAAACAGTCTTCATAGCAGTCAAGTCATATTTGCAATCTTATAATATGCACCATTTTTTACAGAGCCTTAGGGACAAGTTACAACTTCGTATCCCACTAAAGGAAGATTACTTCGGTTTAAAACTTTTATTTAACAATGCTGATTACTTCAAAGGGTTAAACTACATTATATTGCATTTAACAGAGTAAGCAACCGATGGGTTACATAAATTCTGTTGTCACAGATGAACACTTAAGGCAATTTGTTACTTGTTAGCATAGATGTTAAGAGCACAACTGATGTCTGAGCACAACTATTAATAGGACAACAAGAAAACAAACACTGATTTTATGAATTAACCACTCACTTTGCATCTTGATATCTGGCCTGAAAGAATGCCTGCAGACCTTTCACATAGTAACCAGAGGCACGCAAACTATGAGACCTACAACAGTAAAAACAAACTTAAAGACAGTCCTGATTTAATCCTTGTATGTGTAGAACCTGAACACAGGCACGCTTACAGAAAACGGAGCCCTAGGCACAAACATTTTGGGGACGAAAACGGGGCCCTAGGCACAAACGTTCTGGGGACCCTTCTGAACTTGTAGACTGAGGGTCTGGTCTCTGGTGGTGTTTAGTTGAACTTGAAGCCATTTTGTGAGTGTTATTGACACTAATTATGATTATTCATAGAAGCTATTTTCAAGAAATGTGAAGTTATTTGATTTCAGTAAAAAAATGCAAGAATATCTATAAGTGTACAGTACTAGTTTGTTGCAATGCAATGCAGCAATGCTATATTATATTATATAAAAAATGCTTGAAAAAATTAATTCTGTTAAATTTAATCGGTGTTACTTTTAAATACAGTCACAAACAGCGTAATAGAAACAGAAGAGAAATTTAAGTTGCAAAACATGCGAATGTAGAATAAATTCAGTAAAATTACAATCAAACTCACAGTCCACTGGAAAAGCCAGGTCAAAATCCAATAGATCAGAGAAATCGGAAGCCACACAATGGTGGGTGAGCAAGATGACAGAGATCAGTCTCAAGTTTAGACCTCAATGGCATCAAAGAATTGACAGACAAATTAAATTGGGCAGCGAATTCAAAAGCTTTGGATCAATGACTGTCTTAAAATACACTTACGTTTAGACCAGTCAGACTGATCTAAACGTAAGTGCATTTTAACACAAAAATGTCCCATTGGTTATTTGTATACAACCAGGACAGTTGCAGAAGTATTAGGCCTGAAAAGTCGGCAAGCTGTTAGTTTTATGTTCATGTTTGTTGACCGCAATGGAGTAAGAAAGACAAAATTAGGCATATGAGTTTTGGTAATTCAGTGTTGAGTGAAGAGTCAGCCCTTTTCTCCCTGGCATTTTTGGCCATCGCTGCATACCTGACTTTTCAGGCCTAATACTTCTGCAACTGTCCTGGTTGTATACAAATAACCAATGGAAAATTTTTAGTTTATTTATTGCCCTAAATAACAGCAAACTTAATTACATACACGAAAATGCTGGTTCCCTAACTTCCAAACACTACAGTAAGCACATCTATAATTTTGCACTTGTGGACACTCAGACAATCTTCCAATGTTGCAACTTTGCACATGTGGTGTGTAAAGGGTTAATGTATTTGGATTCTAACAATTTACTTATGTCACTCGCATGCACCTTATCTAACCCCAGTTAATCCAACTAGCTGCTGAACATTAATTTAATTAATTTAACATCGTTTAGGCTAGAGCAGAGCACTTCTGATCTGCTTTGCTCTTTGCACAGTACAATATAAATGTTCCATTACAGTCACAATTGGCTCTGACAAGTTAAAGACTTTCAAAGTTAACCAAAACATCCTAATAACCGGGTTTCATCTGACATGAATCATAAGGGTTTACAGAAATGTCACACGCGCTAAAATGCATAAGTAAGGAAGTGGGAGCACAGCTACGATACAACAGGGTATTTCACTGAAATGACACACAAGAAGTTATTGGAGGGTAGACAGGAAAGAGGATAGGAAGCGGTGTGTCTGGGGAGACAGATGGTTAATGTTCACGCCGCTTGCATTGCCAGCGAACTTCTAGGAACAAGCTGACGCTATGTCGACATAGCACCTCATATTTCACGACCTCACCTCTCCGAGTCAAGCTGCCTCATGGATGCAGCAGATAAAGCGACTGATAACTTGCCGAGCGACAGACCGCACATGGTAGTCAAAGTGTGGTTGCCATCAGAAGACCACTCCCCATCGGGACGTAGTTTATTATTTGAGAGTTCACTATAAGGGAGGCAGGTAACCCTCCTCCCATAACTAAAACCTGACATTTCGACTCACAAGGGACATTTCTGCTCATGACATCGGCCATGTCGGTCGACTGATCGACCTCTGCGTCATTTCGACGGATATTTTCACCTAAATGCAGAATCTGCTCAATAACTTTGAACATGTTGAAGTTTTCTGGTGCTAGGTTTGCGTTCTGGACTTATTTGTCAGTTTTGATAAGGATTTTGTACGTTTGAAGGTTATTTTCTTCGCACGTCGCCTAGGCCCATGTGATTGCATCAAGCCCATCCTTCTGATGTGTACGGTTGAGTCTGAGCCATAAGGACTGTGTATGCCGCCTGTAGCCCGGTGTTTTTGTCTCAGTGGAGGGCAACCGACGTGGACCATTGGAATGACCTCGACCGTTAGTTAGTGGTGGCTCTTCAATCTACCGACCAACACGCGACGAATGCCTTTTCCTTGTGTGTCGACGGTTGGTGTATGTGCATCATCTTCCACCAGTGAGGGACTGCTCTTCGTCAGCATCATCGTGTGTGCGAATGCTGACACTTCTACTCTATCAAATGCAACTTAGTACAGAGACTCTGAACATCCATGCCATCTTCAACTGTAGACGGGAATCCCAATATAATTCAACTAGCTGTTAAACAAAGGAAAGCAGTTTAATTAAGCTGCACATATACTAACGTGGTTGTCATGCGTTCTGGTTCAATTGTCTCAAGGACGGCCATCAACTCTGATTGTCTGTTGGTTCGAAGGTACACTAATGCCAAATTCAGGCTGGCAAATGTCCACAGCTCAGGATCAGGTGTCTTAAATATAAAAGATAACAAACACATAAGCAATAAACACATTGATATATACAAATATATACCAAAACAATCACACACACACACACGTGTGTGTGGGACTCGAGTTCAAATGAAATGGACTCAATATTTTACTTGCCAGTGGCACCTATCCCTTCAAGCCAGTCAACAACTACTACCTTGTATTTAATACTACATAGTTTCTCTACCTAGCTACTAGCTTATATAAGTCACCTCACTCAGCTTATGTCGCTGGGGTTTCTTCTTATGTCTGTCTCAGACGGCCATCATCATCACCCAACCTTCCTTCACTCCAGCAAAACCACCAGAATCCCAGCTCTGCTTTACAGACATACCCAACACTGACAAGACCCTGGCATTACTGTGGTTTATATCTCCTTGTCACATGGCTCCATAACCTTTGACCCTGCCCTTCAGCCAATCAAGTCCTCTCTGTTTCATATCGCCAGCCAGCCAATCGCAAAGCCAGCTCCCTGCCAGTCGTCAGGTCAATCAAACACTGTGCACACTCAAAATCAAATTTATTCGAATCGATTCCATGAACAGTGGGTATAATGTACACGTGTGAATACAGTTATTAACAGTTTACATTTCGTAAGCGCCATTAATAAGAAACAAAAATTGAAGAGGTTATAGTCTAACAGGTTAAATAATAAAAATCGATTCATGGGGAGAAGAAGCCCAATGGGCTTATCTAGTCTTCCCCACTATGATGGAACAAGTTGATAGAACTAGAAAGGAAACATGTGTCAGTTCAATTAACATAGAATGAGAAATAGGCATGGCAGCAGTAAAATCAATGTCAGTTAAGTAAGTGTTTTTATAGGCCTGTTTGAAGGAGTTGAGTGACCTCTGATTACGGATGCCACGGTCAATGGAGTTCCATAGTTTAGGCCCAGTTATTCTAGCAGAAAATTGTCTAACATTAGTTTTACACTATTTACATTGTCAATAACAAGAGTATATTGAGTGTCATCTAATCCCCAAGCATCTATAAGCAAAAAGGAAACTGACTTATCACAATGTCAAACAAAGCCCTACAAACATCATATTGTCTCTTGAATGTGACAAGTCAGTTCCCTTCAGCATAGTAATGCATCACATGCAATAAAAAGTTATTCCAATGGACAACTACAAGTTTCGTCAAATAATGGAACTAAGAAGGATATAGTTGTAAGAAAATATAATTTATCACTGTTTGTATTATTACCAAGTTATCATTTTAACGACACACTGCATTGGTTTCCCAGTCGCTTTTTGTCTCTCATCATTAAAGTTTTATACTATACTTAAAATTATTAAATTAAGCCAAGCTTATCTACCTGAGCCAGAATGACTCTTTTAGCTTAATTAGGCCTACGTTTCACTCAAGCCGACTAACGATGAAGAACCTTGTAACTAGCTGCGTTATGACAGCCAGAGTTGATTAATAAACGAAAATACAATATTAAATGCTTTAAAATTGTTGGTATACATGTGCTATTTGTCTCATATATTTATCAAGCTGTTTGAATAGTTGCAATTTAAGCACTGGCTGATGAGATAAAGCTTGCCACTGAAAATCATTAAGAACACCATACAAATAAATGAGAAACCATACCGTCAGAGCAGTCTTAAACTGTGCCTCAGCTGCTTCCATACAGTTTATCGACATTGCATACAGACCCTACAAACACAAACCACATATGCTTTTTCTAAAGCAAGGGAACCACTAGAAACAAGGTGGGATAGAAAACTTGCACAGGATAAAAGGACAAAGAGCATTAATACCATATTTTTCGGACCATAAGTTGCGGTTTTTACATGAGAATCGTAGGTAGCAACTTATATAAAGGTGCTGAACTGATGAATGTTTTTAATAGCTAACTGCAGCTCTATCAGCCAATATATTATTCTTGGATCCTTTCAGCTACATCAGGTATAGGATTAAGTGTACTTATCATTGTAAAATCACAACAAACAGCAATGGTTTAATCTTTAATTTCAAAATAACCAAAACTACCACAAAACCACAACAAACACCAAAATGCTGAAATTTGTTTCAAAAGTGCATAAATTACAACCTATACGAGCAGCTATAATAGCATGAAATCACTCAGAAAGCCATGTTTCCACACTTTATATGAGGTACTTCAGAGGCATTATAATATATGCGGAGACTAGGGTTGCCACCTTTTAAAACCAGGAAGTTGGGACGCAATTTTCTTGTAAAACACCTCACGAGTTACGTTCAAATGGGGGGAAGGGAGGCCACCCAAGTCGTGCAGCCGAGTACTTTTTGTGCTTAAATGTCGTAATTAAAGATTTGTGTTAGGTACAAATATCTATCTATGAAATTTATTTAGCACCCCTTCAAGATAACCACTCAGAAGCACTCCTGACCCAGGCCCTGTCAAAAAGCTAAGTCTTAAGTAGTTTATAAAAGAGCCAGAGAGATCTCGCAGGAGAGAACGCAGGTCAGAGTGGAGGCTATTCCAAAGACAAGGACCCACTTCTCTTACCACTCCTCTGGAGTGGTAAGAGAAGTGAGAGCAGGATGCAAGTAACAAAACAGGATGCAAGTAAAGACTCCACAATCCACATCAGCTGTAAAGAGGATGTGGAGAAGGGGTCCAAGAACAGAACCGTGGGAGACCAAAAGGAGCAGGGCGCCAAGGTGAGTGAGATGTGAAAAATGGTAGCGGTAGAGCGCTCCGAAAGAAAGGAAGTGATCCAGAGGAGTGGTATTGATATTACATTCTAAATCATGGTTAATTTGCAACATTGATTTCTGCAATTTTTTAAATTGTGACTGATATTTTATTAAATAGTTTAACTTTAAGAACACATGCAGATTCTGTCGATCAGATAAAGTTTTCAAGTAGGCCTAGCCTTCTTAATTCTTAAGCGATGATCATGGTTTTGATTTGAAGTAGTATTTTAAATTACTCCTCACAGCTTTCAACAACGGTTTATGTCCTAAAACAAAGTTGTAGAACTCCACACATGCCATTCTATAAATTGATTTCACAACCAATTCAGGTTTGACAAGTTCAACACACATTCTGTTACGCTGGTCAGTCCATAGGTTCTTCATTATAGAAAAGAGTGTTTCAACTGTATCATTGCTCAGTGGCACCAACAACACAAGCTCAATAAGTTTTTGCACGTTTGAACAGTATGTTGCTTTAAAAACTGAACCTATTTCAGATCTGCACCTTTGTCTGGCATGCTTATAAGCTTTGGCAAAACTGCTCGAAGGTAAGTAGGCTCATTGTAAAGCTCATCTCCGTCACCAATGGAATAATATTAACAGTTATTAGTACGTGTATGGTGTTTTAAGGTACAGCATTTTGTTTGTCTGGTTACAAATTTAAAAGTCGGGACATTTGGCTGTCCCGACTAGGTCAAGTCAGGACACGGGACATTTCCCTCAAAATCGGGACGGTCCCGACAAAGTCGGGATGGGTGGCAACCCTAGCGGAGACACACAGATACATTCTCTCCTTGTTGGTCTCTCCCTAAGGTTCGGCTATCTCCTCTACAGTCAGTACTTAATGCTGCTGCTAGACTGATTGCTCGTCTTCCTCGATTCTCTCACATCTCTACATTCATGGTTGAAGAACTTCACTGGCTCCCTCTATCTGTCCGAATACAATTCAAGGTTCTTATTTTAGTCCTTAAGTCTCATCTGGGTCTTGCTCCGAAGTACCTTTGCGACCTCATGCTTCGCCCACTCTCTGCCACTTCGCTGCGTCCTCTCCGATCCTCTGATCGGCTTGACCTTTTTGTTCCTCGTGTCAGGACTGCAATGGCTCAATCCAGATCCTTCGCCTGCATAGGTCCTTCTCTGTGGAATGGACTTCCTCCACCGGTTCGCTCTGCCATCCTTTCTGGTAGTCTCTCCTCATCTTTTTCGAAACTAAAATCCTGCCTTTTCTCTCGGGTTGCTCGCACTGGGAGCGCTTCTGAAAGGCTTTTGCTGTGAGAAGCGCTTTATAAATAGCCAAATACAATACAATACAATTTATATAAAGACAGGAGTGAAAACTTTTTTCTAGCTTAAATACTGGCAGAGTTATGGAAAATTAAATTTGATGACATTTTCTGGAAAAACTTTAAATAATTCAGAGGTCTGACATTGTGATATAAAATTAAAATGAATGGTACATGCTGAGATTCGAAATTGTCATTATCCAGACATAAATCAGACTTCACAGGATATTAACAAACAAGGTCCAGACCGTATATGTCTGCCACTTACCAGAAGAGTGTGAATCTGCAGCTGATGAGCTTTCACCAATTTAGTTGGTTGCTGCTGGCAAATATGACATGCCTGAAATATCTGTAAAAGATACACAATTTAAAGAACTACTATTTTCACATAAATGAAATGCTCAAGCATCTAACATGCCTGCAGATATAGCAAATGAAACGCTTTAATTGTTTAAAACATACCTATACTCATACTGCACAGTCTTCTAAATAAAAAAATTGTCTGTGTCGTACAAATGGACAAGCTGCAAGTGTTTTATGCATAAAAATTGCTAGATGGCCTGTGGCACGTAGCGACTGACCTGTTCAAAGACAGTCTAGTCTGCTTATCAGTCTTATAACAATAAACTTACAAAATGAGCCCAAAAGTCACTATGTGCACTTAAAGAGTCAAAAATATGGAGTTGCAAAATTTAAAATTTAAGTGACTAAACTACAGTCATTTGCTGAAAAGGAACAAGAAATTGCAATGTTAAAATAAGGCAATGACTTTTATTCAGCCTACGATGTCCTCGTTTTATTAAAAAAATTCTTCTCACATGATCTTCATTCGAATAACACAAAATTAGCTAACTTCATTGCCAATAAAACAACTTGTCTCATTAACACAGAGATTCTGCTTGTGGGAAAGAAGTATTCTGTACGAAATATGTGTATTTCTACCTCCCCTTTCTAAATGATTACTGTAAATGAACAGCTAAGCTGAAGCTCTGAACAGCATCCTTATTGTTAACTGCACAACAGAAGCAGAGAGCCATTTTGGCAACAACATGTCCTCTCACCTCTTGTATTGCAATGGTTTTGTTGCCAGTTATCAGTCGACACATGATGATGTGTTCAAGCAGCATGACTTGGAAGGAGGCCAAAAGAGGATGCGATTCCAGCACTGACAACAAAAGCACAGCAAATGAAACCAGTCTCTCTGCTATAGCACTTAACATCAACAGTCAAACTGTCCACTATAAACGTCAGACTTTAAAGCATATGTAGTCACAAGATACAGTAACAGTCTCTTTGCTTAGTATAAACTATAGATTTTAAGAAATAACCCAACCAAACCATCATCTAACATTTCACAAGTATCTGAATCACGATCATTCCAGTAAAATGTAGATAACTCTTTATATAATGCATATTGTCTCTTGATGCATTCTTGTTACTACTTGCTTTAAGTTTTCATATGTTTTAATTTGTTAATGTGCTAATACTTGTTTCACTTGCAGCAACAGAAATCAAGACAAGTTTATAAAAATACATGGCTAATAATAACACTAGAATAAATATTGGCCAGTACTAACACTGCTTTTCTCAAGTATTGACAAAACCAGTAAAAATGTTTTCTTTTCAAAAGTACGGCCAATACCAGGAACAAAATTTTCTACCAATACACACTTCCTACAACTAAAGTAACTATTATATTATATAGCATTTTTTGCATCATGTGCCAGTTTGTAATTTTAAGACTACCAACAAAATTTAAATTGTTGGCTTATTTGTACTACATTGAAATCGAATATATTAGTTAAGTAATAGTTAAGACTCTTTATTGTTAATTTTGATCCAAAGCTTATTTTTTCAGTTGGCCTATCTGTACTACATTCCTTCCCAGGTGGCTCTGACCAGTGGGACATTTGGCCCCTTTTGGGTCTCCTGAGTATCCATACTTGTTTGCCAATGTTACTGAATGATTAGTTACTTGTTGTGTTATGGTTACCAAATAAAAAATAGAAATAAAATAATCAAAGGACAGACCAGAACTTTCGCATGCCTGCAAGGATTGAGTTGTAATAATCTAGATGCTTCATGATGAATGAATAAACAAGGTAACTGAAGCACTGAACAACACATGGCACTATATGATCCATGTCTGGCACAACTGGTACAGGACCTTTCACGGTATTTACATGATGCAAAACTGAGAGCAATACCAAGTGACAGCATTATAAAATTACAATATTAACAGGCATAATAAAGGTCACATTTTTTCTTAAGTAGCCATTGGACGTTAAAATACAAAACATTGAAGCCAAACTATAGTTACTTACTTTTCAGCTTCTCAATCTGTATTAATGCCTTGTCTGTGTATTTTTGAGCCTTTTCCATATAGCCTGCTTGAACCGAGTGCATGACAGTGACCTGCAAGTAAAAAAAGAAACCTGTTACATAAATACGTTTTCAAAAGACCAATGGTTTCACTGATAACGAAAACTGTCTAGACCTTATTGTCTTTAACCTCAAGACAGATTATCACAGAGTTGATTTGGGAGGTATTTCTTAAATCCTTCAGAATATGAACACCTTTTCAACCTCAATACAGATTATCACAGAATTGAGGTGGGAGGTATTTCTTAAATCCTACAGAATATGAACACCTCTATTACACCAAAGAGGCAGAACGGCAACCAAATGACAAAAAAACTGAGAATGAAAAAGAGAGAAAACTAATAGCATTAATTATAGTCCACAGAAGATCAGCTCAATGTACACAGGCCATTAAACTTGCTAATACAGTTGAGCAATGAAATCATGTTTATTCATGCATAACAAGGCAAGGCAATCATCAGTATGGTAATTAGCTGATACGTATGTCCACAACAGATTATGAACAGCAACATTTTCAGAATAGTTCAAATGGAAATACAGTTTACTATTGCCAGACAAGTGAAATTCAGCCTGCCCAGTCCATTAATGAAACTTTTAACACTTTCCCATTTCTGTCTTATATTTCCTGAATATAAGACCAAGTGACATACATTTAATTCATTAGATTGACTTGCTGATAAAGTCAAGGAAGGGAGGGCATAGGTCACAAGGGGCAAGGAGTAGGTCTCTTGTAAGCTGAGGTGTAAAATTTTATCTAAATTGGAGGCATGAGATGCAATACAATTACATGCCCGGTAGAACAACCGCTTCAAAGGAGCAGCAAAAAACGTAAAAATTTAAAAGGTTTTAATCTTTAACTTCAAAATAACGAAAACTACTACAAAAACCACAAAACCAAACCAAATGTTGAAAAAATTTATTTCAACAGTGCATAAAATTGTATTTTAACAAAAACATAAATAATCAATTAAATGGACTTGACTTCCGTTGTGGACTTTTAAATTGTGACTTTCGGGTGAATTATAAAATTAAACACAGTTTAAAAACAACGAATTTAGACAAATTTAGTTGCAACTATTTGTGTGTATAATATTTGCTGAGGCGAACAGTGCCGAAAACGGGATATTTGGCCAAAGCGAATGTCCAAGGTGATTTCCGACTAGTCCCTAATCCCTGGTCACAGATTTATCCACTATGGGGCCGTCCATAAATGACGTCACGCAATTTTGGCCGATTTTTAACCCCCCCTCATCACACTTCGTCACAAAAAGTAACACCCCTCTGAAAATGACGTCACAAAGCTCTGACCCCCCCCTAAAACCAAATGTGCATGGTGAAGTAAAATGCTCCTTCATGGAACAAATAGGGAAAGCATGAATTTTTAAAATCTAACGGTGACCAAATATTGAAATAATTAGAAAATTATTAATAATGGTGCCCGTATACATTAAAATAATTAAAAAATAATGAAAATTTAATCCTCAAAATTAGTGCTGTTATTACTAATATTAAATTGTTGTTAATTGTTAAATTTAATAACATAGACCTGGTGTGACGTCACACTTCTCAGACCCCCCACCCCCATGTCACACATCGTCACAAATTTCCGACCCCCCCCCCCCCTAGGTGCGTGACATCATTTCTGGATGGCCCCTATGCTGTTGAAAGCAACTTGGTCGTTCCACCAGCCCAGACTTCCACAGTTCAGCATCAAAATGTTGCTGTGGCTAGCCATCCTCCTGGAATAAATTGCCCAACAACCTATGACATGAGCTCCTCTGCCTCTCTTTGCCTCTGCAAATGCCTGAATACCATTCTGTTCAATCGTAGTTTCATGGTGTTAGGTCGGGAGTGGCTCTGATGATTCTGTCTTGAAGTGGCACTATATAAATTTGCAAAAACAATTTGCAACTAAAATCACAATGCTAAATCAGAGATTTAGTGCACTGACGATATAAAACGGAAGTGTACCTAGGCCAAACCATGTCAGTCAACCATGATTTGCTAAACACTTGTAATTCTCAACTATTAACTACCTTTAATATGATCTCGGCTGATGAGAAACAACTTCAGAACGTTTCTTAGGTGGTGCTATGCAAACAACCGGAGACATACATATGATCAATGTTCCAAGTTAACATAACACTGATGCAAAACGTTGGTCAACAGTAATCTGAGCTAACAAATAAATCTTACCAAGTAAACAAGTACACACATATGTTCTTTTGGAAGCCACTGGAAGAGGTCAATTGGACTAGATATCTGAACTGGCTCTGAAAAAGCAAACATATAATGTAATGTAACAAACCATTTGTATAGTGCCTTGTGTGGCTATTGAGAAGCTGGTTCTGAAAATAGCAAACTGAAGTAATGTAACTTGTAACCATTTACATAGCATCTTTCAAGCACTTCCCAAAAGCACTGCTTGCATGTCTATTGAGAAAACTCTGCATTTCACTTGTGATGCTGGCTGTTTATTCTCTTTCTGAGCCATTTTGCCAGATTATTTTGTCTAAATGCAAAATCAACTAATTATTTTTTAATGTATTGGAGTTTAGAGGGCCATACTCAAATACTGCAGTGTCTGATTTATGTATGTCTTAGTTTGGCAAACTTAGGACCTAGGCTGTCTGTTGGAAGGCACATCCACTGTAGGCTGCTATGAGGGAAGTCGAGTGAAAAGCACTTAAGACAATAATGGACTGGAAGAAATATCACTTCATAAGAAATAAACGCTTGGTCCATTCCCATGTCAATGCATTTTAACATTGATATTCTCTCAAGACAAAACTGATAAGAGGAAAATATTGGTTATTATGAAAATGACATTAATTTTGGTTCCATGAATGTAACTTAATACAAAGGTTTTCAGACAAGATTGTTGACCGATAAAGATTTTCACTTTGCACTTCATAAACGTCTACTATATTTTGACATCATTAGTCTTTGATTATAATGTCATCACTCACCACTCGAGTAATGAGCCAGTGTACATGTTAATAATTGGATTGATGGTAAGAAACTATTGCTAGTATTGGAGGTCTTTGGTTAGTTACTTTCTTAAGCTGTATAGCATTTCAAATTGTATTGTATTGTATCTAAAGATTTATATAGCGCCTCTCTCAGAATAACTATTCAGAAGCGCTCTCAGCACGAAAACCCCGGGGAAAAAGAAACGTCTTTAAAGAACGAGAGACCAAAGAGGAAAAACTAGTCATTAGTTTAGCCCTTAATGAGGGGGGCAGATCATTCCAACTAGAGGGACCAACAACAGCAAATGCCCGGCATTGAGCCAAGGCAGTCCTAGTCCTAGGAACAAACAGATCTAGCCAATCAGCAGAGCGCAAGGAATGAGATGAGCATTTGGTATTTGTTGTGATAAACCTATACTCAATAACAATTTCTCTTGCAATGTTGTTAAAGCATTATAAAACTACTAGTACACCCATTACATAAACAGGGTGGCCACAGAAATATGATTTCAAAATTCCCTGAGTTTCCAGGTTTTCAAGAGGCTTTTTTGAATTTCCAGAGCACATTTTAATCACTTTCCTATTATAAAGATTTAAAGTTAAATTTTGTGTGTGGCTTCCTCCTCCCCTTATAGCCACACCTTTCCTCATCTTTTGCAACTCACAACTGAATTAAAGAAGTAACACAAGTGGTTGTGAACTAACCATCATCCAGATGTAGAGATGTTATTGTCTGGATGCTTTGTTGCAGTTGTTTTAGGGCTGGCTTCACAGTCTTCACCTTTCAACACAAACAATTTAAATACAAATCAGTGTGGAATAACGGTGACAATGACGCTCAAACATGAAGCATCAGAAACTTTCAGCTAGGGACCAATATGCACTTGCTGATGAAGATTGACAATGTCGTTAGCTGTCAGTACAGTAAACCTCCATTTACAAAATCATTCTAAATAAAGCTAAATTAAACAATACCCAGATAGGATAAGGTGACATACAAATGAACACATATATAAATCTACAACTAGTTAATGTTACAAGCTTGGTGTTCTGAATAAATGAAAATTGATTGATTTACTGATTGAGTAGCTACCGTATTTTGTGGAAGTACTATAAGTCGCTTTTTTTACACAAAAGTCAAGGGTTGTGACTTATAAAAAGGTGCTGAACTTATAAATCTGTAATCAAACTGCCTCTCTATCAGTCAATATATTATGTCTGGATTTCATCAGTTACGTGAAGTACAGAACCAAGTACTTATCAAGTGCTGTAAAATCATAGCAAACAGCAAAGGTTGTAATCTTTAATTTAAAGATCACTAAAACTACTCTAAAACCACAACAAACGTTGAAAAACTTCTATTTAAAAAGTACATAAAATTTAGTTTTAACAAAGTTACATTTAGCAAATACTGGCTAAAAAAAGTTTTGTTGAAATTAAATTTTATGCACTTTTGAAACTAAATTTTTTCCACCTTTGGTGTCTGTTGTGGTTTTACAGTGGTTTTTAGCAATTTTGAAATTAAAGACAACAACCCTTGCTGTTCTTTTAATGAATTTTACACTAATAAAAACTTGATTCTATACCTCACATTGCTCAAGGGATCCAAGGATAATATATTGCCTGATAGATAGTTACATATTAAACAGATTAATCAGTTCAGCACCTTTATATACGTCACAGCCCTTGACTCTCGTGTAAAAAAACTCAACTTATAGTCCGGAAAATATGGTAGATACACAATATTAGTAACAAATATTTATTTGTTTTGCATTCATTAGTATTTAGTAACATATTTAAAGATGGGTTAATGAGACAAGTAGTCAACAAGCATCACATTTTACCAGCATGTACAAACAATCAAATGACATAGGCTTGTTCAAAATTCATGTCTAAACAAAGTTTCATGTTCAGAGTCTAACTTTATCTTCAGTGGTTGATGAGGTACAACATTTTTACCTTAAAGCAGTTAAATGGACCAACACCAAATAAATATCTTGCCAGGGACAGGACAAGGGTTAAAAGTCTCTGGCATGTAAAGGCTTAATATTAAAAAACATAAGAAAATATCCTATGGCCCCTCCACTCACTACTGTTTCCAATGGAACACTAATCCATTTATGATTGATGTCAACATTGAAATAACTAATAAACTACAAGAATTTATTCTTTAATCACTGCAAAACTCGAGTTTTGATTGGGAAAGGGGTTTAGAGAAATGGTAACACACTGTCATGGCAAGCAGATCAGCACGGACACAGGACTGCTTCCCGCTACCATCCAAAAGGTCAACTCAGCCTTTCATTAGCCAAAAGGCATTGGTAAAATGAGCAGTAGGACATGATGGGTGCCTTGCACGGCTGCCAAACAGTTAAATTCTCCAGTAATAACTTGTGATCATTCATACTAATACTATGAAATGTAATCATACTGCAGTATGTCAGTTTGAAATAATAAATGAAGATTATTATATAGTCTAATTAAAACCAAAAGCCTTGATTAT
Source organism: Aporrectodea caliginosa (assembly GCA_020284085.1). Taxonomy (NCBI): domain Eukaryota; kingdom Metazoa; phylum Annelida; class Clitellata; order Crassiclitellata; family Lumbricidae; genus Aporrectodea; species Aporrectodea caliginosa. The sequence goes on along the minus strand of JACEVL010000263.1, from coordinate 2,598,914 downwards.
AGCTCTCTATAAGTCTATAGTTCTGTAGTCTTTCTTACCTGACCAGCCAGCAGATAATGACAGACTTGAATGATGAGAAAGAAGACTTTAAGGGATTCCTTTTGCTGGACACTAACAGTTGTCCATTGCTCAATCATTGCATTTGCCTGAGATAAGACCACCTGGACATCCGACAGCTTCTTGTCAATTAACAACACCTATAAACAACAGACATGCCCCTTTTACACTTTTACGCCATTTTGATAGTAAAGATGAGTGACTTCAGATGTTAAGTGAATGACTGTCATACTGGATGTATTTTTTACACAAATTATATCATTTCATTGTCAGCTGAAGTAGGTAATGTAATGTAATGTAATGTAATGTAATGTAAAAAGACATTTATATAGCGTCACTTAAGAGTCTCACAGAAGCGCTCAACACGTGGCCATCAAACAGCTGAAAAAGTGCGTCTTTAAGAGTCGAGAGAAAACCATGTAACCACAGCAGATATTAAATAAATGTTCCAATACCTTAAGGACTACTCAAGTATAACCAAATGTTCTAAATCCTTATTATGTATCTGCTCTGGTCACAACCGTAAGTAGAGTACTGTAACAATAAAACTGGGTGAGGATTACAGATTTTGCTTATAACACTATATTCCTGCTGGTCTACATACATTATACTGTAATGTCCGAAACATGGGTGGATTAGTTATCATCACATTGCTATAACTTGGTTGCCAACTGAACATGCAGCCAGTATTAAATCAGAAGAAGAGCAGTCCATTAAGCCAGTCTTGAGAGGCAGCCAGAGGTATGAACTGTAATTATTAACTTCAGTGTACAGTGAGCTACTCATAGCTGAGGTGGACAGGGGCACAAGTGGATCGAAATCTTGAAACAAATTTCTGCCCTGGTGGGAATCTGAACCTCCAACCTCTCGATTGCCAGTCCAGCACTTGTTAACCACTAGACTACTGTGCAACCAATACTAATGCATTTCAAATCACTAAAATATCAGGGAGACCAACCTATTCACCAGCATTTAGTCAATCAAATCCCTAGAAAGCCATAACTGAAAGTTTCTGAATTCATCATCTTTAAAATACACATGTTTTGTGCTTCTCTACCTAAAGCCACACAATGACTTAGAAAATCTGCATTCTCAGGAAGTTTCTACAGTGTACATTTCTGTTTTAGGAACCATTTCAACTGCTATATCTGGCAGTTATCTGCTTCATCTAATAAATTCAATTAGATAAGTAAGTCAGTAAAGATCCTATGTCTCACAGTGGGACTTAAGGAAGGCATTCATTTCTTTTTCTTAGACCCTTGAGCCTTGAATCAGAAACAGTTGAGTCCCAAGGTCCTGGATGCTGCCCAGTGCATTGCAAGATTTGCCGTTCACTAGCCAGCTCACAATGGCTCCAAGTTATACTGTCAGAGGCAAGTACACATGATATCACATCAAGTCGGCTCTAACTAAGAATATGTCTCAAACTATAGCCTGTTCACTTGTATCCTCTCGTCTTGATTATGCTAATTCGATTTTTGTGGGTGTCTCAAACCTTGAACTCATAAGGCTGCAATGAATCCAAAACTCCTTAGCTCGTGTAGTGATGCGTGTCCCACTACGAACATGCTCCTCAGTCCTACTCCACGAGCTGCACATGGCTTCCTGTTGAATTCAGAATAAAATTTAAATTGGCCTATTTGACCTACAAAGCCCTAAGCACCAGCACACCTACCTATATTCATGCACTACTAACTCCTTACATCCCTCCTCGTTGCCTGCGATCATCAAGTACAGGTCTTCTAGCTGAGCCACGATGCAGAACAGTTATGGGCTCTCGTGCATTCCACGCCTCTGCTCCAAAGGAATGGAATCGACTACCACTTTCTCTTCATAGCTCAACTTCACTTCCTTCCTACAAAAAGCGGCTCAAAACTCACTATTTCTCCTTGGCTTTCAAGGATTTAGAAATCTACGTGCATCTTCACCTGGCGGCTGACTATCCGCACCTCAGATTCACATTTCGGTGTGACCTTGCGCGCATTACAAATTTATTTAATATATAATATATATTGTGCAAATGACAACTGTGGCCTGCTTGTTATACGTGTCACCGGCATGGTGGCGTTTTGTGGGACAGCAGGAGCGCAATAGACTACAGTCCGTCTGGTCCGGCAATGCTACCTACCAGAGGGTAACCCAACAATAGAACAGCTGTATAGAATGGCAGATGGGAAACTCTTTACTGCTGCCTTGGCGAACCATGTTGTGAACCCGCTCCTCCCTCCTGTAAAGACACTCCCTTATTCCCTGCGTTCCAGATCACATGACCGAATTGTCCCACGGGCTGACAACTTAATGAGAATAACGTTTTTAACAAGAATGCTTTATAATGTGTAATTTCATGTAAACCAAAGTGTGGTTATGCAATTGGATAAATAAAGACTATACTTACTTACTTACTTACAAACACCACTTCCCATGGTCATTACATGAAGTCCCCTCACCAAGCTTGAACACACTACAATACCTTCCTACCCTATTTATGGACAATATTTAGATGAACATCACTGAAACCTGGACACCAACTAAGTAAGTTAAGCTCCCACGTGCCATAGTAGAATGTTTCCTACTCTTAGGTAGTGGTGTTTTGGTTTTGCCTCGAGTTTTAGTTTCAGTTATTATTAGTTTTACATCTTTGGTGTTTTAGTTATTATTAGTTTTAGTTATTTCACCAAGTTTTAGTTTTAGTTAATAGAAACTGACACTTCCTCATTACAGTTTTAGTTTCTTCAGTTTTAGTTTTAGTTATACGTTCACTGATATTTAGCCAACAACAATATATCAAATTACTGCAAACAGGCAATAGCAACCATTATTCTTACAGTATGACAACATGCCATTAATCATACATAATACAACGTCCTTTAAATGATTAATGTGGTAAAAATTTCTTGTTGAGATGTGATTCCCCCATTTTCACCCCTATGTACAAAGACATTGACTATTCCAGGACGCTAGGTTTACGTTGTGCGTTTTCATTAGGTTTTCGTTAGATGTTTTCGTTATTATTAGTTTTGACTGTTTTAGTTTCAGTTATCATTTTTGGCCGGTTCCGCGAGTTTTAGTTATTATTAGTTTTAGTTATTTCATTAAGTTTTAGTTTTAGTTTCAGTTAACTATAACCCAGAGTTTTTGTTAACGAAGGTTTTCGTTTTAGTTTTTGTTAACGAAAACAACACTACTCTTAAGTCCCTGAGCCTTGACAAATAGTGGTCTTCTATGCTAAATAAATGGCCTGCAGTAGAATTCACACATTTGGTGCTCTCAAGTCTATCCTCAACTTCAACACATAGTATTAGACATGAAACCCCAAAATGTTTCCAAATTGCTCTTCAACCATTTGTTCTAGCAGCATAGACTACCTCTAGAAATATAAAGAAGAAGAGCAAAATCACCTGTTCACCTCACAAGGTTTGACACTTTGGAATAAAGCAAGCAATCCCATTCAAATAGCATAATAATAATAATAATTACGACAATTTATATGGCGCCGTAACACGGCCATGCCGTTACAAGGGCATGGCCGTGTTACATACTTCTGCAATAGAATTGTGCCTCACTTGCCAATCTCAGGAGCTACCTCACACAATGCTATCCAATCCTCAATGAGTATTAATGCTTTACAATTGGAAAACTTCATTAGAACTAGACCAATAAGTTCTAAATTTGCTCTTATCTGAACTGTCTGTTCAGTTGGAAAGCAGTACTTACCATTCCTTTACTAAGAAGGAAGAGAATTTTGGTGTTGTCTGCCTGATTAACAGCCGCATATTCAGCCCCTGATCCGAGCAAAACGGCAGCAGATGCATAGTCACTCTCTTGTACATGCAGTTGCTACAACGCAGAGAAACATACAAATCTCAGCAGTTAGTCATAAGAAAGAAAAATAAGATACTAAAGTACCCAAAGAAATAAACCAAGATGGTTAGACCAAATAAACATACATAGTACATACAACAGCCACTCAGTAGAGAAATGCAATAGAATAAAGCATGCTAAAGTTCTGAAAAATAGTTAAATTGATACACTGCTTAAGGACCACTTACAGGTGAAATCTCATGACTCTCTTGGACACCTTGTGCTAACACACTTGTAGAAATGCAAAACTGGTACAATAAACAATAAATGAAGACTAAAGTAAGGAACCAACAGTCAAGAAACAAGTCATGATATTGGTTCATAAGAAAGAAAGATAAGTAAGTTTGCTCGCAAAAAATTGAACAGTACAAGAGACGACCAATTATTTTTTATTATTAATTAGTAACTTCTATTGAACCAGCATCAACGAATGGCAAATTAAAACCAAGCTGCGATTAGGTCAAAGTGGAGGTGTGACGATTCTGTCGTGTAAAAACATTATGCATTCGGTTATCTTGGTGCCAATTTGGATTTTTTTTATGTATCAGAGTGCGGTTATGCAACTGGCATAATAAAGAATGTACTTACTTACTTATCTTATTTTCTTGAGCAACACATAATTTTTTCCTGGACACATTAACACAAATATAAAAACCATCCAAAGATGCTGGCTCAAAACTTTGGAGTTATGTATCATCATCAGTTCCTGACGCCAGCCATTTGGCGGCGATGGTACGGATAAATAACTATTGTCCTCGGTCATTTGTGATGTCCACTGCTCCTCTCAGTGTCAGTCCAAGTGATGTTATGTCCCCATTTATATTGTCTATCCAGCATTCTTTTGGTCTGCCTTTGTTTCTTTTTCTTTGAATCTTGTACATAGTGCATTTGTGGGATTCAGTCAACTGGCATTCTCTCTACGTGTCCAAACCATCGAAGTCTTCACCGAACAACTTTGTCTAGCAGAGTTGTCTGGCTATCTAGTGATTGCCTTACGGCATCATTTCTTATTTCCTGTAGTCTTGAAATCTTTGCAATTTTTATTTCTGCTGCGAATATTCTTTTCTTGTCTTGCTTTTGCATTGTCCAGCATTCCAATCCATATAGCAGAATTAGTAGTATCACCTCATATGTTAATGTGTTGATTTTCTTCGTTAATTATAAATTATCTGCATTACCATATCCTGTTCATTATTCCAAATGCTGTTAGACGCATCCAATTCTTCTTTGAATGTCTTTTCGCTACTGCCATCTGTGGTTATTAGCCCTCCTACATAGAGGAATTGTTCTACTTGTTCAATAGCTTGTCATTGGATAAAATTATTGGTGTTTCCTTGGTCTTTTTTCAATAAAGATTGTTTTGGTTTTCTTGTGTATCGTTCAGCAATTTACATTTCTGAGAGAGATCGGTTGTTCGCTTTTGGGGTGTAGCATACCTGATTCACCCAGACGAGTAAACACCACATGCTATCAAGCATCAGTCTCATTGAACGAATAAAAATTTAGCCACCACGGTCGAGCTCTTGGTAATCCATGCTCAATACTACAGCTGTGCAGTGTGGACTTGTAAAACTACATCTGCTCACAAATTCCTGCAGATTTATTTCATATTTTAACCAACCCCATTGAAATAATTCAGCAAAACCAAGATACTTTGAATTTTTGCTTGCATTTCATCACTTTGTAATCATACTTTTGCAGCTAGATAAAGTTCTTATTCAACAGCATAGGTTGATTCCTGAAGCTTGACTCAAGATTATCAAATAAAGCTCAAATATCTAACTTGTATTGTATTGTATTTGTTAATTTCTATAGCGCCACTCACAGCAGTGGCCATTCAGTAGCGCTCCCAGTGCGAAAACCCCTAGAGAAGAAGAAGGTTTTGAGGAGGGAGAAGGCTGTAGCAAGAGACCCAGAAAGAATAGTAATACGTAGAGAGGAAGGAAGGGCATTCCATAGGAGGCCCAATAATGGCAAAAGATCTAGTTTGGGCCATAGTGGTCCTAACTCGTGGAACAAAAAGAGTATGCCTGACCAAGGAGAGGAGAGGTCGATGAGAAACGGAAGAGAGAGTGGAGCGAATGTGATCCCCAAGATATTTAGGAGCAATGCCCAAATGCAAGTAATGTGATGAGGTGTGATACATCCTAACAACACCGGCAATCAAAATGAAAAAGGAAAAGAAAATATGTTTTACACAGTGATTAATTAGCCTTCCATCCTGTTGAAAAAGCCAATAGTTTTGCTACACTGCAGTTCTTGTATAGCATGTTAAGCAATGTGGCATGTTAATAGCTTTTTGAAGGACATAACACCACTTCACTGTAAGCGGAAAAGTGAGCGCCAAAGTAAATAATTTACAAATTATACACACATTAGCAGAAAACTAGTTTCTTGTCATATGACCACAGAAAAGATCACTCTACCATTAACACTTGGCCTGTTCATCTTTTTAAACACAAGTGTATCCAATGGCAAGCAGTAACACTACCTTGTAGAATAAAGTATTCAGTACTGCACTTCAACACATCTCGCGATATTCTATTGTAAAGGTACACTTACAGCCAACTGGAAAAGCAGTCGACAATGCCAGTAAGATGACTGCTGAGAAACATCTGCTGCCTTTCTCAGGACTTGTTTCGCATCATGAAGTCGATTCTAAGACAGAAAACTGATGTCATGAAAATCAAGAGATTAATATGCCAAAAGTCAAACTTCACACATAACTCTTCAATCACAGAAACACTGCCTCTACAAGACAAATCACTAATGAATGCAAACATGTAGCATAGTAGAAAGAGCCATGTAACGCGGCATATCTAGATGTTATCGTTAACTGCTTTCGCTTTGTCCAACATTCCAATCCTAATACGAGACGATGATACTACCGAATTTCCTATGTGGATCGGAAAGCTGATCAATGCAAGATGAGAAACAAATTATTACAGTAGAAATGGGTTGGCTGAGGAAGATCGCAGAGATTTCAAGACTACAGAAAATAAAAAACAATGAAATAAAACAAACATTAGGCCAAAACAAAATAATGGTGTGTTTCCGGTAACCCGACCGACTCACTTTTTTGCCGCGACTCGGAAAATTTTGTAAAAAAAATTTTTTTTAACGGAAAATTTTGTAAAAAAAATTTTTTTTTTCCGGAAAACTTTAAAAAAATTTTTTTTCCTACTTCACATACATTAAACCTTTGCATGCCGGTGATGCAGAATCGCGACATTATAGGTGCATTCACTGAAGCAGAGACGTTCGGAAACTAGCGGTCTTTCAATGGAAATAATGGTGCCGTAAATTACAGCAATAAAAGGGCTAAAGTGTGGAGTTTGGGAGAGGGAGGTAATAGACTCGAAAGTGGTGGATTTTCTCAGGGTAATTTGACAGGGTTATTTTACAAATCTGACCCCCATATTCATTGTATCAGAAATACCTATTATCGTACGTGCCATTATAAAAGTAAAGCCTCCTAATAGCAATCAGCCTACTTAACAACCTCCGTAGTCCGTAGCATTCTACTTTCCTAGCAAACAGCCTTCTTAGCAACCAAGCTTTGTAGCAAGCAGCCTCTATGTCAGCCTCATTAACAACCAGTTTCAAAGTCAGACTTGGCCCCTTTAGCAACCACCTTCCTTAGCAACAGTTATCCTTAGAAACTGTCCTGCTTAGAAACTGCCTTCATTAGCAACTAGTCTCCTTAACAACCAGTCTTCATAGCATCCAATCTTTGTAGCAAGCAGTCTCCTTAGCAGACGACGTTAGGAACCATATTTCTTTCTATGCAGCGTTAATAATATTATAACAATAAATGGGCTCAATGTTTCCCATGGACAATTTACACACATGTATGATGTTGAGGAGATAACAGACACCGAAAAAATCAGCGATTTTCTCACGTTACCACCCATGCATATTTCCTAAAGAGCCGTTGTCTGCTACACGTTTATTGTTTAATGTACATAATCCATAATTCCTTCCCCACCCCTGCCCCTTCCATTTCACCTTGCAAGAAAAACAATGTCACCAAAAATGAAATAAATAAGATTGTTTTCTAAAGCAGTTTGTAGGTACATTCTGCAAATAGGCATTTTTATTACTCGCATAGAAAATTCATACTTTGGTACAGCATGTACCGCTGTGCATAAATGGGCAGTGGCGTAATTTTAGGAAATCACTGCATAAAATTATTTTACCAAAATAAAATTATTTTCCTACCTACCTACCCAGTTTTTTTAACTCTGTTACCGGAAACACACCATTATTTTTTTTTGGCCTTAGGTATCCAAACAACTCTGCTAGACAAAGTCGTTAAATGAAGACTACGATGGTTTAGACATGTAGAGAGAATGCCAGTTGACTGAATCCAACACAATGTACTAAATGCAAGATTCGAAGGAAACAGAAACAAAAGCAGACCAAGACTAGGGCTGTCAATATTTTAGAAAAACGTGGCCTGGGTGCCCGAGCTCATTTTTAATGGGTACGTCAGTCGAAAAATACTGTAAGAGTAAGAAAGCCACAAAATAGTTGCGTTACTATACACACAGCGTATAAAATGGCAGCTTATAGCTCGCTAGTGGCTAATAACTAGTTATAATTCGCTAAATTACATATAACTGCTAGATAATTAATAACTGATCACATTTTATTGAAAAAGTTTAAAAGTAACATGCACTGACGTGATTAGACAGTTAAATACACAAAACAATGGAATGGATTCTGTAAAACTACTCAAATTTCTATTGAAACTGAAACAACAGCAATGACAGCCAATAAGGCCAAAAAAAATAATGGTGTGTTTCCGGTAACAGAGTTAAAAAAAACTGGGTAGGTAGGTAGGAAAATAATTTTATTTTGGTAAAATAATTTTATGCAGTGATTTCCCAAAATTACGCCACTGCCCATTTATGCACAGCGGTACATGCTGTACCAAAGTATGTATTTTCTATGCGAGTATTAAAAATGCCTATTTGCAGAATGTACCTACAAACTGCTGTAGAAAACAATCTTATTTATTTAATTTTTGTTGACATCGTTTTTCTTGCAAGGTGAAATGGAAAGGGGCAGGGGTGGGGAAGGAATTATGGATTATGTACATTAACTCTTCAAGAACTCTTACCCGACCCTCTTCAAGAACTCTTACCCCGACTCTCTTCAAGAACTCTTACCCCGACTCAACTGATCATCTACCTTCCAACTCTCGACGTAAACGACACCCACCTTAGCAGCTAACTCTGACACCTCTGATCCTCTGGAAACCGGACTCGGACCTCCTTCGGACTACGCTCTCGGATAACCCTTTTGACTAGACGCAGCGCTCGTGAATAAGCTGGTGCCCTGACGCTTGGCTTTCGAGTGGCGCTTTAGAAGAGATTACGATTACGATACGATTAAACACTAAATGTGTAGCAGACAACGGCTGTTTAGGAAATAGGAAATATGCATGGGTGGTAACGTGAGAAAATCGCTGACTTTTCGGTGTCTGTTATCTCCTCAACATCATACATGTGTGTAAATTGTCCATGGGAAACATTGAGCCCATTTATTGTTATAATATGAACGCTGACCATATTTACATAGAAAGAAATATGGTTTCCTAACGACGTCTGCTAAGGAGACTGCTTGCTACGAAGATTGGTTGCTACGAAGATTGGTTGCTACGAAGATTGCTTGTTAAGGAGATTGCTAAGGATAACTGTTGCTAAGGAAGGCGGTTGTTAAAGGGGCCGAGTCTGACTTTGAAACTGGTTGCTAATGAGGTTGACATAGAGGCTGCTTGCTACAAAGCTTGGTTGCTAAGAAGGCTGGTTGCTATGAAAGTAGAATGCTACGGAGGTTGGTAAGTTGGCTGATTGCTAAGGAGGCTTTACTTTTATAATGGCACGTACGATAATAGGTATTTCTGATACAATGAATATGGCGGTAAGATTTGTGAAATAACCCTGTCAAATTACCGTGAGAAAATCCACCACTTTTGGGTCTATTATCTCCCTCTCCCAAACTCCACACTTTAGCCCTTTTATTGCTGTTATTTATGGCACCATTATTTCCATTGAAAGACCGCTAGTTTCCGAACATCTCAGCTTTAGTGAATGCACCTATAATGCATCTCCGGCATGCAAGGTTTAATGTATGTGAAGGAGAAAAAAATTTTTAATTTTCTGTAAAAAAAATTTTTTTTACAAAATTTTCCGAGTCGCGGCAAAAAAGTGAGTCGGTCGCATTACCGGAAACACACCATTATTTTGTTTTGGCCTAACGAGTTCTCATTTAATATCTCGATAGACCAAGTCAGTACGTAGCAAATCTTAGAATGGAAAATTATGTTGTCCGAAAGGCCGTATATTAAATACATGCACTAAGGCCTAATTCAAACTTAGTCACCATTGGCTTGCACGTCAGCATGGAAGAACAGCCAGTCAGCCACCCCCCCCCCCTTAATTTACCATATACCGTGATATCTTTCTTCACTGATTGACAGGTATAACGGTTGCCTGCCCTGTGGCAGATCAGGGTAGATTGTGTGAAGGATAGCAGGCAATTAAACAGGTGCGGATACAAACCGCCCTCCACGCCGATGACTAAATCCGCCACACACATCTTCAACTTCAAAGCAACAATGTCCGTTATTAAACCATGGAACGTTACTAATTTTTAAAACTTACGGTACTTAATGTATTATGCTACTTTGGTCAGGTTTCGGGTATAGATTTAAGGGCCCGGGAGTGACCCTTCGAATGGGTGCCCGGTTATTCGGGGGCCCCTGACAGCCATAACCAAGACTACACTGTCCAGACAGACAATATAAATGAGGACAAAACATCACTTGGACTAACACTATGGGGAGCAATGAACTTGACAATGACCTAGGACAATGGATAATAATTTATTTACACCCATCACCGCCAAATGGCTGGCATCAGGGACTAATGATGATGATGATCAGGAACGTAGCCAGACTTAAATTCAAGAGGAGGCAACTTCACAGACCATTGGCAAAATTCTGGTTATTGGGGTTATTGGTCAATAGAAGTTCCAGTATATAAAGAAAGCAAGAGGAGGCAACTGCCTCCTCGTGCCTCCATGTAGCTACGCCTATGATGATGATGATAAGTGTTAACTGACCTGCATCTCAAATAGTTGTCCTGAAAGGCTGGCTGCTTCAAATTTAACATCTTCCGCTGAAGGAATCTAGATGAATGTGTTAAGAAGGTCAAACGGCTCACAATATAGCAGCTGGTAAGGTTTCAAGTTTGCAGTGTGACAGCATTCAGTCTTAATTGCAGGAATTAGCATGATGTCTAGTGAATAATGTTGAAAGAATTACAAATAATTTATGATGGCTCAGATACATATATATGCCAAGAAAATGCTACATGTTTAACCCTTTGACTTGCGCTATTGTTTGCGAGAAAAGGTAAATGTGTATGTTAGTATGTATGTATATATGTATGTATGTATGTAGGCATTAGGGCTGTCAACGGGGGCCCGGGTTGCCGGGCCCCCGTTCGAACGATTGAGCCCGGGCCGGTAAATCAATTTTCAAAGCCCGCGGAAGAGGCATAATGCCTTAAACAGGCATTCCAATTGTTTAATTATGGTCTAACGGCTTAATAGCAGGCAGATGGCTGTTGCCTGTACAGCCAAGCCGCGTGGATGGGGGCAGTCTACGACCCAAGATTGCTTGCGTGGGGGCAATTGTATTTCAAGAGGTGTGCCACGTTGTAACATCGTAACAGTACGCCATGCACGCGTGTGGCGGATCCCGAGTTTAACAACATCGTACAAAGGCCTTTGACGCCAGCATAAATTATTTTGAACAGTTCTCACGCTCGCGTGTGGTCTGAGAGAAGCAAATCCAAGAAGGGCGGGGTGGACAGACAAGCCGCCCCTCCACGCCTATAGACTCTGGGTGGGAGGCCTAAGGCTAAATCCGCCGACAGCGGAGAGGGATTGGCTGTTTATGCCGCGCCTTTCAGACTAGACCCGTTCATGAGGGCTGCAGTATGTTGTGCCCCACTGGAAATGTGTGTCCCCATGCAAGCTATTCTCCATCGGAACTGGCCGGTGACAGCTGTCAATCAATGTAGCACACATATTATGAAATTTAACTAGTCTCTACCAATCAATACCCAATTACGAGGCTGTTTTACTGACGGCCTGACGGGCTTACGGGCCCCGTTCAGGTTGTTCTCGGGTACCCGGGCTGCAGTTTACTAACATTTTGACAGCCCTAGTAGGCATGCATGCATGCATGTATGTATGTATACATGTATGTATGTATGTATGTATGTATATATGCATGCATATATACATGCATATGCATATATACATGTATGTATGTATGTATGTATGTATGTATGTATGTATGTATGTATACATGTATGTATGTATGTATGTATGTATGTATGTATGTATGTATGTATGTATGCATGTATGTATGTATGTATGTATACATGTATGTATGTATGTATGTATGTATGATTGTATGTATATATATATATATGTATGTATGTATGTATGTATGTATGTATGTATGTATGTATGTATGTATGTATGTATGTATGTATGTATGTGCGCTTTCACGCACGGTGGCCAGTCAAAGGGTTAAATTGCATCAAAACTAATCATTCACTGACAAAACCAGCATTACTATATGCATATAACACTTCAGACATGATATACTTTAAAAAAATTAAATTCAAGTGTACCGGTAAGTTGGTAACTGAGCTCATTACATTCAAGTCATGTTTAAAAGGATACATTCTGACAGATACTCCACTGCAAAGACACATGAAACAGTATTTATTATTAGTATATAAAGGTATCCAGTACTTTTTTAGCGCAATTAAGTTCAGAAGTTCAAGACCAACACCGTAGAAGCAGTGACGTACCAAGGGGGGGAAGGGGAGAGTCGCCCCGCGCGGCACTTGAGAAGGGGCAGCAAAATTTGTTGAAGTTGAAGTTGAAGAAAAAAGGAGTGAATGTAGGATAAAAAGTGAAAAAGTAGGAGAAAGAAAGAAAGGTAGAAAAAGAAGGAAGGAAAGAAAGAAACCATCTTTTTGGTCGTCGGCTTGGATTCCATTACGGGCGGCATAACTCTGTGTTAAACACTAAACAGAATTGTAAAAAAGGAAGCAGTTTCTTTGTATAAATGTTTACTAAATATGAGCATATTTTATTATCCATAATTCAAATAATCCAGTAAATAAAATACATTGTTTAATTTGGCTTTTATTGTTAGGCCAAAAAAGGTGTGTTTCCGGTAACAGTGGTTTTAAAAAACGGGTAGGTAGGCAGGAAAATATTTTTCTTGTAAAATATTTTTTATACAATGCTGCATCGTTGTATAATAATAAATGATAAAACGATTACATAAACAATAATATATCGTCATCATATTTCACCTTGCTAACAAACAGTTCAGTGTTCTTTAAACTTATTTGCCAGAAAATTAAATTTTAAAAATGTTTTCTTTATAAATTCTAGAACTGTAGTTCATTGGTATCGGTGCAAACTTGATACCAGTAGTGTGTTCTTGGTACATCTTGGAGTAAAATGTCATATTAAATGAAATGATGCTATTTTAAAGTAAATCATTATGGTTGCAGATAAAACAACACAACAGTAAATAAACAGTTAATATTTAAATTTAGCTTAAGTTAATTAAAAACCCTTTAAATGTATTGCTATTTTATTACAGAACTAGCTGTTTGCCTGCTCTAAGGGGGTTGAAATTTTGTTTGCTTACTGTGCTCTCTTCTGCTCACTGTGCACTCTTCTGCTCACTGTGCTCTCTTGTGCTCACTGGGCTTTCTTCTGCTCACTGTGCTCTTTTCTGCTCACTGTGCTCTCTTGTGCTCACTATGCTCTCTTCTGTCTACTGTATAGATTGTAGTGTAGAGTCATCATAGTTTCTTTATATAGCACTATTATACAATTTCCTGTTTTTCTGGTTTATAAGGCTTCCTTTACCCCAGAGGTGTCAAACCTTTTTCATGGCGGGCCAGTGGCAGTACTTTCGAGCAAGCGGTGGGCCAGGGTGTCGAAGGCTCCTGAGCAAAATGGGGTAGGGATATGGGTAAACTTGCGCTTTAGGGGTCCTGAATAACGACACCCATATTCGAGGGGAGTATGTATTATAATCAGCCTATTTCAATGGAAGAAGTTTAGCACTAATGGCGTCGTGAGGGTCGGCTAGGGTCAGGTTAAGCGTCATGAGGGTCGGTTAGGGTCAGGGTTAGGGTTTGTGTTGTCATTAGAAAGTCTTCAAAATCGGGACCCCTAAAGTGCAAGTCTACCGGGATATGGAAGGGGGCTCGGTGAGATATTTTTGCAAAATATTATTTTGAATGCTCGTGTAAAATCATAGTCTTCACTAATGATAATCTTTGCCTTGCAGCTTACCATTAATTGTAATTGTAATTGGTGTCCCTACTTAGCGGGATTCTTTATCCCTTTAGGGCCTCCTTTTTTGTAGCCATGTTGAAATTTAAATGTAAACCTGATGATTTTTGTTTAGTTGGTTGCAAAATAAACATTTTGATTGATTGATTGATTGATTAAGTGTATTTAAGTGAGCAGTGAGGTCGTAAAAAAACAAGATCTGTAATCCAATTAGCATACGATAACTCTGGCACCTAATTATTTTTATGTACCATGAATATTTTCAATTTCCGAGCCGATGTACACTTTTACCCGTGTTCGTTACTTACTTACTCAGTGCTTTGCATTATGGGATGTGGCTGGTATGTTGCAACCAGCGCTCTATTTGAGCGCATTCGGTGGCGGCCATATTGTTTACATACAGGCCCTCAGTCTTCGGGATTACCTAATTCTACAAGGGGCGAATAATTCAATAGGCTAAAATGCAGAATTACCAATTATAAATTACCAACAATGTCAAAGCAACAAAAATCACGATATCAGATCGGAGCGACAAGATAAATTTATCTTACCGCTCTGTCAAGATGCGAGAGCGCCAGGTCGAGGTTTTTCGTATGAGTCGACAGTATATTTCCGATCTGCAGATGAGTACGGGCTTCTATATACAGAGGCGGTTTAAAATTAAATATAGTTTGTAGACAGTGAACACAGAGTTTAATGTCTGGAGGATTTGAAGTCCTGAAATGTTCAGCGAGTCCCAACAGAGCAACATACCATGAATCTTGCCCAGTCAACGCCATTTTAGCCTTCCTTCTACTTCCGACAAGCCAGGTTTCTATTGGTCAACTATATTTAGCACGATGCTTCTTCTTTTCGTGGTTCTCTGCCTCTTAGACAGTTCAGATGTTCGACGTCGCCACTCCTCTCAATCGTTGTTGGGCTTCTTCTTTCAGCTTCCTGTAACCATTTGTCATCATCCAATCCAGCATCAACTCTCTTGGTCTTCCTCTTGTCTTCCTCCCATCCATTTTCCTTCGACGACCATTCTCAGTAGTGAGTCTCCTCTCAGCGTGTGCCCGACCCATTTCCTTTGCCTCTCTCTTATTGTACGTATAAGGACTCTTTCTTCTCCAATTATTCCCATCACTTATTCATTTGTTATTCTGTCCAGCTGATTTTTTCCATTCTTCTCCATGTCCACATTTCGAAAGCTTCCAGTCTTCTCATATCCGCTTTTCTCATTGTCCACGCCTCTGTTCCATACAGCACCACATGCACTCCATACTAGTGTCTTTATCATTCTTATCTTCAGATTTCTGTATTTCTGTCTAGTTTTCCTCTCAGTAATTCTCTCCTGTTTGAGAATGCCTCCTTTCCTATTGTTATCCTTCTTTTAATTTCTCTGTGGCATTTGGTATCTGTCGTGATCATATACTCCCTATTGGTAGCAAAATTCTTCGACTTGCTCTATCTGTAATTTCCTCCAATGTGTATTCTGACTACAGTTTCCTTTCCTTTACTTATCTTCAATACCTTTGTCTTTTTATGTTAATCTTCATCCTGTATTCGGTTGATATAATGTTTAGCCTATCCATCATTGCTTGTAGACCTTTCGAATTGAGTAAGACTCTGTTTTATTAAGGCGCGTTATAAAATAATACAAGTTGTATTGTATTATATTGTAGCGGGGCGACATCTGTGGATAAGGAAGCAACCAGAGGGTTACCCAACATTAGAACATTTGCATAGAACGGCAGATGGGAACCTCTTTACTGCTGCCTTGGCGGACCCGGCCATTATTTTTCTGAACCCGTTCCTCACTTCTGTAAAGACACTCCCCTATTCCCTGCGTCCCAGACCACATGACCGAATTGTCCCACAGGCTGACAACTTAATGAGAAAAACGTTTTTAACAAGAATGCTTTATAATGTGTAATTTCATGTAAACCAAAGTGCGGTTATGCAGTTGGATAAATAAAGAATATACTTACTTCCTTACTTAGATATATTTCTGCACGGGTGTCTATTCCTTTATATCTGGTTTCTTTAGTTTTGGAAATTGTTTAGATTTTGATAAAATTTTACGACATTGATAATTAATTATGAATTATTTTCTCGCTCTAGTTTCCGTGTTATTAGCAAATTACGGTACGATTATTTGTTTCCATAGGCACACGTTTGGAATTCAGTCTCAAACGTCAGACAGCTCATTCTCGAATTATTTAAGTATTAGGCTACCCCTAAGATAGACCGGAGTAAACACGGGGTCAGGCGACTCCCCGAAACCTGAAAACGCTGAAAACAGACAAAAGCCCGATTTCCCGAAGCAGTTTTCTAGAAATCGGACGAATTCCCGAGCTTAATTGTAAACATAACAATGACCTAGCGTGGCCTTCATGTATATTGATATGGATAAATCTTCTGCGGCGGAAAGTTCAGCCGTAGAAGTAACATTTTCGACACAATTCTGCGGCGGATGCGCTTTGCGCATGCGCAACCTTCGGCGCATGCGCATTGTTCAAAATGCGGCACTTCCTATAAATTGGCGTCGTGAGGGTCCTTTAGGGTCGACGCCAATCATCGTCGTTATGACGGCGTCGTTAAATAAACGTATTATCTCTCTCCTTTAGGGTCAGGTTTGGCCTCGTGAGTGTCGGTTAGGGTCAGGTTAAGCGCTGTGACGGTCGGTTAGGGTCAGTGTTAGGGTTAGAGTTGTTTTTAGATAAAATGTCCAAAAAAATTCCGCCGCAGAAGCGGGTTTTAAATTTTCGCGGGTTGTGTGGCGGCATTTTCCGCCGCAGAAGCACCACGCTATTGATATACTGCCTATTCAAATATGTATTTGTTGATGATATTCATTCGGGTCGGACTTAGAAAATCAATTTCGGGGATCCTGCCGAAATTCCTTTCGGGGATTCGGGATTCGGCCCGCACCCGTAAACACAGCTGCATGAAAACATTACCGCTTCCGTAAACATTTATGTTTCTATATCCATATCTTATTTTACGTCTGTTCAAACGGAGGCAAGCATTTAGTATCGGGGTGCGTGTATTTTCTCCCATAATTTGGACGTCGTGAGAGTCGGTTAGGGTAAGGTTACGTGTCGTGAGGTCGTTTAGGGTCAGGGTTAGCCTGTTAGGGTTATTGGGGTCAACCCGAATCCCCGAAAACGCTGAAAATACACAAAAGCCCGATTTCCAGAAAACCGTTTTCTAGAAAGCGGCCGAACTTCCGACAGTTATTGAGACTAAATTGTAAACATGTAGCGTGGCATCGATGTACATCGATATACTGCCTTTACGTCTGTTCAAACGGAGGTTTATTTGTTAATATTAGGGTCAGGGTTAGCCTGTTAGGGTTCATTCGGGTCAGACTTAGTAAATTAATTTCGGGGATCCGGCCGAAATTAGTTTCGGGGATTCGGGCTGCACCCGAGTTATTGTCATCTTTAGAAAACATCGTACCTTCCGCACAGCATGCCAAAAGATACCATCCGACACCCGTAAACTTACGCACCCTGATTCTAAATGCTTGCCCAAACACGGCATATATATAAAATTTTCTAATGAACTTTAATTATTCGTTATCACTCAAGACACTCATGTTAGCATTTCTGCATTTTTCTCAGATTGTTTTTCTCAATAAATGAATATATATATTATATTTAAATATATATATATATATATATATATATATATATCTTACAAAGCAGTGATGTGAGAATATTCAAGAATTGAGACTATTTGTCATGTGAAGGATGAGATGAGTTCATCGTTGTGATGAATTAGCAAAATAAGTTGGTGGTGAACGATAATTCTGTTTTTAAGCCAGATGACTCAACTGATTCTACTTACAGAGATGAGTTTAGAGTGTTGAAAGAAAGTGGTTCCTGCATAAAACAGTCACCACTACAAGTCCATTAGAGCGAATTGTGCATTCCAATGAGGCAAGTTATCTAGGCTATGATGTATGCTTAATCCAGTGAAGCAGATGCTAGTTAAGTAGGGTTACTATTGATAGTGTTATGGTTTTATATCAGCCTCTGGCTTAGTTACCCAGTCAGTTACCAGTTACCCAGCCTTCTTGTAGCCAGTGTATTTAACAACCAGCCTTTTTACTTGGCCTGCATTCCTTCAGAACTGGGTCAGCCTCCTTAGCAACTACCTCGTATTTTTGGCTCACTTTCTTTTGCACCTGTGTCAATGTCCTTAGCAACTAGTCTCAGCCTCCCTAACAACTAGCCTCAACCTCCCTAGCAACTAGCCTCCATAGCAACCAACCCTAGACTGTCTATAAAAGAAGCATTGGAGTGGTGATAAAAGTGGAGATCCAGATGACCTGTGGAGAAGAAGATGACTCGAATCATAGGCATATTCTACAATCCAATACAATATTGGAAAAACTGCCTTGAAGAAGTCTGGTAGGGTGTGACCGATTGGCATCTTTTTGCTGATTTCCAATAAAGGATAGTTGGCCTACTTTTTTGCCGATTTTATATCCGATTAATCGGCGATATTCATTTTATTTGGTTCTAAGCACTAACTGTTTCTTACTCTAGAGCCTGGCTGTTTGCCATTTTGTTGATGCATTGACTTACAATTTTATTATTTTACACGGACTTAAGATTAAAGATAACCGCATTAGGTCGCCAAAACAGGTTGCTATTTCTGTAATAATGAAAAAAGGAATTGTTTTTGGTCAGAAATATTACTTCTGTTGGTATTTGGATCGGTAGTCCTGGGATGCACCGATTCCGATTAATCAGTCTGGGGCAACAATTGGCGCAAAGGTCACACCCTAAAGTCTGGGACATCCCCTCTCTCAATGGCATGGATTGAAGAAGGCACGATTAGGCTGTGAAGTAGAGAGTGACATGGGGAGACAATCTCGTCCCCGCCCCCGCAACAAGTAAATTTTCCCCATCCCCGCAGGGTTTTGTCCCCATCCCCGCCCCATCCCCGCAGGTTTCTCCCCACCCCATCCCCGGGAGACGACATAGCATTCCCCGCAAAAGTTTAAACCAATAAAAATTTTAAAAATAACATATTTTAGCTTACAAAGCTATTTGTATTGCTGACTGCATTAGTCTGTTATTATCTTATCGACAGTTTGTATTAACCAAGTCTTGACCATTTCTGACTAGAAGGCTTCAGGAAATAAGAAAATCTCCTTATCAGTTCTCAAGTTCTTAACATCACCCGGGTTTCTTGCCGGCTCATTCCCCATTACCGCGGTATTACCGCGATGTAAACCCCATTACCGCGGTATTACCGCAATTGTTGTCCCCATTACCGCGGGATTTACCGCGGTTTTCCCGCGGGGAAATTCCCCATGTCACTCTCTACTGTGAAGAGCAACCACACAGTTGAGGACCCACCGATGACTCAAACCTTTATGTAGATTTATGGCCAATCATTCAATGGAAGAAATAAAAATTGAGACTTGGTGAGCAGCTTTGTTGATTTAGTCTCCTGATAGAACATGGGAGCCTTACACAGGCAGCAAAACTGATGTAGATCATCCTGGTTTTAGTCTGTAGTAAACCAGTAACGTGTTTTCACCACAATAGGCATAATATTTATACTTCTATGATTAACCCTGTCTGTGTGTGTCGATCACAGTTCGCCTCCCAATGGTGGCTTATCATGGCGATTTGAATCGTGGACTAGCATGGTCCATACACAGGGACCTTAAATAGCATGACGCCCACTCAAACGGGCAGCGGTGGTGAAGGATCTCACCTATTCAATTCATTTAAAAATGAGCAGGGTCGAGGCCATACAGTCACTATATAAAATGTGTACATTTACACTATTATTACAGTAACTACTGGACATTAAATATTTCATGTAGGTGGAAGAGCGACGAACGTATTATATATAGATGCCTGTTACAGAACACTGTGTACAGTGTACAATGTACTGTCTGATCAGAGTAATTTACATGCCATCAGTTGCCAGATTAAGCATAATGATTTTAATCTGAAATAAATGCCAATAATGATTTAAATGACTCAAGTAGCAGGTGTCCTAAGGGATTTTGAAATTTACTTTTAGATGTAATATATTAATATTTTTTTACTATTTTAGAGTTTGCAAGAGTATATGCAGTTTTCTGGAATACTGATTCTGTAACAGTTCACCAAGGAGGTGCTGTTAACCTAACATGCACAGTATCTGACATTGAATTCATGGATGTAATTCGAGTCTCATTTAAGAATCATGATGGGCTGACAGTTACTGTTGCTGATAATAAAGACGTGAAATTGCCTTTTTCAAGCATCTCACGATATGGTGTAGAATTTTACGTTAAAGATAACAAGGGATACATTACAGTTTCTTACCAAGGTGAGATTTAAAATTTAGAACATTTATTTTTCTGTGTACTTCTCTATTCTTCTTGTATATATATATATGTCAAGACATTTTAAGTACCTCACAAAGCACTGGACGCATAACTGTTTGAATGTTCTAAACAAAAGACAATTGACCTGACAAAACGCTATCGATGCATTGATTTAGTAAAAATATGCCACTTTTGAGTCACATTGCCATATACAAAGGAACGACTTATAGTCAGGAAAATACAGTAAGCTTTTGAAATATTGTCTGACATGACAAGCTTCCAAATTTTCCTGCATTCTGATCACACATGACCTTCAAATCAGATTTTATAGCATTTTTTAAGGGAGGGAGACAAGGATCACTGGACTGAACTTTCTGTCATATTTCATGGATTTTGAGGATCATCTTTGCTTCTTTGTCCTTGAGACAGCAGATTGCATGTTGATCAGGTATTGCATATATCTCATTGTTTGGCAAGTCTTGTGCAAGCCAGATATTCACTGTCATTATAGGCTAAACTTTCTTGGGGCATCCTCAGCAAGTTAACAAATGTTCTGGCCATCAGTAAATTTCAGCTGACTAAGAGTCTGTGCATGAATCTTGTCATTGATCAATGATCATTGCTCACTGCACTTTCGTACTTCTAAGAAGTGAACCATTGGTTCACTGAACTCTGACAAAATTGCTGTCACTCAACTATCAAAACCTTACACCACAAATATCGCTTTGCTCTCAGTGTCTGACCATCTCTTGTGGTCTGCATTTATTTCAAATTGCTTAAAGACTTTACAGTCTTCCCATTGAATTATATGACTTCTTTTTCTTATATCCTGAGAAGTTGTAGTGGAACTTGGTCTTTGATGTCAGCCTGACTAAAAAGTGTTTGCCTTAAAGTAGACAGGACTAATTCAGCCAAACCTACTTGCTTTAGGCTGACTTGTGCTTTCAAATCAACAACTGTCATCATCATATTTCAAACGCTTAGTGATGATCGTACAAAATTTTGTACAGCATTGCAGTGCTCCTCTTCTAGGGTCTAATGAACACAGCCAATTTTGCAGAACCTTATAAACCTGTATTTAAAAAGTGGGCTGATTTGACACTTGTGAATCTATCTTCCTTGAATTGAATCATTAAATCCAGTTTGAGAAATCTTGAAATGTTGCAAATCCATACTGGGTATGAGGGTATCCATGAAAATTAGATCCTGACAGTGACCAAGTTTGGGAGGTTAGAGGTGTAGAGCAGCATAAAAAAAGAACAGAATTGGACTGAATACAGACTCCTGAGGGACAAAATGCAAATGTCTGCTTGCAGTGGCTTTCTTCCAGAGGCAGTAATTTTTTCAAACTTTTACATGTTTCCTTCAATATCACAATTTGTCTGATTTTAGATATTCAGGGAGAAGATACAGGTTCATTGATATGCCAGAAACTTCCAGATGAAAGCAATTCTGCTGAAGTAAAGTTGAAGGTTCAAGGTATAGTTTTTTTAAAATCTCTCATTCAAACACTTTGTTGTAGGAATGCAGTTTCAGTGCTTAACGATCACTTTAAAGTCAAACTCCATCCCATGTTTGTGATCTATTAGAGATGTTCATACAGCAAAACTTTGTTATACTGAAGTTCAAGTGACCATAATCAACAGTAGGGCTATAAAATTTAATTACATTCGAAACTGCAAAAAGGGTAAGTCTTTGATGTAATCAGAAACTTTTATAATAGGCCACTCACCTTATAATTATAATTTGGGTTGTTAAGGTCCTTTCTGTTCACTGCATGTCACAGTTGTGAATCAATGAAATGGCCATTCAGTAGGCGACTGGTCTTTGATGTCCGTCTATTTGGTCAGTTGGCGGTCACAGTTCACTGATCCTTCCATCCCATTATCCAAGACAAATCTGGCTCTTGTTGGCTTTGACTAGTAAATTAACTTTATTAAATGACTCTTACTCTACATACACACTTTAAAGTTTACTTGTTCAGCACTATATTAGCATTTGGGGTTTATATATAAATCAGCATAGGAATTAGAGCATACACTTTAAAGTTTACTTGTTCAGCACTATATTAGCATTTGGGGTTTATATATAAATCAGCATAGGAATTAGAGCATACCCCCAAGCCGCAATTTTTTGGGCTAACGGCTGGCTTGAGAAAATTTACGGCGGCTTTTCGGCTAGCCGTAAAAAGACGTAAACTACCTTTTTCGGCTAGCCGTAAAAAATTACGGCTTGAAACATAGTTCGTTCAAAACGCGTATCGACTATAGAGTTCCATAAAGCCAATTAATTAGACATTAGGACATCTGCTACAATGCCATAAAAGGAACAATTAATAGTGGCACACAAAAAGTCATTCCAAACAGTACAGTTTCAATAAGTCCGAACTTGTACGGTAATCTACAAAGTCATAACTCTTTGAAACCAGCGGGAAAACTTTACAATTACAACTTTGTGCGTGTTCTAGCTGAATTAGCTGAATATGTTTCCGGCGGCTAGCCGTAAAAACATTCTCGGCGGTTTTTCGGCTAAGCCGTAAAATTTCCGGCGGCTAATCGGCTTGGACAAAAATTCGGCGGCTACGGCGGCGGCTTGGGGGTATAAATTAGAGCTATATAAATTATCTTTAATGAAGAACAATAACAAGAACTTTGATGTTTTTACAGCTTTCTTTTTATTTCAAAATTTTTATGAAACAGCCAATTTTTTTATATTTGTACTGGTATTTTTTAACATTTAAAATGTAATATAATTATGCATATTTTGACATTATAACAGTGAGATTTTAATACAACTTATCGAAAATGAAAGTACATTTGTTGTCATTTTTATCCATCTAGTTTAACTTGCGGGAATCTTGATTGATTGCTTGAGCCACAGGCTAAAAAGTCAAATCTTGCGACGACTAATTCGATCACTTACAATCATTCAATCGTCATGAAACTTGGCAGATAGACTCGCCCTCGCAGACACTTCATTCTATAAAAATTTCAGCTCCCCAAAAAGGCTAGCTTATAGAATCGGGGACTCAACTTTTCGAATCGGGGAATCCCCTTTTCCGATACGCAGCGTTGCCATTGGCCAGCGTTGCCATTGGCACGCAACAGAAACGGGTGCGCTGCCTCATTAAACGCATGCTATGTTGTAAAATGAACGCGGACTATATATTTGTAAAGGTAACTGCTTCGTAAGACGCATTATAGGATACTAGATGGATATAGTAAAAAACTTTGTTTTTACGGGCTGTATTTTATTACTTACATCTAACTCAATGTAATGTACCTGTGTAAATACACAACAAATTATATTTGAACAATATACATACTTCAAAATTTTCAGATTCGGAATCAGCAAATAATGGCCTAATGCAGTGCCGGTGTCACGAAATAGAGTATCCCCCATACATGAGTATCCCCCTTAGCGAAATAGAGTATTCGGTTTAGTTTGCATTTTTGGCGGTTTCTAAGTGTATTCAGTTTTACTGTTTGGATTTATTGTACACATAAGATATTTTAAGTACACATAAGATATTTTAAGTTGCGTATCTTAAGTTTGTACGTCAACCTGAAATTAATTTACTTCGATTTTGGTGATTTTGACTGGATTTTCGTCGAGGCTATCGTGATGCATATGATGATGGGGGATAGAATGGTTTATTCCCCGGATACTCTAAGCCGGTTTATTCCATCCGGGGGATAAATTCATACATCCCCAGATAGTATTAAGACGGATACTCTATTTCGTGATACCGGCCCTAGTATATTGCGGGCCCTGTGCAGAGTGAACTGTATGGGCCCCATGACACAAGTCAATAGCACTTTGGTTAACATCTGGCACGGAGAGCGAGAGGTACCGAGTTCGAGCCCCGTAGGGTAGACATGCTTTGTATTTGTAAGCTGCCATTGGCGCCGCGTATTGCAGGCTGTCTGCTCTGTTAGTAGTTAAGATTTATGTCGTCTGTCATTTGTGTTCTTGTGAATTGTTTCAATTGCATAATTGTACACTGTAACCGGTTGCGGTGTGTCAATCGGATTGTCTTCAATAAACGAAAATATTATATTATAAATTGCTTTCATTGCTAAATCTATATATATTGCCTATATATATATATATATATGTGTGTGCTAAGTAATAAACCCTAAAAATAAAATCCTTTAAAATCTAAAAGAAATAATATAAAATAATTAACAAAGATTCCATACACAATCGAGTGCAACAGTGGTTTTGAAACTTTTTAGACCAGAGACCTTTATTTTTTCTGGGAATAGTACTCAGACACAATTATTCAAGATGTAAAATTTCGTACTTAAAATTTAAGCAAAGTTCAGCCAAGAAGGCTATAACTATTTCTGGGTGCAGAAATGATTAGGCTACCATTTCTACACCCAATGTTATCTTTTACGTCAAAAAATAAAAGTCGAATGGTTTTAACTTGTTACCATTTGACTTTTATTTTTTTGACAAAAGAGAAGATTAAATTGAAACCATAACATTAGGGTGATTGCTCATATTAATTTTCTTTAACACTTTCGGGCCCCCACTAATAGGGGGCCCAAAAATGTCACATAAAATATTGTAGAATGTTAACTTGTACCATTTGACTTTTATTTTTTATTTTTTGATAAAAGAGAAGATTTAATTGAAACCATAATAGGCCTATTAATTATTATTATTAGGGTGTCTCTTGTTCATGCTAATTTTCTTACATTTTCGGGCCCCCTAATTTGCGGGCCCTGTGCAATTGCACGGTTTGCACAATGGTAAGGCTGGTACTGCCTAATGGCCCTATACTATCTGGTATCCAGAATCAGTAAAAAAAAACTGAAATCGGTTATGCCCTAGTACTGATCTTCTGGATATTGGCCTGAATGTGACTTTGTTTTGTTGTGCAATTATGTGATGTCTTGACACAGGCCTGATAGAAATTACTAGCTGGTGACAGAGACAGTTTGAGTTAAAGCTAAGACTATCTTTGAATCTCTGTCTGTCTGTCTGTCTGTCTCTCTCTCTCTCTCTTTACAATTTTGCAACTGCAGTTTTCTCAGCTGCATGCAGTGTCTATCATGCATTGTATTTTGTAGTTATGTAATGAGACCTTGTGTTTAAGATATATTGCTGTCTGTTTTTGTAGTTCCAGTTAAAGAAATTTATTTAAGACTAAGAACATTGAGTGGATGGAAAAAAATGCTTGCAACAGATGTCATTGTTTTGCGTGAAATGGCAGACAATGAACTGGAATGCGTGGCTGTTGTGGATGGTGGTCTTACCCCAACAGTGCTCAGAGCAGCAGTTGGAACAGAAGATAAGACACAGTTCTTCACTGCCAGTGAAGAAATCAAAGTGATTAAAACTGATGAAGGTGGCTTGGTACGATACTACAGTGAATACAAGTTGACATATTCTTCCATGATTCCACCACAAGAGTTTAATGGCGTGTGGCTTACATGCACAGCGGTGCAAGATGACTTTCACAACTTTTCAACTTCAGTGCTACTCAGCGTAGAATGTTAGTATTGTTGTAATTACCGGTACATGTATGTACTAATTCCCACTAAGGCCAAAAAAAATAATGGTGTGTTTCCGGTAACAGAGCTAAAAAAAACTGGGTAGGTAGGTAGGAAAATAATTTTATTTTGTTAAAATAATTTTATGCAGTGATTTCCGAAAATTAAGCCGCTGCCCATTTATGCACAGCGGTACATGCTGTACCAAAGTATGTATTTTCTATGCGAGTATTAAAAATGCCTATTTGCAGAATGTACCTACAAACTGCTGTAGAAAACAATCTTATTTATTTCATTTTTGTTGACATCATTTTTCTTGCAAGGTGAAATGGAAGGGGCAGGGGTTGCTAACTGTTGCTAAGGAAGGCGGTTGCTAAAGGGGCCAAGTCTGACTTTGAAACTGGTTGCTAATGAGGCTGACACAGAGGCTGCTTGCTTCAAAGCTTGGTTGTTAAGAAGGCTGGTTGCTATGAAAGTAGAATGCTACGGAGGTTGTTAAGTAGGCTGATGGCTAAGGAGGCTTTACTTTTATAATGGCACGTATGATAAAAGGTATTTCTGATACAATGAATATGGCGGTCAGATTTGTGAAATAACCCTGTCAAATTACCGTGAGAAAAACCACCACTTTCGGGTCTATTACCTCCCTCTCCCAAACTCCACACTTTAGCCCTTTTATTGCTGTAATTTACGGGACCATTATTTCCATTGAAAGACCGCTAGTTTCCGAACGTCTCTGCTTTAGTGAATGCACCTATAATGTCGCGATTCTGCATCTCCGGCATGCAAAGGCTTAATGTATGTGAAGTAAAAAAAAAAAAAAATTTTTAAATTTTCCGTAAATATTTTTTTTGAAAATTTTCCATTAAAAAAAAAATTTTACAAAATTTTCCGAGTCGCGGCAAAAAAGTGAGTCGGTCGCGTTACCGGAAACACACCATTATTTTGTTTTGGCCTAATTTCTGTTATACATAGAACAAAGTTGAAGAAAATTTTCTCTTAAAAATGTGTTCTGCTATGCAAACTCATCCAGATATGTTGAAAACAACATGCGCATAATTACTTTTTTGGGTTTCGTTTATGTCAAGAAGAATTGGGTGGATAGAGGATCAGGTGAGTCAGGGTAGGAGGGAGGAATCTGTTGCTAGTGATTCTGCTGTATATGTATCTGAAACTGTTGCTGACAATTCTGGCATATCTGTACCTGTGGTGTGTTGGGTAGTGGAGAATCTTTGAGTGGCTAGCATACCCATAGTAGGTTCATATTAGACCAATGTTTGTATGTGAGACCCATATTTCATTATTTCTGAACTTAGTAAAGCTTTTATTATTCTTTGGTCTGTCTGTAAACGATCAGATTTTGGTGAATCTGGTTTTGTTTACAGTATATGCCACATTTTCAAGAATTTCATGAAATGTGTCTTTTCATGTGTCTTTGGTTTTTCTGTGATGTGTGTTTTTTTTATATAGGATGAATGTTTTTCTCTGTTTGATTTCTGTATGGGTCGTATGTTGTATTGCAAAATTGAATCTGTATCCGAATGCAAGGCAATTTACTGTACATCCAGTTCCTGTTATTTCTTGAACATTTTAATCTTATCCCTATAATACGTATGCCACAGAATCGCTAGGTGGCCCTACAGTAATGGAACAGACTCAATCTCTATCCGAATCTATTGCTAGGTTCCTGAGCATCATTTTTTGCTTGAAAGACATGCTGCCATTATGCATTTCTGGCTGGCATGCTGCGTTTTCTGTTGTTTCCTGTCTTTCATTTTATCCAATTTGCACTATATTGCTAAATTTCACCATTTGATTCAGTACATTTTTCTCTACAGCTTTTTGTAATACAATCTCATGATCTCATTGACACTGTATGTATTGTCACACAAAAGCTAGTCTACAGGTTTTGGATTGTAAAGCTTACCTTAAACTGAAAGGTTTGTATTTGGGGAAATCTGATGTAATACAATCTCATGACTTCTATTGCACCATTATCACAAGGTGTCAATCTATGGTCACTTAAAGTGAGTACAAATTTTATATTTTCCCCCATTTTTATACTGAATTTCTTGATGCTTGAGAGTTCTTTATCTACCTGTTATCAGGGATTTATTGATTGTTATCTTGATGACTTTGATAGATTACCTTGTGCTCTGTTTTTCTGCTATACAGATGGGCCAGTTCTGATGTGCAGTAAGTATGAACATCACAGCAGACTGGGTGGTTCTGTGCGTGTTGTTTGTGAGGTTGCTGCAAATCCTTTCAGTCATTCTATTAAATGGATGATTGATGTCATGGGTGAGCTGTCAACCACAAGACACTTGTTAATCTCAGACAACAATCTTCAGCTGTCAGAAACTGTGAGTTTTACTATGCTGAATGGTATTTTTGTAACTTGTATATAAATGCATTCAGAAGGACCAACCTTTCTAAATTTGTTGGAACTGACATGGGAACGAAGTGCTACTTGATTCATGCTCCCCTCTGCATCTTCCTATAATCCCGATCCAGTATCACATATCAATCCCACTCCTCTTGCCTCTCAGTCTGGTGTCATGACAATTTGTCTACAGACTTTTTGTCTACGACACTTCGTCTACGGACATTTGGCCGACAGACATTTCATCTATGAAATTATTTTATGTTGTCACTTTAGCTGGATTGATGAAAAAAACTGTCTCCCTAAATGGAAGTGGAATTGATGGAAACATTCCTGTGTTGAAATAGAAGGTGGACTGATCTAAATAATTTTTCCCGTAAATAGAAGCTGGATACCAAGCTGGATGGATGAATGAAACTAAGTTTTCCATTCAATAGAAGGTGGATTGATGAAAAGAATCAGTTCAGTAATTAGAAGCTGGATTCCTGAGAATATTCAGCACGTTTTAGCGAAACTATAAGAAAGCAGCCTCTGTTGATTAGCCCTAATGGATAAAAATACACTCGTAGGCGAAATGTCTGTAGACGAAGTGTCTGTAGACGAAAAGTCTGTAGACGAGTTGTCGCAAAACCCTCAGTCTTTTCTCCTAACTCCTCTTCCAGTCTCTGGCTCAGAAGTGTCGTGCCTCCTAAATTCTCTCCCTAACGGACAATGTGAACTGGATCCTATTCCCACCTCTCTTCGCAAGATTGTGCCTCTGTCCTTGCTCTGTTATCACTAAAATAATCAACCACTCGCTACTGTTACTTCCCCACTGACTTTAGGCACTCTCTTGTCACACTCCTCGGAAAAACTAATCTTGACAAGGAAAACAGCTCTAGCTATTATCTCCTGTCCAATCTTTTCTTTTCATCTAAACTAGCCAAACGCATTGTTCTTGCCTGGCTGAACAACTACCTTTTTGTGTAACCTACTCCCTAACCCCCACCAATCTGGCTTTGCTAAACACTCCACATACAGAAACTCTGTTTGTCTCTTTGTATAATAAAATTTTCTCTGCTGTAAGTCATCAACTAGTCTTCTGTCTCTGTCTCCTCGACATCTTTGCCACTTTCGACGACTTGTGTGGTCTGAGGGTCAATCCTGACTTACTTCTTATTTGGCTGTCCTCCTGGTTTTTCATCTCTGGCACTGCTCTACTCTGTTTCCAGTCTTACATGTCTTTCTGCTCCTCTGTCAAAGCCGCTAGCCAATGGTCACTACCCCTCCCGCTCTCTTGCGGTGTTGCTGAAAGGGCTGCTCGTCTTCATCCTTTACAATACACCTCTGAGCCATCTCATAAATCCTCTTCTGTTGTCTGCCGTCTTTATGCAGACAGTGCCCAACTTTTAATATTCTTCTCTCCCATCTTTTTCTCCTCCTTCATTTCTCCGTTACTCGATGTGATCAATTTGATCTCTAAATGGATGTCCTCCAACCTCCTCTGCTTAACCATGTCGAAACAGAATTTATTATGTTTGACCTCCCATATCAGATCAAGAAAATTCCTAACCCTCCATACACCTACCTACCAACTCTTCATCTCTCCCTTTCACCTCTGACTCACCTGTGCGCAATCTTGGCATTAACTTGATCCTCATCTCTCCTCTAATCGCATCTCCAACCTCTTGAGCACCTGCTCTATGTGTATTCGTGACCTTCGACCTTTCAACCCATGCACCTGCTTCTACCATTGCTACCTCCATTGTCCACTCCAAGCTTGAGTAATGTAATTCCATTTTCCTCAACCTCAAATCTACCTAAATTAAGTGTATCTTTACCTAATACATATCTTTACACTGCATGTATTCTATACCTACACATAGAGTACGTGCTTCAAAAGATTGGAAGCCTTCGAGATGTGGATATGGTAAAAGATGGAAAGAGTAAGCTGGATGGAACGCGGGACAAATGAAGAGATAGGCCTACTACAAACGGTGGACGAAAAAAGGTCCATGATAGTAATAATCAGAAGACGACAGAGAAAATGGTTGGGGCACATCATGAGGGGGACTGCCTCCTAAGAACTATAAATGAGGGAAGAGTGGAGAGCAACAAGACAAGAGGAAGACCGAGAACAACGTTATTTTTACTGGATGATGAAAAAGGTGGAGTGTTACAGCAAGTTGAAGGAGAGAACCAGACAACATGATGAATGGTGACATTGGATGTACGAGCCTGCCTAGGACGGCAGAGAACCAAAAGAAGAGAAGATACGTATCTATATCTTTTTATCACAACTGTTGTTCACTGTTATCAAGCTGCCAAGATAGCAGAAGTCATCCATGGACCCAACTTCTCTGTCACCAATCGTAATGCTGTCAGTTTCATTCCTCTTTCGTACCATCAAGATTACCGATCTTGATGGCTCTCGGACATATACAGCGGATGTCTCACTTATACAGATGATGTACTGCACAGTGCACAAATTGCTTTAGTGTAATAATTTCCGTTCTGAAAATAATTCCTATTTCTATTCATATTTCCGTTCTCAGTAGTGTATTTCCATTCTCGTTCTATTCTTGTTCTCAAAATAATTCCTAATTTTCGTTCTTATTCTTGTTAATGGAAATTGATAATTTTACTTCTAATTCATATTTCTGTTAAGAGAAATATTTACTTGTTGGAATGTTGTTATTATTAACTAGATGTTTGCCCATCCTAGGATCTGGTAAAGTATAGGGAGCTCAGCCGGACCACTTAAAATCAGCGTTCCCCTGACCTTTCCCACACTACCTCCCCTCCACTTTTACTTCCCCTCCACTTCGTTTTTCCCTCTCCTGCCCCTTTCCCCTGCATTCTTCCCTTCCCTCCGATTCCTGTTCACTCCCTACCATTTCCCACCCATCCCCTTCCCTCATGCTGTCCTTCCTGCTCCACTCACCCTCCCCTGACCCTCCCCTTCCACTTTCCCCCTCCTCTCCTCCCCATTCCTCTCCACCTGCCACTCCCTCTTCCGTCCCTCCATCCTTACCTGGAGCTCTCCTTGCGTCCCTCCCTCGGTTGCCCTCTAATGACGTGTGTGGTCCTCAGCCGCATGGCCTCCGTCCGCCCCTGCATCCATCCATCCGTCCGTTCCTCGGGTGCATTCTTTCGACACAGTGATCGGGCAGCGTCTGCCGTTGTGTGTTACTGGTACCAGCGAAACTGTGTCACAGCAACACACAGACAGATGCACAGACATTTCTGTTCTATTATATTATTAATACTAGTACCACTACTATTTTTATCCATCTAGTTTAACTTGCGGGAATCTTGCTTGCTTGCTTGATTGATTGCTTGAGCCACAGGCTAAAAAGTCAAATCTTGCGACGACTAATTCGATCACTTACAATCATTCAATCGTCATGAAACTTGGCAGATAGACTCGCCCTCGCAGACACTTCATTCTATAAAAATTTCAGCTCCCCAAAAAGGCTAGCTTATAGAATCGGGGACTCAACTTTTCGAATCGGGAATCCCCTTTTCCGACACGCAGCGTTGCCATTGGCCAGCGTTGTCATTGGCTGCAACAATAATGGGCGCTGCCTCATTAAGCGTGCTATGTTGTAAAATGAACGCGGACTATTTTCAGAGTACACGTTATAGGATACTAGATGGATATAGTAAAAAACTTTGTTTTTACGGGCTGTATTTTTATCCATCTAGTTTAACTTGTGGGAATCTTGCTTGCTTGCTTGATTGATTGATTGAGCCACAGGCTAAAAAGTCAAATCTTGCGACGACTAGTTCGATCACTTACAATCATTCAATCGTCGTGAAACTTGGCAGATAGACTCGCCCTCGCACACACTTCATTCTATCAAAATTTCAGCTCCCCAAAAAAGGCTAGCTTATAGAATCGGGGACTCAACTTTTCGAATCGGGAATCCCCTTTTCCGAAACGCAGCGTTGCCATTGGCCAGCGTTGCCATTGGCCACAACAGAAACGGGTGCGCTGCCTCATTAAACGCATGCTATGTTGTAAAATGAACGCGGACTATTTTCAGAGTACACGTTATAGGATACTAGATGGATATAGTAAAAACTTTGTTTTTACGGGCTGTATTTTATTTATTGCTATACTACTATTATTATAGCAGCTCTTTTCTTTCGATTTATTCTGACATTAATTGACTAAAAATTACTCTCTTTCTTAACTCTGCTATTACCACTTGTATCAAATGGCGGTGTGTCTACCTGTTTCAGTACCATTAAATGAATATATATATTATTACAATTACTGTTATTGTAATACTAATAATATTGGTAATAAAATCATTTTAAAAATACTTTTAGAATTGCATAACATGGATAAATTATAAGAATAATGCAATTTTTCATTCTATTGTCATTGTTATTTAAATTAAAACTGAATGTCAAGTCACCTTTGACTTTCATTAGTGTGTCTTTACAAGTTTTGGTCTTGCTCTTATGGATTCTGGCTTTGCCCTCTAATGATGTGTGTGGTCCTCGGCCTAGTGTTTATTGGCCTTGTGAAATCACTGATATGTTAAGTGTGTGTTAACTTATCATGGCTACTGTATAGGTATACTGAGCATAACAGATAGGGATTGTTTATGTGTTTCAGTAGAATTCAGACTAAAGCTGCATTAAGAACACAAGTTACAACTTAAAGCTGTTGTCTGTGTTAAGCAGTATGTCAATAACAATCGGAAGCAGGTCCAGTTGACAATTAGGACAGTACAGCAGAGTCATTTCACCAACTACTATCTCTCAGCAGAGAATGATATATCATCAGCTGAAGTGACAATTGTGGTCCTGCCGGCATCACTTGAACTTAGTCAAATGCCTTCCTCGCAAGACCAAATGATGTTCTTTGTCAGGCAACAACTGCCGCAGACAGGTATGGATGTGCGAACTTTAATGTCTTAAAACTGTTAAGAAGCTATCAAAACTCATTGGAGACTTTGCTATGCTCTCTGTAGGCACATCTATGCGACATGAGTGCTCCTACTTAAACTGCTGTAAGTATGTGAACTGGCATTCTTTTTATAAAAGTGAGGTAACAGAAAATTTGGTGAATCAATGTGCAGTTTCTCGTATGCTGCGTATACTAGGGTGTGTCTAAAAATTAAAGTTTCAAAATTAATATCGGCCAGTTTGTTTTTGTGTTCCACCTTGAAAAACATTGTCTTTTGTCAAATTAGATGAAAATCGGAAAAGATTTAGAACTTGCTCAAAGCCTCGGAAGAATTATCACTTAGAGACCAACGTGAAACATTGCAATTTTCAAAGATAACAAACAAATTTCAGCACTTAAACATAAGTTATGAGGCAAAATCAAAGGAAATACTGTCAGTTACTTGTCATTATTTCCTTTAGTGCTTTTGGGAATTTGTTTCGATGGTACTCGACCAATTGCAGAACGAAACTGTTTCACTCCCTCGTTTCTGAGCAGGGCTTCATTGAAGGACTGCATGAGAGCCACTCCTTTCTCCGCCAAATTGTTCGTCACTCTTAGGGCGGATATGATGTCTTTTGCCTCACTGTATGATTGTTCAGACTCCCATTGTTGCGGGTCTCGATCAAGAAATGAGTCATCCAATTCGAGGATCTGGGATATGTTGGTGGTTGATTTTTTTGCATGGTAGTAGACCTACCTAATCTCTACTTAGTAAGCTAGTTAAGTATTTTTGTTTTATATTGTATATTGCCTCAACAGTGTTGAGCAATTGTTTCAGTTTCACTTTCCTTACCCTGTTTTTGACTCATTTAGTTTCTTTTCTGTTCTTTTACTTTAACTTTCACTTGGTCACTGCAAGTATGTTTTCAATTATAATCTTTCTTTAAAGGCCACCATTAATTTTCTAATGTAATCTGTAATTTGGTGTCCTTAGTTAGCGGGATTCTTTATCCCTTTAGGGCCTCCTTTTTTGTAGCCGTGTTGAAATTTATATGTAAATCTGATGATTTTGTTTAATTTGGTTGCAAAATAAACATTTTGATTGATTGATTGATTGAAGTGGTGAAGAAGTCGGGTAGTGCTTTTGTATGTGGATAATGTATCGGAGGAAGACTCTTTGGATGTTCATCAGATCCCCGATTGTTCCGCATGCTGGAGACCATGCAATGCTTTTCGTCGACCGTGACTGAATCGTCAAAAAGGCTGAGGCCAACCAGGGTTTCCGACAAATACCAAAGGTGTCGGGAAAATTCTGTTAGGGCGACCTATGAGACTTCCTTATCTTGGTAAGCATGGATTGCCTTCAAGAATTCCAGATCGTTCTTTGGGGCTTCATTGGGGAGGTACAGGTGAACCAGAACTTCACGTAAGTTTTTGTCACAAAAAGTGACACTCGAAGTAAATGATTCAACACATTTTGAGAGTAGGATTGTCGAGATGACCCCTCTGTGCACTGGCGTTGTTGAATGGGAAATTGATCTATGAAAAGCCACATCCTGATCGCATAGATCGCACGTGCCATCCAACGCGCGCGGTGAAATGCCCTGGGTACCTGAACTGTATTCCTTTTGGTGGACTGTTAGCTCTAGTAGCTCTTTGTAGTCGTCTCTGTGATATTCAGTACTCAGTTGCTGCAATGCAAAGGTTTCCAGATTGATGCATACGTCGCCCTTACAACCCGTGTTACTTGCCGTTGTCTCAAAACACATGGCCGCGATTCTTTCTTCCAATCCCCCAACTTCTGATCTCGCCCTCGTCCTGTCCTTGTAACATCTGGCATGATCTTGCCTTCCCAGTGAAGAGTAAGAGGAATCTTTGGATCGAAGGATTCGCTATTCTCTGCTGCTAGGGCTGCACGGTTATCTTTCCTAGCTCGATGGATCGCTGAAGGACTGATAATCAGCTCACCAGCTGATATAGATTGGATGCTGCAAGAACAGACAAAATGTGAGAGGCCTTCCTGCTGCTGGTTTTGGTGCGATCTAGAGCTGGTGCAACATCACGATTAACTACAGAGTTTGTTCCCATTCGTCGCTTCGGTGGCCAAGCAGACGTCGAAGGTTCTGGCTCTTTTTCTGAGCTATCTGATGACGCCTATTCCTCAGATGACTTTTCCAACAGAGAAACCTCCGTAGCTACAGCTGTGCTAGCACGATAACGTTCCTCACGCTCTGCAAGTGCTGCTGATCTTGCCAGTGCTCTCTCTTCTTACTTTGCAAGTTTGACATCAATGCCTGCCATGGAACCACGTCGTCCTTTCTCACGCTGTGCTTTCAAAAACTGTCGAACCTCTTCTATCTTAATTACTGTCATGGCATCTTTATGCGCAATGGCAAAGAGGTCCTGGATTCCTGAAAGAATCCCGTTTTCCTTCTTCAGTTTCTGACTTCCTCCAAATATTTTTGTGAGGTCTTGTCATTCCTAATGAAGATGTAGCTGATCCCAAACATGATTCTTAGCCCTCGTTGGAATCCGTGCTCTTTCTCAAATTAGAAGTACCATAGCCGGATATATAGCTTCCGTTTCTTTCACGCTGTCATCCAGAAAATGATTTCTTAGTGTATGGAAATTGAACAGCACCTTGAGAACCTCTCCTCGTGTAGGTAGTTTCGCATAACCGAAGTGATCTTCAGTACTTCCTATCAACCAAATCACAGCCTTTTTTCTATAGTCAATTTTGCCATCTCACCTGCGATATGATGCATTAATGAAAACCACCATTACCCGCCATTTGCAACACGAGGTCAGTGACTTAAATAACAAGAGATCAGGTACGTCATCATCATGAATAGTTATTAGTTGGGAACCAGCCACTAAGAAGGGGTCTAAGGCTGGCATGTATTGAAATCGTGTATAGAATGCCTATAATCATAATGCAACCGGGTTCCTACAATTTCGGTCGCCTTGAGCAAGTCCTAAATACTCACAGATCAGGCTATAATTTCGGATATGAAGTTTATACATCAATTGGCATGATAAATTGAACTGGCCGATAAAAATTCTTTGAGTTGAAAATTTCACATGTACCTTAAAAACACCCTAGCGTATACCCACATGAAAGTTGGACAGAGACATCTGATGCAAAAGGAATTTGTTTTACAATTCTGCATCTATGTTTTAGATAGACAGGCAGTCTAGCATTGGGCTTTTGGTCATTCTGATTTGAAAAAGAACTTTGAAGACTGTTCCAAGATAAATGATAGCACTTTTAGTGTCTATGTCTAGGAAGTATTGGATTTTTTTACAGTGACAAGGATGGAAATTCAATCTCAAAGATCTCAAAGAGTTCGATCTCATGTGGCATTGGCCACCCTTCGTTTAGAGGCCGTTTTAAGCATTTTCTGAATGCATCAGGTTGGCATACCAGGGATTTGACTCCAATCATATGCTTTGAAATTTATAAAAGCGTGTTATAATGATAGGATGAATTGGACAATCATTGCAGTAGTCTAGCAGCAGCAGCAGTAGTAGTAGTAGTAGACAATCAGTGCTGTACAAAGTGATTGTCCAATAAGTATTTAATCAGACCTTGGCAGGTGCTACTTCATGGGCATGGCAGCTGTTTGTGCAAAATTCATCATCATCATCATAAACCATGGGTTCAACGCCCTTTTGCATCAGATGCCGTTCTCACTATGTTCTTCCACAGCTGCCTCTCCATCGCAGCGTGTGTCAGTTCTTGTAGCGATGCTCCGCACCACTGAGTTATGTCGTCCACCCACTCTTTGTGAGGTCGTCCTCTTTTGTTTGTGCCGTCCATCATTCCAAACACTAGCGTTTTGATTTTCCTGTCGTTGCTCATTCTGCATTTATGTCCAAATAGTCTTAACTTCCTTTGGATTATCTTCTGCATTAAGTTCTCCTTCTATACAGTTCTGAATTGCTCACCTTTTGCATCCATCCAATACGCAAGATCTTCCTGTAACATCTTGTTTCAAAAGCCAGTATCCTCCCCTCTATGTCCTTCGTTATTACCCAAGCTTCGCATCCATATAGCATGTTACTGAAGACACACGTTTTCAGGACGCTCAGTTTTGTCTTCAGTTTTATGGCTTTACTTTTCCAGATCTTGTCCATAGCTTTTAGTGTTGCTGTTGCCCTTGCAATTCTGATCAGTATCTCCTTCTTCTTGTCTAAGTCGTGTGTCATGTTGCATCCCAGATATGTGAACTGTTCGACGTTTTCTAGCTGGATTCCATCCGCTAAAAAATTACTTTAATCAAATTAATCAAATTAATTTTCTTGAATATTCTTATATGTATCACAGAAACTTATCTGATTTCATAGTTCATTGGGGGGGCCGATAGCGCATTGGATAGCATCTGGCGTAGAGAGCAAGAGGTACCGAGTTCGAATCCCGTAGGGCGGACATGCTTTGTAGGCTGCTATTAGTGCCATGTATTGCAAGCTGTCTGTTCTGTTAGTAGTTAAGATTTATGTCTTCTGTTATTTGCGTTCTTGTGAATTGTTTCAATTGCATAACTGTAAACTGTACCGGTTGCGATGTGTCAACTGGATTGTTTCAATAAAGGAGGAATTATTATTATTAGACCAATAAAAGTTATTTGAAAACATATTTTAGTCTGAATTTCGACAAGCCTACAAAGATGGTATTAAAATAGTCCAGGCACGTCAGGGTAAAGGAATTGAACAAGGTCATTGCAGTGCTAAACAATAGATTACGTCATACTGACCAAATCTGATGAAGCTGGTGGAGGCATGACCTACTCATCGAATACATGCTGAGATTTGGTAGAAGTCAGCCTGAGCCGATTTGGTAATTCAGCCAAATGCTTCAAAGCAGTTTTTCACAAGAACTGTAGGACCCAGTTCTGAAGCACTTTATCAGGAAATGAGTAAGTGAAATAGCAAATTTCAGCCAAAGATAAAGCTTTAGGAGTCAGTGGAATTAAGAACCCGCTCAAGAACCAGTGGGGGTGAGTTAGGATCTTATGGTGAGGAATTATAAGCAAAGATTATAAGCAAAGTTGAGCCTAAGAGCCAAAAAGTGCAGGAACCTGTCACCAAATATGAGTGTGATGATAATTTGGACAGGGTAATAACTTTTTTTCTTGCAGTAAATGCCTATTACTCAATTGCTACTGATTTACATTGTCAGTGAGTGACAATATGAAAACTTTATTAGCTAGTGCACAGATTTTAATATTGTAACACTTCGTGTCTCTTATGTTTTAGAAATTGGTAAGTCCTATATGAAGAGCTTAGCTTCAAGAAACTTGTCAGTTTTAAGTGGAATGTTGTTGATGGCCATAGCAGTCGCTATGAAACAGACATGACATGGACCCTGCAATGATCACTTCATCTGCAAATACCAGCTTCAATCTATGTTTTGCAGCCTCAAGCTGTTGACTGTGACTGAACAAATTGCTGAAAGTTGTAAGAACAGAAACAAGACAATGGACAATAAATAAAAAAAATTAGTATTAGAAAATACTCAGAAGATAAGATTTGAGGAAGAAAACGCTAGATTATGAAGACAGTGTGAAAATGACTGAAAATGGAACAGTGCTAGAAGTGCTTTGTTTAGGATTGTAAATTGTATTTTTTTATTGAAATGATTTTACTTCTGTATGATATGTAAAATTTCAGCAGCTTCTGTTATTTATTATTTTCTGATTATGTGCACAATGCAAACACAGCCTCCTCAATTCTTGAGTTCTGGTACACTGAATTTAAAATCAACCCTTCTGATGCAATGCTTCTACAGGAAGCAGTGTGTTGTACCAGAAGAGTATTTAATCCTTTTTTGTCTGAATTTTTCCTTGGACAGCAGAAAAATTAAAGTTTTTGTTAAAGAGATATTGTATGTGTAATATGTTGTGTCACATTTGTCTTTGTACAATACAGCTGTATTTGTTATTACCCTCATTCCAAAGTTCAGAACAGAATATTGATGGTGCTGAACAATTGTACATGAAGGACATGCTCAAGGTTCTTACACAGTGATTGTCTGAGTGGAGGCTCGAAGCCATCCATATTCTCCACGTTGCAGGCTGAGCACTCCATCCATTCTACTACCATCATATTTTTAGCTCATGTATAATTAAAGTTAATTAGTGTTGCCATACAGCAATGGTAGGAATGCATGTCTAAGTTTTCATATGGCACCAGTAAAGTAGTAAATGTCAGCAGTATAAGAAACAAAATGAATAAAATGACTGGTTTTTGCATGCTTATTATTCAAATTTAACATGCCAATTTATGTAGCCAATTTATGACTTGGTACTCGAGGTACTAAGTGGACAGATACTTAGCAATCTGCATTTTGCTGATGATATTGACTTGGTTGCAGAATTGCTGTACCAACTACAGGCAGAGCTTGCCAGTAGTAGAAGGGTTGGACTTGGAATAAGTGTGCAAAAAAACAAGACAATGACCATCGGAAAACAGCATAAAGCAAGACTGGATAGAGAGGAGCTGGAACAAAAGAACAGATTGCTTGTGTACCTGAAAGAATTAATAGCTGGAAGATGACCACTTATAAAAGAGATTTAAAACATAGCGATGTTTGGCAGATTGAGTAGGATGTCGAAGACGAGCAGCATATCGACAAGAACAAAACTAAACCTGTACAGGACATTTGTCACTCCAGTATGCATCTGAGTGTTGGTGCGTACGGAAGGAGGATGAAAGGAGGATTCTAGTGGCGGAATCGAGCTGGCTAAGAGGAATAGCGGGGAGGACCAGACAAGATAGGATTCGTAATGAGGTCATCCAGAAGGAGTTGGGACAGAGGGAAACACTGGTAGACAAGATCAGAAACATAGGACTGACATGGTTTAGACATGTAGTAAGAATGGACAACAAGAGATAACCAGCAAGGGCATTATATTGCCACATGAAGATAACACACAGTCAAGGAAGACAAACAAAGACATGGATGGAAAACGTGAGACAAGATATTACAGAACAAGACTTGGACATGAGAACGGCCCTGGATACTGTCAGAACCAGAAAGAAATTGTACAAACCACATTGTGGGCACACACATGACGGAGGACAAAAGAAAAAGAAGTCAGGTACCAGTTCTTTTGAGAAGTGAGGCACACGTAGACTTCAGACTCAGCATATGTTGTGCAAATGATGGACTTCTTGCAGTACCTACAGTGCTGTAACATATCGCTTGTGGCTTAACCAGTTCTCTCTCTCCCTCTTCAACCGTCCTCGATACGAGGGTTGGTCGCATTGTAGACGATTCTTCTCCATCCTCTCCTTTCCTCGGTTTCTCGCAGCAACCTCTCCGTTGATAATCCCAACCATTCGCCCACATTGTCCATCCACCTCTTCCTTGGTTTCCCTCTTGCTCTTGCTCCCAGTACCGTTCCTTGCATAATTTCTTTCTCTAGACATTCACCTTGTTTCCTCATTATGTGCCCAAAGTAAAACATCTTTCTTCCTTTGATTGATTCCAGTAAATTCCTTTCCACTCCCGCCGTCTCTAACACCCATTCATTTTAACCAGATACTTGAGTTGATATAACTATAAATGATATACACTGTGTCCGGGGAAAAAATGTTATATTACTATTATATTACTGGTTATATTTAATAATAATAAATAATAATAATAATATGAAAATAATTAGTAAATATTCATCTATTTTAAAATTCCAAAACCGTTTTAATCCTGACATCATTGGCAGAGAATTTTAAGAAG
The DNA here is from genome assembly GCA_020284085.1 of Aporrectodea caliginosa. Classification (NCBI taxonomy): domain Eukaryota; kingdom Metazoa; phylum Annelida; class Clitellata; order Crassiclitellata; family Lumbricidae; genus Aporrectodea; species Aporrectodea caliginosa. Next base: position 2,557,748 of record JACEVL010000263.1, on the reverse strand, counting down.
ATGAAGATGATCCCATATGAGGTCCTCTATAGAAAAAGGTGTAAATGTATATTTCAACATAATATGTACAGGGTGGTCCAAAATAAACCGCACAATGATAAATTGATAGTACTTTAGTCAGACCAATTCAAATATAACCGTGAAAATTCACAAAAAACACATCAATTATTTTTACTGTAGCATTACATGGATGGATTTCGTTACATAAAATGTTCAATGTGTCCTCCTTGCTGCTGGACAACGCATTGAAGCCGACGACGCCATTGATCAATTGCGCGGTCAATGAAACGCTGTGACAGCTTGGTCCACTCTGTGACGATTGTTTCTTTCAGCTGATCCACTGTAGTGAAACTTCTACGACGGTAGGCTATACCATCTGTTGAAGGGCGCCCCAAACAGCGTAGTCGACTGGATTCAAGTCCGGGCTGTTTGGGGCCACATGTCAGGCTCAATGAAAGAAATGTTCTCACGTCGCAGATACTCCATAGTTAAGCGTCCCATGATCACAATCTCTTATAAACAACAACTTCTTTACCATAAACTATGATAAACAATGATGAAGTCAATAATGACGTCAGAGAAAATGTATAAATAAGTAAGAAAAATGGCATTAAACATTGAATTGTTATACATTATATCAAGAAAACTGTCACTGTGCGGTTTATTTTGGACCACCCTGTACATATAATTAACAGCTGTAGGCCCATGTGTGTATGTAATATATATATTTTCGTTTATTTCCACAATACAACAGGTAAAACGCTGTAGCAGTTGACAGTATGGCTACTTATTTTATGGTTAAGTATATACATTCGTGGGATAAAGTTCATCGAGTTTCTTTTATCAGGGAGGGTGATGTTGTATGCCCTTTGTCGAAAGTCATAATAATGATGGTTCTCGCTGCAGAGGCCACAGTAATGAAATTAATGTCTTAGTAAGTAAGTAAGTAAGTGTGTTCTTTATTAAACGCTGGCAAACGCACGGCGCTGTACATACAAAGTTATACAAAGTTATCAAATAGTAGCGAAAAAGTTAGTAAATAGTAAACTAAAAAACACTTTATGGCTTAGCTGTACAACATCCTAGCCAGGAAACCACGCCTGGTGAGGGAATCAAATCTAGAAAGAACACGGTTATGTGAGCGTGGGCGCAAATCGTGACCAGTATATAGGACAGTATATTATAGTAACAGTAATATTAATTTTAATAACAAGTAAGCCGCAAATCGTCACACGAACAGACGAAGGTAACACGGTACGCTGCAAAACGAAGTGGGATGGGGAAATGAAAAGGTATTATACTGACATTACTGTGGGGGCCCGATAGCGCATTGGATGCGCATAGAGAGCGAGAGGTACCGAGTTCGAGCCGCAGGGCGGACATGCTTCGTAGGCTGCTATTAAGTAAGTAAGTAAATAAGAATATTCTTTATTTGACTACCAGCAAACGCACAGTAGCTTACAGAAGAAATAAATAATACAAACATTTATGCAAAGTCATATAACATATTCTCATAATAAAACTTCTTTTTCCAAAGGCATCAATTCTAGGTAGGGTGAGATCATGTGGTCTGGGTCGCGTACGTAGCCTATTGTATGGAGTGACCTTACGGAGAGGGAGGAGGTCATGAAGGACGTGAAAAGGGTTTGAGAGAATTGAACGGAAAAGAGTAGAATCAGCTCTAGAACAGTGTTTGTCGAAACTAGGAAAATCGGCAGGGAGTATTAAAGCCTGAACGGGTCAATTTTCTCAGAATACCGTTAAGTCGTTTACGCTCCCCTACAGTGGCAAATCCCCACCAAACAGAAGAAGCATGAAGTAGCCGTGCAAGGGTAGTAGCTCGATCTAACAACGTCAAAGAGACGTTGACCGTGGAGACCGTGGGCGACCAAAACACGTAGCGCGAACATAGCGTAGCGCTATGTATTGCAGGTTGTCTGTTCTGTCGTTTGTGTTCTTGTGAATTGTTTCAATTGCATAATTGTACACTGTAACCGGTTGCGGTTTGTCAACCGGATTGTTGCAATAAACGAAATAAAATATTACTTTTATATATTATATTACCAGCGCTCGTGAATAAGCTGGTGCCCTGCGCTTGGCTTTCGAGTGGCGCTTTAGAAGTTTGGAGATTACGATTACGATTACGACTTATTTTCCACTTCGATTTTACGCATCTTTCAACCATAGATATATTATATCCATGCTTTCAACATACGTTTCTATGTAAAATGGCGCAGTGTTTTATTGCAGTTTGTTGGAAGTGAATGTTTTCTTTCGTAGCAAAGAAGGTTTTAACTCTAGATATGATTTTAAATAAGAAATCTGAAGATAGGTGATACAAGCTGATCAAGTAAAGATGAAAAAAGTAACGATTAGGGCACCGGAACCTAAGCCCGACATAGAAAAAGCTAGACGTGTATTCAGGTATGTATATAATGTTGGTCATGGATACAGTTATGCCCGATGTATACACGGGACTCAAATCACGCCCGCTACGCAATTGGTCAATGCATGTCACATGATTTTGTGCATGTGAAAGGAGCCGACCGATACAAACTCCCGACAGCGGTGGAAGATTGTTGACCATTTTTCTAATGACGACAAAAACCCTAACCCTGACCCTTACCGACCCTCACGGCACCTAACCTGACCCTAACCGACCCTCACGATGCCGAAACTGACCCTAAACGACCCTCAAGATGTTCGCCATTTGAAAATCCCAATAGTAGTTCACGTGATATGCTTTAACCAATACCGTGACCAGGGGTGTAGACGAGCCGGAGCGGCGTTCCGGTACTTATTATCAGGGGTGTAGACGAGCCGGAGCGGCGTTCCAGTACTTATTATTTAGCCGGAGCCAGTGTTTAATCTAGACGTCTCTTGGGGGGAATTTTGTTGGAAAACTGTCGTTACTACCCCCTCGAAAATTGTAGAAAAAAATACTCGTCGTTACTACGTCATCAAGTTTCAAATTTTCAAATATGTTGCATTGCCCCGAGAAAAGTTCAGAAAATATTTTTGGGAAAATACTCGTTACTACCCCCCCCCCCCGGTCATCAACTTTCAAATATGTTGCATTGTCCCTCGAACCCTCGATCCCCCGACAGCAAGGGGAGTAGATTAAACACTTGCCGGAGCGCTCCGGTACTTCCAAATTTACGTCTACACCACTGAGCGTGACGGGCGTGTATGTAGTTGCTTGGATTCCGCTCACGTCCGGGGCGTGAACAGATCCACTACGTATAATACTTGGTGTGTAAATTGCAACAGACCAACAACAACTACGACGGGTGACTAAAAATTTAACTAGTCGCTAGGAATCAATACAAATTAGGCCGCTGTCTTATTAACCCAATGATGGACTGACGGGCTTTCGGGTGCCCGTTCAGACTGGACTCAGACGCTAAAATTTTGACAGCCCTAGTAGTAAGGTATGAATGTGCTAATGTTCAGACGTTAGTGGTAAGACTAATTCCTACACGGAAAGAAAAAGTGCTTATTCAGGTTGACCGGATGTAGATGCATGGCCAACCTGAATTTCAGCTTCATTTCACATCTTCTTGGTATAGAGAGGAACTAAGGCCAAAAAAAATAAAGTTGTGTTTCCGGTAACCCGACCGAGTCACTTTTCTTAGGCCCGACTGGGAAAATTTTGTGAAAAAATTTTTCTTGAAAAAATAATTTTTTCTTTCACACATTTTTTATTGGCACATGAATTTAACCTTTGCGTGCCAGAGGTGCAGGTTTGGGACATTTATAACAGTGCTTCCTTGCCAGAGGTATGTAAATAAAGGCACCGTTAATTAGAGCAATAAACAGGCTAAAGTTTAAATAACGCGAAACTGTTTTAGCAAGTTGTAAGAGCAAATTGTTGGATAAAAATATTTTTCAAAATAAAATTTTTTTCCTACCTACCCAGTTTTTTAAAGCTGTGTTACCGGAAACACAGCATTATTTTTGTTGGCCTAACCAGCTTCAGAAACTATGGCTATCATTTCCCGATGACAGAAATGGGTGATCATGCAGTTCTAGCATGGAAGGGTTGGAACGTGGACTGAAAATGTGGACTTAAAAATGATCATCTCCAACAGCAAATTTCTCATGCAGCTGAAATGTAATTTTGGTGAAGTTCTCAACGACTTTGCAGCTATCAAGGCTAGAAAAGTTTTGTTTTTGAGTCTGGAACTTTAAAGTCATAGTCCTATATTTATGTCGTCAATTAACGTTCAACACATAACATTTCTCTAATTTGCTGTGTTTTGTTAAAGTTCAAGATTTTTGTAGGAGGTGTTTACAATTACTCACCCACGGACGTCAACATACCTAGCTCCCCCATTGTTTGTATTAACCGCTGGCTTTTTAAATTCAAAATTTTATATTGCCGTACATTAAGAATAATACAAGTACTTAAAAACTGTACTCGAGTTATACTCAAGTTAAAGTGCCAAATACCACATCTCTGGTTTCTGCCAAGTTATTCAACATTTGAAGCCTAATCCAGTGCCATTAAACCAATTTTTTATTTTTTACTTACACTTGGGTGCACCGTGGCATTGGTTCAAAATTTAATTGTAAACAAATATGTTATTTATAGATGTATTTCAAATGGTTAGGAGGTAATTGTATTTATGCTTCAAAGGTGAGATTTGTACAAATGCCTAAATTAGGGATGCCTGTGAACTGTGGCTAATGTTATGTGGTCATCAAGACAATAATTATATACAATATAATGAGGGCCAATGTATATTTGGCTCTTGTATATATGGTTATGCTTGTATTTTGTAGAGCTGCAGTAGAGATCATTCGAAGACATGACGAAATAATCAAACAGAAGAGAGCCTACAGAGATGTTTTCTTGCCAGAAGCCATTATGCTAAGAGACAGGTATAGCCCATATTGACAATTATTTTACTAAATAATGTGAAGAGGTAAGCAATGGGGGTATTGTATTGTATTTAAAGTTTTGAGGTAGCGAAAAGATTTAGTAGGACCACCGGATAGTATGGTAGAGCGAACAAAGGGAGGAAGTTGATTCCACAGTGAAGGGCCAGTGCAGGCAAAGGCAGGGTAATGGGCTATGTAAAACATATAATTTGTAGAATTTGGACTTGAATGTAAAATCAACCAGTTGAATCGCATATGGATAAAGTTATGAAAGTAACCAGCCAAAGGCTTGGCAACTGATATAGCAGGCGTATTACTCCTGACCCATGCTAGCTGGCTATGAAAAGGGTCACATCTTCGATAAGCTTGCAGGCCACTGACGTCTTATGTTCAATGTTAAACAAAACCTCCCAAGTGCTGGCCCAAGAAGACTCGGTATGTATGTGAAGCTTGCAAAGTTTTGTGTAAAGTTCAATGCTGCCACATTTACCACGGGCAAAACGCTTAGGGCGATCCATGAACCAGTACTGAGTAAATAAGTAGCTACGGGAGTAAGTAGGTAAATAATGTATAGCACATCAAAACAACAGATCAATTTTCATTCCAAAATTGTCGTCTCAAACCTGTTCAGTCCATTGTGTTCAGAGAAAGAGGAGTTGATCCAGGAAGCTTCCATGTCAATCCAAATCAGTAATTCAATCATCAAATTGGCTCTATTCAGAGCCACCAAATATTTGAAAAGGATACATCGGCTTGCTTGCTGTGACTTGGTGTCTAGTATGTTGTGTTTTTCTTGTTGTCCTGTTTTTGTGCATGCTGAATGGTTTTGATGTTATGGTCATATTGCATATGTTTGGGTAAGGGTGGACGGGTTGCCTTTGGGTGCCCTACAATTTATTTTTCAAAACTGGGTGGATGTATGGGAAGAAGAAATAATGCTTAAGAATGATGTTGACCTCAAGTCTGGTTGTCAAAAACTTACCAAGAGCTATGATCAGTTCAAAATTTCTTACTTTTGAGGCATTTGCTTTTATTTTCTTTACAACTATGGTCTTATTATTAAAACATTTATAACTGTTTTGTTCATAAAAATATATTCAAAATTTCTCTTATATTGTGTCTGGCATTAATGTCTACAAATCTGTTATGCTCAAACTAAATACGTTGTCACTATTATACTTCAGGCAGCATTAGGCTTGAACATAAACAATCTGGGAGTACAGTTTGGGGCAACTTTGGATACCCCAGTTTTGTTTATCTAACTATGGGCATTGGAAGGGACGAGGAGATAAAATGCTAGAGATTGATGTTAGCCGTCTTGTGTGTCAAAAACTGATCAAGACTTATTAAGTACAAAACTGCTGACATTTCATGAGTTTCCTTATTATTTCCTTCACTTTTTATGACCCTGGTCTAAATAGTAAATACAAGAAAATTATCTATCCTTCATTTATGAATTTTTTTCAAAATTTCTTTTGTGGTATGTCTGGCATTAATTTCTGCACATTTTTTTGACATTCCTTTTTATCTATCTTTTCAACACTGCAGATTGTATGCCAGGGTAGTCCATTTAAAAAGAAATTTATATGTAATTTACTTCTTTTAATAAGGCACAGCGTAGAAGTTCATGCAAAAACCGTGACTAAATAAATGACCAGAAAGAATGATAGCACGTAGAGAGGAGGGAAGGGAGGGCCAAATAGTGGCAAAAGATCTAGTTTGGGCCATAGTGGTCCTAACTCGTGGAACAAAAAGAGTATGCCTGACCAAGGAGTGGAGAGGTCGATGAGAAACTGAAGAGAGAGGGGAGCGAATATGATCCCTAAGATATTTAGGAGCAATGCCCAATTTGGACTTAAGGACTAGGACAAGAACTTTGAACTGAATTTGGGCTGTGAGAGGAAGCCAGTGTAATTGATTGATTATAAGTGAGGTGGATGAAATGTCATTGATTATAGTTGACTGCTCAAACAAGAACAAGTGCATCTGAAGTAATTACACAGTTTTTGTGTTAGACAGTAACAGTATATTATCTGGGACCTAAGGGGAAAGCTGTACTTGCAGCAAAGCAACAAGGTTGAATGAAATTTTGTGTAATTGCCAAGACCTGAGACAGGAGTGAAGGTCATAAGTTAAGATGCAGGCATCTGTACTATAGATTACTTTGCCTTAGTTCACTGTCTAATATGGAATCCTGCAAATATTGATACAAGAAACCAAATTTTGTGATTTATACTTGTTATAGACTTCAAGAATACTGTGAAAAGCTGATGTTTTATTGTCCGGGTGATTATGGCCGAAAAGCTGAAGAAATCCTTTGGCGTAAAGTGTTCTATGAAATAATTCAGCTCATGAAATGCAACAAAAAAGTAAGTATTACCTATTTACCTTGGTTGGCCCTTTTCTCCTTCTGCAAATAATTCAATAATTATAAATATCGAGAAGGAATAACTCCTTGCTGGTGTGGAATTCCCAAGCCTCTAGCAACTGACAGTACTTTTATAAACGAAATCTGCCTCTCTACATTTGAGAAAATACTGTACATGAGTAAATTGTCAAACATGCTACTATTAAACTATTTACTAAGCTAATTTTACAGCTAATGTACAGTAATTTCGTATTAAGTAAGTGTATGTCCAATACTTTAGTACCATATATACTAGAGAATAAGTTGGGTTCGAGTATAAGTTGTCCCCTAAATTTTGGACTGGGAAAGTGAGATAAATGTATTGACATATATATATATATATATATATATATATATATATATATATATATATATATATATATATATATATGGAGTTTAATATGTGGAGTTCAATAAATTGTCTGTATCACCACCTTGGTGGAAACAATAATAGAGCATGGAGTATAAAATGTAGCGTATTGTCGTCTTAGTTTCTGTTATTGAACTTTCTGGTTTATAAGGTTTCCTTTACTAGGTTTCAATGTACAGTTTGTACATTTATAAAATGTTGCAAGCAGACATCAAAATTTCAGTCTGCATTGCGTATCTTACATTATAAAATTGACGTGCTATACTTTTGAGTGTAGAAATCTTACGTTGTGAAGATGCGGATAAAGAAAAGGAACAAGGTCAATTTCGCAGATGGATTGAAATTGTAAATAGAAAACTGTAATCAAATGCTCGATTTTGGCAAGAGCCTTCAATTTCTTTACAAAAGAAGTTTTTATCAAATAGATGATTTTAATTTGCTTATATAGAACAAGGTGATGAGGTAACATTCGATAGCAGACACGTTTGTCTGTTACCTTGTTGGTTGGCACATGAAAGGAACAAGGGAACTTAGACCCAAGTATAAGTGTAACTTAACGTTTTAAAAACTGTCCAAAATTTTGCAAATTATTCTCCAGTATATACGGTATGTGTTGACTTCATGTTAACATATGTCCATGTCCTTATGGGACAACATGTTACTGTGAAAATCTATGTTATGTTGTATATATAAAAAATGCACATAATCCTTTCAGTGTTTTCTACTTTCTACTTATTTCTACTGTGTTCATCATTGGAAGCATTGCAAAGAACCAATAAATTATAGTCTTGCATTTTTGACATTCTTACAGTTATAAAAACAAGGCATTTAAATTTATTTAAGGGGCATGTGAATTCATTAGGCTTTGAAATTTGTTTAAAGGCATGTGAATTCATTAGGCTCAGAAATCTATTTAAGGGGCATTTGAATTCAGTAGGCTCTGAAATTTATTTAAAGGGCATTTGAATTCAGTAGGCTCTGAAATTTGTTAAAGGGGCTTGTGTATAGTGCAGCAGATCTACAGATAGGCTTTGAAATTTGTTTTAGCATGTGACTCCAACCAGCTCGCTGGAAAGTGCTTACCGTACACATCTGACGTCTGCCTTAGGCTACTACCATCATCTTCTTTGTCGACTGCAATCAGAATTTGACTTGAACCTTGAAGGAATTGTTGACTTCTATTATCTGCTGGACTCAAGAGCACGTAAGTGCTTCTTTGTGCAGATCTTTTGCTACTAATAGTTCCTTGTGCTGATTTTCTCATTATCTGTTGGGTTGACTAAATAATTGATCCTTGAAGCACCACAGGCTCCTGTGAGACATTGATGATTGTAGATGTTATTAAAATCATCCAAATGAGAAGATTCCACGCGGTTGACTTGACAAGCATTACAGAAGTGAACTCGAATGCAATATACCCTCAAATAGACAAGACATTTGCAGACAGGCAACTTAAAATCAAATAAAAGTACACATTCTTTCCGAACAATATTATTAGGCAATACGAGATCAATTTACATATAATTCCACAAAGACAGCACACTCTAAACTGTATTGTATATGACATTTTAGTCAAGATATGACAAATATGCATTCACTAGGACATTACCATGCTTAATGCAAAATGTGAAATCAGTTGTTTATGGGACATTATTCAGGAATATCTTTTACTCATGTTATTATGTAAACTTACAAAGTCACCGATGTTAGTTGATTTGGTTTTCATCAGCGTGTAACTGTCGTATGATCCATACAAGTATTTTTATGACATAATGTAATAGGGTAGTTTGTTATTGATGAATGGAAAGCTGTTGTGCGATCTGTGTAATTCTATGCTTGTGATGTATAGGGCTGTCAACGGGGGCCCGGGTTTACGGGCCCCCGTTCGAACGATTGAGCCCGGGCCGGTAAATCAATTTTCAAAGCCCGCGGAAGAGGCATAATGCCTTAAACATCATTCCAATTGTTTAATTACGGTCTAACGGCTTAATAGCTGGCAGATGGCTGTTGCCTGTACAGCCAAGCCGTGTGTGGTGGGGCAGTCTACGACCCAAGATTGCTTGCGTGGGGGCAATTGTATTTCAAGAGGAGCGCCACGTTGTAACATCACAACAGTCCACCATGCACATGGGTGGTGGATCCCGAGTTTAACAACATCTTACAAAGGCCGTTGACGTCGGCAGAATTATTTTGAACAGTTCTCACGCTCGCGTGTGGTCTGAGAGAAGCCAATCCAAGAAGGGCGGGGTGGACAGACAAGCCGCCCCTCCATGCCTATAGACTCTGGGTGGGAGGCCTAAGGCTAAATCCGCCGACAGCGGAGGGGAATTGGCTGTTTATGCCGGCGCCCAGGCCCGTTCATGAGGGCTGCAGAATGCTGCACCCAACTGGAAATGTGTGTCCCCACGCAAGCTATCCTCCATCGGGACTGGCCAGTGACAGCTGTCAATCAATGTAGCACACATATTACCAAATTTAACTAGTCTCTAGGAATCAATACCCAATTAGGAGACTGTTTTACTGACGGGCTTACGGGCCCCCGTTACGATTGGTCTCGGGTACCCGGGCTGTACTTTACTAACATTTTGACAGCCCTAGTGATGTAGATCTCATCTGAGAGCAAGTGTTTTAACTGTTATATGGCATTTTGCTCAAAGTTCAATTTGGTAATACAGAATTCAATTCTGGTTGATCACAGATCTACAGCTGCAAGAAACTTTTGCATTATGAAAAAGTGACACTTTTAAGTCATTTTTTAAACTTCAGATTATGATATTGAATTGATTAAGCATGCAGTCATTAAATCTGAATATGAGGCAAAAAGCAACTGTGAGTGAAGGGCTTGCTCAACGTCCTTGCACAATAACCATCTGTTTGGAAGTGTGAACCCATGTTACAAGCCAAGCGCTTTGACCATTTGACTACCGTGCCCCACATATGACGCATAATGGCTTCACCCGAATAGGTGCTCTGTTCAACAATAACATTATGAGGAAACAGAAGGACGGATGATGCTTCAGACTATCTTGAAATTAAGTGATTTTTATGGAATTCAGGCAACAGATGACAAACAGAATTTAGGTGGTTATGGTGTTATCACTTCTTCTTGTTACTTATACTGCACAACATAACTGAAATCTGTTGTTGTATCCACTAAGGTAGCTTGTAGTAGTGGGGGTTATGCTTCTTCCAGTGGTTGTTTCTCAACTACTGTGCTAATGTTATCTTTTAATGCTGTTACAAAGATCAATAGTTTCTGGTTATTGTATGGCATGTACCTCAAGAAGCTGTGCTTATAGAACATGCGCAGTCGTTCACATATTTAGCCTATTACAGTGAAACACCATTAACACGTGGGAAATGGGAGACTTTCCATTGGAAACCCCGTGCCTCTGCTTCCAAGGAATGCAGTTGACTGCCACTCTCTGTCTTCATAGCTTAAATTCACTTCTTTCCTTCAAAAAGCGGCTCAGGCTTACTATTTCTCCGTGGCGTTCAAGCACTTGGATATCTAACTGTATCTTCCTCTGTCAGCTGACTGTCAGATTCACATTTCGGTGTGACCATGCGCTTGTTACAGATTTAATTAATAATGATAATCATTTTCCTTAAACCAATGCGTGTTTACGATGCCAACACGTTAATCTCATGACGTGGACAGGCATGGTGCACCATGTGTAAACCAGACTTGCGTGTTAATAGTGCGCGCGTAAACAGTGTTTCTCTGTACACACGTCTTGTCCTGTGTTGTTGTTTTGCAGATCGAAAGTCCTCTGTGCTGTTGAAGGCAGATAATCTTCCGGCAGAGATTGAGCGCTGGGCTATGGAAGCATGTCATCGCTGTCTCATTTACCTAGGAGATCTTGGTATGACATTTGAAGGGTCACAATCCTAAGCACTACAATAACCACTAAACACAATTACTCAACCTCTTTAAAACTTGTCATCTGTTGAACAATGACTAACATCTAAAATAGACAGATATTTTTCAGACAGTGCGATATGCTGCTCAAGCCTGAGTTGAGAAATTGTGTGCTTTTATAGGTTCCTTAAATCTATGCCAGTTTGAAGTCTTCCACTAACAAACTGTTTTGGGTATTTTATAGGGCTGCTGATTTTAGTGATTGATTAATCGTTAAAAATTTTAATCAATTAAGTTTGGCTTGTTCAATTAATTTTGTTACTTGTTTCTGACTCAGTATCTCAATGACTACATTTTAAACGCTTTACGTAACAGATACCATATTAATCTAATTTAATCGATTGATTGAAGTTAATTATTGGAGATTAATCGATTAATTATTTTTTAATCAGTACCAGCCCTTGTATTTTCTTTGGTTTTAATTATCAATACTGTGTCGATATCTGAGCATCTCTGTAGTGCCTTATAAAGCCTTCTTGAAGATGCTAAAACATCTGACAGCCATGTTTCAATTCAACTTATTAGGTGAATCTTAGATATGGTGAAAATGCTTCTTAGACTGTTTTGATGAAATAGTCTGAAATTTCAGTGGAAGACAGAAATGAATGAGTTAAATCCGGATTTTGATGTGAGAATGAAAATTGAGACAATTTGTAACAGTGTTGTGAAATTGCACTTACAGTTCGCTATCAACATGACTACGATGGAATGCCTAGCAAAGTTCTTGCTCAGCGATATTACTATCAGGCGCTGTCCCTCTGCCCTGAGGATGGTGAGAAGATTCTCTGTTGTGCTCTGTAGTTTACATTCGTGTTTAGCTTAGGTCTTTCATAGGAATGAAGGCTATAGCCCTTAACGTACAATTTTAAACACTGAACTTGATCAATGATGATGAGTAATTCAACGAAAATATGCCTAGGATTGTGAGACAAATCTTAGAAATCTTAGTATAATTATATGATCATGTTCTGAAAGAATTTAGATAAGACTTTTATGGATATAATGAGCAATGAGAACATGTATAAGAAATCTTCATTATGGCCAAGTGACATATTGCTGTACTAATACGTTTGCCTTCCTCGTTTACATCTTTGGTTTCAATCCTGGTCCATACTTTGTCTTGCCATATAGCATTGACGGTAGGTTTCCGTAGTTGTTGGATTACTGTTGTCATGTTTGTGTCAGAGGTATAATGGTTGATGGAAATACTTAATAAAAATGAGTCACTCACCATCTCTGTTTAACTTTGTTGTAAATGAACTTCTATTTTCTTAGTTCTTCTAGCTGCTTACTTGATTGGTTTTTGTGAAGGTATGCCGAACAATCAGCTTGGTACACTGAGTGGCAGTTCTTACTATGGCCTTGATGCAGCCTACTACTACATCAGATGGTAGGTAACCTATTTTGTTGTCTTTGGACTAGGAGGCATTGGTGGAATGTTGTCTTCAGTCTGCATACAATATACTCACTTATGCCTGCCCACGAGTGTTGTAGTAATTGCAGTTGTAATCATGAGTTTGTATAGCTCTGCCTCATTAGAAACTCATCAGTGGTGCTCAGGACCTAACAACAGAAGACCAGGAACAAGCATAATGGCTTTTAAGTAATTAAAAGGAGGCTCCCCACCAGGAGCAATACTTGCTTAGTAAGGTAGATATCAGTCACAGTGCAACAGACTAACAATCAGTCAATGTCAGCTCTCCAGTTCTTTACTTACTACCTTCGTGAGTGGTGTCTATTATGTTGCATGACATCACGCCATCGTTTTAATTGAAAATGGCGTCGTGTCGTAAAGACAAACATAACGTTGAAAATTCGTTGGTTTCAAAGTCCAGTCAACTAAGTCTTTAACTCAGTTGCTAACTAATTAAGTCGGTTGGTAATTCCATAGCAACTGACTTCATGAACTATTAGCTATTATTGAGCAAGTCCTCCATTTAGACAAAATCTGTGGCAATGACATGGAAGTCAGTCAGCGACTGACATGGACAGTGACATGCGCAGAAGTCCGATACCAGAGGGAGCTTATTAGCCACCAGCCAAGACTGCATCTTACTCCAAGTGACTAGCAGCTGTACAGACAAATCACAACAGAAATTGATACAACCCTAGAACAATGTTGTAAGGAGCATCTGTTCTGTGTATATGCATACAATACCTAATACCTATGTACATGCAGTCTTGTATACTTGTGTAGGTTCTTAGCATTAACTGCATGAAGGCCAGACTGATTTGGTGATGAGTAGTTCTTTGTGCACAAGTGCTGCATGTAATCTATGAATAAAGAGAGACCACACAGTTATGCATTATTAACATGATGGAGCAATAATATTTGTGTAACTATCTGGTTTGTTCATTAATTGTTACAGAAAACTACTGAATGAAACATATGTTGAAGTTGTTTTTATGTTATAGCGTTGTCTGTCCAAAGCCATTTGATGGCGCACACAGCAATCTTGTCAGGATATTTGAAAAGAATAGGAAAAGATTCGCAGAACTCAATCAGTCCGATTCGTCTATAGAAGGATTATTACCGGAACAGCAGCGGTAAGAGAATGAGCGAAAGCTTTCTTTGCTTTGACTTTTTTTGTCATTTATCTTTTAGTGAGTTAGTAGCCTTGGCTTTCCATTATCAGATTTGCTCTGTGCTGTTTGACTCATGATTCAACACATGTATGCTAATAAACTTTTACACTCTGTCGATTCTTTGACTTCATTCCGTTCCAAACTTATAACTCATCTCTTTCAGCCCACATCCGTAACCTGACTTCTGGTTCCCTTTTGTATAGAATTTCAATCTGGCTTGTCCAGTGGATTATGATTTTTTATCACGATTTTACTCTAAGAGACAGACCATCGACTAATGTCTTGGACATTATGATAACGGCTCTATAGAAGTCATTGGATTGGATGATTCGAGGGATTAGATTTATTATATTAAGTTATATTTGGGACAGTGGTACCACTAGGCATGTTGCACCCAACATAACTATCCTGTGTTTTTTATATTTCTTTTTGTTAGTATTTATGCAACCTTGATAATTTTCTAGTTATATTGATCAGGATATATTAAAATTAAAACATTTCTGTGCATTGTTTAAATTTTAAATTTTGCACCTGAATTGCTCCCTACAGATTACTATACATTGCAGAGACTTATATATAGGCATCTAAACCATAACAGTATGAAGGTAAAATGCATTGTGGGAATCTGCATCACCTATGATCCTCAGCCTCTTCTCCTGATCACAGTGGTGACTCTCTGCCACTGACTAGATGGATTGCATACTTGACAGTGGCTTCTGTTCGTCTCTCCACAGACGGATCTCCGTTGCTCTCTTACCGTCCGATGGATTGCCGCCTGTTGTGTTGGCAGCCATTTTCTACTGAAGACCTCTGTCACCATTTGATGGAGTCACCTGCCAATTCTTCGGAACTTGACACATTACCTCCTTTTCTTATGAAGGACTTTATTGGTGACTTATTGGCATTCCTGCATTTTTTGTGTTGTACTTCTATGAGTGAGAATAGATCTCTAGATCTCAGAAACGGGCCGTTGTGCTTCCGTCTCTGAAAAGCTCGTTTGCTAATTATTGACCTATCTGAAATTTATCCTACCTGTCAAAATTGGTTGAAAGAGTTGTCTGTTCCCAAATTACATCCTACCTTGAATTTAATTCCCTTTTACCTCCCGTTCAGTTGGGATTCCATAGATTTCTCTGTATGGATCACTTATTACGTGCATATTCACTGATGTTTTTGGGCCTCTGATCAAGGACAGGTAACATTGCTAGCTCTTATCGATGTTTGCTTTTGACACCATAGATCGTTCTATTCTCCTACTCTTGGAGACCTCTTTTGGCATCTCAGGAATCCCACAGTTGGATCTGCTCCTTCCTCTCCGACCACTCACAGGCTGGTGTCTTTGACCTACGTGTTCTACTTGGCTCCCTATACTCTTTGGTCTTTCCCAGGGATCTGTCTTAGCCCCCCCCTCTTCTTTATACTCTTTATATGGCTGACTTGAGTCGCTTTCTATCCAAAAAGGGTTCCCTCTCATCAACATGCTGATGACACCCAGGCCTATCCACATGGCTCAGTTACTGCAGCGACTATCCTAGTTGATCAGATTGTGCATATGTCGGAGGCCGTGGCTGCTTGGATGTCTTCAAACCGTCTTCGGTTGAATTCTGATAACACCCAATTTATTTGGCTCAGTGTTTGTATTTAAATTGCTAAGACTGGTCTTTCTGCCCTTTGCCGGTCTTTTCCTGACATCACATTCTCTACCTCTATGTGAGGCTTGAGCATTATTCTTCAACAAGAGCTAGCGTTTCTTAATCGTGTACACAATATGTGTCGTATCTGTTACTATCATCTCCTTCAGATCCATTTTGTGTGATGGCTGCTTCTGCACTGACCCACACTTTGATTTTTTCCTGAGTTGATTTTTGAAATTCTATCTATTCTGGTCTGGGCTCCACTCTTACCTTGAAATTACAGTCCGTTCTTAATGCTTCTGCTTACCTGATTGGTAACATCCCAAAATTAACCATATATCTGCCTATACTGCCCTGCCATGGCAAAAGGAAGCAAGTCACCAATTTTAGTTTCTGAGAAAAATGCGAAAAACAAATTAGGCATCACCCATCGGTCTGAATTTACGCATACAGTTGGTTGATGGACGTGCTTCTTTTTGCCTTGGAATTTTCCAGGACTACTTGGACATGCTTCTTTCTGCCTCTGCTTTTCCACCAGAACCACATGCAATAATAACTATTTATATAGACGATTGTGTTGGACTTGCTTCTTGAACCAAAATTATACCAATATGTAATTTTAACCTTAAACTGGACTTGCGTCCTTTTGCCATGGCAGGGCAATATATGTGTGATACCTTGCACTGGTTGCCCATCCCTCAATGCATTGAATTGTAAGATTTTAACTCTTATGCAGAACTGCTTGGTTGGAATTACCCCATCCTATCTTGGCTCATTGTGTATCTGTGCCTCGTCTGTTCCTGGCCGCACGTCCCTTCGTTCGGCTGATCAGATTGTTCTTCTAGTCCCCCGGGCTTGTTCCTGTACAACTTAGCACAGAAGCTTTGCTTTCCAAGGTCCTGTGGTCTGGAACAACCTTCCTCATAAAATTAGAGCTGAAGCTAGTCAGCCTTTCTCGTCTCTGTTCCGCAAGCACTTGAAGTCTATGTTGTTTGAACGAGGGTTCTCCTTGTTGGGTTGGGAGGCAATGGGAGCGCTACTGGCAGTCTTTCTTCCTCTTTCACTTTTCGTAAAACCTGCTTCTTCTCATGGGGTCTTGTGCACTGGGAATGCTCCAGAATGGTTCACCCTGCTAGAGGCACTTTACAAATACTTAGATACAATACAATACAAAGTGTGCTGCTTATTATAAGTACTTTAGTAAATCTTGTAGTTTGCCTGGGAAATGTAGAACTTTGATTTGTACTTTGATATTTTAGGTCAAGAGATATTAAGCGTTTTGTCTGCAGATTTCTTCAGCTTCTTGACATCTTTTATACTAAGTCTCAAAGGTTTGCTTCTTAAGTTTTTCAGTTTGCAGTTTGTCAGTATGATTCTGCAACGATAATTTCTGCACTTAACGTCATATTTTGTGGTCCGATGTGCGACAGTTAATTGAGTGAGTTTAAAAAATAATTGTATAGTGCCTCTGAGTTGTGAGGCTGTTGTGAGGTGCTATACAAACATTCTGTTGCAGTTATAAAGAAGGCTTAGAGTTATTAAGCCACAAATAGTTGGCATTTCCAATAGAAATGATTTCAATGGTGTTTTGGGGTTACAAATATGTGTACGCATTTTTAATCTTGACTGAAGTTGACACTTAATTATATGTACCCACCTACAGTACGTGGCTTCATGTAAATCTGGACAGTTTACGGTGCTCTTAAACACCAACAAAAGGCACCAAGTTTTACCCTAAAATTAGAACACGAGCTGCACAGACAGTAACCGGTCAATTCGGCGCAGGATAATTAGGTGCAAGACAATTCGACGAAAGAGAGTTCGGCGCATGGACAATTTGGCGCAAGACAACTCGGTGCAGCTATCTATATTGCAATATATGAGGTACTCAAACAGTGCAAAATCAACTAAAACAATAAGAAGACAGCAGTGCGAAACAATACTACTCGGACAAACAACTCCGTGGAGGGATGGCATAGCACCTTTGCGCGCTCAGTTGCGCTGGTTCACCCCTGACTTTAGAAACTTGTCTCTAAATTACCGAAGAAACAGGATGTTGGACGACTAAAGATCAAGAAACTCCTTGCCGGTGAAGCTCCTCCAGCCAAGAAGAGGAAATATCGTGTCAGATCTAAATGAGCTTTTTACAAGCTGATTATGAAAATGTGATCTTACATCATTCTTACGCAGTTGTTGTCACAACATTGCCTTGTGGGCTTACGCTTGTAACTTCATAGACACTTTTTACATTCCAAGACTTTTAAATGCCTACCAGTTTTCTTACTATTATATTGTATTTCTTTAAAATACTAGAGTTACTAATCATTTTGAGAACTGAACATTTCTAACTTTTAAAACACAATCATTGTCCATTTTTATAGAACACAGGTCTATGCGTTTTGATAACTACATATTAAAACGCTTTCGCATTTACAACATTGCCTTCATTGTTACAAACTAAAAGAAATAGAAGGGTACACAAACGGCACCGAATTGTCTTGCGCCAAACTGTCTATTTGCCGAATTGTCTTACGCCGTATTGACCACACCCAATTGTCTTGCATCGAATTGACCATGCCCAATTGTCTTGCGCCGAATTGTCTTGCGCCGAAATGTACAGGTTATAGTGCATGCGTATTATATGGTGGCACTAATATGGCAGAATATAAAAGTGTAACATGTCTCTTAATTACCGAGCTATCTATCTGAACATCATTTCCCAGCCAGATATCAGGATATGAAATATAAGCTGGTCTGTGTGATCTGTAGCAACTGGCTGATTAGTTTGCTTGTATAATGGTGCTATATAAATGTTCAGTTGCAATTACAATACACTCATCATATTTACATATGTACATATCTGCTTTCATTACAATATTAGTTTTGCTTAGAAATTTAATTTAGTTCATGATGGCTATCTCTCATGACAACCCAGCACTGGATTACCTATCTGTAATCTGATGACCTTTATAGCACCATTATTACCAATATACACAAAAAGCATCTAAGAATATTTGCCTCTAGTGAAGCCAAAAATCGAAATGCATGAGATGAAAATTCACGACTTTGCTTTGTTTCAGTCTGGATGCCAAAGGAATTCAGGATGTCTGTCAGAATGCACTGCATGATTTCAACCTGTGTATGTTCAGTCAGTCGTCTCATCCTGTGGCTGATGATGGCACGGAAAAGCCATGTCGTCTGGATGATGAAATGGTTTTCAAGATATTTGTCATCTGCCTTGCGATGATACATATAATGCAGAAAGAAGGTAAGTTAAATAAAGACTGAGTGGTAGTGCACAATATTTACATTCTTGTTGAGAAGGCTGTGAACACCGGTCACCAGCATGCAAGCTGTATGTTGTCTCGAAGAACTTGGCTTTCAAGAAATCTCACTTTTTTGTGAAGCTTTAATGTGACACAAAATACTGTGCCATAAGAAATGGATGTTTTCTGCTAGGGAATGGCCATTTGGCAACTTTCGCTGATTTCCAAATCAGGATAGTAAACGGATATTTGGCCTGCTTTTTCGGCTGAATCCAGATTCCATCCGATTAATGGACAGTATTTCTTTTCATTTGCAAAGATATAATAAGTTAATAATTAAGGATAAACCAAATATGAAAATAACATTTGACACCATGTGGCTTAAGAAAGAAGCTCGATTGGTCGCCATTTTGTTGATGCATCGACTCACAATTTCATTATTTTACACTGACTGTCAATGATGAAGATTAAAGATTACCACAGAAGGTCGACAAAACAGATTACCTGGTACTAGTTTTGTATTAATGAAGGAAGAAATTGGTTTTGGCCAAAAATATGACTTTTCTTGGTATTTGGATCGGTAGTCCTGGGATGTGCCGATTCTGATTAATAGGTTTAGGGCAAAATCTGGCCCGAACTGATTTCCGGATCAACATTTGGCCCAACCCTAGTTTCTGCTTATTAACACAGTAAAGGTTGACAAAAGTAGGTTGTTGGTGAATCATACATACACTAATTTGTAGTTTGGTGATGCCTCAAGTGTCAGTATCACAAGATCACAATGCACTTTTATCATTGGTCCATCTCTCTGGAGCAAGCTTTCCATGAACATCTGAGCTGTCCCTTTTAACAGTTACTTTTCTAGTTATGTCAAGATGCACTGTAGGTATGTTAGATACCTTAGATAGCCATTAATTGTATTTACTTTAGAGAATTCATTGATGTGTATGCTGCATGATTTAGGCCCAAAAAAAATAATGGTGTGTTTCCGGTAACAGAGTTTGAAAAAACTGGATAGGTAGGTAGGAAAATAATTTTATTTTGTTAAAATAATTTTATGCAGTGATTTCCGAAAATTAAGCCACTGCCCATTTATGCACAGCGGTACATGCTGTACCAAAGTATGTGTTTTCTATGCGAGTATTAATAATGCCTATTTGCAGAATGTACCTACAAACTGCTGTAGAAAACAATCTTATTTATTTCATTTTTGTTGACATCGTTTTTCTTGCAAGGTGAAATGGAAGGGGCAGGGGTTGCTAACTGTTGCTAAGGAAGGCGGTTGCTAAAGGGGCCAATTCGAACTTTGAAACTGGTTTCTAATGAGGCTGACACAGAGGCTGCTTGCTTCAAAGCTTGGTTGTTAAGAAAGCTGGTTGCTATGAAAGTAGAATGCTACGGAGGTTGTTAAGTAGGCTGATTGCTAAGGAGGCTTTACTTTTATAATGGCACGTACGATAAAAGGTATTTCTGATACAATGAATATGGCGGTCAGATTTGTGAAATAACCCTGTCAAATTACCGTGAGAAAACCACCACTTTCGGGTCTATTACCTCCCTCTCCCAAACTCCACACTTTAGCCCTTTTATTGCTGTAATTTACGGGACCATTATTTCCATTGAAAGACCGCTAGTTTCCGAATGTCTCTGCTTTAGTGAATGCACCTATAATGTCGCGATTCTGCATCTCCGGCATGCAAAGGCTTAATGTATGTGAAGTAAAAAATTCTGAAATTTTTCGTAAAAAAATTTTCCGAGTCGCGGCAAAAAAGTGAGTCGGTCGCGTTACCGGAAACACACCATTATTTTGTTTTGGCCTTATCTGATGTTGAATGACCGTTTTGTACAGAGTGGCTGATCTGTTGTTGTTTAGGGAATAAGCAGGTGGCTGCAGCAATTGCCTTCAGTTTGGCTCTCTTTTCACATGCACTGAATCATGCAATGATGCGTCTTCAGACAGCTCTGTATGAATTAGAAAATCCTCCAAGAAAATTCACCAGCACCACTCCAGGTATCACTTGCTTTTCTTACACCTTATGCATTTTTCTTGTATATCAACTAAAGGAAAGTTAAGTACCGTGTTTTCCAGACTATAAGTTGAGGTTTTTTACATAAGAGTCTCGGTAGCAACTTATATAAAGGTGCTGAACTGATCAATCTGTTTAATATCTAACTACCTCTCTATCAGTCATTATTATTATCTTTGGATCTCTTCAG